>JAUNZO010002826.1:0-706736 GCA_031894775.1 Chloris gayana | reverse complement strand
ATGAATGATCCAATATGATACTCAAAATTACCAAATATTTATGCCTCTTTTGAAACAAAGGAATTGTCTAAGAAAAATGGAGGAATTGAATTTTTAGGAAATAATCCTATAGGGCTGTGTTTGGGATAAAGGAATTTTGAAGGAATTTTGGAGGAATTGCTTACTATGGAAAGGAATGATACCAATGCGTTTGGAATGGAGGAATGACGTGTTTCATTCCTATGAAAAGGAAACTATCCCTATGCATTTCACAGGAAATAGAACATCCACCAAGAGCTAAGGGAAAGAATCTTTGCTTGCGTCAGTTGCTCTCTCCTGCTTCTATCTCTTGCCTTTGCGTCATGACTTTGATCAAATAGCTGTTGAAATGATGAATTAGCAGCAAACAAAACTAGACCTCTTTATTATTTTTTTCCTTGGTGAATGTTGGTACTTGTGACCAGAAATTGGAAGTACAAAGCAATAGGGAATGTCGTAGTCAAGTGGAAAGAAAAGAGAAATTATTTTCTTGACCGAAAGAAAAAAGGTTTAGAATGAAATGAACTTTTGCACTAATACACTATTGATTAAGGATGTTTTCCAAATTCTAAATCATGTTATTATTGTTTTATCTAACTATTCATGTATTACAGATTCCTGCAATTCGAACAACAATAATTTACAATTCCTTTGTTTTTCGTTTCTGCGGTTTTCTCACTTGCATCATTTATGTGTTTTCCTCGTTCCTGTGTTTTTTCCTATTCCTATATTTTTCGTTCCTCCGTTCCAAACAGGCCCTATACCATTTGGATTGTAGGATGGGTTCATAGGAATTCTGGAGGATATAAAAGTTTTCTTTATATTTTGAAGGAATTCTAGCGTGAGGTCCAAGCTCATGTTAAATTTCTTTGAAAGTTTCATCACATATGATGTTTCTTTCTCTCTCTTTGTTCCCTCTCACCGATGAACATATAGTCTCAAAATTCATGTGTTTTTTCTACAACACATCAAAACATTTTGGAGGAGCAATTTCTGCAGTTTTTCATTCCATAGGATTCGAAAACATATGCAGCTTTCATCCTACGTTTTTCTTATTCCTACATTTTGAGAATACTCGTATTTCAAATGAGCCTTTATATTTTAGAATGGAAGTACATTCCCACTGGCAGATTCTTCATGACCTTTAGGTTCGTTTTATTGATGAACGTAAGAAGACCTGAGTTCATTTTTATAAAATCGGTGAAAAGCCGGGTATTTCTTCGCAAATGTAAAAATGAACTCAGGGCTTTCCAAATAATCAAGCAATAATGCATATATATAAGGTATCGTTTGGTTCCTAGTGACTAAACCAAAGTGACTAAAATTTAGTCGGTTTTAGAACTAAAAAGCCAAACACAAGGACTAAAAGGGACTAAAATTCTTTTAGTCCCATTAGTCACCTTAGTGGAGCTAAAACGAGCTAAAGTAAAAGCTGGACACCGCTGCCCCTCGCGAAACTTCTTTGGCAAAATCCTCCATTCGCACCCGGGCCCTCCGGATGCCGCCGCCCGCAGCTCGACCGACCACTCGCGCGAACTACTCCGGGCGTGCTCGGCCCCATGCACGACGCTATCCGCCGGTCGCCGAACCTCCGTTGACGCCGCCATCGCAGTTCCTCCAGACACGTCGCCGCTGGTCCGCCGCCGCATTATGTCTCTGTCGCCTCTCCTCCTCGTCCACGCCGCCCGTCGGGGCCGCCGTGACGGTCGTCGAGCCGCATCCTCGCTGGTAGCGAGGCCATCGTCACCCACCGGGCAAACCCCACGCGTCGTCGCCCTTGCGCGGCCCGCAGCTCCCCCCTCACGCGGTTACGGCTGCCGGCCATGACGCCAATGCCTCGCCCGGTCTTCCCCACGTCGCCGCCCGGATCCCCACACGCCGTTGCGGCTCGTTAGCCAGCCCACATCCACCGGAGGAGGCCGGACATGGTTGGTTGGGGTTGGGCGCGGATTGGGAACCGGGAGAGTCGAAGTGATGTGCTTGGGAAATTTTGTTGGGCTTAGGAGTATTTTGGTCTTTTTTATACCTATTTAATGAACTTTAGTCACTTTTGGTCTAATGAACCAATATGAGTGACTAAAATTTAGTTACCTTTTTATAGTCATTTTGCTTTAGTCACCAAGATCCAAACCCAACCTAAGAAGGGATGTTCTCATTTCTTTTAATAAACGCTTGCACTTTGAATAGTAACAATGGATATGGATGGACTGTGCTAATCGATTGGCTTTGCGGTACACAGCACAGAGGCGCGCAGAGGTCGTATCCGGCTGAGCTCTGCGTGGTTGCATCGAGACAGTGCGCGAGGTGGGGGTCCTGTGCCGTGCATCCTCTGTTGGCTTACACCCGTGGTTGCCTGCCGGCAAGGACTCGATAGGATCGTAGCTAGGACCACGGCGCCGCGCCGGTGCTGATCCTGCCTGCAAGCGTTCGTAGCAATGCATGGCATGTATCGGGTCCCTGGCATCTTCGATCGGCATAGGTGATGGGCGTGAATTGCAGCAGCCACTCCTACGTAAGAGCAGCAGAACGCTTCCGACGAGGAGGAAGAGAATGGGCAGGAGAATGATAGCAATGCACATTTGGTGCAGTAAAATAGTGCTAATCCCCGGGCAATTAGTAGACATTTTACAGGATGATGTTGCATCTGTGATGTCAGTCTCAATCAGTGTCTTTTTTCCCTAACTTGAACAGTGACGTTTGTAGCACTACTCGTAAATACTGGAGCAAACATTGTAGAGGCCGTCGATGCGTGCGACTGGCAACTCCGGTCTGCGAGGCTTGCAATTGCAACTGCACTGCTGCTCCCAATTGGTCCAAGTGGGGGGAGGGGATTTTTACTAGCGATGGCGTGCAATCCACAGGGGCGCTCAGATACGGAGGCGTCGTTTTGGGAGTAAATTATGCGACGCGTCAGCACACTCCATCCAGCTTCGGGAGTCAGCAACCAGAATGGTCTCGTAGACTCTTCTCGTAATGTTGGGTTGTTACCCGCTGATGCTGCAAATTACTGCTACTGCTGATGCTACGGTAACTCAAAAGTTACACCCACAGGTAATGCAGACGATTACCATTGCAGATTCAGCTGCAAAATGATGATCGCACAGACGGTTTTTGCCTGTAATTAGTGGTGATGCTCAGTAGGATGCTTTTCAGTACTTACGGACTACAGAAACAAATGTAAACAAAGAGCAGAGCAACAGTCCAAAAGTACAGTCTCTTCGCACTCCGATGAGGCATCCCGGAGCCAAACAAGGATCGAGGATTCGAGGGGCATGGGAGCTCCTGCCATTTGATTAATCGAGATCCTCTATACTATTAGACTGACGACGCTCACATTACATGGATTACGCACAACGAAGGAATCGTGGAGCCTCTGCTCCGAAGCAGCTCAAAGAAGAAAATAATAGTAGTACAATAGGAAAGGAGAAACAAAAAGTTCTTTGTACAGAGTTCTTGGTTCCTAAATAAAGGAGGAGGCGATCCAGCTTCTTGTTGATCCGGTCCTCCAGCTCCGTGGCGCATTGCAGGCGGCAGCATCACGCGTACTCGCGCCAGCACACGAGCATGGTGACGCACCGGCGCATGATGTAGAACCGCGCGCGCTGCTCCTTGACGAGCCGCGCGCACCGCCCGGAGAAGGACCCGCCCTTGCCTCTGCCGTCGCCCCCTTGCCGCCGCCGGCCCTCTTCCTGAACAGCCTGCACGACTTCTCCTCCGCCTCGAAGACCTCCATGGGCGTTCCTCTCCTCGCCAAGGAAGAGCGGGGAGGAAGAAAACAATCAGGCCGCTACTGAGTGAGCTGAGATTTGAGAAACTCCTCCAATCTCGCTCGGGGAAGACGAAGCATAAAGCCGGCGTTATATAGTGGAGCTGCGTGTAGGCCCGCGGGCTCCGGAAGAAAGGACCCACTTGATGTTTTTTCAAAGGCGTATGCAGTGTTTTCGCTGTTCGAAGCTCACGCTCGTTCGCAATTTTCTTTCTGCTGCACGCCTGTCCGGTCCGGTAAGAGAAACTCACTTGGTGGGTGGTAAACTGAAATAAACACTACTCTCGGCGTCCTTATACTGTCTTGTTCGGAGCACTAATTATATTTTATTCTCGCGCCGTGCAAGATCAAAGCGTGTCAGCAGCGGGGACAAATTTTCTCGAGTGCCATTTTTCTTTCTTTGTTCTGAGTAGTATTGGACTTTGCAGCAAGCAGACTGTTGGAGAAATGACAAGGCCGGCAGTAGGTTAAGCTCACTTCCGAGTTCCAGCGCGCATTTTGTAAGCAGCAAGCATCCAATCAAGCCGCGCTACTACAGTGATCGCGGAAGATGAACAGAAGTTTTGACTACGGACGAAGGCATATTCAATTAGGAGTACTCGAGCATTAGCGTGCGTACGCGTGCGTGCACACGGGGGAGACGCGCGGGCAGGTCAAAAGGTTTCGGAGCCCGAAAACTTTAGCTCGAAATGGTTAAAGCCATGTACCGCACGGGTGTCCGTTGGCCGATTCTGTTCTCCCTCGCTTCACCGGCCGTTACGTGCCGGCTGTGGCTGAACTCGCAGATCTCCGTGTGTGGGTGGGGTTCGATTATTCGGCAGATAGAGAGAGAGAAAGAGAGAGGGGATGGGCGCGCGAGTGATGCATGGGGGTGGTCAGCATCGCCAGCCTTTTACTGTAGCGCGCGAACCGAGCTGGCACGGCAGCGAGGCAGCAGCAGACTGATGCCGCGGTGGTGGACCGGCGCCGGTGGTGGTGGTGGTGGCTCGGCTACAGCTACAGGCTGCTGCTGCAGCGGGCTCGTCCTCCGCCTCGGGAAGCTGGCGATGGACGGGCGGTCGGCCACCCCGTGGCTTCGCGCCCCGGTCAAAAACAACAGCGTACCGCACTCAAAGCCTGGTGACGCACCGCTTGCTTCCCAACTTGCGGGGTCGTCCTGTCTGCCCGAAATGCGGTACACCGCTGCGGCTCCGGCTGCGAGAAAGAAGAAGAGATCGGGCCGCACTGTCTGCCATGTGACGTCCCAAAGCCGTAGCCCGTAGGGATTCAGACTTGACGATGCCAATGATCGCATGATTAAACCAGCAGCCAGATTGCGGTTTGCACTTTGCAGAACCCCCGGTCAAAGAAGACGGAGACGAAGGAAGAACCGCCGCGGAGACAGGTTTTCTCCAGAGGATGATGAATTCGAGGCCCGATTGGCTCTCCGCCTGCGCCTGCCGGTGCGTATGTAGCCGTGGAGGACGAGAGGATCGTGCACGTTCGTCCATTTTCAATTCCTCGCCCCGATTACTAATCAATCAACGGATGACGGTGTGGCCTCCCGGCCCCTGGCGTGCTTGTCTCTGATCAAGGCGCAGCGGCATTTGTGGCTGCCCGCTCTGACCCACTGCTCCACGTACGGACGCACTGTGCGATGCATCACGCCTATCCGCTCTACCCATCCCATCCTCTCCATCGCGTCGCGTCGGGTCGATCGGGTCCCCAGGGCCACGGCATCACACCCGCACACATCGAATCGAATCCCCCAGGCCTCTGAAATGGGAAAAATACCAGGAAGCTACGCACTCTCCCAATACCACTGTGCGGAACTGCGAAAAGACCGCGCGTGGCACAGTGGTTTCCGCTGTGCGACCTGTAAACATGTCTACGCCATGTCCGGGGTGCCAACAGTGGTAGGCGGCGAGTCGGGCGGAGACGTGCTGGCACGTATACGATGCAGCGCTACTGCTCGAGATGCCTGCGTTCTACTGTGATGGACACGGAGAGCGACAAAGGCCCGGTACGGCGAGTGTTTACCGGCAGTGCTGCTCGATCACTGTATTACGCACAGCATCTCCTCTTCCTGATTACAGAAAAGAAAAGGCAATCTCGTGTTTTCTGACTGTGCAAACAAACTGTTTACACGTGCTTGATCGCGCCGAGCCATGGTGGTGGTGTGGTGCCTTAGAATATTGGCGAGAAGTGACGGGCAACAAATCTCTGTCTGCCACATTTGTTGCTTGCTTCCATTATTCGTCAGTCAAGTCGATCTGAACAGGACACATATACGCATCACGGCATGGATCCCGTAGAATACAAGTCAAGGATTGGAATCGGTAACTTTTGTCCATCGGATTACATTCCCTTGACCTGCTGGCTGCAGTGCTTAGGTAAGACCGCACAATCAAACCGCTGCTTTACTCGACCACGCTTGCAATTGCAAGCAGTGCGTTTGTCTAGTTATCTTGCCGCTCAAATGTACGCGTCATGATTATGTCTACTAGGAGAGCACCCGGCACTCACCACCAAACCTTGCAAAATTCATTCAGGCAATTGTTCGTTGTTTGCATAGCTATTAGAGCCTATGAGGATTGAGGAGGGCAATAGACAAATGTCAAGATCAGGAGGCGGGCCGCCGCCTGTTAATTTAATCTGGATGCTCGTTGGAGAGCATGTGATTCCTCTCGGTTGATCTTGTACGAGGACTACAAGTTCTAGTCTTTCACTAGCAAGGTGTGTTAGGTTTTGTCCACTAAAGTGTCCTAGGGAGATTATTAATAGGCTAACTTTTCTTACAGTACTCGGTGAAGAAGTCGGGTAGGTGGTGAGCTAAATCATCAGTTCGAAGCTGCTAGAAACATGGCCAACCGTTTGCCTAAACATGAATGCACATAGAGCTGAATTTGTACCACAGTAGTACTCAACATCTCTGGGAGTAACGGAGATCGCAGTGACAACAGACTACTAGGGGCTATGTATATAGGGTCAGTAGTTTTTGCGCAACAAGACAAAGTGCGTGTTTAGTTTTTTTATGGTCCCCTATATTACTAGCGTTGGCAATTTTGCTGTTTGAGATGCATGCATGATGTACATGTAATCCAATTATTCAGTTAGTTCCATTGTGGTAGGTGACCAATAGAATACTTGTACATACCTGAAACTCTGAAACCATCATGTGCAATAGGCAGAGACAGCTGAAGGGGAAAAAATTATTTGAAAAATGTAATATAAGTCATTAACTTGTTACATGCTGACACCGCTGCGTTGGGCCGTGGACACACGCGCGCGCCAATTGAAAAGGAAGAAAAGAAATATTAACAGCACAACCAAATTTGTTACATCTTCTTATTCTGTTTCAAAAGAGGGATTCGGCGGATCCAGGACGCTTGCCACAAAATCGGCACACCAATTAAATAGTCCAAACCAGACATTGTTTAAACACAACAAAATATTTCAGGCACGCGCCAAAAACCAGCGATCAGCATTTGGGTAGATCGGAGGGCGGGGGTAACATCTTCTGGTTGGGCAGCGGCCCGTCGTTGACCAGCCACGCCATGGACAGGCCCCAGCTGAGATGCACGTCGAAGTGGCAATGCATGAGCCACACTCCTGCGGCATGGACCGAAGAGTCAATGAGCAGTCAACGAAAGTCAAGGCAAGTCAACAATTAAGCTTGCACTTTGGTGAAGAATATGACAAGTACTAGTACTTACCGGGGTTGTCTGCGAAGAAGCGGAGCGCGACCCATCCGGCGGTGGGCACGCTGATGGTGTTCCGCTGGACGGGATCGACGAGGTTGTACTTGGGCGGGTCATTCACCGGGTCGAAGTTGCCGAACCCTTGTCCGACCACGAAGAAGTCGTAGCCGTGCAGGTGCAGCGGGTGGCTCTCGGCGCCCTGGATGCTGGTCCCCTGCAGCACCAGCTCCACGGACGTGTTGAACCTGAGCGGCACCACCCTGGTCCCGTGCATCACGAACGTGTTGTTGGGCGGCGTGCCCGTGTAGTTGAACGGGTGCGGCGGCGTGGTGGGGAAGTTGGCGAGCAGCACGCCGGCGTAGCGCCGCTGGTAGTGCGCCCGGAGCAGCGCCGTGCTGGGCCGGAAGAAGGAGTTGTTGTTGATGGAGGCCGCGAACTTGGTGCCGTTCGGGCCCTGGCACGTCTGGTTGGCCGGGCACGGGTCGGTGCCCAGGCCCACGGTGAAGAGCACGTGCCGGTCCACGGCCTGCGGCACGAGGGCCGGGTACTGCGCGCTCGCCAGGCTGCGGAAGTTGGACGAGAAGTTGGCCACCGCGCCCGTGTCGTTGTACCGCGGCAGCGCGGGCAGGGCGAGGGTGTAGTTGCTGGTGATGGTGGTGGGGAAGTACTCGAGCACGGCCTGGGCGGTGGTGTTGTCGAAGGTGCCCACGGTGTTGGTGTAGGGCGCGATGGCCATGGCGTAGGCCGGCATCACCGGGTTGGGCGCGGTGGTGAGGAGCACGTTCATCGTCTGCCCAGGGGAGATGACCAGGGACTTGACCGTGAAGGGCTTCACGTAGTTGGCGTCCGCTTCGACGACGGTGAGCGAGTGGTTGGCGATCCCGAAGAAGAGCTCGTCGTTGAGCGCCGAGTTGATGAGACGGAGCATGTACGTTTTGCCCGGCTCCACCTTCAGCTTGTACGTGTCTGCCACGTCAAGAAATTAGTACTTGCTTTTGTATCATTCCAGTCACCGTGCTTAATTGTGGATTACAAGCCGCATCTAATGTACTTACCTTTCAGGGAGCAGTTATAAGATGGGCCTGGAAGCCCATTGAAGGTGTAGGCGTCAGAGACATTCGGGCCTCCACCAGTCTGCAAGGCCTGGTTGATCACCGCCTCCGTGTCCGCGTTGAACCACTCGCCTGTCAACAATCCCGCACAGATGCGCCGTGTGATCACATTGCCAAACCCCATTGCAGATTAATTTTGCGACGAAATGATCCTCAGATCATCAGTGCGTACCGAGCAGGATGGGCACCTCCTTGTACGGGCGCGGGAACGGGTACCCCTCGCCGAGCTTGGGGAGGATGATGAGCGGGCCGTAGAGGTGGACGCGCAGCCAGGAGAAGTGCGCGTGCCACCACAGCGTGCCGCGCTGCCCGGTGATCACGAAGTCGTACGTGTAGCTCTGCCCGCCCTGCATCGGGCACTGCGTGATGTACGACGGGCCGTCCGCCCAACCGTTCCGCAGCTGCCGCACGCCGTGCCTGCATCCACGCGCCGGCCGGTGAGCCATGGCCATGACACAGTTCCAGTTTTGCAGAGGGCGAATACGTGCTTGCACAAAATGTGTCTTACCAGTGGAACGAGACGTTGTAGTTGATGTGGTTGTGCACCTTGACGATGAGGCGGTCGCCTTCCCGGACGACCAGCTTCGGCCCCGGGAACTGCCCGTTCACCGTCGGGATGCTCTTCGTCTTGCACAGCCGTGTCACGTTCGTCATTTGCACCTGCAGAGAGAGAGAGAGAGAGCGAACGTGCATCAGTGGCTGGTGGCACACCATAAGAACACCTCGCTTATAACTTCTAACTCTAACAATAATGTGAGTTGTACATTGAACGTGTAGCGGTGGGTGGCGGCGGCGGCGAGGCCTGGCAGGGCGAGGAGCACGGCGAGCGCGAGGAAGGGACATGCGGAGGATGCCGCGGTGTGTCGTCGGTGGTGAGCTTGAGGTGCGCCACCCATTCTGCTGCGGCGGCCGGCAGCTGCAACTTCCCCTTGTGTGTTTGCGCCTTGAAGCAAGTGAAGCGGTGCACTTTGCTAGCGAATGAGTGCCACGGCCTATATAGCCGCCATGATGGCCGCCCGGGGTTCGTGGCGTGCATGGTAGGAGGTCACAGCGCGGCGGTGGTTGGCCGAGTTGGTAGAACTGTGGAAGCAAATAGAAAAACCGTAGTCATTGGGCCACATAGCTCCTTCTTTAGCTCCGGCAGCAGGGCCCGGCCCTGTATGGCGTGTGGGTTTGTTGCCAGGAAGCAAGCGGCTTCGTCCTCCCTTTTCCTCGGTTTCTAAATCATCCTTGCATACAAAACAAGTCTCAGGATGTGAATGCAGAATTTCTAGAACTTCAGTGTCCTTCAGATGAAATTCTTGACTCGCAGCTTACCTTCCTCTCAAGGAACTAATGTGTGACACTCGGTGGGGGTTGTTAATTTCAGACAAGACATAATCCTAAGAAGGTAAAATATCAATTCCTCCTGATTGGAATTTGAACATGGTGATGCTAGCTTTAATAAATGACCTTTTTCTATCTGCGTGCGCGAAACTCCATATGACAGCTTTCTTATCTTAGCTAAACTTCAACTGTTTACCCTTCTGCATGCACCTTTAGTTGGTGAATCTTCCAAGCTAACCTTGGCCCTCCAGGGTCAATCTTATGAAATGTGACCCGCCTTTTTCCCCTTTCCTTTTTTTGCAACCAAATTCGTTGTCCTTTTATAGTGATTGGGGTTTAATAAGAACCGTGTCTGAAATGCGAAAACGAAACAAAAATGCAGCATAGCAGCAGCAGCGTTACGTTACGTTGCTTAGATTGGAGCTCTGCTCGGTTGTTGAAGTGGAGCTAGCAGATTCGCCTGATTTATATTCGTTTAACAGAGAAGTTTCATTCGATCGACCGCCTGATTTGCTAAGCGATCTGCAGGCTTTTCCCAGATGGATTTACATTGACAGGCTCGTGCCGCCAAGTTAGATTTCAGACGCGGATGGAGTAGTTAGGAACCACCTCAATTAACAAATCCTTTATATATTTATCTTAGTGACCAAGGGAGGCCCCGTATCTTCGTCTGGGACCAATAACAGGCATGTGCTACACTTACTGAACCCCAGCGTTTTGTTGCATCTGATTAGAAATATTATGACCTGCGGATCTCACATACTAACAATTAGCTAACCGAGCCGAGTAGGTAGTCAGACTTCTGTAGAATTGACCAGAATCTAGTCCGTAGTAGAAATTAGGCGTAGGTATTCTTACACTTCCCTTCCGGCAACAGAAGCTACAATATAATATAATATGTGCGATGAAGCCGCAGCTGATTTGGAAAAGAAAATGTTTGAAGCAGGACATGTATTTAGGAAATGAAAAACAAGCTTATTTGCATAAAAGTTGTCCATAACTAACTAGCACCTTCTTCAGGACCGCCTGGTAATTAGCAGGACCAACATTTACACGAGTTGGAATTCAATTCATAGATGAGTACTCCCTCTGATTACTTGTATCTGATGCTGATTTAACTGTCAATGTTAACAACTCAGTCAATGCCAAATATTACTGTAGTAAACAGCACGATAATCTGGAATTTCTGTGATAAATCTAGCAGCCCGTTACCTGGACCATCTGTCCATCTGAATGACGGAAAGTGAATGTAAAAAATGCAGTACGTTTTGACTCAAGGAGCTTGAACCAAAAGTTGTCTCTTCCATGAGTTAATGGGTGAAGCAGAGCAGTGTCAAGATGATGGTACGAGGAGCCAAAGCCATCCAGGAGAGCAGGAACACGTCAGTCAGCGTTTGGTTGTGCTTCTAGCTTATCTGAAAAGCAAACAAAATGCACGATCCGATCCTCAAAACGCTGAGTCGCCTTTGATTGTTCTGTTTCGCCAGATTAGCACAATCCATTATCTTTAACCGATGCTACCACCAAGCGTCATTCTGCCGCAGCTTTGTGAGCTAGCCGTCATAAACCTTTGTCTATGCCTGTTCCGGAAGTATCCACGTTGCTACTAGTACTTGTTTACTAGAAACAGCGGGCAGAAAAGGCGTCTGCTACCAACTGTGCTTCGTATGCCTGAGAGTAGATTTTTAGCGAATTGGTTGCGATGGGACACAGAGCAACAATACTTTTCCGGATTTGTAGTATGGTCAGTACTCTGGTAGACGTGATGCTGCGACCGAATTGTCAGGCGTCACGGCGAAGGATCTGACTGAACCACTGGAGTCTCTTCCGGGTCGCGCAGTTCGGAGCGGTTGGGTGCCCCTTGCGATGCACTTCTCACATTCCTTTCATCATGCAGTACTAGCTGCAACGAACTCTACCTGCAGTTAAATAATCGAAGGTTGCTACAGAAATCAGAGTTTATTAAACCAAAGCTCGAGGTCTAGTTGTCCGGTGCAGCGTTGCTGTCTGGCAGGCTCCTCCCTTGTAGAAGCCGACTGACATTTTGCACGTCGCAAGTGTTGGTCGTTGAGGAAAGGGGAACCGGGAAAATTACTGGCGACCTATTGCGGACATGTGTGTGGATATCAACTACAAGCACGGCGACATGTTCAAGGAAAAAGAAATTGGCCTTTCGACCTTTGAGTGGAAACTGCAGTGAACCTAAAACTTCACTTGGAGAAGTGGTACCTGCTTTCACGAGCGTCACAGCGCATTTGAGACTTTGAGTACCCTGTTTTATGGTTTCCTCCTTCTTCTCGCTGCATTGCTGCCTGCTGGGTCCCTCCTCCCGCCACAAGCTTGAGAGAGCGGGGCCGGCGCCCTCGAAACACAACACATGCCCGCACCATTACCGAACAGACGCCCCACCCGACGAGCAAGTGTTATCCTGTCGGGCCTCGGGCTCGTCGTTCACAGCATCTGGAAGCCCTCCGCGTCACCACTTCACCGAGATCTCTTCAGGACCACAGAAGCAATGTCTGAATCCCTCCAACCCACACACATACACACACACACGACCACAAACATTGCAATACGCCCAGGAGGCAGGCAAATGCGAAACCCACATCGCGCTGCAGGGCCTCCCGCACCAAACATTAATAACTGCAGAGATTTCAAGAGCACACAGCTTCGCTCTTGACCTCATTCATTTGATTTAAGCGAAACATGAAACAGTGCGAGTCCATGTACCAGCTGTGAGGAACAGTTCTAAAAAATCATACTGTATCAGCTGCACTGTTTCCAGCACTGCTAATTGCTCCAAAAACAGCAATAAAAAATACTCTAAAAACAGAAGGCTACTGTGGAGACGAGGAGAGGCTTTCCAAAACTTGAAGCTACAACCTAGCCCGCGATCACAATCTGAGGCACTAGTCAGATGCCGCGCATGGAAGTGAAGCAATGAACTGCATCCGTATAGCGACCTTCCCCTGCATCAGAGCTGCGGAGCAGAGTAGTCAATTTGTGCAATCCGCAATCATCGCAACAACGCTTGCAGGAACTATCTCAATCACATCACGAACCAGTGACATGGACAATAAACGAGAAACATATGGATTTCATCATTTCATCCAATACAAAACAGTATGCTTATGAGCTTCCACCCCGTCCCTCCACCGCCTACCTACCTCCTAGTACCCGCTAAAGTCCACCTACAGCCTCCTAAACCCTCTACTAAACCCTAGAATACAACAGGGGAGAAACTGGCGAAGTATCTACAACTTTCAAAATTACTCCGGAACAGAGGCCGTCCGCCGCCGCCGCGTGATTCAGGCGCAGGAGGAGGCCTGGCGGCGCGCCGCGAGGCAGAAGAGCGCCTCGAGGTCCGGCGGCTGGAAGTAGCCATTCTTGGGCGGGGTGCGGCGCTTCCCCAAGTCCGGCACGGCCTTCCTCGGCGCCGCGGGACAGGGCAGCGTCGTCGGAATGCGGCATTCCTCCCGCTTCGGCGTCTCCCACCCGCCGCAGACGTACCCGCTGCTCACCGCCGCCGCAGCCGCCGCCTCTACACTGGTGCTATCCATTGGGGATTCTCGGGTTGGGGAAGAAGAAGTTTCCTTTCCTGATTTTTGAAACGCGGGATTTGGGAGGGAAGAGTGGCGGCCGCCGGAGCTTATAATGGAGAGGCGGCCGCGGCGGGAGGATCAGCAGGCTTCCAAAGGACGGAACTGGACGGCTCCGTGCTGCGCAAGAAGGTCAGGGATCGGTGACGTGGCGGATCCCGCGCCGTCTGATCCGGGGAGCGGAATGAAGCGGGAAAACAGGGCCGCAGGGGCGGGAAAACGCGAGGCACTGTTCGATTTAAAAATCTTTCGTTCGTAGGCCCTATAGTTTACGATATCACGGTTCAGTCCTCAGTGGACCACAAACCGGGCGTTTACATGCGAAGAAAACGTATACGCAGGGGGTTCTTCGTAAGATCTTGGGATTTGTCGCATTGGATTCCACTGCGTTACGTGGGCTGTTGGGCGTGCCAGGTGTACGGGTAGTGATGGGCGACCAAATACGGTGGGGTCCTAGCTTCGGCGCCGCCCCGATATCCACGAGCCCGGCCCATGGCGTGGTCCTGGTTTTGGTGAGCCGCGGCGCGAAGGCGGGAAGACCACGGAGTCGACGGTCCGCGTGGACCGGGTGCGGCCGGTGGATTTGGGACTGCTGGAATGATCCCTTCCGCCTCGGATTCCTGGGGCACGTGGGACCCGCATCGGACGGAGCACGGATGGTCCGGTGTGAAACTGCGGCGCCGCACGTTGACCTTTAGTACGCAACGGTCCTATGATAACATGGGCCTTGAGAAGAAATGGGCCTATTTTGTTGCTATTCAGCCCGTGATTTGTCGAAGGCTTTTCCCGATACAGTATTTTGCAACCCTTTCCCTGCTGCAGGCCGAGGCCCTCCAGCGACGACGGCAAGACCGTTTCTCAACCCGACTGTTTGTTCGTTCTTTCCTGTATTCTCTCATCTCCACTGACAATGACACTCATGTCGCTGCAGTTCGTATCAATTAAAAACATTAACCGCTTCGTTGGTATATAGTCCTAGCAGATGTCGTTGTCCTTCAGCTTAATTTTTTGACAATTCGTTGTCCTTCAACTGGTACTGGTCTATACTGGACTACTGGATCGTCCAAGTGAGATGTACACATCTTGTTTTTGACAACTCGTTGTCCTTCAACTATACTGGACTAATGGATCGTCCAAATGAGATGTACACATCCTGAATCCGAGCTGAAGTATCTGGACTGAACTCGGCCAGACAAAAAAGGTCAATGCAGGGTCCTCTCCCGGCGGCCAATGACCTCCATCGACCCATCACCCATCCCCATCCATGCCTGGAAGTAGAGCTTTTACCAAATCCTCGCAACAGGGCAGCCAATGATCATTCCAGTGGCCGTACAAGCGGCAGGAGCATATGACGAGTGGTATATGGACACGCCCCCGTGGTGCCATTAATGGTGCGCCGGTGACACACCGTTAGAGTAGACGGAGTCTACACTTTGGCATGCTTGGGCCATGCCGCGCGCTCTGCGACGACCTGTTCGCTTGCGCCGATCGCGACAGAACTACTAGGTCAACTTCAGTTCAGGTGTTCCGAAAAATTCAACCTATGGGCTTTGGAGGGAAGAGGAGAAGGAGCAGCAACTCTGTCAAGAATGAATACGGCGGCAGTGAAATTGGTCCTTGAGGATACGACAGAGTCACAGGCCAGTCTAATCGTAACTGTGCCGTGAAAGCGGTCTGGATAACGTTGATCAACTTGGAGGACAGCTTCATAATGTTGAAAATTGAGATGCCAAGAATGCTTTGTCTGTCTGTTGGGCAGTTGAGTAGTACAAATTGAGTGCTCTGTACTTGTTTAGTCCCAGATTAGCCGTGCAATTTCAGAGCAAGCATATCAGGCGAACGGTGAAGAATACCAACCATTTGCACCGTACCTGATCATCAAGCATCACTAATCTTTTGCTTACGTACGGACAAAGTACTAGACAGTAGACACCATGCAACTGAACTTACTGTAAGCATCTGAAAATTCAGACCTTGTTCTGAACATGTGGAGTATGCAGAATATACATCCATCGATCCCCTTGACATCGGCGTTGCCGCGTTGGACTGCGGTCTGCACTCTGCAGCAGTATAAAACCGACCTGTGGCAAACTCAACACCATATGCTCCGGCGGTTGAGCCGACGAGCAAAGCGGTCGCGCTCGTGCTTCCTGTAGCCTCTCCCGGACCTCTTATGGATCCACGTACATTCTCTCCCGGTTGAACACGGATGTTCAAATGTTCATGTCTGAATCACCTCAACGACTCTCCGGAAGGGTTCTCCGATCTCCCTTTCGTTGCGTACGTGCTCCCTTTGGGGAAATAAAAAGCAGGGAGGCACAAGTTGTACTGCAACCATCAAGCCTGTGTTAATGGCGTACTTATGGCCACGACTAGTCACTGCTGATAGCCATCCCCACCTAGCAAAGTACCGGCGTGCGCGTGTGAAATTTGCAGGTGAGGTACTAGCTCTTCTGAATGAATTCGCAACAGTGACTCGGTGGTTTTGCAATGGGCTGGGCGATGTGGCGACTGGTGACGCCGCCGGTCGTCGGAGTTGTCGGTGTCCGCAGAGTTATTGGCGCTTGATGGAGGAAAGACTGTGTCGAGATGGGGGATGCTAATTCGTCCGCTCGTCACCTCCTCGCCGGCCTTTTCCTTCTTCAAGGGTTGGTTGTTTGGTGAGAGATGGGATGGATAGGGTCATGGCATAACTCTGCAGCAGACACCACACATTGTCAGAAGGATTACAGTATCAGGTTTCTGCAAATTGCAATCACTCACAGGACCCTGAATTTACTGTGGTACTAGTACTACCTCCGTTCCAAAATGTAAGCATTTATCGACTTTTTAAAATTGTCTTTGATCGTTCAGTCTTATTCAAAAAAGTTGTGAAACTAATAATATTTTTCTGATATTTTGATTTATTATTAGATATATTTAAAATATAATATATTTGTTTTTATATTTTAGTAAAAATTTTGAATAAGACAAGTGGTCAAATACAAATCTGAAAAGTCAACAAATACTTATATTTTGAAACGGAGGGAGTACTTTGCTGCATCAGGGATCTGTCAGAAGACATGACATTTTTTTAGTTGCTCTATCCTTTAACTCGTTTTCTTCTATGAAAAAGTACAATTCTTGGCGAGGGGTGATGGCATAATCTCCTTGGCACAAATTAGATACTGTTACACGAACATGACTAATAAGTCCATTAGCCAATTACATCAATCTCCCATATCAATGCAGATTAGACGGGCACTGCCGAGTTGCTGGTCGCAAGCTGTTTGCAGATCACGTTACGTGAGTGAGTTGTGTACCACGGAGTATGTTTATATGTCCATATAATCAGTCGGCATTATACTGTGATAATTCTGTTTCATCTACCTACGCATTAATCGGTAGCTAGGGCCATAGGACGCGTGCGCATTTAGTCAAACGTGGATGTGCCGATCTGGCTCGCAGCTATCATCTGTTAGCGATTGATTTAAACATTTTTAGCAGCCTAATACAATGTTAGTCGCAAAGAGGAAAGAGATGGGAAAACGGTGATGTACCTGCTGAACTGTATCTCCTCTCAGGAGCTCGCTTTAAAAGTTTTACTGCTTTCAAAGATTTGGGCCACTAAAATTCTAGGCTGCAAAGTGTAATGACAGCTCTAGTATTGATCTTCTTGAAAGGAGTCCGTGTTGGCAACTTGGCATGGTCATACTCACTTTTCAAATTCTTCTAGTAGTAGATAATTTAATGACAGATCTACAATATTTCTGGTCCTTTTTTTCGGTAATATATAACAAAACCTTCAGGATATATGATATGCAAATCACATAGGAAAATAATTTTCCTTAGATATTCCCTTTAGTGGCAGATGTTTTTAAACTCCATAATTTTCGAGTTATTTCCAAAACGTAGAAACAATAAATAAAATTACTTGTAGAATTGTTTGGCGGGGTCTATAATGTTGACAGCATATATATGATACCCAATAACCCAAAGCGTCAAATATCTTTTGCCAAAGTGAATATAGTGTAGAAATACTATTCCATTGGCTTCATTATATCTGGCAACTTTGATTTTTTAAAATCCAAAATTTGACCAAAGGTATATATGTAAGTTTTTAAACATGGACTTTGTCAAACAGAGATAAATTCTGCTGCTGTAGCAACTTAATTCTGTTCCCATTGTAAATGTTGTTGACTCTAGAGGAGTATTTGACCTATCATCAAATGAATCCCCAGAAAACATTAGGGATAGTTTGTCAAACTTGGTACTTGAAAGTCAAGGCTCGAGAGTGACAAGCATTTTGAAAAACAGGCAGCAGTAGCAATTTTCTTTCGATGAGATTTATGAACTAGCAAGAATCCAAAAACAAAACCTGGTGCTGTAGAGTGCTACTGGTACGTGGGGCCACGCGTTACCGTCGCCAAATCCAGGGTGGTTTGACTTTTCTTCTATAACTCGCCACAAATCGGCAGTTTGCTTGGTAGTCTATATATAAGCCGTTCCGTGCTTGCTTTGGTCCGTAATCCCGTTCCCCAGGATGGGCCGTGCTTGACAACACTGAGGCCGAGGCCGAACTCCTGCCTGCACTCGCCACGGCGATGATGGGGTCGTACGCGCTGCAAGATGATCGGGCCGCCGACGGGGCGGCGGCCGTGTGGCCCGGCGAGCTCGACGAGCAGCTCATAAGCGAGCTCCTCCGCGACGACAGCCTCCTGGGCGCGCTGCAGCAGCAGGTCCCCGCCGGCCACTCGTCGGCGGAGAGCTACTACTGCTCGCCGGGCGGCGCGAAGGGGCCGGGCGACGGCGCGGCGGCGGAGCGCGAGCAGGTGCCGCAGCCGGCGGGCGTGAACAGGGCCCTGTCGTCGGTGTACTCCGGCCCGACGATCCAGGACATCGAGAAGGCGCTGTCGTCGCGGCCGTTCCACTGGAGCCACCACCACCGCTACAGCAGCGCAGCGTATCTGTAGGTGCACGTGATCCTTAATTTTGTGAAACCAGTGACGCCGCGAGAGGCTGACGCGTGATTCTTGGATGGTTTTGCTTGGGCGATGAGCAGTGGCAGGTTCGGGGCGTCGTGCAGAGCGGCGGAGAGCAAGTACACGACCAAGGTGCGGAGCTGCGCCGGGAAGACGCCGAGCGACGGGTTCAAGTGGAGGAAGTACGGGCAGAAGTCCATCAAGAACAACCCCTACCCCAGGTGCGAACTGAATTCTTTCTTCATTTGCGTGATAGATTGCAGTCACCTTCTCTACTCTCTAGTGGATGTAGTCGATGCCCATAGTTTAACTAACGCGAGTATACGCGACATTGGACCGACAATGTGCTCCCAGCAGCTGGGAATCAACGTCGCAGCTGCCATCCAGGACTGCGTTGCGCACTGTCGGCCGTATGATGTCGGGGCCTGCGAATTCGTGTACTAGTAGTAGTACGCTGCCAATCGTGTAGAGAGAAATATCGGCACGGGTGTATACTAGTACTAGAGTTATGCCAGCCGCCGGGGGAACAGATGAAAACGACGAAATAAGACCGACGCAATCACGCGAGCTAGAGATGGATATGACGCTGGACGAAAGGTTAGACCTGGCCAACGATACCGTATAAGGGTGCGTTTGTTTTCTGGCTCTAAACTTTATAGCTGTCACATAAAAAGAATCTTATTATTTAGAAGTACTTAAATAAAGTTTAATTATAAAATAAACTACAGGCCTTTAAACTAATTTACGAGACAAATCTAATGAGGTTAATTAAGTCATAATTAGAAGACGGTTACTGTAGCATCACTTTAGCAAAACATAAATTAATTAAGCTCATTAGATTCATCTCGAAAATTAGCATCAATCTGTCAATAGAGTTTTGTCATTAAATTGATCGAAATATTCATAAATAGTAAGATTCTTTTTGATGTGACGGTCGCTAAATTTTAGAGGAAGAAACGAACACACCCTAATATCATATTCCCACATTCCCATGTTGACACGTGCTTGCGTGCAGCTCTGATTCAATCAGCGCGTGGCACGTACATCTGCCGTGACTGTAATCCGCAACCTGCGTCCTTCACGATGTGGGGGTGTACGGTACGGTTGAGGCCATGACGAGTCACTGTTTAGCTCCCATCAGCGATGTTGTGGATCCAATTGTCATTATGTTCACTGTGTACACGGCTGTAACTGTACGACACCGCTTGAAACCAGCTTGCCAACACCTCGTTTTCAAAGACAAAACGGTTGGCTAGACTGGAATTAGTCACCAACTCTACAAGCAGAACATAGGGGATGTTTGGTTCATACCCATAACTTGTCACAGTTTGCCACGTTTAAGGTTAGTCGGGTTTGACCAGCTTAGGCACCTGTTTGGTTCATAGCCAGAGTTATGGTAAGATTCCTTTCCAACCAACTAGGTTCTACATGTCAATGACTTAAAAAAGTATGACAAGATTCTCTTAGGCTTGCCAAGTTGTGGCTAGCAATTTAAGCACCTAACCTTAGTCAAGTTTGACAAAAGAAATATGGCAAATAGTGGCACCTTAGTATATGAACCAAACATGCCCATAGTAGCGCAGGAATTACTGCGACATCCTGTCACTCGTTAACTGGCGCCACGAACTATCGAGCCTGATATTTTGCCGGAAACAGAGACGAGAGCGGGATTTGCAGGATCGGTGTAAATGAACTGATGCATGAGCGGCCGCAACCGCTAGCGAACAACCATCTAAATTTCCCTCACAATAACTGAGAAAAGGTTAGGTTTCAGGTAAGCAGTCCTTTGATGGCGCAGATCAACGGCTCTGCACTGTGCCGCACATGCTGCTACACGCGTGCATCTCCGACACCCGTCTGCTTCCGCGCGTGCCCAATTTAATTATTTGTGCCGGTTAATCAGGGTCTTGATCGTCGAAACTGTTTGTTTCCGTGATGTACGGTTGCTGATGGTTGCCTGTTTCTTTTGCTCGCAGGAGCTACTACAAGTGCACGAGCTCCCGGTGCGGCGCGAAGAAGCACGTGGAGAAGTGCGTGGACGACCCGGAGATGCTCATCGTCACGTACGAGGGGCCCCACCTGCACGGCCCGCAGCCGCCCTTCCCGCGCCGCCAGTGGGCCCCCGCGGACTTCTTCGTGTCCGGCGCGGCGGCGGCGGCGGCGGCTGAGAGCAAGGCCAAAGCCCTCTCGCCGCCCGCGGCGGCGTCGTCAGGCGGCGCGCACGCGAACCCGCTGCACACGTGGCACGGCGCCGAGGCGCGAGGCGGCGTTGCCGCTGGCGAGCTGCGGGGCGTCACCGCCACGCGGTCCTGCGACGGCGGCTCGACCGCTTCCGTGGCGGCGCAGCGGGGTGGCACGGCTTTGCCTTGTGACTCGCCGCCGACGACCTGGTCGTGCCCTGACATCTACCACTCGACCGCGTGGTCCCCGGAACCTCTGTTTCCGTAGCTGGCCGTTCTGGTAATCTGACTAGGAATAGGACACGGCGGCAGGCAGTCGCTGGAACTTGCAGGATCAAGCAGCCTGCGATTAATTAGATACTTGAACCTAGACGTAAAACATCAGATCCCAGTATTCTGTGTGTAGTACTAGTATTATAGGCAAAATAACCCATGCAAGAACAGGGCCTTGAACACTGGCGTCAAAGCTACCTAAATCGGTGCAGTGCCAGCGGTAAAAAAGGGCTAGCATGCGTTTCTCCTTTTTAACCAGGCTTATTGTCAATGGATAGTGTAATCTTGGCACAACAAGTATGTTATTGTACATAGTATTATACAATCCTGGCACGATAAGTGTACTACTAGTACAAGAGAAGAGCTACTCCTATCCACGAATCAGACCATCAAATTCGTTTGATGTGCGTAGCAGCCATTCCCATCCTCTGCTTCCACACATCTTTTTTTTCTCAACGGTTTCTCTCGCAGTAGCCATCACCGTCTCCGTTGCTGCTCCCGCCCTTCTTGTACATCTCTTTTTCTCGTAACAGTGCCTCGTAATCCACATCGCTGTCTTTACCTGCGCACGAATCGACGGATCGCTGCCAACTAACTACAGTGCATGCCTTTTTTGTCAATCGCTCGTGCACAGGAACGACGTGTGCGGTGGAATCAAATGGAACGTGCCTATTTACCGCTCTTCAGAGTCGAGACCCTTTCCTTTTCTTTGCTGAAAACTTGTGCCGAGACCATCCTGGGTGTCGAGAGAGGCTCTTCCCAGCTGCTTCCGCCGTTAATTAAACCTGAACTCTCGTTTTAGAAGGAAAGACTAAGTTCCATTACGTTGCGTGGAAGAAGCGAATCGGGTTTGTGACCACAGCATCAAGCAGTCCTCTCTGTGTTAATCAATCGTCTTTCCTAACAGGAAAACATTCGTCTCTCGTTCGAAGAGAGAAAAACGAATCACTCATCTGTGCGGCGCCATGAATGGGGTGAATTTTTACGCTGAACTGCAGTGAACCGAAATTCCCACATTCGTTCTGATCCGGCCACCAATTGTCGTTGTTGCTCTGTCAGCGTTTGGTTCGTAGTCGTATACAGATACAGCGGTCGGACTATTCTCCATCCACTAATTAATTAGAAATAGAAACTCTATTAAGTCCAATTAGTAGCCCTTCCCGAGTCAGCTGTATATACTTCCCGTGTCCCTCAATCGCACGTAAACCCACAATAATAACCCAGCTCGATCGCCGTCTCAAGACATCGTCCTCGGAACCGGCGCCGCCTTCACAACGCCTTGTTCGCCGGTCTCGACGCGTGAGGCCTCGCGCTTGTCGCTGCTGCTGCGTCGTCTCCACCGGCAGGAACCGAGCAGATGCCAATGCAAGGTTCGTGGTCACCTCACCTGGTTTTCTCGATTCCTATTTTCTTTCGATAAATTATGCTTGCAGTTGTCTACAATTTCGGAGTTTTCGATAGCTTAATTTTGGGGCATGGGCAAGCAGAATTCTCATAAGGTGCTCTGAATTTCTGAAACACGCACAATTTGTTTTTCTTTTAGAGGTACCCACGCACAATTCGTTGTTAACGAGTTCAGAGTCACGCTGACAATTAGGAATTGCTATCATATTTGGGCTTTCTCTGGAAGGGCTTCCACTTAGGCTGAAGCCCCCTAACGTCGATTTAGATATGGGCCGCGTTAGAGGGATGGGCTGGCAGTTGTCTGTACTAAGACATGGGCTTCGTCGACGAACCTGGGCTTACTCGCTTGATAGCAGCTTAACACGAACGCAGAGCCGGTTTAGCTCGTAAACCTCCTTCATCCCGGCGAGTCGTTCAACGTGTCGACCCGCCAGTACATTCTCAAACCCGAACGAGAATTTGGAGCAGCCTCCGACGCGTCCGCCTCCGCCGCCACCTCAACCATCTTCCCGTCGGTTCGCCGCGTCCCCGTCGGAAGAATCAGTTCGACGCGATCGCCGCGGGGACCCGGCGGGACCGAACCCTAGGGCAGGCCCACCTTCCCCGCTCCCCCACCCATGCCCTCCCCGCCGTCACCGCCATGACCCTCTCCTCCTCCCTCTCCCGCGCCCTCGCGCGGACCGCGCGCTCCTCCTCCTCCCGGACGCTGCGGCAGGTAGGTCTCCGTCCGAGCTCGTCCCCGTCGTCTCCATTTCCAGCTCGGTTTTCTTCAGCTTTGGCGTCCCTGGTGTTCCCGTAGGTTTCTCTTCTCGAGGGGCATGCCGGGCTGCGCGCTGCGCCGCCGCCGCGGCCATCGATGCCAGGCGGTGATGGAGCCGGACTGGGGTTTGTGCGCAGCTACTTGACATCGGCGCTGGGGAACCGCTTCGCGGCGACCACCGGGGCGGGCAAGGTCGGGGATTGCAGGTTTTTGCTCGCCAGCTCGCATTCCCGGCGGCTATTCTCCGAAGGGTCCAACAAGAGTGAGCGTCCGTGCGTTTGGGTGCTCAATTGTGCGTTTGGGTGCTCAATTGTTCGTAATATGGTGTTTTTCTGCTCTAGATTATGACAAGAATCCAAAGGAGAAGCAGGAGAAGCCGAAGGAGGATGGGAGCGACGAGTCTGACTCGAAAAGTGAGTAGGTGATAATTTTATTTGTTCAATGCTGTAGACCATAGGAATTATTCTCTTTGTTCTGTAAGTGTAAAATGATTTGGATTGAAAAAAGGTTAGTCATTCCTGCACATTTGTAGATATAGATAGAGGATTTCTAGACATAATCCCTGTTTTGGTACACATGTCTTGATACAGTATCAATCAGATAGGGCTTTGGACAGCGAAAAACAATCCACAAGATCATTTTACCATAGTTATATGATTATATAGACATTCTAGTCCAATAAGACACACTTCGTCCTATAAGGTTGTTTTACGTTTTTCCATTGGGTATTTTTTCTAATCTCCTTCATCTCTCACCAGTGGGAAATAAATGGGAAAATAAAATAATGTAAAAAAGGAAATTATAGAGGTGGTATTTTATTATTTAATTTAATTGAATTTTACTTCCCCTTTTTATAGGACACATTTGCATAGGCTTCATAGTGTAATCGCTTCATATATAAGGGACTGCAAGCCACTGATTAACATACATTTTTCTCCTGTTCAGATGATGCCAACTCAAAATCTAAGTGGAACTTCCAGGAGGATGTTGTTAAAAAATTCCAAGAACTCCTAGTTCCACTACTTTTTGTTGGCCTATTGTTGTCATCCTTACCCCGTGGCTCATCAACTCAGGAGGTACTCTTCTTATTGAATACACTAATTTTTTTGTCACATCACCTTTTTGTTTTAATAAGTCTAATTATATGTATTAATTTATGTGGCATCGATATTGCAGCCTGCGTGTGTTTTTGTTTAGGTCTATTTCATTCTTCCAGAAAATGTATAGAATTATTTTTATTTCTCAGTCGTGGTTTATGGGTTATTTGGTATTGGGCCTTCAATTTCATTCGATTTGAATCGTGACAAGCAAATGTGTGAACTTTCAACAATTAGAGTATAGTTATTTGAGACATATATTGGATGATGATTATTTCATGACACCTAATGTCATATACGACTGAGATGGGATATAATGATGCCACCTATTTATTCTTGGGGCTCAGTGGGTCTTGAAACACCACAGAAACTGCTTGTTCAACAGAGCAATCACCTGTCTGCAGCAGGCCCTTTCTGAGATGACTGGCTCAAAAGGGATCAGGGCCCCTAGATGTGATCTCAGGAAGAAAGTGTGAGTGTGTTGTGACTGGACCATTTTTTTCTCTCTTAGTACAATGACACAATTTTCCTAAGAAAAAGACACCATGATGGCATCAGATGCTAAGTACACAAGCACCTCCCTATCGTTAAAATCACAAACTGATAGCATTTCCTTGTTAAGCATGTGATCTCATATCATTTTGAATGTAGTATGACAGTCAATGTACCTTTTATTTCTTGCTAATTGATGAATCTGATTTACAACAGCCTGCACTTTCCTAGCATGCCACACAGTTTCACTATCTTTTGTTTCTGAATTTTGCAGATAAGCTTCCAAGAATTCAAAAACAAGTTACTCGAACCAGGATTAGTTGATCACATTGTTGTTTCAAACAAAGAAGTTGCAAGAGTTTATGTCTCAAGCAACCAGAGCCAGGTTGGTGATACCCATATCACAACCAGTCATCTTCCTGGCGTGGAGACTCCTAGCAAATATAAGTATTACTTTAACATTGGAAGCGTTGACTCCTTTGAAGACAAGTTAGAAGATGCCCAGAAAGCATTAGGGAGGGACCCACATGATTATGTTCCAGTTACATATACTTCTGAAGTAAAGTGGTTCCAGGAATTGATGAGTTATGCCCCAACTATTGTCCTTATCGGATCAATTTATTTTGTGGGAAAAATGATACGCCGTGGAATTAATATTGGGGGTCGTGGGGGAGGAGGACGTAGTATTTTCAGTATTGGAAAAGCTCAAGTGACAAAGATGGACAAGGATTCTAAAAACAAGGTTAGTTTGTTTTAAATATCCATTCTATGGTTATTCCATGATATTGCAGTTCAAATAGTCTTCTCTGCCTCTGAAGAACTTGTACTGTCAAAATATTTCATGTTACCAGGCATGTAGTTGTTCAGGTGCCTTGTTATGGCTCACCATTCACCATCATCAAACAATAACAAAGATGAATATATCTTGTGCGTATTACACCTTTTTGGTAATCATTGTAACTTTTGTGTATTACAGGTGTTCTTTAAGGATGTAGCTGGTTGCGATGAAGCAAAACAAGAAATAATGGAATTTGTACACTTCCTGAAAAATCCCAAGAAATATGAAGAACTAGGAGCTAAAATACCAAAGGGTGCTCTTCTCGTGGGCCCTCCTGGTACAGGAAAAACACTCCTCGCTAAAGCTACCGCAGGAGAGTCTGGTGTTCCTTTCTTGTCTATTTCTGGTTCAGACTTCATGGAGATGTTTGTTGGTGTTGGACCGTCCAGGGTGCGAAGCTTATTTCAAGAAGCTCGACAGTGTGCACCTAGTATTGTATTCATTGATGAGATTGATGCAATTGGTCGTGCAAGGGGCCGTGGGGGATTTGGTGGACATGATGAGCGTGAAAGCACATTGAACCAGTTGCTGGTAGAGATGGATGGATTTGGAACTACATCTGGAGTTGTTGTTCTTGCTGGTACCAATAGACCTGACATCCTAGATAAGGCTTTGCTTAGACCAGGAAGATTTGATCGCCAGATAAGTATTGATAAACCAGACATAAAGGGCCGCGATCAAATATTCCGCATTTACCTTGAAAAGCTAAAACTGGACAAGAAACCATCATTTTATTCTCAAAGATTAGCAGCTTTGACACCTGGATTTGCGGGGGCTGATATTGCTAATGTTTGTAATGAGGCCGCTCTAATTGCTGCAAGAAGTGAGCAAACACAGATTACAATTCAGCATTTTGAAGCTGCGATTGACAGGGTTATCGGAGGTCTGGAGAAGAAAAATATGGTAATCTTCTGGAGTATTGTGATAACTGATGCGCGCGCACTCATATCCCCTGATAGGCACCATAGATATCTGTGTGTTACCAGAGTATGCCGCTACAAATACGTTAAAAATCTTACTGGATCCCTTACAGTTTTTAACTCTGCATTTTGGTACTTCGACCTGTATTAGAATACTGATGCTGGTTAGGTCGTTGTCTGTGGATTAGTTTTTGTGGTGCTGACACTACTGCGGTTGATGATTGATCAGTATTCAGTATAAGGCAGTATAGTAGGGCACCCTTTTAGCGGCTGTGAAAACATTGATATAGTAATGCCAGCAACCTTAACTTCTAGTTACTTCATTCTTGATGTTTAGTTTATACATATGTTTTGCTTTTGTTTTGATTGAAAAGCCCGCAGTAGCCTATCATTGATATGGGTTTTTGTGGATGTATTTACATAAATGATCTGAATGCTTTATTATTGCAATCATTTATTTGATGTATGCACAATTTTAAAGACTTTTAGAAGACGTGGCTAGTTGAGCTATAGACTTATTGGCGGTACTTATGTCTTATTGGTCTATTTGCAGGTTATTAGCAAGCTGGAGCGCCGAACTGTTGCGTACCATGAATCTGGCCATGCTGTTGCTGGATGGTTTTGGAGCATGCAGAACCACTACTTAAAGTTACAATTGTTCCTCGTGGAACAGCTGCTCTAGGTTTTGCCCAGTATGTCCCAAATGACAATCTTTTGATGACAAAAGAACAGCTTTTTGACATGACATGCATGACACTAGGTGGCAGAGCTGCCGAGGAGGTACTCAGCATTTGCTAGATCTTCATAGAACCAAGTGTTTATCTTTCTTGCAAGTGATGTAATTGTTCTGTTTCAGGTTTTGATTGGAAAGATCTCAACTGGTGCTCAAAATGATCTGGAGAAAGTTACCAAGATGACTTATGCCCAGGTTGCAGTATATGGGTTCAGTGAAAAGGTTGGGCTTCTTTCCTTCCCTCCAAGGGCGGATGGTTTTGAAACGAGCAAACCATATAGCAGCCAGACCGCAGCCATCATTGACAGTGAGGTGAGAGAATGGGTGGCCAAGGCATACGAAAAAACTGTTGACCTCATAAAAGCGCACAAAGAGCAGGTTGCACAAATCGCAGAGCTGCTGCTTGAGAAGGAGGTCCTCCACCAAGATGATCTGGTTAAGGTATTGGGGGAACGGCCATTTAAGACTGAAGAACCAACCAACTATGATCTGTTCAAACATGGCTTCGAGGATCAAGAGGGCGATAAGAGTGCTGAAGTCTCAGATGCTGACTCATCATCATCCCCAGGCAATGTTATCCCAACATAGAACTTTGATAACTTGCTTCTGTACATTTCACCCCGTAGATTTGCTTCCTTTGGCATAAGAAGTCCAGAAAGGAATGCCTTTGCCATGATTTGGTTATTTCACCGAATCAGAAATGCTGTTGACTTTTCTTAGTTGACTTTAGTAGCTAGTGTTACCGACCAAATGGGGATTTACGTTGTCTTGTATCCTGGGTGATGATATGTCCCGAGCAAGGTTCACAAAACCGAATGGACCGGACCGGTTTTGAACGGGAAAAACCTTTGGTTTGCCTCGGCTAACTGATCAAACCGCCCGGCTGGCCGGGACTGGTTCGGTGGTTCCCTGGCTCTGTGAACCATGGTCCCGATGCCCTGAGATGAGGTTTCAATATGGAACTGATCTGACAATTTACATGCCCATTTTCTTGACCTTCAGTAGCATTTTCATTAGAAATGTTCAAGTACCTGACGATGCCTTTGTTATGGAAACAGTCCTTGTCCTGAGTTTAATTATAGACATCTGGAGAACTGAAAAATATTGAAATGCTTGTTCTTTCCCTTTCTTTTTTGGATAATATACAGCTGTTTTGTCCAAAAAAGCTGACGCTGGAAAGCACCAGCCACCAGCTGTTGTGAGCACTTGAAAGAAAAAAAAACTGAGACATTTGCATAAGAACATATACCTACCCATCTTTCAAAATAAGTTGACGTGTACAATATCCCTTTCTATAATTCTATCATTCAGCCGATAGCAAACATTTAATATATGTATAACAGATAATACAATATGGCTTATTTTCTACGTCTACCCTAGAGCAAGGAAAAGCAAGAGGCTAGTTGGGTCAGGCATCCTTCTCTCTCTTTGGGGACTTGCCCGAAAAAGATGAATAGTTCGAAGCACAGCTCCGTGACATGCTAACCGGCACAGCTTCAGAGTCACGGATCTCCCGGTTCTTATTACATTTGCTAATCATGCAAGCCAGGCCACGCCTGGGCGCGATGCCAATGTGGCGCCAATCAGAGAGAACGGACCTACCAAGTTCCGGTCATTGTCTTCACTAGCTCCGGCGTTGGATTGATCCCTTGGCATGTAAGGCTGTGTTAGTAGCCCTGCAAAGTTGTGATCTTCAACAGCTCCACTTGGTGGCGCCTCTGACCTTTAGATTCGAGCCAAGCGGAATTCAACTACTTCTGATTGAACACATTATCTGTGCATCGATCTGTGTTAGGTAGGGTAAGCAAACACGCCTCAACCTGGTGAATGAAGCGTGCATAGTGTGTTCAACATCACCAGTACTGGAAAGTGAGGCGGTGGAAAATTACGAGACGTGTGTTTCTGGTTCAGCCTTGAGTGAACCACACTTTAGTTCGGCTTGATTTAGCGTAAAACAGGCCAGCTCTCAGCATATTAATTGCTTCGCATCATGAAAGCAAAATAAATAGAGAGCTGAAATTAATTCTGCGCGCGTTCGAGTCGAGAACAATCCGAATCAATTATCATCCTTCCGTTGCAGAGAATACGGTCGACATTCTGCGTGCTAATCAAGCCACGGAAAAGGCTAAGATCGGGTGGTCAAGGTGACACACAAACAGAAGGGTGGTTGACTTTAGCCACACTCTGAAGCTACTATAGTCGATCGCGAGCCAATCCCGCATGCAGCCGTGGGCCCTGCCTGCAGTGTTGCCTTGCGGCGACCTCGTGCTCAAGCTCCGTAACCAACCCCGGCCCTGCACCAAACAAAAGCTTACTAAACCCGGCTCAACGATCAAGCTATGTGGTACGTACGTCCAAAAGTTCCTGGAGAAGCGTACAGGGTAATCATCCGAGTCGTGTTGTGCGTGCTTTCGCTTTCCCTAATCGCTGTGCTCGCTAGTATATATGGACATTTCTGGGGTCATGACTTGCCATCTCAAACACACCGATCTCTCTCGATCCGTAGCCGCCATTGGCCAAGGAGGGCTCCGCAGCAGCAGCAGCGTCGAAGTGTAGGTGCGCTGCGAGCTCAAGAAAGGCTACGATAATGGCTAGCTCCTACTTGCTCCCCTGCTCTGCCCTCGTCGCTGTGCTCGTCCTGTTCTCCGTCAACGCGGCGGAGGCCGCCATCCGGGAGTACCAGTTCGACGTCAGTGGCCTCTCGATCTTGTACCTCGTTTCAGTTAATTATCAGAAGCGTCAAGCGTGCATTTATAATAGCGTAGTAGTACTAATTATTCTACTTGGCATGCAATGCAGGTGCAAATGACGAACGTGACGCGGCTGTGCAGCAGCAAGAGCATCGTGACGGTGAACGGGCAGTTCCCTGGGCCGACGGTGTTCGCGCACGAGGGCGACCTCGTCGTCGTCCGGGTCGTCAACCACGTCCCGTACAACATGAGCATCCACTGGTACGTGCACGTCGTACTAGCTACTACTTAGTTGTAGAACGCACGCACGGATGGAAACGACATTGATGAGAGGCGTGCAGGCACGGCGTCCGGCAGCTGCGCAGCGGGTGGTCGGACGGGCCGGCGTACATCACGCAGTGCCCGATCCAGAGCGGGCAGAGCTACGTGTACAAGTTCACCATCACCGGGCCAGCGCGGCACGCTGTGGTGGCACGCGCACATCTCCTGGCTCCGCGCCACCGTGTACGGGCCCATCGTCATCCTCCCCAAGCCCGGCGACGGGTACCCGTTCCCGGCGCCGGACAAGGAGGTGCCCGTCATGTTCGGCGAGTGGTGGAAGGCGGACACGGAGGCGGTCATCAGCCAGGCGCTGCAGACCGGCGGAGGGCCCAACGTCTCCGACGCCTTCACCATCAACGGGCTGCCAGGGCCGCTCTACAACTGCTCCGCCAAAGGTATCGCTATTCATTGCACCAACTGAAGTACAATATAGTCTGTTGAGTCATTAATTAACGGCTAACAACATTGTCCGTTTACGTGTCGTTGATCTGCAGACACGTTCAAGCTGAAGGTGCAGCCGGGCAAGACGTACATGCTCCGGATCATCAACGCTGCGCTCAATGACGAGCTCTTCTTCTCCATCGCCGGCCACGCGCTCACCGTCGTCGACGTCGACGCCGTCTACGTCAAGCCCTTCACCGTGGACACCATCGCCATCACTCCCGGGCAGACCACCAACGTGCTGCTCACCACCAAGCCGTCCTACCCGGGCGCCACCTACTACATGCTCGCCGCGCCCTACTCCACCGCGGCCTCCGGCACCTTCGACAACACCACCGTCGCCGGCATCCTCGAGTACGAGCAGCCTTCGTCGTCGTCCGGCGCCGCGTTCGACAGGGACCTGCCCGCGTTCAAGCCCACCCTGCCGCAGATCAACGACACGAGCTTCGTCGCCAACTACACGGCCAAGCTCCGCAGCCTCGGCAGCGAGACGTACCCGGCCAACGTGCCGCAGGAGGTGGACAAGCGCTTCTTCTTCACGGTGGGGCTGGGCACGCACCCGTGCGCCGTGAACGGGACGTGCCAGGGCCCAACGGGTCCCGGTTCGCCGCGTCCATCAACAACGTCTCCTTCGTGCTGCCCACCACCGCGCTGCTGCAGGCGCACTTCACCGGCAAGTCCAGGGCCGTGTACGCGCCCAACTTCCCCGCCGCGCCGCTCGTGCCCTTCAACTACACGGGCACGCCGCCCAACAACACCAACGTCATGAACGGGACCAAGCTCGTCGTGCTGCCGTACGGCGCCAACGTCGAGCTGGTGATGCAGGGGACCAGCATCCTCGGGGCCGAGAGCCACCCGCTGCACCTGCACGGCTTCAACTTCTTCGTCGTCGGCCAAGGGTTCGGCAACTTCGACCCGGCAAAGGACCCGGCAAAATACAACCTCGTCGACCCCGTCGAGCGCAACACCGTTGGCGTGCCGGCGGCCGGCTGGGTTGCCATCCGGTTCCGTGCAGACAATCCAGGTCAGAATTATTTTTTTCAAGATCATCGATCGTTGACATATACTTTTTGAGGGCGATCGTTGACATATACTTTTTGAGTACTATGCAGCTAGAATCTTACCTCGAGAGTTGTTTATATTGCACGTGTGCAGGGGTGTGGTTCATGCACTGCCACTTGGAAGTGCACGTCAGCTGGGGGCTCAAAATGGCATGGCTGGTGTTGGACGGGGAGAAGCCCAACGAGAAGATCCTGCCTCCGCCGTCTGATCTGCCCAAGTGCTAGAAGACGCGACGAGGAACCGCAGATCATCCCCATCAATTTGATTGACAGTGACCATTTCATTTGAACAGACATTGCGTGCGCCCCAATTTCCGTAGGATATTTTGCTCCCTTTTGCTTTGTGTTGCGGTTGGTGTTACGCAGTGCTTTCGCTAGTGTGCTTTTTTCAAGTCAAGTCGTGTTCTGGTTAGCTGTGAGAGTCACGAGCAGGGTTCCTTGATCAGAAGCAACGCCTTTAATTTTTTTTTGACTGCTAGCAGCTGCCATCTTTTGTAACTCCTGTTGGGACTGGTCGACTGGGTAATGTATCCAGGCGTGCTCCGTCCTCAAATAATATGTACCAACATTTGATTTCTTGAAGAAAATTATTTTGTTCATTTATTTTGCCGAGATAGGTGTGGAGCCTGGGCACCGATCAAATACAATCATGTGTTGCTAATGACCACAGAGAGTTTGCATGGATCTTAGTCATCTGACTTTGCAGATGTGTAAAAAATATTATAAATAAAGTATAAATATGATTTCAATTGAATGTACTTGAAACCTGTCATTTGTCAAATAATTATTCCCTTTTTTTTATTTTCGCAGCCTCATGTGGATTCCAAGATTTGTAAAATGATTTTTTTCCTAGATATATCTGTACATAGCAGGATTCAATTCTCTATGGAATTGTTAAGTTACTATGCAACAAATAGTTCCACCTATAAACCTAAGGCCCCGTTTGGGACAAATTATCAGCAGCTTCCGTTGGAATTAATCGGCGCATGGAGCCAAACAGGTTGATTCTCAACACGCTTTTCACGAACGCGATTACTTCCAATAGCCCTTTTGCACTAGAACGTGGAATGGATAAGGAAATCGAGAATGCGGAAAGCACAGAATTAAGCTTGATAAGGAAGGGTGATTCACTTATAGCTCAACAGGAATGGCAAACAACATGCTTACAGAGCGCATATTTCAAACGTGGATGAAAGTGGCCACTACCATACCACTCATCACCTCTTTGGTTACTTGATTGCTAGTAACAATTATGGAGCTGGAGTATCTTGTAACGGACAGGAGGTTTCTTTAGCATTAATTGGCTCTCGGTTCACTTGATATCTATAATGCTGTTTGAATTATTACTATTATTATTATTATTATTACTATTACTATTATTATTATTATCATCGATGGAAATAGTTTAGAGAAAGAATCGACAGAGGTCACGACCACTTTCAGTTTCAACTTTTCTTTCAGAAGTCAACATTATCCGTCCGGAAACATGTATGTATGAATTAGGACTTAATAGATTCACTAAATTACATAATACAACGTTGGTAAGTAGCATCATGCATAGACTCATATGATAGACATTTCATAAGTCTTCTGTGAAAGCGACCATCATCCATAGGTGTCATGTCAATATAAGATCATGTGCAAAGATGGCGGAATTGAGTGCCACTTGTGTAGACCTATATAAAAGGAGATCATGTGCAAGCGGGAGCTAGGTGGTTTTTCATTAAGGAGAAGAAAACGATCAGAAATAGGCACCCAAATTCGAGGTTGTGGGGGCTCGAACCTGGGTGGCTAGGGGTGCATAACCACATCCTCCACCACCTAGCCAACTGGGACAAACCCAGTTCCTTGTAGACCTATATAGAGGCACCGATGCATTGTTGCTTGATCAACCAGTGATACGTAGGGCATGATGTGTGTGGTGATAAGTTAGTCGGGGAACAATGCTACGTGTAATCAAGAACGGAGCAAAATCTTTAGTGCGATGACATTCCAACGGCGAAATTTAGGCGTGTAATTAGTGGACGTTGAGTGATGGCAAGGCTGGTAGCTTGTGTGAATTTCTCAAGACTTGTTACCCTTCAAGAGGGAAAAACGACCACCGCTGTTTAACCGGCACACGGCAATAAACTGGTTAACAGGTTCCTCGTGTTATAATATTTCCAAACAAAAAAAGAAGAAAAAAGAAGAAGAAGAATGCTTCAGGGGGAATCGCGCGCGAGCAGGTACAGTTCGCGACGTCATTTTCAAATCGCTGTTCGTCGGCGGCGTTCCAGTCAATAAAGTATGTGAAGGAAAGCGTTGCATCGCTCAATCGGGTTGGGTCATGCATCCTTCTCTCCGTTGGGAATTGTAGAAGGAAAGAACACACATACGCTAGCTGTATAGGACACCAACCATGCCGGTAGCACCAACTGAATGCGTGTCTTGGGATCCATGGCAAGTGATCATCCATATATCAATTGTTAAACGTGTACCCCCTACGTCCTGTCCATTCAAGAAGAAAAGAAAAGAGTTCCTAGATTCACAGTGCTGTTGGTGAGAAATAAAAATATGCGTGCGTCGAGGATCACGAACGGTTTCTGAACTTGGAGAAGTGGGAATGCAGGCCGGAGGGTACGTACTATGTTGGTGACAGCGACGAACGGATTTATTTATTTTTAATCGAGGTAGCAGGAAACCAAATTCTCGCTTTCAAAAAATTTGGTGGCCGTGGCCCGCTTATCATGCACACACACAAATGCGATGTTGTGATTAAGCTGCACAACCTAACTGGGAAGGTAACATTTGTACAGAGAATCTAGAAGACATGCATTTTTCGCAGGGGTGGACAGTTTTCTGACACCGAAGCCTGCGTTGATGAATTCAAATTTTGCCGGTTCAAATGTCAGGGTCGTCCCAGCGATATGATACACATGCAGTGAATTTTGTATATTCATGAAGCTATTTCGCGTTCGCTTCAAAAGGATTATTAGTTGCGGATTTCGACACGTGATCTCTTTTACTATTTCGTCGTGGGTCCAGAACTTGCTAGCAAGTATTACGAGCACAGGGACCAATGGACCGTCATTGTCACCTTAAATTGTCAAAAGTGTCAAAAATCTAGTGTGTGTAGGACAAGATCTTCAGGGGAGCATGTGTACAGTACAGGCTCATTAATCAGGGAACAATTTATGTGCGCGACAAGACTTTCAGTGATGATCTTTTTTTCTTGGGACAATGAGGTTATCCGGTGATGATTGGGAACTAGCTAAACACCAGTCCTTTTATTTTCTGACTGAAGAAAAACACAGGTCCTTTGTCCTTACCATTTTTACCGCCACGGATAAGAACTGTTTTTTTTACTCTGCTCCGCACTTTGTTACCTTTCTGTTAGGCCTGACAGGCACATGGGTACGCATGCAGATTAAACTAGCCGAGATGGAATGGTGCATGGTCAAAAGAGAGATACTTTGGCCGCACTCTAAAGCTAGAGCACTCCAGCTAGCCCGAGCCGGCCGCTGGCCTGCCCGGCCTTGATCGCTCATCTACCGAATCACCAAACTAATAGTGCCGGCCAAGCTGCACGTCTGTCGTCGTCGGCGACGTCCAAGCCACAAGGAAATGGCGGTGGTAGTTGCCACTCGCGGCCTCCTATATATGGACACAACTCTAGCGCTTGTCCCAACACAGACTTTCCATCTTCACCTGGACCTGGTTGGTCGTCTGCTACTACTAGCGCTCCAGACCTCCAGCTGATCGAAAGCTGTTCTCATCAGAGCCTATAGACAGCAGTAGTAACCATGGCTGCCTCCTCTGCTCTTCCCTGCTCCTTCCTCATGGCAGCCGTGCTGCTGCTCTCCTCCATCATCCAAGCGCAAGGCATCACGAGACACTACGACTTCAATGTACGTCCTCTAGCTGGTGCACATTGTCCTCGTCTCAAGCAGCTACCGGCTCCGTATCTAGCGACCGTATATACATGAATGCCCGTCTCGGTTTTGTTAAATGAACTTTTTGCAGGTGACAATGGCGAACGTGACTCGGCTGTGCGCGAGCAAGAGCATCATCACGGTGAACGGGCAGTTCCCCAGCCCCCAGATCGTCGCCAGGGAAGGCGACCGTCTCGTCATCCGCGTGACCAACCACGTCCAGCACAACATCTCGCTGCACTGGTAATAAGTCAAGAGTATAATGCGCGCGTTGGTGCAACCACTTCTTATAGCTTTAATTTAGTTCGTTTGCAGCACCGGCAAAATTCAGCCATTGACAATCTTGCCACGCGCGCGCGGTGAACCAGCTCGTTGATCGTTTCTGTTTTGGTAGGCACGGAATCCGGCAGCTGCGGACGGGGTGGGCCGACGGGCCGGCGTACATCGCGCAGTGCCCGATCCAGACGGGCCAGAGCTACGTCTACAACTTCACCGTCACCGGGCAGCGCGGCACGCTGTGGTGGCACGCGCACATCTCCTGGCTCCGCGCCACCGTGTACGGCGCCATGGTCATCCTCCCGAAGCTCGGCGTGCCCTACCCGTTCCCGGCGCCGCACAAGGAGGTCCCCGTCATCTTCGGTGAGTGTCGTGGCGGCCAGGCCGGGCGACGTGAACGGCTGAACGCGATGAGAAAATGATTGTGCGCGGCCGTTGGGTGGTAATTTCTGTACTGTTTGTGGTCACGGAATTTGATTCGTTTTATATGGTAGGTGAGTGGTGGATGGCGGACACGGAGGAGATCATCAGCCAGGCGCTTCAGACCGGCGGAGCCCTAACGTCTCCGACGCTTACACGATCAATGGATTGCCAGGACCGCTCTACAATTGCTCTGCCAAAGGTACTGTGCTTAGGGGTGACACATATGGTACTCCTTAGGTTTGAAAATATAGGATACAATATGACGTGACACGGCCTTTAGAAATAAACTTCAGTCAATCGCTGCTAGTTTCTTCTGTAGTATATATTGCTAAAAACAGCGGTGTCTACATCAACACAAATAGTACATTAACATGAAATTTTTTCTTAAGGAAACGGCCACTGAAAAACACGCTATCAATTATGAATTCAAGTGCTATATATACTCTACAATCACAAACTTTATTTACATAACAATATTGGCGGGATAATATTTAGTCAGATTTAGCTTTTTATATAAATAGTTGAAAGAAACGGGCATTCTAGAAAATTAGGGAAAAGGGAGTAGTTACTATTAAATTTCTTAGGAGTAGTAGTTTCATCCCATTCGCAAAAGAAAAAAAATAAAGATAATTCCATGCACATATTAATAAGGAAAGAAAAATGAGGAAATGCATGCAAAAGGTTTTGGTGCCGAACTGAAAGTTGAGGTCGTTTATGTCCGAACTATTTTCTTTTTCCAAATGCATGGTCAAGTTTTCAAATGCAACCGTGAGAGAGAACTCGTTTTCACGAAGGTTGGCTGATCGAAATCACCAAAGGGGGAAGATTCAAAGTCTTTCTCGAAACGGGATCATGGATTAGTAGTTAGGAGTTAATGCAAACGTTGCTGTCATGGGGATCCAAGGTGTACTTGACCTAACACATTTGGTGTTACGTACCACTAACAAAATCTCAGTTACGCTTTCCGCAAAAACAATAATTAAATAAACGAAGTTACGCTTCGAGTGAGTGAGATAGGTGGTGAGCTTTCTATTCTCTCATGTCAGCATCGAAGCTCATATAATATAGTAGTAGTAAGTAGTACTTTTATAGAACGTGCTAATTAATTACCGTGGCCTGCATGTATGACACGTACGCAGACACGTTCAAGCTGAAGGTGAAACCCGGGAAGACGTACATGCTCCGCCTGATCAACTCGGCCCTCAACGGCGAGCTCTTCTTCTCCATCGCCAACCACTCGCTCACCGTGGTCGAGGTGGACGCCGTCTACGTCAAGCCCTTCACCGTGGACACCCTGATCATCGCCCCGGGCCAGACCACCAACGTGCTCCTCACCACCAAGCCCTTCTACCCGGGCGCCAACTACTACATGTCCGCGCTGCCCTACTCCACCACCAGGCCGGGCACCTTCGACAACACCACCGTCGCCGGCATCCTCGAGTACCAGTGCCCCGAAGCGCCCGCCTCGTCACCCAGCTTCAACAAGGCGCTGCCGCTGCTGAAGCCCGTCATGCCGCAGATGAACGACACCAACCTCGTCGGCAACTTCACGGCCAAGCTGCGCAGCCTCGCGACGGCGGAGTACCCGGCGGCCGTGCCGCAGTCCGTGGACAAGCGGTTCTTCTTCACGGTGGGGCTGGGCACGCTGCCCTGCCCCGCGAACACGACGTGCCAGGGCCCCACCAACACGACGCAGTTCGCGGCGTCCATCAACAACGTCTCCTTTGTGCTCCCCACCCACGCGCTCCTGCACTCGCACTACACCGGCCTGTCCAGCGGCGTGTACTCGTCGGATTTCCCGACCTCGCCGTTGGTCCAGTTCAACTACACGGGGACGCCGCCCAACAACACCAACGTTGCCACGGGGACCAAGCTCATGGTGCTGCCGTTCAACGCGTCGGTGGAGCTGGTGATGCAGGACACGAGCATCCTCGGCACCGAGAGCCACCCGCTGCACCTGCACGGCTTCAACTTCTTCGTCGTCGGCCAGGGGTACGGCAACTACGACCCCGTCAACGACCCGGCCAAGTTCAACCTCGTCGACCCCGTCGAGCGCAACACCGTCGGCGTGCCGGCCGGCGGATGGGTGGCCATCCGGTTCCTTGCAGACAACCCTGGTAAGTATTACCATCATGTACAAGTTATTAATTCAGGTGGAAGCAAACGAATTATCTCTATGTGCTGACACATTTGGTCGACGAATGCTCTCAGGTGTCTGGTTCATGCACTGTCACTTGGAGGTGCACACGACGTGGGGCCTCAGAATGGCATGGGTGGTGCTTGACGGCAGCCTACCGCACCAGAAGCTGCTCCCCCGCCGTCCGATTACCCCAAGTGCTAATTAGATCACTTCTGCCAATCGATTGCTTCAAAAGGAATTGTGAATTAGACCTACCACACATGTCGAACTTTTTTTCCCTTTATGATTTGCCAATTGCAATTTTTTCAACTTCATTTTAGTCTGTTCGTTCACATAGCTGACTCTCTTTTGTTTCGTTGAAACTTGTAATGACAATATTTTGATACTTTGAATCAATAAACAAATTGCATGACTTGCACCCGGGATCTCATTTACTGTCTCTCTGTTCAGGATTACTTTTCATTTGAGAACACTCAAAGGCTCTCTGTTGCTTCTTTCAACGAAAGCAAAAACAAATTGCTATACAAATTCGATGTGTGTCACATTCTTTACTGAACCCTTAAATCAAATGGACTAAGATTGGCACTGACTTTGCTAAAATGGGCAGCACGCATCTTGCTGTGTGGCCAAGTAACATTGGAAGTGGCCAACTCTCAAATGTCAATTAATTTAGGCTTAATCACATATTTTTTGTTTCTTTTCATGTTGTAATTAATCCTTGTTTACTTTTATTTTAGTTCATTCCAAGTTGACCTGTACTTTTTTGTAACTTTTCTTCAATTTGTTTGCTCCTTTGTAACATCAATGTTTTGGTATATTTGAAGTAACAAACCATAGTGTTACATTGGTGGCATCAAGTAAAGTGGTTGGAGGAGCAAAAACAAATAAAATGAGTTTATATTAGTGTGGTTTTCAAACCAGAATAGTGATATGAATAGTTACAAAAGGCAATGGAGTAAAAAAAAAGATGAGCTTGATTAGTTGTATAGTAGAGGTTGCAGGTGTGTGGTGAACAATTACAATTTGCCATGTTAATAGACTGATTTCTCTTTGCATAAGTTTCAATTGCACCTCAACTTTTGCATGATGGTATGCATGCTCTATCCATCCATAATTTTGTGGCAATTTTAGATGTATATTTAAGAATGTTATTGCAATTGATATCACGGTAACACCTAAAGACCTTGTAACACTTGATCTTTTCTCCGGTCAATGGTAATTGTGTGACCAAAAGAAAAAGGAAAATAAACAATACATGAAGGGTAAGCTGCATAAGTGCATGCAATTGATGAACTGATGCATAAAGCTACATACTTTGTAAAAAGTTGTATAGATTGTCATCTAACAAACATAACTTCCATGGTATCGAGGTTTATCTTGGCGATTAAACTATACGGTCCCGTACGGATGAGGAACTCGATGGTGCAACACAAGAACACATACAGATTTAGATAAGTTCAGGATCCCTCAATCGAGAGTAATAACCCTACGTCATGTATGAACTAATAGCCTTAGCAGATTGTTAATGTTGCGGGTTGTCTTCGTAGGGGTCCCTTCCCCGTCTTATATATTCGGGAGGCAAGATTACATGTAGAATCCTAGTCGGTTACATAATTGGAAACTTTATCTTTAAGCTTTCTTATCAGTATAGAGTCCTACTCGTCGGTGTTCTACTTTCCTTGGGGATTACTCCAACAAGTCGATTGAATTGTCCGCCTCTATTTCCATATCGGTCTATGGAACCTTCCGGTATCCTATATCGATCGAACACCACTCTGTGAGCCCTCCCGACCGGTTGTACAACTTCAATGTGTCACCATGTCCTTGATGAACAATCTTCGAGTTGCATATACCCATAGGGTAAGTACTTGACAAGTAGTTCCACCACACTAGCTTCTTCGCGAACAAATCTATCTTTGACTGCCAAAGAGGAACCATACATTAAACAGTCCAAACAAAAGGAATGCAATGAGAACTGCTTATGAAAGCAATACTACTTGTTATTATTGTTACCTGTGTGAGGTTTATTGCCATACTGTTTCCATCCCAATGCGTAGTTTCATCACATATAATCCACACGAAACTGTATATTTGAGAGCGAATAAGAAACAACTTAATGATTAGTCCCCGATGAAGGTAAAATGTTTACCCCTTAATTTGCCTTGGCATGCCTTTAACGAATTTGATTTCCCAAGGTGGACATCATTTGGTAGGTTGGGAGACATAACCTTAGCTGCAATGGTTAATTGGGCTATCTCGAATCTCTATTGAGAGAGAATCAAGAGACATTACAAATATAGTGAAGACATATTAAATGATTTTTTTGAATTATTTTATTAAAAGATATAACATATTGTTACATACCAAGCAAGAGAATCAAGGAATTGAAGTTTTTGTTTTTTAGTATTCATAGAAACAACTATCCAATGTTCTTGACTGCCATTCTTGATTATATAATGAAAAAAACATGCATGTATGGAAATAAAATATGATAACACTAGTTTAGCATATTTAAATTTCTTATTAATATGGGAATAGACAGGATGATCTTACCAACTAATATGCCAAAAGTTTACTCACAATGCTTTGATAAGTATGATAAAGGGAATAAAGGCACTGTGTCCACCCTACTTTATGTGACGCCCCACTCGGGGAATACACTATGTATACGTAACAATCCCTAGAACAATGAGTTGGTACACACGTAGATGATAAAAATTTAATACAACAAGCTTTATTAATTCTTCGAGAGGGATACAACTACGGGATACATGTCTGGATTACAATCAAAGAGGTGGGAAGACCAGCCTCACAAATAGAAAACACACTAGAAAGCTTCATAAACTCCACGAGGCAACATCGAGCGAATGACGCGACCTACTCCTCGTCTTCATTATAATCTCCATCTCCGTATGAATGATTAAGCAACGGGTGAGTACATAAGTTACTCAACAAGCTCTACCATTAGCAAAAGGGTAATATTATAAGTGCATTTGGATGTTGTCAAGGTAAGGTTCCTGCTCCTGGTTCTCCTCGTCTACAAACGACGTTAATATACTTAAACTATCGTCACATGAAATAATGGAGACAAGAAGTAATAACAAGGAAAAAACAAATAAAATGGAGTGAATAGGAAAGCTCCACGGGCTAGGGTTTGTTACGACGATTCCGACGACGTCGGAATCGCTCGAAACAGAGCTATGGTTGAAAAGTTATGGTCGTCGGAAGTTTTAGGATTGTTTTTGTAAAATGGACATGGCTTCTATATAAAGGAAGGGTATTATTGTGAATTTCTAGAAAGTGGAGGGCTAAAATGCAAAAATGCATTTACTGGTTGGGACATGGGCCTATTTGTAATTTTGGGAAAAAAGACATGGGGTATTTGTAAATATCTAAGGGCTCTTAATTAAATTAGGGAAAGCTCGGGGGGTTTTGTAAAGTTTAGGTTTAAAGGCTTTTGGGATTTATTTTTCTATGGTAAATCTTGTGGAATATGTCCATAGGTCTCGTGGACCGCGCCGATGAACCGGTCCACGGTGGACCACAAGGCGGGCGAGGCTCGGGCTCGCCGGAATCGAGGATTCTCGCGGCCCGGGTTGGCCGGAGGGAAGCTAGGGGCACACCGGTGACTAGTGGGTCGTGGCGGAGCCGGACAGGGGTGTGGCGGCCGGCGACGATGGCTGGTAGGGATGTGCCGGCCTTCCCGGGATCCGGCGGCGACGACGGGAGGAGAGAGTGGCCTTGTGGGCTCGCGATCGAGGGGTGGTGGTGCGAGAGAATGCGCGTGGCCTCGGCGGAGCTAGGCGGCGTCTTGGCTCAGCGAGAGGGGGTTCGGGATGGTGTTGTGGCGAGAAGGGGAGAAGGGAGGGCCGACGGTCGGTGGCGGAGCGGAAGAGAGAGTGAGGGAGGAAGCCAAGGGGCGGAGCTTGCCCGCTCGGGCTCCGACGGCGTGCGGCGAGCAGACGGGGGAGGGAAGGCCTTTTATAGGCGGGTGCGGCCATGGTCATGGCGCGACGGCCAAGGCGAGGCAGCGAGGAGTGCAGAGAGGGGGAGAGGGCCCGTGGTACGAGGGCGGACACGTGGGCGAAGGGGAGGAGGTTCTCGTGCGCGCGACTAGACGACGTCCGGGGCGACCGGTTGGCCGATGGTGGAGGCGAGGGTGGGGGCTAGGTACGGGCGTCATCTAGGGCGGCGCGTTGGACGAGGGGCTCCGGTCGACGCATGCGGCCAAAGGGGAGACGGCGGCTCGGGCGCGTGTGCGGAGTTGGCGGGGTGCACGCAGGACACGGGTAGATCGGCGGGAGCGGGAGTGGGTGACGGGGCGGCCGGCGTGCCGTGGAGACGCGTGGCGCGCGCGACACGGGGAAGAAGCCCGGGAAAGTGGGGCCGGGTGCTTGGGCTGGGCCGGGGAAGGGAAATGGGGTAGGGGCGGCCGGTGAGGGTTTATTTCCTTTTCTATTTCTATTTTCTCGTTTCTTCACTCCATAAATCCAACTAAAATCAATTAAACTCCAAATTATTTCAAAGAAATCAAAATAGAGCAAAACAAAATAAAAGCAAGGCAACAAAAAAAAAAACCAAGTTTTGAAGAGTTAGTATTTTATTTTTGTAAAAAAATTCTAGGAGTTTTCTAGTTATAGGTGTAAATTGAGTTTTTTAATTCCTATTTATTTTCAAAAATGTTTTTCCTGGATAAAAGAAAATGATTTATTTTTTGTATTTTAAATTGGCCAAAAATCGAGGTATTACACTTTAATTACTAATTATGTTTAATAAAAATATTGAATATCTGATTATACTATTAAACATGTCAAATTAGTTGTAGATATGTACGATTAATGTGTCAAATCATAATTTGAAGTGCAGAAATGTCAAATTCATCCATCACGTGTCGAATTTGATATTTATGTATTTCAAATTATGATTTGACACATTAATAAGATATATTTACAGCTAATTTAACATGTTTAATAGTATAACCAGAATTTTAATATTTATTTGAAGTTTAATTAATAATTAAATATGGGTGTGCACATGCCCCTACTGTTCATTGAAATATCCCTAAATTAGAGTGACTTTTGTGGGCATAGAGGTATCCGAGCCCCTAGTTTAATTATTAATTATGGTCCTATTCTATTTGCCTTATTTGAAAACATGTCGAGTCCGATCTGATCTTACCGCAACATGGAGCTCGGAGGTTTCGATCTCTAGATATTGTTGGAATTTGCCCCATTATTTGACCCTTTATTGAGAAATTCCAAAGCAAAGTGGTCTGTTGGTTTTAGTACCACATTGCTAGTTCAAAGTGGTGCACTCCAACTTAAATAGGAGGACTCATGCCCATATCTAAAAGCTACAGCCATGGGAGAGACTATGAGAACTACTATATGTACACACACGCACGCGCGCGTTTATCCGCGTTTTTCGCGTGTTCTTCTGCGTGACTTGTGACTTGCGACCGTGTCGTGTCGTGTCGTGGTTACAAATCGGAGTATGTTTTGTCACTTTAATCGCTCACAAAATCTGTAACATCACGTACTAATAAGGAGGATTATTACGTGGTTAATTACCATAAACTCGGGATCAATTGGCTAGCCAAGAATTGACTGTCATTTAGTGGGCGTCATTAGAAAGGAAACGGCTCCTGGAGGGCGCCGCGCCTATATAAGGCACTCGAGACGTCCGAATTTCCACTCTCGACGAAAATATTCCCTTCCATCTTCTTTCTTCCTCCCTTTGAAAAACTGTGTTGTAATGTTGAGCTGTTTTTCCCTATATAAATAGTTGAAGAGACACCTAATGTAAATATGTGAGAATCATTAAATAAAGAATCAATCTTCTCTATTTTCGTGTACACTTTTACTTTCATGTTCTCGTCTAAATCTACGTACATAAGATCACGCCGGTAACCTAACAATATAATCTTGAGACGGAACACAGAGCAGGGGGCATGCCCCCTCCCCCTTCAATCGTCGCCACTGATTCACGTGCCTACGTTGTAGGAGCAAGAGCGTGTTCTTCCTGCAACATTCTCCGTTGTGTGCCACTAAAGGACGAGTAAGGAAGTTCAACTAGTATGATTCTGAATAGCAGAAGTGATAATAGATTGAAAAGTAGAAGTAAATGAGATTCAACTAGTATGGCGGCACATGTGGAGGCTGCCCCCGAAGTTATCTACCGAGTGTTGTCATTCTTTTTCCATTCCTATTGGCTGTTTAATCTGAATAGAGGGATAGGTGAACAGTAAGGAACGAAGGCTATATCGATTCGGTTTTCCTCCGCAGCCTGGCCGACAGGATGCAAGAAAAAGCTCATTTCTAGCGAGCCAGGCCCACGTCATGCAAGCTGATGCATCCTGGTACTAGTTTTGTACTGTGTGTAGAGCTTAGGTGCTAATGCAAGCAACCAATCACATTCTCTTCTCAACATGGCTCTATTTATTCAGTTAACCAAACAAAGTGATGCTGCATATGCTCCTAGCCTGGTTCAAGTGAGCCTGGCTCAATAATACGATGCAGGTTACACTCATGGAGGTATCAATCACATGAGTGTTAGGAACACTTTTCATTTTCTTAACGTGGAGAGAAAAAACTAATAACTGATGGCGATACTGATATTATCTCCACATATTTCACTGTTATGGATGACTGGAGCGAGTAAGATGGCAAGTTCTTCCTCCAATTGACCGAAGCGAGGAGGCTTCTATAGGTTTCATGTGACGTCGACATTTCATCGACATGTAGAATATCTGATACAGTCCCTTTTTCTTTCGTCGCCTATGGGCAACGACAGCTTCCTGTACTAGTTGACGACACAAAATACGCAAAGCTTGAGACCATACGAAACCACCTCTCACAGAGACGACTCAACGAGAGAGAGAGAGCTCTTAGACAATGTCTCAACTTGCCCTTTTTTCTATTCTATTACTCTTACAGCATACTGTCAGCGCTACCCATGTTGCGCTCTACTACACAATTGACGGCACAATCCATGATGCGCACCAAATGAGAACAGCGACACATGCATCACTGCACCTGGGTATATTCCCTTTGATTCCGCGAAATCTAGCGGAATCGTATAAAATCCTGGCTGTCGCGCAAGTATCTCCTCTGCTGATTCGCTAGCTCGTGATCTTTCGCTAGGTCACCAGGTTCAGTGAACCGGGCAGCCAAGGATAGGCGAGCGACGACGACCCAGTGTGAACGGCATATTTTTTGAGGGGTTTTACGCGGGCCCACCTCGGCTCCTCGAGTCCTCGGCACGCGCTGCGGCGCCATCTCGCGAGGCCTTCCTTGCTCTCGGTTCATTCGCGCAAGCGACGACGGTGACTCTGATTTTGTCCGTAATCGTTATCGCAAGCTGCCGTAACTTTCCGCCGTGATAGCGGCTGCTACTGTGGTGACCGTGTCGTGTTGGATTCTTGTTGGTTTGTAGGCGCTGCAAGCTACATCAGACACCACACTCCATTTTATCTAATTATGTCACCTCTGTTCTATCTATTACCGTATTTTTACTAGGATTCACTGCTAGCATGTCGCTGTTATAGCTTTTCAGTTTTTTTCTTCATTGTAACGCAGACATCCGTAGCTTTGTTGCGCGGATCTTTCTCTCACTGATTGCTGTTGCCGTTCATGACGAGTGAGAGGATAGGACGATGCATACGGCAAAGTTGGCTGCTCCGATTTGGCAGATGCGCCGGGCTTTTCACCAGAAAGTGATGTCCAATGCGAGCGATCGGCATCCGCGGTGCCAGAACACAACTCGTTTCCTGCCATCGCCCGTGCGTGTCGACCAGTTCAGACGGCCGACGGCAGAGCAGCGTTCTAGATGCTCAAACGACGGCCATATACGCATATCTGGTACTAGACGTTTCAGGGCGACGTAAATTGGATCCTTCTAGCCGCGATGCCATCTCCGGCATATGCGGTTAAAGTTCTAGATACAATCAACAATCATACAGCTGCGTCCGCTTTTCTCCATCGAAAGAAGCAGATAAATCCAGATTGGACACCCGGTGGTCAATTGACCACATGCTTGTATTTTCATCCGAACGTTAAGTGTTTTCTTTCTAGGAAATAATTGGTCATGTTTCAGCAATACAAGAAACTCATATCAGTTACTCATAGGACGCTCAAACGACTGGATAATGGACAGGGAGCTTCTTCCGTAAGAACAATAGCACCCAAGTGATTGATTAATTTACTATGAACGTACCGGGTGATTCCTCTCATTTTAAACTTATCTCCCCGAATTCTTACCAAGCTCTGTTTTTGCCTAAACTAGTAGCTGTTTGCAAGCTCAAAAGGGGTATACTGTATTTGCAAGCATGGCACGGTAAATTGAGAAACCAAAGGTTTCAGAACCAAGCAAGTCCAAAACTTCTGACACACTAATGAATCAAGAGAAAATATAATACAAGATTTCATAAGATTGGTCATACATGAATAACTCCTAGGTCTACCGCATAATTAACATACCTAGCCTGCTCCGCGAAAAAAATGCACTAACTGTTCCTGCCCAAAGCTAATCATGTATTGCCATACCTAACATGCAGGATGCAGCAACCTGCGGAAATAAGCAGGTCTTTCATCTGCACGAACAGAAAGAAAAAACAGCGTCACCATATAGGACATAAAATGCTCTTAGTAATTCAAACAGAGATTCCTAGCTATAGGTGTGCAGTCCAGGAACAATCAGCCTCAGCGTCCAAAAATAGGAACAGGTTTCCATTTACAGTACACTGCATACCAAGAAGCTAGGAAGAGGATCGGTGATCTGGTTTCCATGTTGAGAGAGCTAGCAATATGCGCCCTTTCCACCCTTGCAGTAACCACCTGTTGTCCTCATCGATGATGAAGTTTTTGTGGTAGCATCTGACCTTCTCCCGAGCACGCTTCATGATGTCCTGGTTAATGGGCAACTGCTTGAAACCAGCCCTCTGATTCCGCACCTGCCATTGCTTGTATGTCTCAGGCCTTTCCATCCTCTCCAGTCCCTCACACGAGATCACATTGATCGCCTCCCGTCCAAACAGAGCTGACTCAATGAGAAGCCTCTGCTCGTTGTCCCTAGGGATGTTTGTCTCCAGCATGTCAAATACAGCAGAGTAGTGGAACAACGCCTCCCGAAAGCGTGACACAAAGAATGGTGCATTGTAAGATCCATTGACGACCCCATGGATGAACACATGTGGGTTCATCTTTCTTATTGTGTTCAAGACCATGTTCCTTGGACTCTCAGCTACCACGCTTTCATCCATCAACGTTTTGAACTTGAACATGCAGTTGACAATCAGCAGCTCATCCTTCTCAATGTGGAGATCCTCTATCTGAACGGACTCATACCGGGATGCAATGGCTTGGAACTCAAAAGGGACATTGAAGGTCTGAGCATAATCTTTTAAATACTTTCCTGTCTCCTCTATACGCTCTGCTGGACGAAAACCAGGCTGGGGTGTGTCAATTCCGGTGATCCGAAGTTTTGGAGGGCCGCCAGGCCTAGTAGAGAGTCTTTGAATGAGGCATGGCCACTGAAAACCATAGTATATACCGAAGTCTACAATATGAACTTTCTTGGCCTTCTCCACAGCATTCATAATTGTTTGATTAGCAAAGAAATGAGAGATCTTCTTGAATGGGCAAGCTGCCAAGTAAAGCTGGTAGGCTTTCAGCAAATCAGTGCACGCAAACCGTGACATTGTGACTGACTTGTAAATCTGACTCCCAGTACCAGCAAGCCTTGCCTCAAGGCCATTGGCGAAGCAGTATGCCAGACGCTGGTCACCATCACCATCACGAGATGCATGCTGTCTGATCTGCTTCAGGAGCTCCGTTGCACTACGCCGATCATCAGTGGCTACAGACTGAGCACAATGGATGAGAAGAGTCTCCAAGTCAACCACCTCTTTCTTCGGTTGTTTCTTGCCACGGCCCTTGCCATGTCCAGAGCCTTTGCCATGGCCCCCGTGCGGATGCTTCTCACTCTGAAGGGCCTCACGAAGCTCTTTGACCCCTCTTGAGCACATCTCACCATTGCAGAGCAGGACCTTGTCCATCATCTCCCGCACAAGGTGGTCAGTGTCAATAGCAGGTGCTGAATGTTTGGTGCACCTCCCTTCCTCTGCATCCAAGTCATCACCATAGAAATGCTTCTTTCCTCGGTGTGTTGCTGCCTCAATATCAGGCTTCTCTGTCTTGACCTCCACAAACTTCCTCTCTTCCTTAACATTACTCAGCAGGCTTGGACCAGAAGCAGCCTTCTCAAGATCAATCACGAGCTTGCTCTCGTCAGGTAAAAACCTGCTCGCCTCTTCAAACCCGCGACTGAAGTGCATAGCCTGCTGGCTCTGCACAGCAAACTGATTGAAACCAGCATCTGGTATGAAACCAGGCGAGCTCAGAAACGACTCAAAGCCGTCCGATACTGTGAGACCGCTGCCGTTCGACGATGACTGCGAGAGCAGGGTCTCATCTGGCACCGGGTTGGTCTGCAGCTGGTAGAGTTCCGACGGATCGTACGGCCACGCGTCGCCGGCTTCCACCACGCTGCCGTCGGGGCTCAGATCCCGATACAGCTGCGGCGGCTGCAGGAACGGGGCGGAGGGGAAGTCGAGAAGCGGCGCGCGCGCGGCGCCGAAGCCGTCGGGCGCCGCCGCGGCGCAGCAGCATGATCCGAGGCCACCGCAGGAGTTGGTGACGCTGCTGCCGTCAGGGCTGTCGACCCCGCTCCCGCCGGAGGACGCGGGCTGGTCGGCGAGAATTTCGAGGAACGGCTTCTCGGCGGCGAGAAGCGCGCCGTGCTCCGGGTAGTGCTCGAACTTCTCGTCGATGTCCTCGGCCATGAGCATGCGGTTGATGTAGCCCAGCACGATGTCCGAGAACGCCTCCGAGTCGTCCGGCTGCCCCGCCGCGGCATCCCTCGGCGGCGACGCGCGGTTGGTGGCGGCCGGCGGGACAACGGTTGTAGGCGCGACGTTGAGGTAGCTGCCCCCGCCGGCTCCACCCGGCGCCGCAGCGATCCCGTCGGGAGGAATGAGAAATAGCGCCTCGAGCTCCTCCGTCGTCAACCCATTGGCGGCGGCGCCGGCCCCGATTTGGGGGTAGATTGGGAGGTGGCCGTCGCGCTTCGATCCCGGCAGCAGCGTGCACAGCTCGTGCATCCCGGCGTCCATGACCATCGATACGATCCGCGCAGCGCGACACCACTAGCACTACCACCACCGCAGAGCATACAACCGCGCACGCCGCGACCTGGCAGAAAAAATGCACGGAAACACAAGGAGGCAAAAATCAGAATCCGAACTCGAAGGCGGTGCCCGAGTCCACGGGCTGAGGCGCGCTGACTCACCCGTGAAATCCGCGGGCGCGCGATGCGCGAGCTCGTCAAGGAGTTGTTCGTACCCGCGACCGCGAGCGACCCGGGGAAAGGGGTGAACAGGCGAGAGGCGAGAGAGGAGACACCGAGTGGGATAAAGAGGAAAGGAAGGAGGTGGAGGCGGACCAGTGTTTTTTCGAGAGGCGCAGGTTGGTCCGCGCCGAGCCGGGCCTCGTGTTAAAACGGGTGCGCGAATGTCGACACCAATCCCGGGCTCCTCCTCTCCCGTGCACCCGGTTCACGATCCGAGGCCTGCGATCACCGTGGGGTCGTGGAATGGACGGGTCAGATTGTTGCAGCAGACGGACTGGGTGCACAGGATTTTGTGCCTCGCGCGGAGAGGAAGTTTCACGGAAGCAGGGCAGCAGGCTGTTTGGGCCGTAGGGAAGATCTGGGGCGGGGTGGACTGTGTCTGTGGACCGGTTTCATTAAGCGTTGGTGAGGCCGGGCCCATCGGCAGTGTTGTGTCGCGACAAGACTGGCAATTGACCCTTTGACAGTTTGACACTATATCTTGACAACTTGGCAACCCCAAAAAATCAGTGTTTCTGTTTGTTCTTTCTTTTTACTGACTCAAAAATGCCTTCATTTCTACCGTACTCATACGAAATGTGCTTTAGCATCAAATGTACTGAGGCTACTCTTCCTTGGCTCAAAGTTGCGCAGGCCGGCAACAACATAAAAGAACCTAGCAGTATTTGGTTTGAGTTGCAATGGGGATCATCTTGCAGAGTTGCACAGGCCGGCAACAACATAAAAGAACCTAGCAGTATCTTGTAAGACTTCGCACTTTAATATGCGACATGGGCGCATGGACCGGGTCCACCGGTGTACGGATAGCCTAGCTTGGCCACCAAGTTCCCGGCAGCCACGTGGTGGTCCCGGGCTATCCACGCCGTCTCCACATACGAGCGCGCGGCAGGTTGTGGCCGGGTGGCCGCCGACTGACACATCAGCGACCGGGCGTGCGGTGAAGGGTCCGTGCCACGTCGTCGCACAATCATCTCACAGTGGTGGCACATCGGAAGTAACTCGAGTCTCGGTTAGCTTCTAAAATGGTACTATTACTATTCTGGAAAATAGTTTGCAACGTGGAGGCAAATACAGTGCACTAGTACTAGTGCACAAGGCATGACAAAATAAACATTTCTCATGTGGTGATGCCCGTAGAGAGAGAAACATAAATAATGATTAATCAGAAAAACTATACAGTATTGTTGTACGTACGATTATTAATAATCCACAGATCTCTTCCGGACCTTGACCCTTTCTCCTCGTAATCTCGTTACAGATTGTGTCACAGAATAGTTTTGTACGGTCTGAGCTGCATCACATGCAGATGCAAGTGTGGTGGGCCCCAGCGATTCCTTCTAGAAGGTTTCGATACATTGGACACCGCCAGACCTTCGCCCAAAAATTTTTTTAAAGGACAGTGCTAGAAATTAATACAAATGTGACAGGTGGAATCTTTTTGGGGTCAGACGGTACAGTAGGACGAGGGTCGAATTATAAGCAGCTCATCAGAGGATCGTGTCCCGCGATACACGGTCGTTATTTTATGGAGTACTTTCTGCTTCAGGCTTTTCTCTGTTTCATTCAGTTCAGGTTTAGCTTTCCATGATCACAACACAACTTGCTAGTAGTATAAAAATAAAAGGATACTCCCTCCGTTTAAGAATTTAAGGATTTGTTGACTTTTTTACTCTTCGACCACTCGTCTTATTTAAAACTTTTGTTAAAAATTTATTTATTTTATTAGAACCTATTTTATTTCTAGATATATTTTAAGATGTCTTTATTTTGATTGTATAAAGATTTCGAATAAAAAATCAATAAATCTTTATATTCTTGAACGGAGGGAGTAGTTTGGAGAAAGCAATTACAAATATAAAATCGCTAGAAATGGCGGTCAAGTACTCAAGTTGATATTGCTTCCTGTTGAAGCTGGAGCTGTAGTAAAATAGACGAAGGCATCTGTGCATGAGCTAATTACTTGTTTGGAGGAAAAAAAACTGAGCTCCCCAAGTACACTCTATATATATGCTGGATAGCTAGAGCAGGAAAATACATATAGCGCTTGTTGTTTTGGAATCAACCTGTCGAGGTTTTGTCGGGTCATTGAATCTAGCACAAACTGGGCAGAAATGACAGGGACCGCATGCAGCTACTGATGCCATTTAGCTTATCGGATATTTGTAATTGAGAAAGTTAGAAATCATGTTGTCTACTGTAGACATCGCAGTCGTCGCATGTATGCATCATGCGAAAAACATCATATACTAACAAAAAGTCATTTTGAGAAAGAGGTAGTAGCCAGCTGGGATTTGATCTCAGGTTTCTCAGTCGTTCTCACATTTGTTCAGTGAAGGTTTATCCTACATTCCTACCTAGCCGTAGTCAGATTAATAGACAACCTGACCTATAAGGCGAGCTGACTAAAGTATCTGTTTCTCTACATAAATACTACACATGATCGATGGAATCCTTGGCATGATCTCTTGCTGGCCTGGACTTTGTCGTCGTCGCACAAAGTCCTCGCTTAAGGCTCCATCGTGCATGTTCCTCTTGCCTTTTCTCTCATCTCGGTACTACTTAATTGAACGTAGCATCAATAATGGTTCTTCAACTAGCTGATCAGCTTTGCAGCCTAGAGGAGCCTACAGATAACGTAATTAATTAGGTTTGATTGTTTCATTTGGTCCCTCCATTAGATCAGCAAAAATTACGTGTCCAATCCCGAAGTTTACCCACTTATTACTGCGACAACGGAAGGTCGTCGGAAGCACATGTGTGTAGCACTGGAACCAAATGTCCGGTACATGTCTATTTTCGGCTTTATTCATTTTGTATATACAGAGAGATTATCTTCGGCATGAACTGGTCAAAAGCGCGCGTGCAAATTGTTATTACTACTATTATTATACTGCCGCTCGGGCGTCGCCGTCAGCACAGAGGCACCACGTACATTCCGGGGCACTGTATCTTTGCTTCCCGATTGGCTCTCGTCTTCGGGTCTTGATTTGATCACTGTATTCTTTACAGAAGTCGTTTTCATTGACGCAGTAGCTCTCCATCCTTGCGCAATTCTGTAGACACGTACGTGCATCAGCAACCACAGTAAATTAAATTTAGTAATCCAATTCGTGCTAAATTTAGTGTATAACTGTATACACTAATATACTCGAAAAGAGTAACATAATTTCTTTAAATACAAAAACAAAAGGATACCACTGTTCCTGGTATCCATGTGCTTGCCATGCAATCGCCCTGAAAACGATTCGGTTCGATCGAACCGTTTTGCTGCACAAACCGAACAGTGTGCTTGGCATGCATGCATCATATCGGAAAATTAATTTGTATCAACAACAAAACTAATGAGCTCTAGCTGACCCATGATGCTGCAATAACATTAATTATTAAATCTTGACTGTGGCAGCTTCCCCCTTCTAGGTATCATGTTCAAAACAGTCTTGCGTGCCTTTCTACGCCCATGCACGTCTCAGGAAACCTCCCCATAAAGTAAACAAACATATTTGTGCGCCATTATGCAGGTAAAGAAACATCGCATGGGCTAACTACCCACTGCACTTACCGGCTAAGCAGGTAAGCATCGATACATCCAAGAGTTGTTAATTAGACACACCAATGCAAAACAGCGTCCAGGTTCATTGTATTCGTCCTGCCCAAGCATCTGGGTGCATCTTTTTTGGTGGTAGCTGCTTGACCGAGAGCCTGCTGCTTGGAGATGTCGCATTTGACTTGGCTTTACATGCGGCTTCGAGTCTGGGAGTTGTCCAGCACGTAGTCCTAACTCCTCCCATGGATAATAACCCAAGAATAAATATTATATATGTCGTTTTTGGTTTCAAGGTGTTTGACGTTGACCATGCACAGAAAAAAGTACCCAACTAACATAGTGCTGTGACTAATATAACAAGCCACCTGAATTTTGCATCTTACTATTAAAAGGCCAGCAAATTGTGTGCTGCTCTCGTCTTTAAATTATGACGACTCGATTTCCTTTTATCCTTTGTGTGAGGATGTGATTTCGATCATATTGTACCCTGTAGCGCTACAGTCCTAGAAGATGCGCTTTGAACTCTTTGACACTCTTCCGTTCTTCGTATGCAACACTTTTGCGTGTTCGAAAAGAAAAAAAGGAATATGAACTCTTTAACTGCATGTGCATCTCAACACAGAATCTGTTGTTGCAAACTTCATCATCATTACACGCGATCGCTCACGGGGAGAGGAGAACCTCCTCATCCCTTGATGCAACGAGGCACATGTTCAGCTTCTAGAAGGTCTGCGTCTACGTGTTACCCGGATATAAAGCGAGGGATCCATGAGATCGCTCTCGCATTAATTGCGCGCGGCCATGCATGAATGCATCCGAGATTGATCCGGTATTGTGCCGGTCCGAGACGAGAGCGACATGTGCGCGTTTCTTGTTTCGTGTTCCGATCTGGAAGTGGAAGGAGCGTGAAGCATTGAAAGGAACCCTCGCCTGAAAGCCAGCCAACGGATACTGCATTTCGACAGGGGAGGAACAGGTCTGCAATTATGCAAAGCCTGAATACGACATGGAATAGTACTTAGCGGTTGGCACTTCGCTGGATCAATGAACCTAGAGGATGACTTCGCAAAAATGATATAGTCATGTGAGATACTGTAGAATAATCAAAGGACCATGTAGTGACAGGAAGGAGTGAAAGGACCATCTACTGAAATGACTGTAAAACATGTGTGCTGCCGGTCCCGTTCTTTCGCTTCTCTGTCTAAACGGAGAGCTAAGCACAAGCCTCTCTGGCGGTCCATATATGGCCCAGCCCAAATTTTTGAAATGTGTCCCAACCCATTAAGCCCGTACAGAATGACGGAGTAAGGCCCATGCCTGAAATTGCGTCGAGGTTTTGGGCAAATTCGGCTTTCCTCCTCCTGGCGGCGGTGCCATAGCCCATAGCACTCATGCGCACATCTCTGCCATCTCTCTCCGCTTGAGTCTCACACACACGCTCGCTTCATCCTCGCCTTCCGTTCGCGGGAGCTCGTCAGCTCTTATCGGCGAAATCCCACCCGAAAATCGCGCGCTCCCCGAACTAAACCCTCTCCGGCGAGCGTCGATGAGGCCGTCGCCCATGGCGGCGCGGGCGGCTGGCGGCTACTCCTCGGCGGCGCTCGCCTTTTTCCGCCTCCGGCCTCTGCGCTGCGCCGTCCGCCCGGCCGCCGTTTTGACAGGCGGGTGCTTCTCCGTCCACGGTCGCTGCAGGAGCCGATTGGCGCATAGCCTCGTGGACTCGGTCCTTGATGAGCTCCGCTCACGGCGGCGCGTGCGGGTCTCGGCAAAGTAATGCGTCCTTCCCATTCCGTAAATCCATATCACGTTTCGGGCCAGTGCTTGTGCCTCTAGCTGCTGAATTCCACTAAACTTTTGTTCTCTTCAGTAGTAGCATGATTTCCATATCGAATTGTGTGGCTTGCTTTTCAGACCACTGAGTTAAACTTAGGAGCGACCAGTTCATTCATTTTCCCAATATTTTGGGAGCATTTTTACTCAGGAATATGACCGCCATAAATTGATAGTAAGGGATTGCACATATTTGGTGAAGGGGATGCCAAAATCATAATTTACCCGTAGCATTGGTGCACCATAAACTCTTTTTCAGCAAAATGGTACTACTATTAGGATTAAATCGAAATTTATTTTGCGCCATTTCATTTCAATCCATAGACAGCAGGCATAGTGATGTTCTATTTATATGACTGCTCAGCTTAAATTAGTCCATTGCTACGTTTCTTTGGAATCAGTACTTCATACAGTTTATCACAAACAAGAGTGGAAAGTGGTTACAGATTACTTTGCCTGTGCTGGACTCTATGAGTTGTTTCAAGTCCATGTGCTTCATAGAAGTTCAACTGTTTGCATCACCTGTCCTTGGTAGTGCTGTATAATGCAATAATCTATACTTTAAATTGTAAATAACTAAATATTCAGTTAGCTAATCTAATTTCGTTACCACTTATACATGGGTAATAGGTCAGGATGCTATCCATTAGCAATGTAATAAGGTCTTCAGCTCAGTGAGAAAGACAAATGAGGTCGATTCAGTTTTCAAATATTTTCTTGGGCTATTTGAAAGATATTCATGATAATTTCTTGAGTGTTTTTCAAGGATTTTGTTGTTATTAACTGTTTTATCCCACCATCCCATCCCAAAACTTATTATTTGATTTTTTTTTCTTCTTCAGGATAGGATTGCAAGGCACAAAGGAATTATCTGACAATAAGATAGATAAGAGGATATTACAGAAAGGCTTGCTCCTTGAGTTTCAGAAAGACTCGGAGAGATCTATGCTTGCTGTTGTGGAAAGGCCTGATGGAAAGAAAAACTGGATTGTTACTGATCAGGTCTTATAAGAAAGACTAACTATAACTTGTCCAGCAGAGTAACCAGTGTCTATTGAATTTATATTGAATACATATTTGTGCTTTATTTTTAGGGTAACGAGAGACTATGTATTGTCTAATTACATGTCTGTTTCGCTTTTGTACAGAACGGTATCTTATCTTCTATAAAGCCCCAGCAAGTTACATATGTTGTACCTGGTATCTTGAACTTTGATTATTCTAAAATAGTCGAATTTCTCAAGAAAGCGCAAGATCTTTTGGTGAGCAATTCTGCATGATCCGTAAGCATAGTTTTATACTCTGTAATGTTCATCATGAGTGAGAACCTGATATAATTGTTTACAGGACCCAACTGTTTTAGAGTGTGCCTGGATGGAACTTTCTGAGGAGGATAAACCTGTAACAGTTGAGGAGTTTGCAGAGGTCAGTTTTCCACTAGATTTGTCTGATTTCCTATTTACTCATTACATATTTTTATTTGGTTCTTGTAATATTCTCAGATAGTTTATGGTAGCAAGGAATCTCTGGAAAGCTACTGTGCACATTTCTTGTTGTCAAGGGATATAGTATATTTTGTCAAGGTAGAGAAGAAAGATTATTCCATATACCAACCTCGTCCATCTGCTCAGGTATATTTTCCTATTATATGTTTGATTGGCATCTTGTGAATATTCTAAGTTAGTTTGGCAAGTAGGATGGCACATCTATTAGAGGTATCATAATCAAGGAGTGCTGTTTTTAATGATCCTGCTATCTGCTTAGGTTATCTATGGGTCCAATCTTAGAATAACACATATCTAGTGCATTCAATATCTAATTCATCGGTGGGTTAGTGTAATTATTTAATCTAACTGTTTTAGTTGTTTTGCAAAATATTGTAGAATCATTTAACTCCATATGGCTATGGTGTTTTCTTCTCTTTTAACTGTCAGTTCCTTCTACTGTCTATCTCATCGTATATCCCTCCATTGAACATCATAGTTTAATGGTTTACAATTTGCATAAATTGATATTGATCATGAAACCTTTGTTCTGGTCACTTGGTATCAGTTTTGCTTATCATTTCCTATCTGAGTACATGTCGTAAGTTGAATACCAGCATTTCTTCTTGAATGAACATCTTTAGTGCAATGTGTTTACTCTCACCTTTTCGTCTGGATTCATGCTTGGGTCCTATATGATGTTCAATATTGTGGATCTGGCATATATGTGTATATGATTAATGTGTATTTAGCAACTGTATGTTTTCTTAATTACATTTTCAATCAATCTCTATAATTTCTGCATTGTTGTATTGGTGGGTCGATTTATATTTGTTAACTGGTAGTAGGTGGAGGAACTTCTACAAAGGAAACTTGCTAAAGAGGCAGCTGAGAAAGAACTGGAGGAATTTGTCCTCTTACTCAAGTCTGCCAAAGCATTGCCTATGGACTCTAAGCCTCCTAAAAGTTCATGGTTGATAGAAGATAAAGTCAGACAAAAAATTGAGGCTCTTCAGGCATACGCAGTTGATGCATGTGATGATGAACAAAGAAGATTAGCAGGAAATGTAATATATCAAATTCTGCTCCCATAATTCTGCCATGCATTGTTTAATACATAATTTGAACAAAATATCATAAAAAAACCCAGCATTTTTTCCACATTACCACTGGTTGTTGGGTGTCCAAAATCCTTATCACAAAGTTAGCTTGTTACCTCTGATCCTGTGGAAAGGCTCTTACTCAAATTGTTTTCCTAATCTAACATGGGTATGTGTTGAAAACAATATGAAAGTGTTCCCTTCTTGTTGATTAAAAGCTTTGTTGTTGTTGTTGTTTGCCAACATGGTTGTTAATGTAATGGCAGATTCTCAAGGCCATGGGGTTCTCAAGGACATCATCAGCTGCCCTAAAGCTCCTTATAAATGTTGGGTACTTCCCTGTACATGTCAACCTTGATATTTTCAAGTATGATGTTCGCATCAGGTACAGTGAGGAAGTTCTTTCAGCTGCTGAAGCGCTTCTTGTGGACTGCCCTGATTCAGACCTGGTACGTACTGTTACTACTGGACACAACACTTCCACTATTCATATGTGTATACACATTTCTACTTCACCTGCATTTATCTTTACAGGATATCAGGAAGGATCTTTCAACTTTGAAAGTGTATGCCATTGATGTAGATGAGGCTGATGAAGTATGTTTCTGTTTCTTCTGCTAATGTATCTTTTCACACAGAAATATATGTAGCACTAGGACCCAAAGATAAATCCATTTGACTTTGGGAGCTTTTGGGTGACCCAGCTTGATGATGCACTGAGTGCAACTAGACTACCTGATGGTAGGATAAAGGTCTGGATACATGTTGCTGACCCAACGTGCTTGGTTAAACCACGGAGCATCTTGGATAGGTCATTGCCACATCTCCTGTTTTTCTATCTTCTCTTCCATTAGTATCTTAACAGGCTTTGTTTCTTGTCACAGGGAGGCAATGCACAGAGGAACCTCAATCTTTCTACCAACTGCTACCTTTCCAATGTTCCCAGAGAGGCTTGCCATGAATGCTATGAGCTTGCAGCAGAGTAAAGAATGCAAATCTGTAAGCGTTGCAGTGATCTTAGACCCAGATGGGAGGTAATGCTCAATTATTTCCCCCTTTCTGACTTAGTCACCCCCTCCCTCGTGATTGACATTTTCTAAAATAGAAGTCATAAGAGCATAAAGAAGTTATTAACATTCCAGTTGTGATGTGCTCAGTATTGCAGAATATACCATAGAGAATTCAATCATCAAACCTACCTACATGTTAACATATGAGGGTGCAACTGAATTGCTGTACATGAACCTGGAAGAAGAGGAGGAACTTAGGATTCTTCAAGAAGCTGCAACTATTCGTGCACAGTGGCGTTGTAGCCAGGTAAGTACTAAACTGGCTTTGTTATATTATAAACTGTAATTAATCCTTTCACGAGTCATTTGTGATTTGCACATTGTAAGCTATAACTTCTTTCAATAACAAAACTATCAACCTGACTTCAGTTATGTTAACATTTCTTGGGAAAATAAACCATGTCACTCTTCACTTTTTTTTCAGTCGACAATGAGGTATCTTAGAAAGTAAATCCAGATATTTCCATTGTCCATTTGTGATATTCATTTTCCTTTTAAGTTTCATGCATTTCAATTCTTATGTCACTTAGAAAAGCTTGCATTTCTGGAGACAACCTGATGCATTGTTTGATTTAAGTTTACACTCTGATGTCTGCAGGGTTCAATAGACACTGCAATGATAGAGCCACGTATCAAGGTGTCAAATGCTGATGATCCAGAACCAAATATTAATTTATATGTTGAAGACCAAAATAATCCAGCAATGCAGCTTGTATCCGAGATGATGATACTTTGTGGGGAGGCAGTGGCTGCCTTTGGTTCTGATAACAATCTTCCTTTGCCATACAGAGGACATCCCCAGTCTAACACGTCAGTGTCAGCATTCACTCATCTACCTGAAGGGCCTGCAAGGAGCTTTGCCAATATCGGTGTTCTCCGTGCTGCAGAGATGGATTTTCAAAAACCTGTACCGCACGGTGTGCTTGGTATTCCTGGTTATGTGCAATTTACCTCACCTATTCGAAGATATGTGGATCTGCTAGCTCATTATCAGGTATATATAACTATGTAGTTCTTATTGGTCGGGTTCTATATGATACAAGAAATGTGGTAATTATGTATAGGATGTTGCTACCATTTTTAGTTTTCTTAATATCTCATCATGTTATCATTGTAATTTGATCTGAAAAATATGTGTATAACAATTAAATTGTAGGTAAAAGCATTTCTTAGAGGTGATTCTCCACCATATTCAGCTGCTGACCTGGAAGGAATGACATTTATTGCAAGCATGCATGTTAAAGTAGCTAGGAAGCTTCAGAGCAACAGCTTAAGGTATTGGTTGTTGGAATACTTGAGGAGACAGCCAAAGGGGAAGATATATAAATCACTGATTCTTAAGTTTGTCAAAGACCGTATGGCAATTCTGCTTTTATTGGAGGTAGATCAACATTACTTTGTTTTTCTTCATCAGAATACTATTTGGAGCATTAGCTGTATATTCTATGCATATGTTTCATTAACTCCTATTAGCTCTAATAGACTGATTCCTCATCCTTCTGTTAATTCTGAGAACTTGAGACACTGTTTTTAGGCAGTTTTAGTTGGGGGCACAGTTTCTCAACTAATATTCTTTTATATAAAGACAGAAGAAAACCCAGTTCTACCTTATGAAGTGGGTTACCAAAATACACATGCATGACATGCTTCAAAATAGGAAAAATGTTATGCTTGTAGTAAAACTGAAGCATCGATTTAATTATGGTAAAACTTGTCCAAAGTAGCTAAAGAAATGTGTTTCCCACCCATCTCCCTTTGGGAATTAATTGAAGATGGTCAATTAGAGCTGGAGAGATACACCTGTAGGCATTCTTTAGGGTGGCAAGTTAATGGATCAACTTAGATTCTCATTTCCTTTAGTTAATTTCATAAAGTCAAACCACATCCCTACTCAACCATAAGTTCCATTACTTGGGACGTTAGGGAATAATATTCATGTTATCCATGTCCCTTTTTCTCCATCTATCTTCTTTTTCCTCATGAGTATCTTTCTTCAGCTGCTAATGGAAAATGCCGTTGACAGGTTGGGATGCAAGTTTCGACAGTAGTTTCATGTGGGAAAGTGGGAGATGAAGTTAGTATTGTTGTGGAAACTGCTCATCCACGTGACGACATATTGTCTGTAAGAGAGGTTATTCAGGATGCCGAGGAGTAAACGCTTGTGAATTCTTATTCTCCGCACTGCACCAGCACCAGCTGCACTCAGCAAGCTTTGTAGGCACCTGACAATTTAATTTTGCCAACAAGCAGTTTTGCAATCGTATAGTCCTCTGCTTATGACTGCAGATTGTCACTTTGGTGCTGAGGTGATTGTTACCTGGGACAATGCCCGCTAATGCATTTTTTGCACTCGATTTAAGGGATCTCCTCAACATGACCATGTCCTTCAGCCCACTGTTAATTCGTGCTGCATGGCACAAATAGTTTCGAGGACAGCATGATGAAAGATTAGATTAACAATATTGATACGCAAATTGACAGACAGTTCTCGAGTTAGGTTCTCGCAACAGTCAGGGCTCCAGGGATTTTTTGTATAGCTGCTCATATGAAGCTTTTTTGGATGGGGGTCTGGTGTCAGCGATTTTTGTTATCTCACAATTGTCTGCTGTTAACTCGAACTTTATGTAAGGTGTTACATGATGTATAGAATAGCATCTTCCTATATTTCCTTCAGAAGTATCAAATGTGTAATATGTTTAGTCTCAACATTGTACGAGTAACCCTGATTACCACTACGTTAAAATGATGGAATTGCCAAAGGGTTGGTTAACAGGAGCATCTGAAAGAATTTTATGCACTCACTGTATGCAGAGTATAATGATCATCAGATAGTTTGTTTTGCTCCTCTGAAACGGATTCCCTCCCTGAATGTGGCTATACTTCCAGTACTAAACGTGATAAATCTTTTGCATCCATACTCGATGTTCTGATTTTTGTTTTTTGTGTTGTTCAAGTGTCATTCTGCTTAGTCTACTCTGTTGTGCACCCTAAGCAGTCTTGGATTACACATGTGTATCAAAGAGCTGATAATCTGACGTACATGAAACTGAAATGCCATCAACCTTAGGCATGATGAATTTCTGTCGATATAGACAAAACTGCATACAATCCAAACACTACCAAACAAGGAACAAACTTCAAAAGTACACCGCATCCTACAAGCTGTGCCCCCAACCCCGAACTCCTGTCCGTCTTCCTCGTCATCATCAGTCTGAAATCAGCCATCAACGTAGCAGGAATCTCATTTAGTACCAAACCAGTAAGAAGAAATGTTAAAAACTCATGTCCAGGCGTTTGTTTCTGTACCTGGGCGGCGGTGAAGGTTACGCCGACTCTGATCTCGCCGTGGTACGTGTTGTCCGCGAGGACGACGCTGTGCTTGGCCGGGTGCATCTGGTACGAGCCGTTCTCCGCGCCCAGGCTGATAATGTCCGTCACGTCGATCCTGCAAAATCCACGGCAGGTTGGTCAGTTCCAACTTATTTAGACGCGTGCAGTTTGTTGCCGACCTGGACGCGGTCAACTGTTCTCAAGGCACAACAGAATCAATAGAACCAGCATTTTCTTCTCCACATGATGATTGGTGAGAAATTCTAGTGGTTGTGCGTGCACTCACGTCGCTTCGCCGAGGAAGTCGTCGCTGGAGAAGTGGTCGTGCTCCATGATCCGGAGGACGAGCTTGTGCTGCACGTTGGCCGCGGAGGTGTTGATCCGGAACCTGAACACCTCGTTCCAGCACGGGTTCCTGCCCTGGTCATGCGCGACGCCGCTCTTCCGCTCCTGGCTCCGGTACTTCACGATCACGTACGGGTCGATCTTATCTGCAGGAGAAGCGCGAAGGCCGGCCGGTCAGCCACCGAGAATGAACGAAGGAGAACAAGGAGAGGCGACCCGTCGCTACTATACCCACCTAGAAAATCGTTGCCGGCGAGGCCCTTGGCGTCGACGAGGTTCACCTCCAGGACGCCCTTCCCCATCCTCTGGAGATTGCCTCGCCCTTGACTGCTCCAACTGCTGCTGGTGGTCTTCTCGCCGCGCGCCGCCGCTGCTCTGTTCAGACTGTTCTCCCTCGTCCACGCCAAATGAGCTAATGAATAGGTTCGCGTCATCACCGGGCCCGTGGGGCACGTATATGTAACCGTCGCGGCGCCTACCTCGTCTCCGGCTCTCGTCCAAGTCAAAACTCTGAAGCGGTCGCCAAACGCGCGGACTCACACCTTCCTCGACCCATCCTCGTCCTCAAGCACGCAAAGAAGCGTTACCCCGTTTCATGTGCCAACTTGGCTGGCGGTTCCCGGTTTCTTCTGCCAACTTGGCAGTTCGCGGCGCGCGAGAAAACGAACCGTGGAAGCGAGTCCAACCACCCGTTGGGTAGCCTAGCGCCTCGTTGTGATTTGGCATGTTGCAGGCGAGAACGATCAGCGTGAGCGTGGGGTCATCGCGCGCCATGTGATCCCCACCTGTGGCGGTTTCGCGCTTTTCGTCAGCTGATCGGTGATGTTTTTTAAACTGGCAATCTCATAATTAAATCATACTAGTGGTTAGTACATCGATGATGATGATGCGTTCGTTAATTTACTCCTGGCCGTCTGTTCTACGCGCACGCAACAGGAACGGGAGCTGATGTTGACTGACAGGCTTGTACTACTTCGGTCTGTGGCCTGGGTTTTAGAATCTTGAGAGGTTTGATTCTCCCACTATGTCAGAAATTCGAGTGTCCCTGCGCGTGGATATATCAACGCAGGGTGAGAGGTTTGAAGTCCATTCCGGTCCAATACGCGACGAGGTTGAAGACGAAGACCAAGGGGTGAATTCACTTGCGCTATCTAGACTCCATTTAACTAAGACTGCTCTCGGCTCGATCTCAAGTCTCAGGGTCATGTACAACTGGCGTCTACACCTGATGGACCTCGTCGTGTACTGTTTTCCAGCTTTCATCGCGTGATTAAATATATGAAGTGCGGAATTTTTAAATGCGTGTAGCAGATTATTCAGCCGTTTGCCTGTGCAACAAGTTTTGACTTTTTGTTCATCATCTCTTTTCTTTTTCTTTCCTAAATTATTTATTCAAGAATCTGTACTGATGATAAGTAGCGTAACTGCAGTCATGATATACAGCTAGACGTATCACGCTGAAAGATGCTTCACAAAAGGCAAACATGATGCGCAACCACATGGAGCACTATACTATCACGCTGATTGCAAGAACATAAGGATGGTGATTGGTGGGCTCAAAATGAAATTGTACTTCGGATATAGAACTCAGAAGTGAGACTAATTCAGTAGCAAACTCATTTCAGTTTGTGCGCAGACACACAGTTCGATTTATCCAAATCTGAAAGAGAAACGAAAAAACAAAGATTGCCATGACCAAAATGACATAACGGTACGCACTGGAGTCTGGAGCTGCTCTAGCTGGTAAAGCATAGTCTAACTATTAAGATCAGAACTACTCTCTCCAACAAGCATCAGACTGTGTTCAAGACACTAAGCAGAAGAAGACTTGACAGTCGCAGCCTTGATGATGTCCACAAATTCAGGCTGCACACGGCAAAGAATTAGGGGTCAGTGTGACAAAGCATAGCACCTTAAATATATTTTAGCATTTTAAGAATCAAATGATGCTTCAACTTGTGATCTACTATTCTGATTTCCTTTCTGAATTGTTCTTATGGACAAGAGACGAGGATATACCTTCAGTGAAGCTCCACCAACAAGGAAACCGTCAACATCTGGTTGAGCAGCAAGCTCTTTGCAGTTACCTCCATTTACAGACCCTAGAACCAAAGGAATACAATAGGATCAGATTTAGTTTACTCAGTATTGGTAACTGCTATCACGTAGATTCACGAAATACCTCCATAAATTATCCTGGTAGATTCAGCAACTGAAGGACTAACAGTACTCTGGAGCCACTTTCTCAGACCATCATGAACCTGAAATACAATGCAAGTTTGAAAATCAGAAAGAGCAGATATATACACAAGACAAGGCACTATTGTCCCGTTTAGAAGATATACCTCTTGTGCCTGAGCAGGGGATGCAACCTTGCCAGTTCCAATAGCCCAAACTGGTTCATATGCCAGAACCACGTTTGTCCAATCGGATATCTTCTCTGAAGAAAAAGAAGCAGTATACAGTGAAACGAGGGAAAAATATATGGCTTCTGTTTCTGTATCCCAGTAAAATTATTCTTACTCGGACTTCATCTCAGTGTATTCTCAATTTCTCATCTATTCATATACTTGATAAGATGTTTCAGAAGTCAAAAAGAATAAATGTTCAATGCAATATGCTTCAATAATAATTAATACTGGAGTAGCAAGTTACCTGCGATAGCCTTAATTTGTGCAGCAACAACTAACATTGTTGTTCCTGCTTCTCTCTGTTCCAGGGTCTCACCAATGCAAGCAATTACCTTGAGACCTTGGGAGAGTGCATAGGCAACTTTATCAGCAACAAACTGTTGTCATGAAATGAAGGAGGCAGTTAGTAAAAAAGAGGAGACCTCTAAATAGAGATGTTTCAACTCGATGAGAGAACACAAATAACAAATATGACCTCTAGAATGAAGCACTTAGTAAATAAATGAATGGATCCGGCACTGACTATGTATTAGGCACAGGACTTTAGAGTACAAATATTCACTGAGTGCAACCCATTTTTTATGCTCGCAGAGAATCAATACAGAACAAGTTCATCATTCAGAACAGTGGAACATGTGGTTAATAAGAGTCGGTGAACTACAGCACCAGAACCTGACCGAGTTGCCTCAATACATAGCACCTTTTATCAGTTACTAGCTCACAAACAACCAGTGTAACTCACTAGATACAACTTGATATTAAAACACAAAAACATGGCATCTAAGTAGTAGCATCAACAGCTAAGTTGTGCAACTGAATCTAACATGACAAGTTCAAATATTTTCAATATATTTTTCATGATTAACATGAGCAGCAATATCACAGCAACATATATAGACGAGATCATCTAGAACAAATCCAACAGCCAACACAAAATGAAAACAGACTCACGTCATTTGATTCACCCAAAAGTGCCCTCCGCTCAGAGTGCCCCAAAATGACCCAAGGCACCTGCTGGTTCACAAGCATCTCAGCACTGCAATAAGAAAACAGCAAATATCAGTAAGTCACAGAGGCAGAACTGCATTAGCGAAATGCATCCTCTGGCTGAAGCACATACAAATAATACCAGTGCTTTAGAACATCCACAACCACCACAAAGAGATACTCACAATTCACAACCGGAGTAGTAGATTAGCTAAGAGAACACCAGCTTTTGAAACTAACCAATGACTCCATTCCCATCTATTGACCCGAAAATCAGACTCAAGCATTCAATAGTTTAAAGATGAATTATCCTTTATCCACAATTTGGACATTCGGACACACCAGAACTTTTCGCTAAGCATACAATCTGATCTCCAGTAGCCTAATCTAGATCCTTTACTCCACAATCAAGACGCATTATAGAAAACGAACCCAGACAAACAACTGAGATGTGGGACATGAAACCAACTGATGCACAATCTACGGTCTTAACAGCTCACATGTTCCCAACCAATCCGAATCAAAACAAACAATTATTAGGAACTATAACGCAACAAAACAAGCCAGAAATCGACCTGATCTCGCCGGTGAAGGCGCCGCCCTTGCGCACCCAGCAGTTCTGTGCTGCGACGGAGAAGTCCGGCCGCAGCAGCCCCTTCACCTGCTGCAGGAACACGAACGGCGGGCTCACTACCACCTCTGCAACGCGTCAACGAAAACAACCCGTAAATCAGTACAGATCACTCGATCCGGTCGCTAAAACCTCAACAGATACGAGATGAGCGTGGGTCGAGACGGCTCACCGACGACGCTCCTCCGAGGGCACCTCGGCCTCGTTGAGCACGGTGACGATCTTCTTCACGTCCTCGCCGGTCCCGTTCTGCACGCGCCGTTAGGGATCAAATCACACCAAACTGAGCTTCAAAACGAGAAGGTGACGGCGGCTTTCGGGGAGGACTTACGCATTTCCAGTTGCCACCGACGAAAAACTTCCTGGGAGCCATGGCTTGTCGACTTGTCGTCGCGCGCGAGGAGATTAGGGGAGGCGAAGCAGGAGGCCGCGGATTTTGATTGGCGAGTTCGAGTTTGTGCAAGCGCTGCGAATTGAGATGGGCGGTTATATCGGAGGAGGCGGAGAGGCAAGACAGGTGGCGCTTCTTGGGGCGAAAGAAAGAAATGTTTTTTTTTTTTGCGAGGAAAAGAAGATTTGGGTCGTGCAGTCGTGCTTTGTGACGCTGCCAACGATGCCGTGGGCGCCGGCGGGGCGGAGCCAACTGCTTTGGAGCACACGCAGCCGGTTTGGGTCGCACTGATCGGTGACCGTACGCGCCTCGGTTTCCAAGAACATAAACATCGAATGGAATTGGAACTTGGAACAACACAAGAAGTGGGTCCAGGCATGTCGATTGTTAGCGTCACACCATTCCCGGAGGGACAGTTGAATTTTTTTTTGTTAATAAGAAAACAGTTAATATCTCAATCAAATTATAATCTGTTTATGTATCAACCACAACCCAAGAAAACTTAAATCTAAATGCACTGTCAAATTTTCATCTTTATTACTCAAGCCAGCAGAACAGTAATCTTGTTAGATTGTACATGAAAGCTCGTCTGATTCAGATTTAGCACTACCAAAAAATAAATAAATTCCAAGATGCAGCACAGAAGCAGGAGACAAAAGACATATTTCCATCAATCATGAAACCAAGCCAGATGCCTGTCATAAACTGTTTCTTGACAAACTCTTGCAATATTTTTGTCCGGTAATCAGGCTTTATTGTTACAAACTACAAAGAGCAGGCCCTTACTGTTACACTTACGCAACTAGCAAGACCTCTAAACAAAACAGAAACAAGAAGGGAAAAAAGTACAATTGACATTCCAATGGGGAAGCTCTTATTCAGCTATATATGTTTCTAAAGCTATGTTTTTCTTCTTTGTACACAGCTGTGGGCTTCTACAATCTGAACTCCTAGCTGTAAGTTCACAAAACGCAACAAACAATGTAATCTTCTATGAAGTGTTACTTTAATTTGGACAGTCTTTTTACACCCTGATTACAAGAGGTGACAGGGCAATTGATGACCCGCAGTGGGTATGCCATTTCAATGGTGCAAGGCTCCTCTCTACAGGAAGTGTTTTGATCTGCATTTTTGGCTCCAATTGAGGCATTTTCGTGAAGCTTGGTACTTTGTTAGCTTGGAAGGCACTTATGCCCCATCGTGCTTCGTAAGAGTGAGATAAGTTCCTAAAAGACATGGAAAAATCAATTATGAAAAGTAAAGGAAAGCATAAACATAGGAACAAAAAAGGTCAGGTTCCAAGAGAAATCCCACCTCCCCACAAACGAGGAAGGCCAAAATAAAGGAGAGAGTACTGGCAACAGGCTCTCAGGAAACTATATAACTAGTATTCTACAAGCTGACCAGGAGAACCAGGAATTATAAACAGACAGTTAAAGATAATGAACATAGCATACCTGCCCATTACGGAATTAGGTTACATCCAAATCAGTTGTTTGTGCTACATCCTTTGCTAAAGTTTCAAGCTTAGTAACATGTTCATCAAGCTCCTTCGCCTGCATTCGTAAGGCTTCAGGGATAGAGTTTGTGGCTTGAGATTTATCACAAGGAGAGTTCAGAATTTCAGATGCAGAAGTATCCAATCCATCTGTTGAAAAATCTAGATGATGAGAAACTGTTTTCATTGCAGCCATTCTTTTTGACCTGATCTGATACGGTGGTGAAGCATCACAGCTCCTTACAGAACTCAATAACCCATCAAGAGGACCCAATGACAAAAAGGATGCAGTTTTGAACGATCGTGGGGTATCTGTAGAAATTCCCTTCCCATTAGGGGTGAAAAATCTATCAGTGCTTCCTCCATCAATCTTAACCTCACTATCTGAAGAAGGTGTTGATTTATCACGTTTTCTTCTTCTCAGTATTGATGGAGTACCTGGAAAGGTATCAGCAGCATTCTTCAAAATTGAATCAACAGTTAACCCTGCTGTAGAGGGAGAAGCAAAGCAGCTGGGAGACAGTAGCCCCTCGTGTGTTATCTGACGTGCACTATGATGTTCAGAACGGGGTGGCGAATTCACAGGGCCCACATCTTCCATGTCAAGAACCTTATAACAAAGAGGGCCAAGGGTAGATTCTGGTTGAATGGAACAGACCTCACCAACAGGATCAGGTGTGGAGCTAACCTCAGTACCCCTCTCATGGAAAGAATTGATTTCTAGGCCTTTGTCACGGACAGAGTCACTTTCCAGACCATGAACAGCTAAAGTAACAGCAGAACCATCAACTTGCGATGACGTTTCGTATGAAGTTGGAGGCTGCACAGTTGATATTGAAAGTGAAAGGAAACCTGAGCAGCCCTTAATGGGTTCTGATTTGTATGCCTGTGAAAGTGGGCTCATATTGGAATGATGAACTATTCCAGGGAGATTCTTTGAACCAACTCTTGGCATCTTGTTCAGATCAAGATGGTTTTCAGTAGATACAGGTTTCACTTTATCCTTGCAATCATCACGGCCAAGTAGTTTAGGAACTGAAAGAACATTGTTGGTGCTGTAGACATCTAACTTCTTTCTCAAAGAGCTGTTCCAATGATTCTTTATGGAATTATCAGTCCTGGAAACAAAAAGGTGCTATCAGCATGGTTCCAGAATCAAGACATTAGTGAAACAAGGTTCATTACAAGGGCCCACTTGCAAAATAGCAATGCAATTTCATATGGATATTCACAAAGAATATACTTTTAAAATAATAAAACAGTGGATATTACAATGGTATTCACAACACAAGCAAGTTATGTTTGTAGCTACTCAAATGATCGAACAGCTTCATGTGATTATCTTTGGAGCACACTAGCACAAGTCAAGTTACAAGAGAATATAAAGGTATTCACATGATCGGACAGCTTCCTGTGTTTATCTTTGGAGCACACTATCCGTTATTGAATCGCATCCCAAGGAATTTATAGTATGTTGTGCAATTGAATGCCCTTTTATCTGAACAAACAGGAATTAATATACGATGCATCAGTTGGAAGCCATGTCACGGCCACTGAAAATCTGAAATGGTCCGGTTGTTTTAGAGCTTTACACAATTAATAAAGTGCAGAGCATACTCCAAAATAATTAGCATGCCATATCAGACAGTTTATTATTCTTTAAACTAAAAAAGGGACACACGTTGTTCTAAATTTAAGAAGTCAGGTATCCAAACAACTGCAAGAACAGCAGGAAAAGTAACTGAATGTCGTTTCACTAGGTCTACCTAAAGGAGCAGAAAGGGAATAGCTGTGTGGAATACCTTCCAGGAAGAACTTTTGCTATTTCTGCCCATTTATTCCCGTATACCCGATGAGCATTAATGAGTGCCCTTTCCTCCTCAGGAGTCCAAGCGTCTTTCCTTATATCTGGATTCAGATGATTATGCCACCTACAATTGCATGAGTTCAGAACTAAATTCATCTGAAATACACAATGGGATCATATGCTGCATAGAATCAACTAGGAATGTAAGTGATATTTAGGATGCATGCAGCCAAATATGAACTTGTTCCACTGATATTTCTATGAACATTTAGATTTGATATCAAATGAAAAGTGCATTTTGTTTGAAAGCAGTTCCATTATATCAACTGGAAGGTTTATCGTCAACAACAGAGACAGCTTTGCAAATATTTTCATACAAGATCGGATGGATACCTCTCTCGACACTGCTTCCCTATGCGGCCAGGCAATGACCTTGCTATGACAGACCATTTTGTTGGTCCATACTTTTTTACCAGGTCAATGATTTTATCATCTTCCTGTAGAAAAGGACACATATATAACATTTTCCTTTAGAAAATTGCCATGGATGCAACATGCTGTTACAAACCTCTTGAGTCCAGGGGCCCTTGATAAGCTCAGGATTAAGAACCTTTTGCCAGCGATGCAAACACTGCACCTCTGTCCTATCAGGAAAGAATTCAGCTGCATAAATAGATACAGATACCTTCTGTGAGCTCACACTACATGTTAACATATAAGGTACACCCATGGAAAATAAAGATAATTGGCATTGTCCAGCATTAATTAAAAAGTAAGGTAAATTATAAGACTACCACTTTCCCCCATTTGGTATTTGTAGACCATTTTAGTGAATTAAAGTATGCTAAAAATGTATTAAATTTGTATACCACATTTTATATAGGAAAAAGAACCTAGAGAACTATTTCTCTCGAGGCCTAGTCATTTAACATATACCAGTGGAAAAGGCCTAATAAAGATAATTGGCGTTTTTTAGAAATAATTAAACAGCAAGGAAAATTATAAGACTACCACTTTCCCTCATTTGTTAACTGTAGACCATGTCAGTGAATTAAGAGTATGCTAAAAATGTATTAAATTTGTATACCACATTTTATACAGGAAAAAGAACCTAGAGAATTATTTCTCTCTAGGCCTAGTTATTTAACATGGACCAGTGGAAAAGTACAAATAGCACAAGCTGCACAGTTTAAAACAACTATTTGTTAACAGAAAATAGAAATTTAAGTAGAGAAAACCCATAGGGGAGTAGGTTGACTTCAAATGGTAAGTAGTAGAAAGCTATATATGAAATAGCAAATAGGCATGCTTCCCTATTTGATGAGCACACTTGAAACTTAAGTAATCATGCTATATATTGTCAAAGACAAATAAATATGCATGTAACCATATTTATGTACGGACAGCAGAGTATAAGATTAGGACAGAGGGAAAAAGAGACTACCTATTTTTTTCCAATTTCTACCCTTGAAAGTTTCAACTGCCTTCCGCAGTGTGTCATCCTGTTGGAACATGTTGAAGCCAATTAGTAACAGTTGATAGCTATGTTCAAAGACAGGCTACCAACAAGGGAAACATTGAATGATAGAAACAACTTTTTTTCTTTTTGCACGGTGGATTGTGATATTGGTGCATGACCAAATTAAAACTGAATTGCAGCATATATTATTGTAATTTGTAATGAGTGAGATATTGACCTCTTCAGGCGTCCAGCCACCCTTAGCTCTCCGTATCGGCCCACTTGTTCGCCTAAAAAATGAAGGATTATTAGCTTGCGTGGGAGCTTACAGCACTGGGTCTGTACTGTCCTATTAGCTTAAGAATGCTATAAATCTGTCAACTAGGATATGGTTTAACACATACAAAGAGCACATGTTAATCAGGATGGTAATTTTTTTAAGAGGGTCCCATATCAGATAAGGTATATTTATCAGTGTGTATTTCCAAGAGAAATACTGACTATTTTGTTATATAAAAAGGACGAGATAACGATGTTTGTGAATATTATTAGAAACAAACAAGATACTGCAAATGAACCGTAAATAAAACAACTGCTAAAACTAATCTCGTGAAAATTTGAGCAACTAACAGTAATATGGATTCAATCTACACCATTTGAAAGGCTCCCTTGTACACTCAAATAACCATCACTCTGACTCTCTGCCACTGCTGGCCACTAAAAATGGCCATTCACATTTCACAAACTCGGTTCTTTTAGGGTGGGCTTGGGACATCCAGAAAAAAAAAGAGCACAAAGAAATGTCATAAGTACAACTCAGCAAGCCAGAGCCAAGGTTCCACATAGTCGATATAGAGCGAAAGTGAATATATCAGCAGAAACTCTATTCCTGTTTTGAAACGATCTTCATAAATAACAAGTATAATTATATATATACTTTGTTGATGTGAATGTAATATGATGTGAATAGCATAACAAAGTACATATAGCTATACATCAAGAACGAAGTTATACCATCTCTACCAACACTAATTCAGCTGTTACAACAGCTATATCATCTGCTATCTACGATTTGGAGCCCCTATCGTCACCAACGTGGACATCATCTAGAACCCATAGGTGGTGTCAATCCACAGCTAATACCCCACTAATGCTGCAGATGGTGCTCTAGTAGTATTTACTGTTTGGCACATTTTATGAAAGACTGGATTTGATTTAAATAAGGACTAAAAAAATATCACCAATACTGCAATCCAGCCACAATAAGAGACTAAAATGTAAAAATTCATGCAGTGACACCAAAAGTCATTATCTTTGTCATAATAACAGCTATTGTACGCGAGCAATCAACTAACAGTAGCAAATGATAGTCAAATCATTTAATATATGCACATGCAAACCTAAAAAGTTTCAAAGACCATCAAACAACGACAGATTCACATTTTTGTATCTCAAATTGGTATAAATTCAGCAAATACCTTATCACAAACATTAGGAATCCAATTGATGCAACATATAACACTTTTCTCATCTAAACAACCATCGCAACACTCATATCCCATATCTCCACTAAAAATGCGTTCCTAGAGACGCGAATTTCTCAAAATTACAGCTGGAACGCTCAATACATCATAGACCAAGCAAGTCACAGCCGAAAGAACCATATAACCACCGAATTATCCATAAAAGGTCCATTTTGCCTCGCCCCAACAAGCAATACACTACGGCACAACTATAATAACAGGCATTAAAGCAAGGTAAGCCAACGGTAATACTCAAGGTTAAGGGGCTCCCCAGATCCCTCCCAGGAGAGGACCAACTAACTAAGGGGAAGGAGCCTCACCTCAGACCGGGGATAGAATTCGCCGAGCTAGACACCGGTGGGGACATCCCCGCCCGTCCCCCACCACCATAGCTGCTGCCTTCCGAAACCGACGAGCTCGAGGCCGCCAGGGGCTGCCGGTTCTCCACGCACCCCTCCTGCGCCACCGCCGCCGCCTCCGCCATCGCCACCATCATCTCCTCATCACCACCACACCTAAAACTGCAAATTCACCACCGAGGAAACAAAATTAACGATCGAATCCCCAACGGATACCACTCCACGAAACAGATCGAACGGAACGCCGCCTTACGAATCTAGTGGATCCCAGATCGAGCGAACGGGGGAGATCGAATTGGGGGCCTTCGGAGGGCGAATCGATCGGCGGCGAGGGGAGGCGGAAGATGGCGCGAAGCGAGGGAGGCGGGGCTCGAAACCCTAGAAGGGTACAAAAGAGCAAGCTTTTCGTTGCCTCCCTCTACGGCTTCGGTTGGGTGTCGGGGCAGCTGAAGGGAAGAGGATGCTTTCAAAAAACCTCGCCCGTTGAAGGTCAGGGGAAGAGGAGGAACACAGGAATAAATTACTTAGCCGCCATCTTTTATGAATCGACCCTCATACTGTGAGCTTATTACTTTATCTCCTTTATTACTAGTAGTATAAGGACAGGGAATACAAGTCCTGTTCGATTAAACATCATAACTGTTGGTTAAACGTGCATAGAAACGGCTTTCATTTTGCTTCATGACGTTTTGAACGTGGGATCATACATTAATCTCGTATCAAAATTTACAAAGATACGCCAACCCGATTACCCGAATGCAACACATGTTTGGGATGTCGCTTTTTTGTAATTTATCAAAGCAAGGGGGCGGAACACGAAAGATGTAGCAATGCGGCTCGGAGACGGAACGAAACGTATGACGGACGCCACGGTGTGTGACGGAGGGGCTGACGGCGTCGGTCGGGTGCGAAGCCAGCCTGGATCAAGTGAACGTAGGATGTGTTCGTTTCCTCCCATCTAAAATTTAAGACTATCACATCAAAGAGAATCTTATTATTTATGAATATTTTGATCAACTTAATGACAAAACCCTATTGACAGATTGATACTAATTTTCGAGATAAATCTAATGAGCTTAATTAATCTATATTTTGCTAAAGTGATGCTACAATGAATCGTCTTCTAATCACGACTTAATTAATCTTATTAGATTCATCTTGTAAATTAGTCTAGGAGCCTGTAATTTGTTTTATAATTAAACTTTATTTAATACTCTTAAATAATAAGATTCTTTTTGACGTGAGAGCTTCTAAAATTTTAGACTCATAAAACGAACACACCCGTAGCAGTTGTAGCCTTTTTTGGGTAACGCCGCCCGGTTACCGTTGCAGGCCGGAAGTTTGAACCCTTAACGGCTCCTCATGTGTGCTGGTGCGGTTCGGCTGGACCTCCACGTTTCCACCTGGCCTGATCCGTTCCTGGTTAGTACGAACAGTTCGATCTCCACACAGGGTACGCGGCCGCTTTGAAGTCATCGCGTCAAGTCAAATAGCTTCTCTATACTCTCGTCTTTTTGTTTCTTGAGACTTGAGATGGGATTAGACTCTCGTCACGGCATTTGCAGTTTAGCACAACCAATAAGGCTGACATCATTTAAAAAAAAATTCAGGCCAACATACTTGTTAACCATACTATCAGAATCTTATTTATAAGGCCCCTTCAAATGAATGAAGTACGCCTATTAGTACATGACATCCATCATTATCAGTTACTCCCTCTGTTCGCCGATTCATGTTGTTCCGACAACCTAGACTGGACTAGAAAATATACCTAGCAACCGCTGGTCGGACGACTTCATTTAAAATACGGAGGAGTATTCTGTTATTATGTCAACGACTCATATGATACAAAAAAATTATCTCGAAAAAGGAGAAAAATGCATACCTCTATCTCTGGAAATGGAAACGGTTGATAATATCTTCTAAGGAAAATAAAATATGTACTTAACGGGGGCAACTTAGATTTGTAACGCCACTGATGAAGTGGTTACGTCGTGGAAAATGATAAACTTGAGACAGAAGTCTTCAATTTGTGAAGCCAAATGAAACACGCACTATACACAACTGGAAGGTGGCGTCCAGAAGACTTGAAAAAAATTGACCACCGAGCTTGGGCATTAGCTTGTCACAGACTAAAATCACCCTCATAATACTTTTGCAAGAAGTAACATGAATAAATATTTTGAAAGTAAGAGGGAAAATATACATACCAAATTCCTTTTCTGAATACAAGAATGCCAAGTGTCACTTTTTGATTGGTATGTTTGAACAGGAACTGGCTCATGGAGCGTTTTGACTTCTGGGCACATATCATGCACGCTAATTTCCCCTTCTACTATCTTCGTGCAGATCAGCCCCATATGCTGATATGTTGCTATACTGGGACCTGTTTGAGCAAACAGTTTCCACAGAGACATCAGGCAAAATAGCTACTTTCTACTTACAATCATTTGGACAGAATAAGGAATCTCATTTGAAAACATACTGTACAAATGGAAAGTCCAAAATTGTACTTTCAGATGCCTGAAGAAAATGACAGGTAGTTAACAATAACTGAAAGAAATGGATAACAACCAGTGTTGGGTGTGACATGAACTTATTCAGCGAGTCCATGGTTGACCAACGAATAACAAGATTGGGACTTGACAACAGCTTGATAGCAGGACAAAGCGTTCAAGTGACCGTACATGACTAAAATCTACTTACAAAAGAAAAACGTATTGACCTCTGTCTGGCCTGAAAACATCTCTAAATGGATCTTCATCTTTCATTACTGCTGTTTAGAGATAGGAGCTGATCATTCTCACCCATTGTGGAGAGAAGTTCAAAAACCACCAAAAAAATTATTTACATGGAGTTAAGGACTAACTTATACACTGTAATGGTACTTCTTTGCATATCATCTTCTAAGTTTGTCCTGATAATTATAGTAACATGTAAATTGGCAGATGCCGGTTCCTTCAAGTAAAATAGCCATTGGCAGAACCATCCAATCTTGCCTTAGCATCCAATAATACCCTATATATGGATTCACTTGTTCGCAGACCAGCATGCTCCATGTCATTAATCAAATCCTCAGCTTCCTGACATTTCCCTTCGTTACAGAGAAGACGGATCGCTAGTACATAGCTAGCAACATTAGGAACAAACCCGCTCTTCCTCATTTCCATGATCAGCCTCAGAGCCTTGTATGAATTTCCTTCCCGTCCATAGCCATATATCATCATGTCATATATCACATTATTCGGCTTAACACATTTCGAGTCCATTGATTGGAATAGCTTCCTTGCATCCACCATCTTTCCTTCCATGCAGAGTGCATGTAGGAGGACACCATAAGTATGCACATCCACCTCCAAACCAATCTTCTCCATCTCTGAAAACATCTCAAATGCTCTGTCCATCTCATTTTCCTTGGCAAATGCATCGATGAGTATGGTGTATGTCACTTTGGTGGGTGACAACCCCGCTCCTTCATGTCTGAGAAAGCCCTGATCGCCCGCTCTGTATCTCTAACACGGCAGAACCCAGAAATAAGCGCGTTGAATGTCACTGAACTGGGCGGTAACCCCGCTGCTTTCATCTGGTTGAAGAAATGCAAGGCATTTGACATCTTCCCAGCCTTGCCATAGCCATCAACGAGAAGGTTGAATGTCACCATGCTTGGACGGATACCTTCCCTTCTCATCATCTCCAGCAGCTGGACGGCATCCTTCAGCTTTGCGTGCCTGCATAGCCCGGCGATGAGGGTGTTGTAGCTCACAACATTGCGGACGACGCCCTTGGCAGGCATTTCGTCGAACAGGAGACCGGCGCGCTCGAGCTCCCCTGTCCTGCACCATTCACCGATCAAGCAGTTGTAGGTGTAGAGGTTCGGCTCGACCCCGCCGCTGCTCATCTCCTCAAACAAGGCCAAGCCCATCTCTCTGTGCCCATGGACGAAGTAACCGTGGATCAGAGCGGTGTAGGTGACCTCGTTAGGGGTCACACCCAGGCGCGGCATTACGTCGAACAACCTCCGGGCCTCAGTTACGTCGCCGATCTTGCAGCAGCCGTGGACGAGCGCAGTAAATGTAGCCACGTCCAGCGCCGCTTCGCCCGCCTTCAACCCGCCGGCGACCACCGCGAGCGCCGACCGCACCTCGCCTGCGGTGCAGAGCCGGCGCACGGCTGCGGCCCTGCTCCCCGACATCAGAAGTCGCGTGATGTCTTCACCTTTTTTCTGTTGTTTACCGGGTCTGACTTGTTGCTCGCGGACAGCAGAGAGAGGCACTGCGGCTGCGGCGAGCCAGGGCCCAGGGACGCCCGCCTGATTGGTCGGGCTAGTGGAGGCCACAGACGATCGCGGCGCCGCTGGAGGCTGGAGCTGCAGTGACCAGTGAGTCAGTGACAGCTTGTTGCACTAGCTTTGCGAGGCCGTGCTGCTTGTTCGTGTTCAAAGTCGGAGACAAGGAGGCCGACCTTGGTTTGCACTAGTTCAGAGATTTAAACACAAACCTAGCTGCCCTGCGCTAGCACGCCGTCCCGTCGCCGTCGCCGACTTGCCGTTTACAGAGGTTCACCTTCTACATCCCGGTTTAAGGATTGTACTCAGGATTTGTTGACTTTTGCTCTTCTCGTTTAATCATTCATCTTATTCAAAATATTTATGTAAATAGAAATAGAAAGACATATTTAAAATATATCTAAGAATAAAGTAAATTATAATAAAATAAATATAATTTAACGAATTTTTTAAATAAAATAAATAGTCAAACGAGAAGTGTGAAAGTTAACAAATTCTTATATTCTTGAACGGAGAAAGTAATAGTTTTGCATGAGTTAATTAGATTCCCTGTGCTGGTCAGGTTTCGTGATCGGGGATTGGATTGCTTTTGCATGCGGGATGGAGAATACTCGGGCCAGGCATCAAGAAAAAACAAATAATGTGTACGGCCCGCGAGGAGAGGAGATGAGCAGGGGTGAGCGACCTTGTACCTTACGATTCTTCAGAAAATGTTCAAAGGAGCAGCGTGAAAAAGGGGATGGATTCGTTCGTGACTTCGTGAGCGTTGGACCTGGTAAGATTTTTTCTATTGTACTATTACCAATATCACATTTGAGCTTCCTCCTTATATCATTATAACATTAGGCTCCTCCTTTTACCATTGAATCATAATTGTTTCCTCTCTTTTACCATTATCAGTACTTAATCACAATTTACCATGTGGTAATAGTCAAAGAACATAAAAAACAAAAAACTACCGCCACTTGCCGCAACCACCACCAGCAACTGCTCGTCCTCCATCGTCGCCAGCTCCACCTTTCCTGCCGCCATCGGCCCCTCCATCGTCGCCGCCACGAGCGGATCCTCGCCCGATCATTCATCGTCGCCGCTATCCCACACGCCCAACCGCGGCTAGGGTTTGACGGGTGGGCCTTCGGCGGGTAGGTTAGCGCCGAGGCCGAGGCGAGGCTCGGGACGAGCGCGATCGGGTGGGCGGCGCGCACGCCAGGCCGGGATGACGACTCGGACGCGCGGTTGGGCGGGCAGGCCTGCCGCGGGCGGCGAGCGCGCCGGACCGGGACGAGGCTCGTGACGACGGCTCGGACGCGCCTGGTTGCTGCTCGCCGGCCGGGTCGGGAGTCGCTGCGCGCGAGCAGCGTCAAGACTCGAAAAACAGAGAAAACTTCAATTCGATCGGTCCAACTGAGACAAGGATAACCTACTACGGTAGTTTTGTCTTTTTTGATACCCTTTAACACTATTACATGATAAATTGTGATTAAGTACTGACAATGGTAAAAGAGAAGAAAATAATTGTGATTCAATGATAAAAGGAGGAAGCCCAATATTTATAATGCAATAAGAGCATCTCCAACCGTTTTCTAAATGAGGTTCCTAAATGGAAATTTAGAATATGATTAATAAAAACAATTCTCCAACCGTTCTCTGTATGAGGTTGCTAAATTTACCAACTCACAACCCATAACCTAAAAGTTGCTACATTTAGCTGCCTAATTCTTACTCCCCAATGGATATTTGAACTATTTAGGAAACGATTCTTGAGAACGATTGGAGTGCATATTGTCTTTTTACTCCCGCTAGATATAGCAACTCTCTAAAACCTGTTTTTTATGAGTAAAATTATTAGAAACTGTTAGAAATGCTCTAAGAGAAAAGCGCACACGTTGACAATGGTACAATAGAAAAAATCTCAGACCTGGGATAACGGCCGGCCACGGCAAATATTACGGTTACTTCGAGGATACTGGTAAGTCTCTCGTCTTGACGCGGATTACATGTTGCCATCTTTAGTGGCTTATGCTAGTGTCTACACTACAATTTATTTTATCTTAGCAGGCAATGAATATGGAGTGGCAAAAATCTAAATTTATCAAAAGCATCGACTTTTTTCATTAGTTTAGAAAAAGAAATGTTCTATTCCTCTCTTTGTAGTTCGCTATATATTTCTCCCAAAGAGTTTGAAAATAGGTGGTGATCTGAGCATGAGAAAACATTATTAACTAGTATAGATGTGCCCTTTATTAACTAATTATAAACCCTTGTTGACTTGTAGCTATTGTGCCACCCATGTGTTATGCTGGATGGATCCCATTGGATGCTGTCCCGGATAATACATAATACATTGCAATTTTTCCGTTAAAATTGCTCACCTGGAAGAGGAAAATGATCTACATTGGTCCCTGCAAGTATGTGACTTTATGGCTATCAGGGACTCGATCGATCCAAGACGCAACCTACGTTTCCAACTACTGCCAAATCATAACGGAAAAGGTATGTACCGTTCAAGCATAAAAAAGATACCATGTTTTCTTTCCCTCAACATTTTCCTGTTTGATTCATTTATATTTATATACGGGTGTTTTTTTGTCATACATGTTTTTCTTTAGAAATTGTTGATGCTATTTTATTCTGTAGATGTGTTTGAACACAAACCATCTGAAAGCAACTCTTTAGAAACTGTTTGAAGAGAGCTCAATTGGTACTGTAACCTTTTTAGTACTCCGTATTATTTATTCTAATATAAGGCATTTGTTGAGTGGTCATGAAAATGACGATGTGAAAAATCTCACGCGTATGAGTCGCCAGCTATGCACTATTGCATCAAGACTGCTTGGAAAGAGAAAACCAAAGCATGATTTTGTTCTTGGCTTCACACCTGCGCACGGAAGCCTCTTCTGGAAGGAGAAATGTGTGATCCCACACAGGAAACTTTGCGTGGCCTTGACACGAGGAAAGGCATCGATCCGAGTTCCATGCTGCGAGTTGGCACTTCTTAAGATTCAGAACGAAGGCAAACGTTCTTTTCTGGCTGTTACTGCCATTTCACTCTACGTGCTCCACGTGACATTTTGACTTTCAAACCAACTTGGCACGTCCTATTCCGATCTGTATACCCAGGGTACAGTCCAAATGCTGCGAAAAATAGTTTATGCTAGTTTAATTCGTCGCACAGATTCAGCAGCAGTGTTTCGTTAATACAAAATACAGTACAGAGCATGTAAGCAGGAGTACTGTTCCAAGCTACATGAATCACAGGTGGCAACGTGGTGAGACAGTAGCCGTTCCAATCAAGTCGTCATTAACGAATGATAAATCCACAAGGCGACCATTAACGAACCCTCTCAACTTCCATTCCTTCTCTCACCTGCCAGGCTGCCACCCATCGCATTCAACATCTAGTACGACCAACACAAGACCGTGTCCCATCACACTTTCTACAGGCGAGATCGTAGAACATGAGCTCCCAAACCCAACTGTCCGCCACCCGAGCGGGATAAGCTGACTTCCCAAACACGCACGCGCCGAGCGTTAAAACCTTTCAAATCCACATCATTCTATCTCGGCGGCCCCACCCCGGCCGCCGCACAGGCGCGAGTTCCCCGAACCAACAAACCGAAAGCCGAAACAAATCCTCGGTCAGCGGCGGGCGCGCGACCAAACCCGCACCTCAAAAGCGCACAAAACTTGTCACGGAGCCCGACGCGACCACCATCCCACCCCGCCTGCCACACTAGCCAGAAGCCAGCCGCCCGAGCCCGCACGCGGGACGCGGTGGTCACGCGCCGCGCACGCGCATGTGCCTCCGCCCTCCTTCCGCACAAGCGCAGCGCCGCCGTCTCGCCGCCGCCGCCTCCGGCTTCCGCGCGTCCCCGTAGAGCCGCGATCACGCGGTCGGGACGCTAATCGAAGGAGCTCTGGACTGCGGCTTCAAGCCCGGGCGGCGCGCGGTTACTGGTATCAGGAGGCACCAGCGGCTTCGATGCAGAACCACGCCTACAGCCGGCTGGGAAGCTTCGGGGCCGGCGGGGCCGTGCCTTCGCCGCCGTCTTCGCCGCTGAGGGTGTGGGGGAGGAGGGCCTCGGTGAAGGGAGGTACCCCGGCGAGGGCCGGCGCGGGTGCGGCACGGAGGGCGGCGCGGGCGGTGCTCGCGGCGCTTCTGAGACGGCAGGCGGTGTTCCTCTTCGCGCCGCTGCTCTACGTGGCCGCGATGCTGCTCTACATGGGCTCCATCTCCTCGACAGCGTGCCCCGCATCATCTCGCGCCCGGCGCCCGGGTCGATGTACCGGAGCCCTCAGCTGTACGCCCACCTGCGCGCCGACATGGACGCTGACAACGCAACGGATGCGGTGAGTTGATCCTCCTACTCGTCTTCGGCCCGGTCTATCTGGACTCTGGGAATTAATGTTTGCGATAGAAGTGTTTGGTAGTTTTAGGTGATTGACGAATTTAAAACATGCTTGGGCTCTTTGAGTCGTGATGTTCCTCACTTGAATCAGTGTAACAAGCAAACCAAGTTGCGTCATGTCTGCTGATCGAGCACAGGCGGTGGACTGTGTACTTGCGTCTAGTGGTTGGTACATGTGCAGATTATTTTGTGACTGCCGATTTGGTCAAATTTCTGAGATACTTTATCTTCTAGTTGCTGGAGAATGGCAGTAAACCTCATATAAATATGTGTGGGAGTATCAGTCTGTACTTCTTTAAGTTAGTTCGTGCATGTGTGTAGTGAATAGCAGGAGCAACTGATGGTTTCTCACCGGTTGATACCTGCTTCAGCTTTGTGGAGGGCATGGAATTTGTCCAGCTGGCAGTTAAAAATTGGTTTGGTCAGTATCAGATAATTGCCAGTTAGGAATTTTGTCAGAACAGTGGATGCGACTGACGGTAATGCGTGTAGCACATGACAGCATGCATCTCTCTGTTCTGCTACATCAATACGTTTATGGTACCACCCTGGGAGACGACATTTGTGATTTCAGGAAAGGACTACAAAATGTAGACAATTTTGCCTGCACTTGTGGAACGATTTTGGATTGCAATGTAACCTAGTATAGCTGGTAGGAGTAGTAGATAAATAATTTGCTTTATTAATTGAAAAATGTCATCTGACTCATTCTATCCCTGTTTACATAGCTCTGTCTTAGGTTCAGGCATGCACATTTTTTAGTTGTCTGTTATCTTATATCCTTATTCATATTGATTGATGTTCCTAACTTTCTTGTAGCTAGCAACTGTATGGCGACATGCTTACAAAGGTGGTGTCTGGCAACCTTGCATAAGCAATAACACCAATGGTATGCCATTCCTGTTTTGCCTCTTGGTAGTTGTGATGATTCATACAATATGCTGGTTTGTTATAACTACAGTATTTCTTTTTCGACAAACTGGATTCAAGCATGTTTCATTCCCCGTAGATACCATTCAAAGTATTCTGATATTTCGACAATTTTTTTTCCAAGATGACCCAATCTGACTGTTTTTTAGAAAAAGCAGTAACTACAAGTTAGGTGGAGCCAACTCCCACTTAGCTCCTTGGCTTCTGGAAAGATTGGGTTAGAGAGATGTTAGGTGTACTTGTACAACTCAAATGCCCAACCCCCACTTTGTTAATGTAGAAGGATAAGATGGATAGACGAGAGGTGGGATGGAGTTTGTTATGGTCTGACACTGTAAACTCTCCTGTAGCAGTGTCCTTCTAATATCATGTGAACCTGTTCATGATCTACCTAGCCTGATGGGGCCTGAGCTCAGGGTTCTATTTCGTGGCATGTGAGCCTGAACTTAGATTGCCACACAAGTATTCATATTTGTATATTACATTGCATTTCTGATTTGAGTAGTAAAGCTATTTAATCTGGTCTTGTACTATGTGAGTTTATCAATGATATCTGGCTATTTTGTGCTTCTGGGCCGTTTGTATTCATCTTAAGGAGCAGGTCTGGCACTTTCAGATCTGCCTGGTATGTGACCTGAGGTCTGTCTGGCACTTTGAGTTGGGCCGGAGTAGTAAACTTATGGGAAAATACCTTGTTTGCCACTGACTTGAACTAAAACATGTCAGGAGCATGAGGTTCGATAAGTGTATACAAATCTCTACCTCACACTATTATAATTGGTGTTTTTGACATCTTTGACTTGGTTTTGTTACTCATTTTTTATATATTTTCTACAATGCAGTTTTATATTTATGGAACTATATAACAATTCTGGGTCATTAACTCTAGGTTTGCCTGAATCAAATGGCTACATATATGTGGAGGCAAATGGTGGCCTGAATCAACAAAGAACATCGGTATAATACCATCCATTATGCTGCTTTGATGACAATTGTCACTTTACCTTGAAATGCTGTTCATCAAGTTCCTTGCTAATGTTTTCTCTTGTTTGAATTTACTTTGCAGATATGCAATGCAGTGGCTGTTGCCGGTTTTTTGAATGCAACTCTTGTAATCCCAAATTTTCACTATCACAGCATCTGGAGGGATCCTAGGTCTCTTCTTCCCTCCCAAGCTCTCTAAATACACGCTTGTGCAGCCTTCAACGCTGCAACTTAGTTTTATATGTTTTGCCATTATCCCTTTATTCCTATATACTCTTCTTTGCATCATAAACACAGATTTTTCTTGAGAATGTTTAATTTATTGTCAGACAAGTTGATGCGTTCATCACCCTCACTATACTTTTAATAACAATTATTCAAAATTACAATGTTTAACCCTAGATAAAGTATTGTTTATGGTACAGTCAAGTTAATCAACAAGAAAAGTCGAACAAACGAGGACCTAGGTTACTTTTAATTAAGAAATAGGCACCCACGCCTAGGTTAGTTTTAATTAAGAAATAGACACCCACATTTGCATCTAAGCAGACCCGAACTTGTGTAGTAAGGTGTGTTTATCTGCTCCCTCAATCTTGCTGAGCTAGGCTCAGTTCCTAGGTTTGGTGCTGCATAAAAGAACAGCTTCTTTGTTGTCTTACCTTATTATATAAAGAGGCTAGATCATGGTTCCTATAGAACTGGATCAGGCCATAGTGGCCCCTAACTTCTAGCGCATGGACAACAGATTCCCGTGGCCTTGACTAACTCCTGGAAGCTAGGACTCTAAAACTGACTCTGAAACTGAACTGAAACAACTTTTATACTGAATGATGTGTGACACTACACCACTGACACCTGAAGACGTGACTTACAGGTAACAAGGATCTAATGGAATGGATGTGGATACTTGACCATTGATGCTCTGTTGCCATTTGTCTGCAAGATTCACACAAAAAGACACTAGTCTTACTTGTGTATAGTTTCCTTTTTAAATCCATAATGCAACAGTATATTTATTGACTGAAAGTTGTTAATGTTAATACTGAGAAGATTAGCGAAACGGAAGTGCTTTGCATACGGCTGGTATCTGACTAATAAAATTCCATGCGTGGAACCTGCTAATCTGGTGATATTTGCACTGCTTGTATGGCGACCCTGCCATATATACATACTAGTGTTCTTAGTGAACATAATATGTTTGCTCATTCTGTAAGCTACTTGAAACACTGCTATAGGCATGATCATCATTCACTGTCATCGGGAATAACCTTTCATTTATACCTGTGACATAGCTGATCTTATGCGCACCCTAATATGGCAGTTGATGAAAAAATAATATTAATACCAGTTTTTTTTCTAACAATAAACAAATGAAGGTAACTTACATCTTTTGTTTGATACAGCAAATTTAGTGATATCTATGATGAAGACCACTTTATCCATCGTTTAAAAAATGATGTTCGAGTGGTTGACAAAGTTCCAGATTTCATAATGGAGCGGTTTGGTCACAATTTGAGTAATGTATTTAATTTCAAGATAAAGGCTTGGTCTTCTATTCAGTTCTATGAAGATGTTGTTCTTCCTAAGTTGATCGAGGAAAGGTGAGATTAAGCCAATTTTGATTTGGTGCTCAGAAAATAGTCTACTTATACTGATACTGTTAATAATTGTATGATGCTCGTATGAGCTTTGACACCGTTCTGTCTGAATTACAGGCTCATAAGGATATCACCTTTCGCAAATCGGCTGTCATTTGATGCTCCTCCTGCTGTTCAACGCCTGAGATGTTTAGCTAACTTTGAAGCTTTGAAATTTTCTAAACCTATCGCAACTTTATCTAACACTTTAATTTCTCGAATGAGAGAAAAAAGTGCTGAAAATAATGGAAAATACGTAGCGGTGCATTTGCGTTTTGAAGAGGTTAGTTTCCTCTACAAAAGTCAGCCAGTTTGTTTCTGTTTGTTTTCCATGTCTGATACAAGGCAGGCCTATGGTATTTGGGCAAGATAAATTCCCATCCATTGAATTCTCCTTTCCAGGATATGGTTGCCTTCTCTTGTTGTGTCTTTGATGGTGGTGACAATGAAAAGAAGGAACTGGATGCAGCCAGGGAAAGAGGTTGGAGAGGGAAGTTTACTCGGCCAGGACGTGTGATCAGGCCTGGAGCAATAAGGATGAATGGGAAATGTCCACTTACACCTTTGGAGGTACAGTTGTATCTATGATTTCTTGAGAAGGATGGTTCAGAAATTCCATCCTTAAGCACATACAGCATCATTATTCAAGGTCCTGCTATTTACATGTTTATCGTATATATTTGTTAGGTTGGGTTAATGCTGCGTGGAATGGGTTTCAGCAATAATACTGCAATCTATTTGGCTTCTGGAAGGATATATAAAGCAGAGAAGAACATGGCTCCCCTCCTTGAAATGTTCCCTCTATTACAGACAAAAGAAACATTAGCATCAAACGAAGAACTCACTCCATTCAAGGTACGTAGGGTGGTTCCAGAATTTTCCTTTTAATATGAATTCTCAAGTATTGACTCTTTATGACCATGTGTGCCGGCAGAATTTCTCCTCGAGGATGGCAGCTATTGACTACAGTGTCTGTGTTCATAGTGAGGTTTTTGTGACTACCCAAGGTGGAAATTTCCCTCATTTTCTTATCGGTCATAGGAGATACTTGTATGGTGGCCATGCTAAGACAATTAAGCCCGATAAAAGAAAATTGGCCGTGCTCTTTGATAGTCCACGGATTGGGTATGCCATTACTGTCTTTCTTTAGACACAAGGCTTTTTCAGTTACCCCTGACTTCAATGACTTTACAATCTTTGTTTTCAAATATGAATTTTATCTTGTTTATTAAATTATGCTTTGCTTTTGTGCAGATGGAAAACATTGAAACGTCAACTGGTCAATATGAGAGCACACAGTGATGCCAAGGGTGTTGAAATTAAAAGGGCTAATGAATCAGTATACACCTTTCCATGCCCTGACTGCATGTGTCGACGGAATAAATCAGAACGCTCCAAGTCCATCCAAGCCAGATAGCATCTAATAGCTGTATCTTAACTCATCTGACTGACCCCATTCTTTCTTGGGATCGTAGAATCCTCATTCTTTGCATGCCGACTGGTGGTGTGATGCTCCATCAAGCACCCTTATTAAGTGTTGCTCATGCATGTCGTCCTTGTAGGGAGTGGCTCTCTGCATAGCGTGGAGCGTCTGTAATATCAACTCGTTTTCATCTGAGCTAACCCTGACGCTAACAATACACTGATTCTTTTCCAGGTTAGGTGTATGTAAACCATATCTAGGATTGTTCCTTAACAACCTAGTGCTGACCAAGCAGATTACTACTGTAGTTCTCTTGTACATTGTATTAGTTGACATGTACATTGCTCCGTAAAGGAAGCAACATTATACAGAGAATTTTGAAGAAAAAGAGACGTGGTTTCTTTTAGTTTAATGTATTGATCATTTCTCAAGAGTGGGGCCTTTTTTCTCAATGTTTCTCCTTCTTTGCTATAACATTTGTTAATGGATATGCTGCTGGTTGGACTCTAAACAATTACTGTAATTCAAAGATGCAAACATCCAGTGTGTGAATTTTGCTTTCTTGATTGGAAGCGGCAAGCAGGATGCTTGAGGTTGGGAATATTATCTGAAGTCATAACAATCTAGAGGCAAAGGTACATTACTTTTTTTTTGTCTTAGCAGTTTTCATCTTTCAGTTCTTTATACTTGTTGGGCGGTTGCAGCAACTATTTAACTGCAGTAATCTGTAAGCAGGTTTTATAATGGGGGCTGATCACATACACTGTTTGCGTGATTCAGGTGGAGTTTGTGTACAAGAAAAGAAAATCAGGTGAGTCTAAGAAAATAACTTCCCCTTTAGCTCTTAAACAAGACAAAAAGAGAAAATACATTTCGTCCTGAATAATCCTTGCCGCTATTGTTAGCTGTTCTTCTGAACCCCGACACCTCAAGGGGGAAGTTAGGCCTGCACTGCTGTTTTGCACTCGGTTTCATTCTAATAAAAGTAATCCTGGTATACATCACTATCCCTTGTTACTTCATGTGGCTCCCGTTCCTTTACATGTACGCCAGAGTGAACGCGCATCTAGATGTCACCGAAAACAAGTTCTAGATAAATACTATCAAAACATTATTTGTGGGTAAACGGGACCGAGGGGTCCCCAGGCAGTAAGCTTTGATTCATACTATGTACTAGTATACGTGAGTGCTTTTTAGGCTGTATATCTGCAAATCAAAGCATGATATAAGCAACGAAATGGTGGTGCAGAGTACTAGTACTCCGGAGCCTGAGCCTGGAATGACGACTCGGTGAACACCAATTTGTCGAATAGGACCAAACCACACGTGACGCGACCCGAATGTCATGGGGCACAGACTTTGCAAAGCAAAAAGGCCTGGCGGGCGCGGGCTCGGGGAGCTGGCGTAGTTGCTACAGTCCAGGCCACCTACTCACCACGCAATTAATTTCCACCGCCGCCCATCCCAAATTTCCAACAGTGAGGAGAAGCGCAAAGCCGAACTGAAAACAATCGAACAGAAAAGGTGGGTGGAGAGGAAAACCAAATTATTCCCTCCTCATCAGGCAAACCCCCCGTCCATCCCTCTCGCCCCTGTCGTCGTCTATCTCCTCACTCGTAACTCCCCGCTTCACTGCTCCGTGCTCGGCTCTACTGGCGAGATGGGGCGAGGCGGTCCTCCTCCCGTCTCGTCGCGCCTTGCGCTCGGGACGGCGCTGGTGCTGCTCGTGGTGTATGCGCTGCCTTCCCCGGCGGCCGGGGTGAATGTGACGGCCGTGCTCGCCGCGTTCCCCAACTTCGCCGATTTTGGCCGGCTGCTGGCGTCCACCCCCGTGGCTGGCGAGCTATCTGGGAGATCGTCGCTGACGCTGCTGGCCGTGCCCAACGCCAACCTTCCGCAGTCGCCCGCGGCTTTCGCGGCGGCCGCTGGCGCCGACATCGCCGACGTGCTGAGGTACCATGTCCTGCTGGAGTACCTCGCCCCATCTGATCTCGCTCGCCTCCCCGCATCGGGTAAGCTCGTGACGACGTTATTCCAGACCACGGGCCGCGCGCCCTCCGACCTCGGCGCCGTCAACCTCACCGCCCTCACCGCGGGGCCGAACGCCACAGTCGTTGTCCGCTCGCCGGTGCCGGCCTCGGGGTCGAACGCCACCGTCCTCGGCACCGTCACTGCTGTGCCGTACAACATCAGCGTCCTCGTGGTCGGCGGCCTCATCGTCCCCTCCGGATTCGACCTCGCGGCCTCAGAGAGCCGCCCGCCCCCACCGGTGAACATCACCCGTGTCCTCGCCGACGCGCGGGGATTCAATGTGGTGGCCTCCATGCTTCAGGCTTCTGGGGTGGTGGAAGAATTCGAGGCCGACGAGCATGGTGCTGGCATCACCGTCTTCGTCCCCACCGACGACGCCTTCGCCAGCCTTCCTGCCACCGACCGCCTCCAGTCCCTGCCCGCTGAGCGCAAAGCCGTCGTGCTCCGCTTCCATGTGCTGCACTCCTACTACCCCCTTGGCTCCCTCGAGTCCATTGTCAACCCTGTCCAGCCTACGCTGGCCACTGAATTCACAGAGGCTGGCCGCTTCACCCTGAACATAACTCGCGTCAATGGCTCCATCGCCATCGACACTGGCGTCGTGCAGGCATCCATCACTCGTACAGTATTTGACCAAAATCCTGTGGCAGTGTTTGCTGTCTCCAAGGTTCTACTGCCCAAGGAAATGTTCAGCCGGGGTGATGCCGGCATCATGGCTGCAGTGCCACCCTCAGCTGCAATGGCACCGGATGATGCCGGGAACAAGCAGACCCCACCAACAAGGTTGTCATCGCCACCAGACCTTCATGGTGAGGATGGCAAGTCAGCCGCGACAACAGCAAAGGAGAGAGCATGGTGGTGTATAGGATTGATGTATCTACTGCTGCATCTGTTACTATCTCTGGTATGAGATACAGGTGGTACCCGTTGATCACTTCCCTGTTCTCAGTTTTTGTTCTTACTCTCTTTAGGAATTTGGGAAATGGATGGGATGGGGAGAGAATTCAGTTTGCAAAGTAGAAAAAATTAGTTGCATCACTTAATTGTTTGCTTTTCATTTCCATTTGCCATGTGGCAAAGGGAAAATAATACCATGTGTACAAATCTATGCAGTTCTTTTGTCCCTAAATGAATAGATTTTTCATTTTTGAACATTCTCTCTTTTTGTTTGTGTTCGAACTTTTTAACTCTCCTTTGGAGGTTAAAATGTCAAATTGTGGGGGATTTAGCATAATTAATGATTATATGTGATGGTGTGAATTTTGTTGGGCCTTATTACCAATGTGTTTGTGTGGATGTGGGTGTTGGGGAGTGGAGATATATTGTTATAGATATGTGGTGAGAAGCACTCCTTCGGTCATCAACCCTGTTAGGTTCTTTGCCTGGCACCAAGTCTTTTGTATTCTTGTGAGACCAGCATGGTACATGATAGAATGAAATTACTCTACCATGTTAGACAATTAGACCATTTGACTGTTATGAGAACTGAAATGATAATAAGTTCCTTTTCATCTCACCTTGCTGTGATTTTGCACTATGTCCAGTAGCAACAGTGAGACTGGGTTTGTTTGCTTTTATTTTCTGTTCTGAACCTTCTGTAATTTCATTACTCTGGTGGTAATGAAATTTCAGGACATTCCCCGTTGCCATCTGAGTCCAAAGTCCAAATTGTAAAATCTCCTATGTGAACCTTTTTTTAAATTAAAATAACCTATATGAACTTATTGGCAGGGGACACTCCCTGTTCTCCAAAGAAAATTGGTGGAATAAATTCTTTACACTTGTTGAACACTTGTTGAACACTTGTTGGTGGATTTAGTGAATCTTATCTCACTAGCAAGCACTGTATCTGATTTATCACTTGAATTGTGTCTAACATATTTGTATGCTTAGCAACACATTTTTCAAGTTGCAATATTCTTAGTAACTGTGCATAAACTCTTGGTCAGGCTATAGTACAAACTAATGTGGTTCAATGGTTCGAACTTTGATGGAGTTTTAATGACCCCAAAAGAGTTGGGACCCCGTTTGCCATTGACAAGGTATTGCTGAAAACCTTGAACCAAGCAACTGACCTAATTTTGCATAGTGTGACATCTGTTAAACCAACTCTGCTGACCCATAAGCACAAGGGAGATCTCAGCACGGGGAAAGAAATCAGAGTACCAAATACTTGTTGATATGTTGCTGCCACCTTTTGTTCTTATGCTGATATGTCTTAACATTCTCGAGTGCTTGGAATGTGCTAGTGGTTTTGTTTGAGGGACCACTATCAATGCATGATGGACGCAATGTAGTGACCGCATTTTAGTTAGTTCTGGAATGCTGTCATGTGCTCATACGTACTTTGCAGGAGTCACAACCTGCGTGGGACCCTGGAATTATTTCCCTGAGATAAGCAGATGCTGGAGATGCATAGTTTGATGATCGTTGTGACCACATTTGATTCATTCTTTGCAAACATGGGAATGATGGGATCAGTCACTTAATAAGCCATAGTACATCAAGCCTTTTTGGAATAGTTGAGGTGAAAATTTAACTTTTGTGAAACAAAATCCCCAAAACGTTGGATGTATTGCCCATGGCCAATAGTGCAAAGTCCTCTAGATCATTGAAATTTAGATTTTCAACTTGGTTAATTTGGCAAAATGTTCCGATGATTTCTGTGAGTAAAACAAAATGAGGTGTTTGACTTGTAGCGCTGTTAACACCACTATTGTGACCCAATCCATGCACTGACTTGTCATTTATTGTGATTAGAATTACTGTTCTGAGATTTCATCATCATTTTCAATATATTTGTACCATTTGAATCTGATCATTTTTCTTGTGAATATAATATCTATTAGAGGCCTTGCATCTGCCCGCTGTGTTTTTAATGTAAAGATTAGCAAGTGATTCTTCATCTGCTTTAAGATATGCACAATTTTGCTTATAATGACTATATAGTTTTTTCTTTCCTCCCCTTTTGTATGTCCAAATGCAACAGCAGCAGATGACATCTCGTTCTCTCACTTTAGACTGTCATCAAGTTCGAACTTCTGTGGACTGAGATTGTCATCAAGTATTTGCTAAACAAACTAGATTGGGCTTTACTTTCAATTTTTGGTTTAAAGCTGCTGTAAAACTGTATTTCTATGACTCGGAAGGTGTGATGGAAGACATGCCACATGCTAACAAATTCTTGGGTAAACCGAAAGACTGAAGCAAAGCAAGTTCAAGTAATCCAAACTGGTAGGACAGCTTTGATGTCAGTGGAGACTTTTGTTCGATGCACCTGTGTGAGTTGCTTGTGGTTTTGTGATCACGTGGTAGCTTCAGTGTATCATTGTACTGCCTGTTTCCCCATATCTTTCACTATCCACGAAGGTGCTACTATAGATGCGTAGATATATGGTTTGGAACTGCAGTAAATCCGGTGAACTAAATTCTTTGATTTTTCTTAGGAAATTCAAGAGATTGCAGTACCAGCTGGTTTGTTTTTGCTTTTTGGTAACCCTTGGTAGATAGATTGTTCTGATAGCCAGTTGAAGAAAATGCAACTAGTTGAAACCCTTTTCCTTGTAGCGTTATGATGAATTGATGATACGAAATTATACAGATGATGGTGATTCCATTCTGGGGTGGTCTGTACTGTCATGGGTACTTTGTGCCCTTGTACAGAGGCCAGTGTAGAACGGAGCAGTAGGTGTAATAAGTAATTTGCAGGCACTTATGATGCGGTAGGGGACAGCTGATTACAAGCATGAGAGCCGAGTCAAAAAGGGTGTGGCACTGGCACACAGTAGTTATGTTGCCTGAAGAATCTATTCATATCGTGTTGCCGTGCTACGCATGTGCATGTGACCGTAGCTGGAGAGCTTTGTGCAACTCCGATGGCCCGACGTGCTTTCATTACTTTCAGCTACGGTAACTGGAATTCTCCGACGCGATAGATGGTACAGTGATGATGAGCAAGTGGCGAGTAAAAAGTGGGAAAAGTGAGCAAATGGGTTGATCAACAGGCCACCCAGCAGAGGGTCCAACTTTGCCCAAGCGCACTTGGGCGGAAGGATGTTTCATCCTCCTAGCTGAAGTTTTGTAATATCTCTGTAAACATATCTCCATGATCACAGTAACTTTACTAGGAATTTTGAGTATAAGCTTGAAACATGTTCTTGTGCGAAAGAACTTATGATAGAAATTTACAAGGGCAAACAGAGATTCATCGCGAAGCAAGTCTAACATAGGCCACGACAGCATCAGAAGTGGCCGAGCATTACACGTAGTGTCAGCAAACCACTGACCTTTGCAGGAGAGTGAAGGAACCTCCTGCCTGTTTCACATCAACGAAGAACAAACTAATCCCGTGACAGTGTCACTGGCTCAGGAGCAGCATCGCCTCCGGCCGGTGCCCGAACTCGTGGAACGGGTGGTGGTGGTGCGGCTCATCTGCCTCCATGGCCATCGGCCTTGTCTCGTGCCTCGCAATCAGGTTCTCCTTGTCTTCGTCGTCGCCGTCGCTGAGCCTCCACCTCTCCTCGCACTTGGAGTTGCTCCGGCCGTAGAAGCCATCTACCGTGCCACGGCTGCCGTCGTCGGCGGAGATGGGTGTGACGCCACGTGGGCCGCCGCTGAGGTTGAAGCTCCCGAATCCCTTGATCTCGCGCGCGATCTTGCGCGCCCGCTCGCGCTCCTCCTCCAGGAACGGGCCCCGCTCCAGCAGCTTAAGCACGCGCTCCGCTTTGCTCTTCACCGTCAGTCCCCAATTGAAGCTGCACAGTTCATCACGCGCCGGTGAGCACGCGCGCGCGATAATGAACAAGGAAATTAATTATACGATTATTATTACCCTTTCTCGTCGATGTGCTGGAAGGTGGTCATGTTGTGAATGGCGTCCTCGTCCTTGTTGAACTCGAGCGCGACGCTCCGGGGCCCGTGCGTGAGGAGGTGGTCGAGGAGGAGCAGCGCCTTGTATCCCTCGCGCCACTGCCTCCGGTCGAACCCCGCGAAGCGCCTGTGCAGGATGTCCGCGATCCTGATGTACTCGTCGATTTCGAACGCCTGCCGCGCGATGAGCCCCATCGTCTTCACGTTCGGCGGCGACGCGTCCCCGTTCGTCGCCTCCTCCGCCAACCTTTTTTTCGAAAAAAGAAGAGCCCAAGATTGATGATCAGAGCGAACGCCAGCCGCGAGGCACGGTCTGTTGTTGGAAAAACTTACAGCTGCGTGGGGGTGACGTCGGTGAGCGCGAGCCGCGCGGAGCGGATCGTGCCGGTGAGGTAGGAGGACGCCTGCCGCCTGAGCTCGTGGAAGAAGGGCGCGTCCATGGCGCCGTCTCCTCTGCTGTCTGAAACTCTGAATCGATCGATCTGCCACCAAAGCGGCGAGGAAAGGAGGTAACGAGCGACGGGACAAGATCCTCGCGCTCGCCTATATCGGTAACACCGCCCGGCCTTGCGGCGGCCGGCCAGCAACCACTCCGCACAGGCGCGCAAGACAACAACAAGCGGCACGGGGCCGTTGGGTGCGCAACCGAACCACTCACTCCTCCTCGAGTGACGCAACCCCGGGAAGGCAAGTGGCGCGCGAGCGAGCAGTGCGAGCAACGGACGAGGAGGGGGAGTGGACTTTCTCACTGGTCGAGCTTGATTGGTGGGGGAGATCTGCGCGCCGCGCCCGGATCGCTTCCGCTTTCTAGAGCAGCCGTTGAATCGTTCCAAGAGGGGGTCTAACGGATACGGGCGACGGGATCGGACCCGACGGACAGAAACGTCAACTTGCGGAGGCAGCGCGTTTGAATTTCGAAACCGGGCGCATCAGGGACAGACAGGGCTGCTGCCGTGGCTGGGCGCGGCTGAGGTCACGTGTTTCGGACGGGCTGCGCGTGGCGCTTCCGCCGTGTGCCGACGGCTCCGGCAGTGGAGCAGGTGGCGCTATTTTTTGCGTGCCGCGACGGATGTGCGGCTCTGCCGCGCTCGCCGTGTCTCGATCGGTCACCGCAGCGGCGACGTCAGCAAGGCTTTTCGGGAGAACAAAAAGAATGTGATGCTTTCGATCCAGGATGACGATCGCTGCTATCCACTTCGATATCAATAGGGAAACATTTCCAAACGGTGAATGTGTGATGGCAATGGAACGAGGAATCGGTGACGTAGCCGCCTCTAGAAGGCCTTCAACGTGACGACGTGGTGGACGTGGACTCGTCCATCTTGCGGCTTCCACGGCTCTCACTACGTGCAAAAATCACGTACTTGCTGAGGACCGTGGCTCGGCAGTGAAAAGGACGGACACGTTCTCGCGTGTTAGGCACACCGTCGACGGAGGGGCAGCACATGGAAATGTCCGACTTATATTACTCTCGGTCAAGAAAGAGTTTCCGTTGCCTCAACTGACCTGGTGGGCTCTCTCAAGGCTACCTGTACCCGTCGTTCCAATTGCAATTGAAAGCGCCCTGTACAGTACACGACGCGGTCCACAAAAGTGACCACGCCTGGCGGTGCCAGACCACGGTCCACAGCGTTGATGCGCAAAGTGAGGTTCTTAACTCGCTGAATCCGTCTGGGTTCGATCGACTTTCCTCTCCTGATGAGGAAGACTTGCAGAAAGGAGTGGAAAACTCATCGTCCAGGTGACGACACCGTTCCGTGGAGATATGGCAGGTTCAATGGGCCGATGTTATTATTCTTCCACTACCAGGCTTTAGGTTTCGGGCCACCGCCGTATCTCGGCCCCGCTATCTGGGCCTCATAACGGCCCACACGGTGTTTCCGCATCGCTGCTACGTCGGCCCCATTATCTGGGCCTCATAACCCGTTCGTTCCTCTTTTTTTTGAGTAAATCTTGCCGTTCGTTCTCATCCAACGCTTCTGATTCCTACCCAGACGCGGGCGAAGAGCGCAGTCAAGCACAGGATGCGATGCAGGTGCAGAACCGCTTTTCGCTTTCCGTGGTCTCGGGCGTCCATTTGTCCGATTACGCCGTCAATGATTCCTACCCGCCTTTCTAGGCTTTCCCGGATTATCTATCTACTACGGGACCTCGTCACTTCCGCTTCGTCCACACCATGCACCCGCTGCTGCCTCACATATACATATCGCCGTGTTGCCGAGACTGAATGCAACGGTTCAAATGTTGACGTCGATAACAGTGTCTCGTCAGTTCCATCTGCTCATCGGCGTCCCTGTAGCGATAGCATTTCTTTACCTTCCTGCACTTTAAACTTTTTAAAATCCTCGAACCGATGCAAAAGGGGTCAATCATATTAGCTGAAGAGCCGGTAGCTAGCTTTTTCACATGATATGCCCTTTCTGCTCTCCATATAGCGAAGACTCGACGCATCTCCTGTCCTCTTCGATCAGTTACCGCGCTGCCTTTGCTCTGCGGGTTGGAAGAGGACCCGGTCATGGCACACGAGGTGCAGTAATCTTTCTCGACATTGCAATTTACTTATCCCTGTGTTTATTTATGACAATCTGTCTCTGTTTAGCTTCACATTGGTGCCAAGTTTTAACTAGGATCCATGAACGACAGGAAGGCTGGCCTCTGGGACTGGGGTCTCTCAATGTACGATCTGGAGTGCTTGTTTCTGGTTCAGCCTCCTTCAGCACGGAGTTCACCTCCTCTCGCTGCGCGTCTTCCGTGCCTTCCACCGATTTCGACACGGAGGTCTGGATCAAATGCAAGAGCCATTTGTGTCGTGGCAGAGTTTAAGTCATTTCAACGACTCAACGTGCAACGATATTACATCAGTAACATGCCTGTCTCTGTGTTGCAGTCGGCATGGTCCTTGTCGCGCGGCGGTGGCGGCATGACGCTGGCGAGCCTGATCGGCCTCGTGGACGCCATGGAGGGCCAGCGCCGCCCGAGCTCGAGGTCGAGCAGGAGCGGCAAGCTCAGGGCGCTGCTGCTCTCGCTCTGCCTCCGGAGCCACCTGGAGAACGGAAGGTCAGCAGCGCCGTCGCTCGGCCAGTTCCTCGAGATGGAGAGGAGAGCCGGTGGTGCGGGCGGCCATGTCCACGAACTCTGAACTTTACCACTTCATTTCCACAATTCAAGTAGTTTTATCACTGAATTTCCTTGCAAATCCAGTACCCATGAAAGGGGAATGAAATTTTCTGGTCCTCTTGTTTTGGAAAGAGTAGGAAACGTGCACTACTACAGCATCTCAGTGAACTGAACAAGGTTACGTACCACCCAATTTCTTTTTCATTAATGGTCCAACGAACTCAGCATTCGTGTGACAGTGTCTGCATCACCTTTCACAAAGTGCTGATCCAATTTTCGGAAAGTTCGACTGCGCTCGAATTGCTATCCATTCGTGGCGGTAATGTAATGAAACTGAAAAATGTTGGTGCTCCATCTCTAGTTTTATTTTTGCGACCATCTCAAAATTATTTTTCATATACGCGACTTCCCCGTACGTAGCCAATTTGTACAGCACCTTTCCCAAATTGTCAAATACTCAATTCAAAGACCTTGTGCTCTTCAACCATATGTTTATGCTTCATGTGTACTTGGGAGTCACCACTCTCAGTACATATGGAAAAAGGAAAAGGGGAAACATATTCAGAACTCAAGGTGGGAATTCAACTTGTATATATGTAGAAGCATCAAATTTATATTGGGATTATTAAGTTGTTCCATTTCAGAGTTGCCGAATGAGTTCTTATAAATTATAATACACACTGATTTTCTCCCAAAGTCCTAATCATGCACACAGTTGGGATAAAAAAGAAAATTAAAGATTGCACGAAAAAAACAAAAGGTTCAGGGAGCCCATGAAGCCCAACCGGCCCGGCCTGGCCCATTAGCCAAGGAGAATAATCACACCGCTAGGGCACACGTATAAAACTTCGCCCCCTCGCGCTCTAGGGTTTCTCTACTGGGTCTCAGCCGCCGGCATTCAGGGTTCTGCTCCTGCGCATTCCAGGTAGCTCACAGCTCCGCCTTCCTCCGCAGTTCCCCCTCGGTCCCTCCAGAATGCAAATCGCTCACCTCATCGCCTGGTTCCTTGTACTTTTGATTTGATTTGTTCGAGTTCGTTCGTTGCAGGTCAGCAGAGCCAGCGCGGGACCCGCAATGGCGCCTCCGCAGGCCAAGTCGGGCCTCTTCGTCGGCATCAACAAAGGACACGTCGTCACCAAGCGCGAGCTGCCGCCTCGCCCGTCCGATCGCAAGGGGTAAGACTCTACGATCCCAAGCCCCCGATCTCACACTTCCACTGTGTATTCCTGGTTGATCCTGCCCATGTAATTAGTCTTACATATAATGGTGCTGCCCTGTGCTTTGTGTGTACAGCTTTGTTGAACAGTAGAACACTAGTTGTCTAGTTTTTTTTTACTAGTAAGATATTAACAAATTCGTTTGGATTTTCCCCTGTCTAGTCGCTGGAACTAGCTACATTGCCTCATCTGCACTGTTGTGAATATTCATCTTGAAGGATTGATGAATGACATGAATACCTATTGAATGATCATAATTTTAGGTCAAAGAAGCTAGTGCAATGTGATATATATATTGGTGCCCAACTGTACACACGTTTTGCTAAGATAATAATGGAATGTAACTTATTCGGGAACAGTTATAACATTTGTAAATATAGGTTAAGGAAAACTACTTAGTTGTGTGCCTGTATATATTGTTAAAATCATCATGCCTCATCTCACCTTTGGCAATCTGGAGATTTCATTACTCCAAATTGCTAGTCCTGGAGGCAAATATTTATTCGTGGGACATAACGTGGAAGCTTTATCACATATTGATTTTGTTTCTAAAACATCTCACTAAATTCTTTCATTAATCATTTTATATGCATCACAGTTATCTCTTAGTAGCACCTGTTGTTTGAGAGATGATTGGAAAGTCATGTGAATTGTCCCTATTTTTTTCCACTCTGTTCTTATATCTGTTATGGCCCCATTTCTAGAAAGCTACGAAGAGGGTGAGTTTTGTCAGAGGCTTGATTAGGGAGGTTGCTGGATTCGCTCCCTATGAGAAGCGCATCACTGAGCTGCTTAAAGTTGGGAAGGATAAGCGTGCACTCAAGGTTGCCAAGAGAAAGCTTGGCACTCACAAGAGAGCAAAGAAGAAGAGAGAGGAGATGGCTGGTGTTCTCAGGAAGATGAGGTGTGTCAACTTCTCTGTACCTTGACTTGGCATTGTTTTAATTCCATGCTTTTATTGTGGGTGCAATGGAATGTTTTGTAGGCATACCACAAAAAGTTTTAGGTCCCTGTAAATTGCTTTGTCAGCTCAAAGTTCTTAACTCAATTTTCCGTTTATGATTCTGTTGGATAGTGGTTTCTTAAATGTATAGTCCTTTTTAGTCATGTAATTTTTATGTGCAGTTAGTTGTTAAGAAGTTTGTCGTTAGTGCTTTAGATTGTAAACAAGGTTGGAAGACACTATCGTAATTGAGGTGCAACATGTTTCTACTGTCATGGAGAGTATATAGTAGTGCTCACTGTGTATAGTGCAAGCACTAATTTGTTGTCCCTGTAATGTGCTTAAAATTTACTGAATTATGCAATTTTAATCATGGATCTTCTTCTGCCTTCAGGGTACACATAAGCTGATTGTTCCCTAATGTTTTGTAGGTCTGCACCTTCTGCTGAGAAGAAGAAATAGATCAAGATTGGAACTTCGATTAGTTTTGTCCCTGCGAATAGAATTTCCTAGTGCCGTATCTGTTTCGGCCTCGAAACAAAGAACAGTGATTTTTTTGGGCACTACAAGCTCACCTCACAAGCGTCTGTCGAGAGATAGTATCAGTTAATTTTGTTCCAATTTATCCTTGCCGGCTCATTGTTTTAACATTTACATATCAGTGAGATCTCTCTGCTAGATACAATTGTGTAATCTGTCTAAAACTTTGTTGCTTATACAAGGCTGACGTACTGTCTAATGTGGTAAAACGTCACTTCACTGAACGTTACCACCGTTGATGGTTACGTACAACTGAACTGGTACAGTCAGTTCAATTGGTACTCGTATTTGTTTGTTTACCCAATTCTTGGGCTCGTACTCGTACATTTTTATCTAGACGAATGCAGGCGTGCATTATTTGCGGCTGTATTATGGTGGTCTCACTTGATTATAGGAAATAATTTATTCTTTTCTATTTGTTGCTAAAGCAGCAATTTCATAGTGGTAGTTCCCTATTTGGTGGTAATGGTCGAGCAGCAAATTGCTTTTTGATTTCGTAGCCTGCCGACCCCTTCACGAAAACATGTCATTTCTTTTTTTCAAACGCTTTTGTTTGGATCAAGGGTTTTGATCTGGGGTAACATGCATTGCCTAGGAGTCTTGAACTACCGATTTTTCTTCACGTTTTCTGTCCAATAAGTAGCTAGAGATTGCCCAGTGTCGTAGTTGATACCAACGAACTTTGAAAAATACGGACCCTGAAAACTTCGTTGTACGTACGCTTCTCGTGTCCCCTGTTCCACCCATTCAGAATGTCTGGCTGTTCCATTGCTTTGTTTGCTTCGATTAGCTGAAACTTGCTCGCGGCACGCGCACCGTCGTCCTATACTACAAGTCCGGAATTCTGTGGCGTTGTTGACTCGGGGGCGCCTGCCATGTCGCCTTGCAGCGTCGTCTAGCTCGCACACGGGCTCTCTGGATCTTACGGTTTCCATATGCGTCAGTCAGTGATGGGCTGATGGCTCATGCCCGGTGCTGTTCACGTCGCCTAATCGAATGGCGTCGCGTTTCCCAACCGGAGCAGGCAGCTGCATGTACTACAGTATAGTCTTTTAAATTCGGAATCTGGGAGGCGATCCTGGCTGAGACGATCAAATCTTCTGCGCAGATTTTGTTCATCGTGAAACGAAAGTTCAATCGGCCTCGTCCTATCTTACCAGATACGCATGCACACAGCACACGCAAGTTTCCGCCGGCCATTGCTCACTCGGAGGCGGCGATTGGCACTGGCGCGGGTAGCCTCTACTACTAGCCTCCCCACTACGGAAGCAGCTTAGGCCGACGCCATGGCACTTCCCAAGGCAACGCAGCAAGCGCCAATTTGCAGCGTCGTCTCTGCCCTGCTGCCGACGAGCACGCGCGCGCTCGGCGAGATGGAACAAGAAGGTGAGGAGTAATGGCGCCGCGTCTCCCTCCGCAAGCTGTGAAGAGAGAATACGGGGAAACGCGAAGCGAGACTCTCAATATCCGCCTCCTGATTCCAGAACCGTCTCACGTCTGGTCTGCTGCCCTTTCTCGTCGCGTCGCATGGCATGCATGTCCCCCAGCACAATGCACGCTCGCCTTTACTCCCACTCTACAGTAGATTGTCATTGATCCCCGTCTCCATTTCCCAATGTGCCTTCCATTGCGATCCCTACCTGTAGCCCCCTACGCGCCGTGGGAGTAATGTGATCTTCTCTACGGATTACCACGCATACGCATACAGCATGCGCAGACACAGAAAATGTGAGCGCTCCTCTGGATCGCTTCCATACGATTCCGCAGAATGATGTCATGCAAAAGTTACCATTGCCTCTTCTTTTTTTTTTTGGCGAGGGATCACCGTTGCTTAATTATCTCGACGTGAACGCCAGCCTCTTGATTTTTGTGTTACGAGAAGGAACATCTCTAATTTTGACACCCTTTGATTAAAATTCCACAAATAACATATTTTTCGGAAAATACAGCGCTTTCGAAATCGACTTTGCCAAGGCATCCGTTTCTGCTGAAGGCACGAGAATTGTCCGCCGGGCATGTACTCCTGTACTGTACTCAATGCAGTGTAGTCCAGTTACAGCAAGAAAGGAACTGGAAGGAACAACTCACGCTGCCATTCCACTTCGGCACGCGTCCCTCCCATGTTTTCACTACTGCTGCACGTCGCAATCCAGCCACGACATTACCAGAAACGGGCAAAACTGGCAACAGCCGCGTGAACGACGAAGCTAGCCACGCAAAGCAATGCACTGGCGCAGTAACGCTACAATGCCAGTAGTACGTACCAAAAGAGGCCAGGCACTGAGGCGCGCACGAGAATTGCCCCTCCCCGGCGCTGGCACGAGCGCGGAATTCCCTTTCATTCCCGAGGCGCAGCATCGAGCACGCACCGGACGATCAAGGCCTCCCATTGTTTTCAGGGCCGTTCCAGCACACGGACATGCACGCTTTTCGGGCCCGCCCGGTGACCCTGCGTGCACCGCACCTCCTCCTACCACTGGCTTTACCGGCCGGGTTTCCAGTGAAAAATAAAGGAAACGCACGCCCGCCTCCCGGCTGGCCACACCCTGGAGACGCGCACGCGCCCCGGCCTGCCAACCGGCGCCGGTCTCGTGGCGCCGGCCGGTGTGCCGCGCGCGGCAGGGTCACAACTTTTGTAGGACTTGCGGTGTGATACGGTGCGCGCGGCCTGCATGCGGCGGCACGGGTGTTTCGCCCGCTTCCACCGGGGCCCCACCGGGTTTGACCGCGAGGCGCCCGGCTGCCGTTACCCTGAACGCCCACGCGCTCCGCCACCGCTCCCGCCCTCAGGCACGCTTTAAAACCTCTCGAGCCGCCCACACCACCACCGCCTCTCTCTCTCTCTCTCTCTCTCTCTCTCTCTCTCTGTCTCTCAACAAAGAGCTGCCGAGCAATGGAGACGCCACAAGGCAGCAGCGGCGGCGCTCACGGCGGCGATGCCGAGTCTCCGCCGCTGTCCCCGGCGACGGCGGCGGCGGCGGCGCTGCAGACCGCGCGGTGGAACCCGAGCAAGGAGCAGGTGGCCGTGCTGGAGGGGATGTACGAGGACGGGCTGCGCTCGCCGACGGCGGAGCAGATCCTGCACATCGCGGCGCGGCTGCGGGAGCACGGCCCCGTGGAGGCCAAGAACGTCTTCTACTGGTTCCAGAACCACAAGGCGCGCAGCCGCCAGAGGATGAAGCAGGACAACTTCGCCTACTTCACCAGGCTGCTGCGCCGCCCGCCGCCGCTGCCCGTCCTCCCCAGGCCGCCAGGGCCGTTCACGCTCGGCCGCTCCGTGCCGGCGTCCGCGCCGCCCATGATCGGCCTGGCGCCGCCGCAGCCGCAACAAGCATGCAGCAACAACGGCGCCGCCGCTGCTGCTGGAACGGCTCATCATGGTACGTACGCAAGTCTGTCTGTACATCGCGACCCAGAATTCCGTGCTCTGTTCACTTTTTAGCATGCTTGACGACTAGATCTTGTAGATTGTACTATATAGATTGTGTGTATTAGCTGGGTAGGATTATTAGGAATTGTCATTTCAGATTATTCATGGCTTTTCACACCCTGTCGTGAGAGGTCAACTATGATGGATGTCGTCACGTTTCTAATGCCTCATTTCACGCGCCGACCAATGGTACAACTGTATTTTTCTCGTGTGTTTCTTTCTAAAACGGCCGGCTTCTGCGCCTGGGTAGCGTGCATGACAACGGGGCAGTTAGTAACGTGCATGCTCCTGTGCGTGTTTGCTCTTTGTCTGTGCCGATGGCTGATGAATGCGCTCGCTTCTTCTTCCGCTGCTCACGATATGCACGCGGCGCGAACATGTAGTGCTCACGATTTGCAGATCTTGGTGTTCGCACCCCGTTTAATTTCTTTTTTATTTCTCTCCCGTGTAGAGACACAGGCCCTCTCGTGTCGTTCCGTCTCGCCATGTGAATGTCACCATGTCAGTGGTGCAGATGGAACACCCTCGTAGTCATGGTCACACGATTTAACGTTGCCTGCCTACGTAGCTCTGCTGCTGTGGCTACCCTTTGTAGTACAGTAGGTCCTTTAAATCTGCTGTCCCCTGCGCATGGTTTGCCCCAGGTTCGAAGGAATTGAAACCATCGCTGCCTAGCTACTGGTACTACCACCGAAATGGCCAAACACAGCCTTCCACATCATTCTTTGGCTGCTTCTTTACCCACCCCATAAATTCCACCTTCCCTTAACGTTTCAGTATGTCATTGTGTATGCTAGTATGTTCATCAATTCGTCTGGTTCATTAGAAATGTAGAGTTGTCTACAGAAAGGAGCTGACTTTGCAACAGATGGATTCACTGTTTTCTCTCTCGAAGAATTAGGCGTTCCTTGTGGCGATGAGTTTCACAGTATAACACGTTTTGCTGTTAACATATAGCAACATTTAATTCATTACTTTATTTGAAATGTCAACAGCTTGTTTTGCTAGCATTACACTCGTTTGTGATCATTTGATCCGTTCATCGGTAAATCGGTTCATTCTCAACGAACAGATGCTCCTTGTGGCAATATAATTAGTGTCATAGTATAAGGTGTTTTAAAATGGTAACAACTAATTCGCAACAGCGGTACTCAACCAATCACCTCCTCGTAGCCATGGTTTAACTTACCGCTAAACCGGTCCGACTCGGTAGCAGCGGACGGCCGATTTATCGCGAAAACCAAGCTAAGTTACTGTAGCAAAAATGATAACCGCTCGGTTTCTTCGGTTTACCATTCGGTTTTTTGTGGTTTTAAAAACCGGTACTGTAGCGGTTTTGTTATCCATGCTCGTAGCAATTAGTTTTATTGCATAACGTGTTTCGACACTAAAATGGCAACAAGTTATTTGGCAAAGTTGTCCTATGCATGCTCTCACATGCGGCCCCTGTTGTCTATGGTTGTTGGATTGCTAGCTTTGAGATTCGTGGTAATAATAAAGTAGCGTGCCTGGCGTGTTATCTGGCCATTCATGTGGACATATTTGGCTCCATGGAAGGGGCCGCAGCTGCGGACGCCCCAGAGAAACCGTGTTGACAAGTTATTCACTACCTTATTATTATCAGTATCAGCTGGATATTTTGCTAGAATTACGCTGGTATATGATCGTTAATCTTAATTGGCATAAGACTCTAATTTATCCGTGGTTGTCGTGTTCTTGTTGCGCTGTATTGTAATTAGTTGTTGTATAGTGCTGCGTTGTCGGTGAAATACTTGTCTTTTCTTGTATGGTTTCTGTTTTAACATATTATTTGAAAAATGATGCTAAAAACATATTCTTAGAGCTGCTTTCAAATATATAAGTTATAAGTCATAACCAAAATAGGAAATAAGTATTGTTGTAAAGCCGACGGATTTGTCACTACTATCTTTTCTGCCTGATTAAGTTGATCTGTTGTATTGCCCTAAAAGAAAAGGCTGATCTGTTGTATATGACGATTGATCTCATATCTAACTTTACACTTTGTTGCCGCATGGAAACGCCCCTCCTCTTTTGCAGTGATGTACAGGACTCCCTGCTACATAACCGCGTCACCTTCACAATCACAAGCCTCGTCCGTGGCAAATGCAGCTTGCTACTACAACCTGCAGCAGCAGGCGGCTCACCACATGGCATACATGTACCCAAGATTGGGGTTCGCCCAAGACAACCAGCAGATGAAGCCGGTGGCCATGGCGCCCTATGGCACGATGAGCAACCCATTTCACGTCGTCGGCGCTGCAGCCAACGGGGTGGCACCAGCTGATCATGACGTCGGCACCGCCCGCCAGACCCTCGAGCTGTTCCCGCTCCGCCCCACCTTCCTGCTGCCGGACAACAAGCCGCGCGGCGGCTCCGTGCTGACGTCGCCTTCTACGCCGCCGGCGTCTGCTTCGTTCTCCGGTGGGGAGTCCGAGAGCCAGGAGAGCCCTGTCTCCAACGCGGAGGCGCTGCCCTTCTATGACTTCTTCGGTCTTCAGTCTGCAGGCCACTGATGAGTTATCTCGAGATCGAACGAGTGAAATGAGCCAGACATGCTAGCTATTCCAGTTATCGAGATTAGCCCAGTGATCTGGGTAGATGGACCCGTTACCTTTTGTTGAGTTTTTTTTATTACTAGAAGTGTGCTTCGTAAACTTGAAGCCACCGGAACCAGATTTACTGTTTGGTTGCTATATGCTCCATCTGAGTTATGCATTTCCTGAGCTACAACTTGTGTTGTTTATCTGGTTTGTCAGAGTTGATTAAGCTTGATACTAGTGTTCACATGCTTTCCATATTTCTAGCTGGAAGTCCCTGAAGTTCCAGGGACGAAGCCAAATGGATGCAAAGTGTAGCTCTGAGAGCAGCTCCTGCTTCGAATGCTGCAGTTGGATTTTGCCCAACATTACCCAGCCAATTGGGGCGCGCCAACTTTGTAGCGAGCGAATCAGTCTCCCACGACTCACCAACGCTCAGACGTAAAGATAACCTGGCTGGGTTACTGCACGGGCCTAGACTCATTGGGGGGGGCAACGCATGTGCTATTATAGGTGGCCAAACGGGCCGCCGGCACGGCACGGCTGGGCCAGTAAAAGCACGGCCCGTTTAATATCGGGCCGGCACGGTACGAATTTACTATCGGACAGTGCCGTGCCAGTCTACGGGCGGAGGTGCCGGCCACGGCACGGCACGAAATATGTTTAACGTGCCGGTCCGTTAGGCCCACAACAATAACGGCCCGAAATCAAATATACAGCCCATTAGTGAGAATAAAGACGGCACGAATTTACTATCGGGCCGTGTCGTGCCAGACCTACGGGCGGAGGTGCCGGCCACGGCACGGCACGAAATATGTTTAACGTGCCGGTCCGTTAGGCCCACAACAATAACGGCACGAAATATGTTTAACGTGCCTGGTCCGTTAGGCCCACAACAATAACGGCCCGAAATCAAATATGCAGCCCATTAGTGAGAATAAAGACGGCACAAATTTACTATCGGGCCGTGCCGTGCCAGCCTACGGGCGGAGGTGCCGGCCCACGACACGGCACGAAATATGTTTAACGTGCCGGTCCGTTAGGCCCACAACAATAACGGCCCGAAATCAAATATGCAGCCCATTAGTGAGAATAAAGGGGCAAAAGCGAGGAGAGAAGAGAGATTTGAACCTGCAACCTCTTGGTTGAGAGGAAAAGGCCTTCCCACGTAAGCGAGTTCACTCATTTGAGTAGAGGAAGATATGTATTATATTTAATACTAACATTTCGGGCCGTGCCGTGCCGCCCACCGTGCCGAGGCCGAGGCGTCGTGTCGGGCTGGCCCGGCCCAAAATAATTTCGTACCGTGCCGGATTCATGCCGGGCTTTTTTGCGGGCTACTTGGGCGGCCCACAAAGCCCGGTGAAAGTCGCCTAGAGGGGGGTGAATAGGCGATAATCCCGAAAATCACTTAATTTAACAAATTAAATACGCAGGAAAGATTTGTCCGACTCAAATGTCCGACTATAGTAGGATAAGTCCGACTATGGACTAATATCCGACTAGAGTAGGACAAATCCGACTCCCTCGTGCGGAAAGGGGAACGGGAGTCAAGATGGACAAATCCGCGGAATTAAAGCAACAAGCAAGCAGCTAGTGACACTAGAAAGCTAAGGCTACAAGGGGACAAGCAAGCAAGCCACCTATGCAAGTAAATCTAGGAATTTAAGCAAGAACACCCTAGAGCTATAGCACATCTATTTGCAAGAAATAAAGAGAGACACAAAGACACACGATTTTTCACCGAAGTTCGGCTCCACCAAGAAGCCTACGTCTCCGTTGAGGAGTCCACCAAGGACCGGGTTGCTCTCAACCCTAAACCTCGTCAAGCCGCCACAAAGGCCGGCTTAAAATCCACTAAATCAAAGCTCCACGAAGGGAGGGGCAATACAAACGACCCGAGTCTCAACCACAAGCTTGGGAGCTCGCCGGGTAACACCTAACCGTCTAGGGGATGAATCCCCAAGAGTAACAAACACAACAAGTACCGGCGATGCAAAGAATCAAGTGCTCTTGAGTTGGAGATGAAGCTCAACGATCTTCTCCTCAATCTTCTCACAAATCCACCAAGGATTGGAGTGGGGAATCAAACTTGAAGAAGAGGAGAGCTTGAGTGAGTTGGGGAGTATTTTTGAGAGTGTGGGAAGTGCCAACCGCCAAAAGTGGACGAGGTCCACTTTTATAGCCGGGGCACTCAAAAGAGCCGTTGGCTCGGATCCGACTCGGATATGTCCGAGTGAGTCGGATACATCCGACTCGCTAGGGTTTCGAAAGATTGGATTTCGCTCCGGAGTCCGAGTCTTAAATCCGACATAACTCGGATAAGTCCGAGTACCCCTGTGGGGTCGGATATATCCGACCGAGTCGGATTGTCCGACTCCTAGGGTTTCAAAAGTGTGTCACGGTTACGGAGTCCGACTCTCTGTCCGGCTGAGTCGGATATGTCCGAGTCTATGTGGAATTTCTTTGGCTAGCTCTCTGGAGTCCGAGTCCAATATCCGAGTGAGTCGGATATGTCCGACTCCAAATGATATTTTGTGTTTGGAATGAGTTTTGAGCACTTTCATTTTTCACACTTCATACTTGTGTGTCCCTCTTGATAGTACGGTGTTTCCTATACTCAAGACATAAATAAAAGGCTTCATAGCTTGATCTTGAGCATGAGTGATCCATTTTTCAAATCTTGCACGTATGAGTGAGTATGACCACTTCCTTTTTGTGTTTCTTTGCTCTCAATTGAATTTTAGTTATGCACTGCGCACAAGCTCATTTAGAATATTAGTCCTTTTTAATTGTATTGACGTCAATCACTCAAAACCATAATTAGGGGCCTAGATGCACTTTCAATCTCCCCCTTTTTGGTGATTGATGACAATACAACTAAAATTCACAATTAAGTATAAAAAGAGCTTGAACAAGAGAGCAAGTAGAAGAGAGCTCCCCCTAAATGTGTGCATGAGTTGAATTCAATATTTGGTCATTTTAAAACCAAAAGCACATATTTTGAGAGAAAAACAAGAGAGCTCCCCTACATCCATGCATTTTACTCACAAGGCATATAATACAAAAGGACAACAACTATGCATATGACATGTGAATCACACAAATGCAACTAGAAATTAACAAAAAAACATTACACCATCCATCATTCATAGAGCATAGCTTATCACATAAATAATTAAAAACGAGTTATTACAAATAAAGACACACCACATAGTTCACCACGATTACAACTCAAAAGTAGCAACATGTCCATAAAGTAAAACAAGATACAAGAGCAACTCTCACTTGCTCTACTCACAACGGAAACTCGGGAATTTTTACTTCTCCCCCTTTGGCATCAAAACACCAAAAAGGAGGAGAGGAAGCCTACTCATCATCGCCCCAATCCTCGTCGTCGTCGTCGTCATCTTCTTCTTCTTCCTCGGCGGGGCCCTTGCCTTTGGGGTCCTCCTCTTCTTCTTCTTCTCCTTCTTCTTCTTCTTCTTCCTCGGAGGCTGCTGCCACGGGCTCATCCTCCTCATAGTGAAACCGAGTGTGTGTGGAGGTACCGGTGCTAGGGCCGGTAGGAGCGAGTGGTAAAGCCGGAACTCGAAGAGAAAGGTGGAGGAGGAAAGTAGCCAAAGTAGAGCGACTCATCCGGGGTGAATGAGTCCCAAGGATACTCAAGCTGGAGGAGGAGCAGGTGCGGGCTCCGGAGAGGGAACTCTAGGAGTAGTGATCCGAAGATGATCAAGAATAATCTTCTGCCTTGCCTTTATCACCTCATTATCCTGCTTAAGACTCGTCCACCTTGGCATCAATCCGGCGGCACATGCCGAAGAGACCCTTAAGCATCTTGAAGAGAGCGCTCTTGCTCTTCGTGCTAGCACCACGACCACGGGCTCTATCCGGACGAGGAGCCGTGCTAGAGCTAGGAGCTGAAGAACGGGTCCGAGCTGGAGCAGGAGCAGCTGGAGCAAGCTGGAGGTATAGCTCGAGATGAAGTCTTAGGAGCATTGGCCGGCATCCTAGGCTGAAGGGGTTTGTGCGTGCGGTCCTTGTTGAAAGTCTTCTTGGAGATCTTCTCAATCATGCACATCACAAAAGGTGCATACACACAAGCACGTCTAGCGTCCACGGAGCGAGTGCCACATCTCACTGAAGATAAAGTCCCACACATTGAATTTCCTTTGAGTGGGCAAGATATGAAATAAATCCTTGGCATATGATGCAACATGATCTGCATTGCCACCCCTAGGAGAGAGAGTGAGGCGAAGCATCCTGTGCAAGACCACATAAAGAGGCTTGAGACCGTGAGCAAAGGGTGGCTTGCACGTGTCCTCATCCTCATACATGTACCTCATGAGCTCCGGGTTGAGAGAATCTGAATCATGCAAGCGAAGATCCCTGTTCATTGTGTCCCTCAATCCAAGAATGTTTGCAAATCTACTGAAGGTACAAGAAAGCTTCTCTCCATCGAGTCATCCACCAAAACCTGCCCAAGTTCTTGTCAAAAAACACGGTGGAGTAGAACCGACACACTATCTCCTGGTTCCAATCATACTTGAAACACATGATCTCCTTGAGTCCATGAAACTCACACATAGCAATGACCTCATCAAACAAAGCTGTGTGCCCGCTTGACATGTAGTCCCAATCTATGTACTTGCATTGGCACTTGTGGGCTTCACCTTGCTCCTGTAGGCACACATGTACCGGTCCGTGTGAAAGTGAGACCGGAAACGGTTGTCTAGAGACTCCCGTTCCATGTCAAACCAGTTCACCTCTCTTGCTTCGGTTGCCGCTGCCTCGGCCCCTTTGATATAGTCAATCATCACACGGTCAACTCCGGGATGGACCACCACATCCCTCATCTCCCTGCGGATCTCGGTGGGTTCCTCTTCTTCCCTTGGTTCAACAATGGGAAGATGGATGGTTCTACTCCTTTTCTTTCCGGCAACTTTTGCTCTCTTTTCCGGATGGGGGTTGGTAGATGAACGACCCATGCTGACAAAAGATAAACAAGGAATGGTATGAGATGGATAGCATAGATATTTGAGTTTGGATAGAAGTAATGCACAATTTCGAACTTTAGTGAAAATTCTGTTGGAGTCGGATATGTCCGATCGAGTCGGACAGAATCCGACTAGTCATAGTGAGTCGGATATATCCGACTCACTCGGACATGTCCGACTACAACAGGATTTTTACTAAAATCGCTATTCCGCATAGATCTACCGCACATTCCTAGCCATATTGCGTTTAGAGCATCTATAGCATCCTAGGAACAACATCTATGCAACATCTAGGCAGGGGAAACACTAGAACACCTAATCCATGGAAGTTGACTTTAAACCCTAGGTGAAAAGATGGGAATAGGGGAAAAACCTTGAGGCCAACAATGGAGTCGGATAGAGTCCGAGTAGGAGGAGCCTTTCCCACACAAATCTCTCCAAAACGCCGGTGGAGAAGGGAGATCGCCGGAGATGAACTTGCGCCGCCGGTTGGAGAGGAGAGAGAAAGGTTGGAGTTTGAATGAGGAGATAGGGTGAAGGGGTAAGTTGGATTCGGGCTTATAGGTAAAAATCCCGTGGAGTCGGATATATCCGACTCCGTCGGACATAGTCCGACTCCTCGGGACAGTCGGATAAATCCGATCGGGTCGGATAAATCCGACTCTGCGGTTTTTAAACTGCCTTGCTCCAAGAGCAGAAAGATCCTTCACTCTTCTCTCTCTTGATCTCAATTAAACTTAAGGACATGTGCTAAAACTTCATTGGATGTAGCCAGCTACAATCAATCATTCCAACAATGATTACATCCAAATCCGTATGATCCAAGGATCAAGAACCAAATGTTTTCGAAGAACAAAACATACAAGAGTTTTCAAGAATTTTATTTTTCAAAAACAATTACTCTAAGTCACAGCAGATATGCAAGCTTTCAAGCCACATTACTAGAGTCAAGGATATTTAGCTCACTCCTTAAGTAACAAAAACGGGTTTCGTCTAGTGGCTTGGTGAAAATATCGGCTAATTGTTCATCGGTTCTCACATGACTCACTTCAATATCCCCTTTGATAGAATGATCTCTCAAGAAGTGATGTCTAATGTCTATGTGCTTTGTGCGCGAATGCTCAACGGGGTTGTAAGCTAGCTTTATGGCACTCTCGTTGTCACATAGGAGTGGAATACGGTTCAACTTGTAACCATAGTCCCTTAGAGTTTGTCGCATCCATAGTAGTTGTGCACAACAACTACCGGCTGCCACATACTCCGCTTCGGCTGTGGAAAGGGCAACGGAATTTTGTTTCTTGGATGACCATGACACTAGGGACCTACCCAAGAATTGGCAAGTCCCGGAGGTACTCTTCCTATCCACTTTGTCCCCGGCATAATCCGCATCGGAATAGCCTATTAGGTTGAACTTTGAACCCTTGGGGTACCAAAGCCCTAGGTTGGGTGTGTGCACTAAATATCTCAAGATTCTTTTAACGGCCACCATGTGGCACTCCATAGGAGCGGCTTGAAAACGTGCACACATACACACACTAAGCATGATATCGGGCCTAGATGCACAAAGATAAAGCAAAGAGCCGATCATAGAGCGAAAAACCTTTTGATCAACCGGCTTGTCTTTCTTGGTGAGGTCGAGATGGCCGTTTGTAGCCATGGGTGTCTTGGCGGGCTTTGCCTTGTCCATGTCAAACTTCTTCAATATGTCTTGAGTGTACTTGGCTTGACATAGGAAGGTGCCCTCCTTGAGTTGCTTGACTTGAAATCCTAGAAAGAATGTCAACTCTCCCATCATAGACATCTCGAACCTCTTTGTCATTATCTTGCTAAAATCATCACAAAACGTTTGATTAGTAGAACCAAATATTATGTCATCGACATAAATTTGGCACACAAATATATCATAATCAAAACGCTTAGTGAAGAGGGTTGCATCGGCCTTGCCCATTTCAAAACCCTTTTTCAAAAGGAAATCCCTAAGGCATTCATACCATGCTCTTGGTGCTTGTTTAAGCCCATAGAGCGCCTTATGGAGTTTGTACACGTGGTTAGGATACTTGGGGTCTTCAAAGCCCGGTGGTTGCTCCACGTACACTTCTTCCTTGATTGGTCCGTTGAGGAAAGCACTCTTCACGTCCATTTGATACAACTTGAAGTTGTGGTGAGTGGCAAAGGCAAGTAGTATTCTTATTGACTCAAGCCTAGCCACGGGGGCATAGGTTTCATCAAAATCCAATCCTTCTACTTGTGAATATCCTTTTGCCACCAATCTTGCTTTGTTTCTTGTCACAACACCGTCTTCATTTTGCTTATTGCGAAACACCCACTTGGTGCCCACAACATTCTTGCCTCTTGGTCTTTCTTCTAATGTCCAAACTTCATTTCTTGTGAAGTTGTTCAATTCCTCTTGCATGGCCATCACCCAATCCGAGTCCTCGAGTGCTTCTTCTACTCTAAATGGCTCCAAAGAAGAGACAAAAGAGTAATGTTCACAAAAATTGCAAACACGAGAACGAGTGATTACCCCTTTTCTATGTCACCAAGAATTTGTTCCACGGGGTGATCACGTTGCACACTTTGATGCACTCTTGGGTGTGGTGGATGTGAGCTTGTTTGACCGCCGTCTTGTTCAACCTCTTGATCATGCGACATGGGTTCATCATCTTGTCCTTGAGCATGATCTTCATTGCCAACCTCTTGATCTTGATCAACTTGATCATGATTTGTGCATGGTTGGTCTTGACTTGAGGGGGAGGTTGATCTTGATCATTTTGCGGTTCTTGCGGTCTCACATCACCAAGTGCCATCCTTTTGATTGCTTCCCTAGGAGCCTCAACATCTGCATTGTTAATAACAACTTGCTCCCCTTGAGAGCCGTTAGATTCGTCAAACGTCACGTCCCGTGAAACTTCAACGCAACCGGTGGTTTTGTTAAAGACACGATAGGCGTGACAATTTGACCCATACCCAAGCAAGAAACCTTCATCAACTTTAGGGGAGAACTTTGAAGTCTTGGGTTTCTTGTTGAGCATGAAACATTTGCTCCCAAAAACTCGAAAGTACGAGATGTTAGGCTTTTTACCGGTTAGTAGCTCGTATGGCGTTTTCCTCAAGAGTCGATGGAGATACAACCGATTTGAGGCATGGCATGCGGTGTTGATTGCTTCGGCCCAAAAGCGATCGGAGGTCTTGTATTCATCAAGCATGGTTCTTGCCATCTCTATGAGAGTGCGGTTCTTTCTTTCGGCCACCCCATTTTGTTGCGGTGTGTAGGGTGCCGAAAACTCATGCTTGATGCCCTCTTCATCAAGGTACTCTTCAACTTGAGTGTTCTTGAACTCGGTACCGTTGTCGCTTCTTATGGCCTTGATCTTCACTTCAAATTCATTTTGTGCTCTTTTCAAGAATGTCTTGAGTACATCTTTCACTTCACCTTTATCACATAAAAAGAATACCCACGTGAAGCGAGAATAATCATCAACAATAACAAGTCCATATTTGTTACCGCCAATGCTTATGTAGGCGATGGGACCAAAAAGATCCATGTGAAGCATCTCCAATGGTCTTGTAGTTGTCACTATGTTCTTGGATGGGTGTGGTGCTCCAACTTGTTTTCCGGCTTGGCATGCACTACAAATTTTATTTTTCTCAAAGCAAACATCCGTTAGTCCAAGGATATGACCGCCCTTTTGGAGTTTGTGAAGATTTCTCATACCGACATGGGCTAGTCGTCTATGCCACAACCATCCCATGTCGGACTTTGCAACTAAGCATGTGTCAAGTTTTGCTTTATCCGCGGTAAAATCCACGACATAAAGCTTCCCTTTGAGCACACCCTCAAAAGCAATCGAGCCATCACTTCTCCTTGAGACAATCACACCCTTGTCGTTGAACAAACAATTGTAGCCCATTCCACAAAGTTGTGAGATAGACAACAAATTGAAGTCAACGTTATCCACAAGCATAACCTTCGAAAGTGAATGCGGAAAAGTTAAAGGAATGTTACCATATCCCAACACATAGCCTTTTCCGTTGTCTCCAAAGGTGATATATTCATTTCTTTCTTTGCTTGGCTCGAATGACTCGAACATTTTCTTGTCTCCGGTCATATGATTGGTGCATCCACTATCCACCACCCATGATGAGCCACCGGAGGAGTATTCCTACAAAACAATTTATGCTTTGTTTTTAGGTACCCAAATTTGTTTGGGTCCTCTCACATTAGTAACAAGTGCCTTGGGCACCCACACACAAGATTTGTGTGTCTTGTTGCGTGGCCCAACATATTTCGCATAAACACGACCATACTTGTTTCTCATTAGCACATAGGTCGCATCAAAATCATTAAAGAGAGCACAAGAGGGGTTAGGCACATTAGTATGCAAATCATGAATAAGAGAAGATTTGTTAGTGTTCTTGATTTGCTTTTCCGTCTTGACTTGCTTCTTTTGAAGTCCACTCTCTTTGGTGAACTTGATGAACTCGGTGCCGTTCTTGTTGATTCTTGCATTATGCTTGTCACCTTGCTTGTACCCAATGCCATCCTTCACATGTGACCGTCTCACATTGGTGTATGCACCCCTTGCATACTCGGCCTTGGCATCATCAATGACCTTCTTCTTCTTTTGTGCTTGGTCTTGAAGCTCTTGCACTTGCTTCTTCAAGTCACCAATGGTCTTGATGTTTCTTGTACAAGCTTCAACATCAACCTTGAGGCACCTAGGACACTCAATGCTAGACGGGGGCAAGACGAAGATTGAGAGGAAGTAGTGTTACACTTAATTTCCTCAAATTGCACTTTAAGAGAGTTGTGATCCTTTTGCAAGCTATCACACTTCTCTTGAAGTGACACATTTGTGACTTTAAGTGTCTCACTTTCATTTTCAACCATTTTTAGGGACTTTACTAAGTCCTCATTCTTCTTCCTCTCAACTTCTAGGAGCTTCTCAAGTTCAAGCACCCTTTGCTTCTCTTGAACAAGCATTTCTTCTTGTTTCTCAAGAAGCTCCTCTTGCCTCTCATTGTTCTCCTTTTCCTGCTCAATAATATCCAACAAATCAAACATGTTAGGAATTTGAGAACTAGCATTAGTATTCACCTTGGAGCCTTTGGCCATCATGCACTTGTGCCCGCCATCATCTTCATCATCGGTCAAGCTTCCAAACAAGGAGGAGTTGGTCGGTGTTAGCCCTATAGCAAGTGAGGCAATCCCTCCCTTTTCTTCATCGGATTCCGACTCGGAGGAGGAAGATGATCCATCGGAGTTCCACTCTTGCCCAATGTGTGCTTCACCCCGACGGTACTTTCTATGCTTCTTGTACTTCTTGTCACCCTTCTTGTTTTGCTTGTTCTTGTAGTTTTTCGGTGCGAATTTACTATCGGACGAGTGCCGTGCCGATCTACGGGCGGAGGTGCCGGCCACGGCACGGCACGAAATATGTTTAACGTGCCGGTCCGTTAGGCCCACAACAATAACGGCCCGAAATCAAATATACAGCCCATTAGTGAGAATAAAGACGGCACGAATTTACTATCGGGCCGTGTCGTGCCGACCTACGGGCGGAGGTGCCGGCCCACGGCACGGCACGAAATATGTTTAACGTGCCGGTCCGTTAGGCTCACAACAATAACGGCACGAAATAGGTTTAACGTGCTCGGTCCGTTAGGCCCACAACAATAACGGCCCGAAATCAAATATGCAGCCCATTAGTGAGAATAAAGACGGCACAAATTTACTATCGGGCCGTGCCGTGCCGACCTACGGGCGGAGGTGCCGGCCCACGGCACGGCACGAAATATGTTTAACGTGCTCGGTCCGTTAGGCCCACAACAATAACGGCCCGAAATCAAATATGCAGCCTATTAGTGAGAATAAAGGGGCAAAAGCGAGGAGAGAAGAGAGATTTTAACCTGCAACCTCTTGGTTGAGAGGAAAAGGCCTTCCCACGTAATCGAGTTCACTCATTTGAGTAGAGGAAGATATGTATTATATTTAATACTAACATTTCGGGCCGTGCCGTGCCGCCCACCGGCCGAGGCCGAGGCGTCGTGTCGGGCTGGCCGGCCCAAAATAATTTCGTACCGTGCCGGATTCATGCCGGGCTTTTTGCGAGCTACTGGGCGGCCCACAAAGCCCGGTGAAAGTCGCCTAGAGGGGGTGAATAGGCGATTATCCCGAAAATCACTTAATTTAACAAGTTAAATACGCAGGAAAGATTTGTCCGACTCAAATGTCCGACTATAGTAGGATAAGTCCGACTATTGACTAATATCCGACTAGAGTAGGACAAATCCGACTCTCTCGTGCGGAAAGGGGAACGGGAGTCAAGATGGACAAATCCGCGGAATAAAAGCAACAAGCAAGCAGCTAGTGACACTAGAAAGCTAAGGCTACAAGGGGACAAGCAAGCAAGCCACCTATGCAAGTAAATCTAGGAATTTAAGCAAGAACACCCTAGAGCTATAGCACATCTATTTGCAAGAAATAAAGAGAGACACAAAGACACACGATTTTTCACCGAAGTTCAGCTCCACCAAGAAGCCTACGTCTCCGTTGAGGAGTCCACCAAGGACCGGGTTGCTCTCAACCCTAAACCTCGTCAAGCCGCCACAAAGGCCGACTTAAAATCCACTAAATCAAAGATCCACGAAGGGAGGGGCAATACAAACGACCCGAGTCTCAACCACAAGCTTGGGAGCTCGCCGGGTAACACCTAACCGTCTAGGGGATGAATCCCCAAGAGTAACAAACACAACAAGTACCGGCGATGCAAAGAATCAAGTGCTCTTGAGTTGGAGATGAAGCTCAACGATTTTCTTCTCAATCTTCTCACAAATCCACCAAGGATTGGAGTGGGAAATCAAACTTGAAGAAGAGAAGAGCTTGAGTGGGTTGGGGAGTATTTTTGAGAGTGTGGGAAGTGCCAACCGGCCAAAAGTGGACGAGGTCCACTTTTATAGCCGGGGCACTCAAAAGAGCCGTTGGCTCGGATCCGACTCGGATATGTCCGAGTGAGTCGGATACATCCGATCGCTAGGGTTTCGAAAGATTGGATTTCGCTCCGTAGTCCGAGTCTTAAATCCGACATAACTCGGATAAGTCCGAGTACCCTGTGGAGTCGGATATATCCGACTGAGTCGGATTGTCCGACTCCTAGGGTTTCAAAAGTGTGTCACGGTTACGGAGTCCGACTCTCGTCCGATCGAGTCGGATATGTCCGAGTCTATGTGGAATTTCTTTGTCTAGCTCTGCGGAGTCCGAGTCCAATATCCGAGTGAGTCGGATATGTCCGACTCCAAATGATATTTTGTGTTTGGAATGAGTTTTGAGCACTTTCATTTTTCACACTTCATACTTGTGTGTCCCTCTTGATAGTACGGTGTTTCCTATACTCAAGACATAAATAAAAAGACTTCATAGCTTGAACTTGAGCATGAGTGATCCATTTTTCAAATCTTGCACGTATGAGTGATCATGGCCACTTTCTTTTTGTGTTTCTTTGCTCTCAATTGAATTTTAGATATGCACTGCGCACAAGCTCATTTAGAACATTAGTCCTTTTTAATTGTATTGACGTCAATCACTCAAAACCATAATTAGGGGCCTAGATGCACTTTCACCCGGCCCATTTGGCCACCTCTATGTGCTATGAACCAAGTGCTGGCCAAATTCACCTAGGCGCACCAATTTTTGGCCGGGTTGACATTGGCGTCGAACCAAACCTCCCCGAAGAGAATAGCTAGGGATGGCAATGGGGCGGGTTCGGGCGGGTAGAGCATATCCATGCCCGCCCCGCCAAATCTGTTGGGTAAAAATCCCCACCCGTCCCCGTCCCCATGGGTGAAAATCAATCCCCATCCCCGTCCCCGTCGGGTATCGGGGCGGGTATCGGGTACCCACCGGGTAAAATATTATAAATACAGTTTGACGAGCATATTTGCATTACCAAAGTGCTATCCAAGCATTTCACACATCCGGTCATCCGAGAATAACATAGTGCCATACATAATTAACACCAACACACATGCATGTCAAAAGGTCCATAGTGCATCCAGAAACTAGTTAACAAAGTCTCACTCTCACGGAACAAACCAATATGGGTTGGGATGTACTTCAATTTTCGGGTCTTCATCGGGTTCCCCATGGGTAAAAATCAATCCCCGCCCCGTGCTCGACTAGTGTCGGAGCGGGTACGAGCGCTACCCACGGGTGGAAAATAGCCCCATCCCCGTCTCCATCGGGTCGGGTACCCGGCGGGTACCCACTACCCGGCCCCGAATTGCCATCCCTAAGAATAGAGCAATAAAGCAGCTCTTGCATGTTGCTTCGTATTCTGGGCAATCTAATGAGACATAGCCCACAAGAGAATGACGCTGAGGAATATACTGGGCCAGTCAGCCGTCTCGCAGCCCATTATCATTTGCATCAGCTCTCTCAGTCTCATTGGATTGTTGCTGGGGTAAAACCTCGCCGACCCCGCGCTGCTTGACCGTGGCGACAACACTGACCGCATCTGAACTCACCAGTCACCAGAATACTGCTGCTTTTCCTCCCGGTTCAATGCATACCACATTAAGTCATTAACCAGCAATGTTCTCACATAGTCACACGGGTTAAAAGGAAATGAACAAAAGACAGGTCGCTACGTCAACGATTTCATTGAGTGATGAAGATAAATGAAAGATCTCTGCTCGTCATGGACGTCTTGAAGTGTATTATAGCTTTATGGGCTATTGAGAAGCCCTCCTTGCATGATGAGTCAAGCTTCATGTCGATACTTCTTATATAAGAGTTATTTTGTTGTCTTTATACATGTTTCTACAATATAGCACTAAAACGACGCTAGATGTGAAAATTGTCAATACTAGAGATAAAACACATAATATGGTACAATGTTTGTGGTTTTGGGCATATAAAAAGGGTACGTAGGAGCCACCAACAGCTATCTCCTATCTGGTGGGCGACAGGATGGTTAGAGATGTTTTTTTCAATTTTTCTGCTTAACAATTAGACCTTCTAAAGTCTCAATTAAATATAACGTTTATACATTAAAAACTTATGTTGATTATTTTGTGTTAAAATACATGTTGTTGCAACCATTTTAACTTACAATATGCCAAAATGGGTTTATAAGTTTAAAACAAAAATATATAAAGTAGGCTAGTTGTTAAATCTAACCAATTTAGTGCTTAACAACTAGTCTAATTATATATTTTTGTTTTAAAATTGTTAACTCATTTTGGAATGTTGTAAGTTAAAATGGTTACAACAACATATACTTTACCACCAAAAAAATCATCACAAGTTCTAGATGTATAAAAATATATTTAACTGAAACTTTAGGATGTCTAACTGTCAAGCTGAAAAAATCGAAAATAAAATAATGCCCCAACCATCCTATCGTCCACCAAGTGGGCTATACCTCCCTGTCATCCGATGGTTAGGCGACATGTACCTATCGTCCATTCAAAGAACAATAGAGCGACTAGTTTTATAAATTTTTAAATCGATCAGTTATTAATATTTATAAATTAAAAATACTTATTATATTAATAAAAGAATCGAGATATCTCATGCTGAGCCAGTCAGCATCTGCCCGCCTGCTCGCTTCCCGTAGCGTAAACCCTCGCCGACGCCGCGCTGCTTGCCCGTGCGACCCGGGCGACAACACTGACCTCACCAGAGTACCGCGAGACGTCGGCATGCGAAACGCCTTGGACACCAGAGTACTGCTGCTTTTCCCATAGGTGACCACATTAACCACCAATGTTCTCACACAGTCACACGGGTTTAGAAGGAAAGGGCAGGTCGTGTCCACGATGCCGCTGAACGCTGAAGCCTCAAGGTAATAAAAAAGGTCTGCTCTTTTTCGATGGAGCCGCGCGCACGGTAAATTATTAGAAAAGTGACCGATGGACCGAACTAGTCCACTAACTAGCGCGGCAATAATTTGCAGCCGATGAACCGAGCCCAGGTTTTACTTTGGCACGGATACAAGAATATTCGGCATTGCACAATACTACAAGTGCACAAGGGCTGATGTGGGGGTGAAATTGTGGTGAACCACTGCCCAAGTTACCAATGCCAGGGGTACAAAATGCGGGTGGTTCGTCAGGTGCCGCTCTGTTGCCACCGCACTCGCCAAGGGACGGATTAAGCTCAGGGAGGTCATGCTTGTTCTTGGCCTCAACACGTTCCATGGGTCACTCCTTTCTCACAAAACGAGCTTAAAAGTCCATCGAAAAAGCAGATAAGCTACAATAATTGAGGTTAAAGCTTAAAAGTTCATTGTTACACTCATGCAACAACTTGTGGCCACACGGAACAACATTGTACTACCGCATAAGTATTCGTACCAAAGCAAACATGACAATACTATCACGTTAGAATGCAAATCAACGAACAATTATTTTCAAATCAACGACCAATTATTTTCCACCCCACTATCACGCAAAATTGAAATGAATTGGTTTAGAGTTAGGACGACTTTGGCCACTGAATGTATGGATCAACAAATATGTTCCACTTTACAGTCTAAATGAGATATCTTCCGGTGTTTACAAAGAACGTGGACCGTCCATTGACCCGATCCAATAGATCATGATGAAAATGACCAACCAAAAAGTACTTAAGTATTGAGGAAAATACTCAGGTATTGAGTATAAAATAGTAATTTTATATGGTGACCAAAATGGAAGGTGAGACAATAAAGGAACATGAAATTTATATTGTTTGGTATGATTTACTTGGATATATTGTACCAGTGCGAGGCGGCGGCGGAGTATCTAGGCTGACGACATACCGATTCCGATTTACATAGTCTGATTCAATTTACTCGTTAGAATGATATTAATTATGATTCCTATTTTGTTAGTTGTTAAACGACTTGTATGCATACACTTGATGCATGAAGCATAGGGGGTCAGGCCCTGCTCGCCGCCGCTGGCTCCGCCACTGGTCAAATATTTCATATCTTCTTCTTGTCCAAACAGAAAGAAAAGGAAACAATTTGAGCTGAGGGGAAAATCCATACCTCTCTTATCCATTTAGAGCATATGGAGCGATTTATAAGTTTTTATGTTATTTTGTGATAGAATGAAAAGAATTCTATATAGAATGGATTGAAACACTTGGAGTCAAAATCGTGCAAAAAATGTAGCCGCGTGAATTGGTTGTTCACATTATCACGTGTTTCTCGTTGGTTTGGAGGTCATATGTGAAGGCTAGAACCGATATCAAGACTAAGTCGTTTTTCTACTGTAGTTGCTTCGACAGGTATGTCAAATGACTATAGGGAGAGGAGAGGAGAGGATATGTCAATTGACTAGAGGGAGGACAGGACGCAGCAGCATATACGTACTTGGGCTTTTGGAGATGGTGACCGGAACCTAACACGTCTGTAATTGCAGCCGATGACACTCGTACTAAATGTGCCAACGAAGGTGGACTTTCTAATCTGCAAAATGAAAATTAACACGGCACTGTGTTTCAACCTGCGACACCTGTTCTTAATTTTGTGCTTTTCCAGGGCCAAAGATAGTGGGCGGACTAATATCAGACTAGAAGAGTGCAATGTCCGCTGTTATTTCCCACGTTTCTTTTCGCACTTACTACTAAAACTAAAACAGGGCTAGGTTCTACTACATGAACTGAGGCTACAATGGCCATGTGGCCATCAGTTTGATGAAATATTACCAGACGTTCCAGAAATCATGGAGAATTGATGCTAAACTTGTGACAAAGGCTAATCATAATCAAGTTTAGCACCAATCATGTACTGCTATATAGTATATTCCTCTTGTTTTCATGTTGCCGCATAGATCCGTAGAGATATTTGAAAGTCGGTTTTATTTCTCTCTCTCGATTTCCTGGTGTGTGAACGATCCCCAGTCTTTTCAAGTTAGAAAAAAGACAAGAGATGACCAGACAGTGGACTAGGGGTAGCAATCTTATCAGATCCAAAGGTTGTGACTATCGTACAAATTATTGCAGCTAGAAGCTGTTCTGAATTCTGATTTGCGGCACCTGAATGCTGCCGGAGCAAATCAGAGCGCGGAACTGCAACCTGAAACGGAGGCGCTGTGCCAAAGAATCTGCTTTTCTCTGCTGCTAGTAGCTACAGTAGCTCGATGGCCACGCTTGAGTCTACAACGGGGCGCGCTGGAGTGTAGCTAGTCGCTGAATAATTCTTGTATAAAACCATCTGCTTTTCGGTGTATGAACACGAAAGGGAGTCATGGAGAGTGATCGCAGCGAGGCCTGGCCACTCGTTCCGATTTTGGAGCTGCGTCCTTCGTGGTAGTAGTACGTGCATTTCACTGTCTGCTTTTCCCGCAGAATCGTGTCGTGGAATTTTTACTACTCATCCTGCAGCTTGTTTCTCAAGTGTCGTGATATTGCTTGGATGATTGCTGCGAGTCCGGATACTCTCGGGATTATTGGCCCAGTCTCCGGTAAAAAAGAAAGTTAAAGAAGAAAAGGACTAGCAGTACACAGGATCGGGTCATGGAATCTGATGCTGCTCGAATCGAACGAGCATGACCAAGAGAGAAGACGGATCGATTCTGGACGTGTCGCTGTAATCACCAGTAGTTCACTGAACTGGTATACTACCTCAAAACCGATCCAAATGCAGATAAGGTGGCCGTGCACCTGCCATTTGCGTTGGACCCGGCACAAGAAACAAAGAATACTGATAGGAGTACCACTCGCTCTACTACTACTACACCAGATCTGCACCGGGAGAAAACAAAACAAGCTAGGCCAGATCACGAAGCTCGCATCCGGGGAGCTCGCTTCTGAAGCTTCCATTCAGCAGGGCGCACCTCCTCGCACGCAGGGCACTGACAAACCCACCCACCAATAATGCCGATAGATTACTGTACCACCAGCCCACCACCGGGCAGCCAAAGTTCAGAGCAGGAAAACAACAACCGCGCACTCCGCCGTCCCCTTTTCTTTCTCCTGCCGCGATCTGTATGGACACGGGTGAACTGCGCTGGCACATTCTCGCGACGAGCTTCGCAGCCGGGCTCTTTTCCGGCAATCCCTCATTTTCTTCCAAGCTGAAAGAAAACCTTGGGCAATCATTTTTGTGGCCTCTGCCAAGCAAGCTGAAATGACAGGAAACCTTGGGCAGTTGTTTGTTGCTGCCATGGAATGGAAGTATTGTTTTGTTTCGACGATTCACGAGTGGACCTCGCGTCACTCGTCATTCTCGAGCGGCGCCGCCCGCCCGCCCGAGGTGACGCGATCCCGTTCTCGCATCGATGCGGCCGGCTTTGTTCCATCCGCGAGCACATTGGTTTGAACGCGCAACACAACACCGTCTGCTCTGTTCAGAGCAGTTGCGTCTTGAGACGAGGAACCTGGTTGCCAACTGCGTTGCTTCTTCGCCGACGGGTCGACACGTTGCGAGCAGGGCTCCTGACGTCGGTCGCCGGCCTTCCGTTTCATCCGAGAGCGGCGTGCCGTCCACTTGCGCGCCGTCTAAACAAGAGCAAGGTACTGAGTTTTGTAGTATGTGCTACGTGCCCTGTTTTCCTGACTCACTCTATTAGTACTACTAGCAAACCACGTCTCTAGGCCTGTTCGTTTCTAGCTATATAATTTTTAGAGGTCAAATCAAAGAAAATTTTATCATTTTGAAGTACTAAATAAAGTCTAATCTTAAAACTAATTACAGACTCCCTATCTAATTCACGAGATCTAATCCAACGAGGGTAATTATGGTGTTATTAGAAGATGTTTATCTGTAGCATCACTGTAGCTAAACATAGATTAATTAGGATCATTAGATTCGTCTCGCAAATTAGAGGGGGTCGCGACATAAATTTTGTTATTAAATTAATAAAAATACTACTAAATAAGTAAGATTCTCTTCGATGTGACAATATATAAATTTTAGAGCCTGAAACGAACGGAGCCGTATATCTGATTATTCAGCACCGGGTAGCTTACGTCTCGACAACGTGCTCGGCACCGCACGTTAGAGGAGGGTGAACGCCTTTTTGCTTGCTGAACTCGGCGGAAACAAAGCCATTTTTCAAAGTCGCAGAGCCTCCCTGGATGCGCCGGGATCGATTTCTTCGGTTATCACGAAGTCAGTTGAGCAACCACATTGACCACATCTTTATATTGCAATTTGTATGATATGATATTGTACTAATTCTTTACACATACTCTATAGTATATAATAAGTTGTAATGTTGTACTATGAACCAGTTAATAGCAACATGGCATTGATGATACTGCCCCCAACACTGTCATTGTTCTTTCTTTTCTGGTGGCCACACACATTGACACATGATACATTGATACAGTTGAAGCTGTGCGCTGTCCCCTTTCGCCACACCATCAGTGGAGGCAGGTTAGACACCTAGACTCAGATCAGATTCTTGCTAACGCGGCCGACATGATGCGATCAATTATGAGCTTAAAATAGCACAAACTACATGGGGTGACGAGCTCACCAACAGTACTTTTCTCAGTTTTCGTTGGGCGGGGACAAAGTCCAAAAGAGGTCACCTTGACTTATTTGCTAAAGTAGTCCTTTTTAGGCTTGATAATTGAGAGCGCCCATGATTCTGCCCTGCTCACCAAGACGACCCAATCATATCGTGGCACAATGGTGGTGGAGTAATTCACTTATCATTGGTCCATTTATTAGAACCTTTCTTCTATAAAGTTGACGTGTACCGTTTTCGCCTGGTTGTAAGAAAAAAATATCATTCAACTGGTGAGGGCAGTGACATGACATGTAAGAAGGTGCTTGGTTCTTTCCCCCATCATCGAAAACTCCACGCAAGAACGGAACAAATTATAGCAGAGAAGATAAGCTGATAAGGCAACATTATTGACTAGAAAAATCGTACGTATACCAAATAATGGACTAGGAAAATTCCAGGTGATGTTTTCATGACATGACACCGGCCATGTCTCTCTCTTGTCGCGTGCGTCGTCTGGACATCTACTTGCACTGGAACGACGGCAGCAACACATCGCCATCCAAGTGCCATTATTTGAGATAAACAACGGGCAATCTTGAAATCATTGAGAAGAAAAGGTTTTGTTTGAAAGAGAACATATAAAACAGCAATAATGCAATTATACTATATGTATGGTGAGTTAAATGTGCCGTCTCGCTAGGTCCACCGCGACCATTCTTCCACCAACCACCATATACCATGATAAGAGACGACCGTCCTGATAGGTTAGTTTAGTTTTCCTTTGTTCGATAAATAAACTATACTAGATCGAAACGTGCAGGTTCGGCTAATAGAGATAAGAGAATCGTCGTAGGTGAAGGCTTGTTGTTTGGGTCGTATTGACTTCAAACCTTGGAACGAACGAGGCCACATGCGACCAAGTGAGAACTACTGTATGTCATGTTCTCAACTACCGGTCATATACATGTCATCATTTTCCCTTTTTTTTGAGATGTTTCATTATTGTGTATTGTTGCGTGACAGCATGGAACGAAAAGATTAGTTTACGGGCGCTCAAGGCGGCCAAATCCATGGGCCTGGCACATAGCTTACCTCAGAAACCTTGTGCACTGATCACACGAAACAAGGAGCTTATCATGATCCGTAATTAATTCTAGTACTAGTAATATAAGTGGTTATGACTTGTTTGACAAGGACTGCGAAGGCAACAAGTATTCTACTTTAACGAAGTTAGCTAGCATTTGACAAGATAATGCCTTTTTAATTATGTCACAATCTAATATCCGGATGAACTGAACATTTCTAAAAAAACAAGCTACAACAACTAACATTTCTCCTCACCCGATTTTTTCCAACTAGGCATAGGCAAAGCAATTATGCAACCTGAATAACGATCACATGCGATTCTTGATCCTGAAAAAGACGGTTGCTGCACGCCGATTCGACATGAACTTTCTATCGTTGCCATGGAACAAATGGAGTCCGGCCAGATCATATAGGCAGCCTGGCCACTCGCGGCAAAGCCAGAGAGCGACGGGTCCCAGCTAGAATCGTATCCCGCTTTGCTCAAAGTGGGTGGATGCGAGGGACAAGGATGGCACGCCTGACCCACGAAATACGTACAAGAAGCTGCGGAACTGTGGCTGCCGGTGCCCGGGCCACTCGCATCGTGTCGCTCCGGAAAAGGAACGTCTCAACGGCGGCGACGGCAGCAGTTGCACAGCTTCTGCTTTGCTTCTCCGTTCTGTCCCTGGCTCGCTTGATTAGTTCTGCTTTTGTTCAGGCAATGGGGACGGTGCTCGGGGACGACGCCGTCGTTCTCCAGCTACAGCCTCTGGAGTCCACTTGCCTCCAGTTAAAAACTTGAGAACCCTAGAGAAAATGAAGGGGCAAATGCAGATGGATAATGCTGCTCTTTTACAAACCGACGATGTTCTCTAACAACTTCTATTGGAAGAATCTGCATCTTTTAAAGTTAAAATTGCGTCCTCTAGCTCGTGCGTTCCGCCAGAACAATGATAAAGAAGGTATGGTAGTAGGGCCTGTTCGTTTCTACCCATATAATTTTTAGAGGATCAAATCAAAGAGAATTTTATCATTTTGAGTACTAAATAAAGTCTAATCTCGAAACTAATTACAGACTCCCTATCTAATTCACGAGACGAATCCAACGAGGGTAATTATGGTGCTATTAGAAGATGTTTACTCGTAGCATCACCGTAGCTAAACATAGATTAATTAGGATCATTAGATTCGTCTCGCAAATTAGAGGGGAGGTCGCGACATAGGTTTTGTTATTAAATTAATAAAAGTACTACTAAATAGTAAGATTCTCTTTGATGTGACAAGATATAAATTTTTGAGGGTGGAAACGACGGAGCCGATCGATAAAGCAACGAGTGTCGCGCTTTGGCCATTCACTCCGCCGAAGCGTTTGAGCTGGCGTGAGTTTTTTTTTTTTTGATAAAACGTGCCTGTATTACTCGGATAAGGAAAACGTACAAAGACGTGTACAAATACCAGCACGTACAGCAAGGATACAGGGATAGCTGGTCCGACCAAACTGCAGATAAGCCCCTCACAGAAAAAGAAATTACAAAGAGGTCCTTCGCTGCTCTGCTTTCCATCTTCGCCGGAGATTGCCGTCGTCGGACGCTGCCGGCAACGAAGACCTCCAAGTCGCCGTAGATCCGGAGAAGCCCCATCGCCCTAAGGCTTTGAAAGGAGTCGAAGATGTTGTAGCCGTCGGCGGTCGCGCATCGACCGGGGCCGCGCCCCGAGCTTCCCGAATCCCGGACTCGCGCTCGCCATCGACTACCATCGCCGCCGAGGTACCATCGAGCTCGAATCCGCCGCCCAACTTCCTCAAGACCCACAGCACGCCCTGAAATCCCGAAACAAACGAACGGAAGACACAAGAGCTCACCGAGATCTCGCGCCTCCGTCCACGGACTCCTGTACAGGGACCTCACAGAAGGGGCCCCTCCTCCACAGGCTCTTCGCCGGCACCGGAGTGGAGCACCGCCAAGACGAGGCTGAGCCAGGGAGGACTTATTCCATACCAACGCCGCCGCCATCGCCCCGACGACGCCGGCCGGAAACCTAAACCTAGAGACCCTAGGACCTAACCTACCAACCGGCAAGAGGACGACAGCCTTCCCCAACTCGCGACGACCCGAAGGCCATCGGAAGTGAGGAGACCGCCGCCTCCGCCGGCGGGGACGAAATCGCCTCGCTCCGCTCCTCTCAACTGTAGCAGGGGATAAGACGAGCTGAGCTGGCGTGAGTTGGATAACTATCGTGCCAAAAAAAAAGTAAATTCAAAGAACTTTTGATAACTTGCTGCCGAGATCAAGCCGTCTCAAAGTCGTTGACTTTGTCGCCACTTATTAGCACTTGTGGAATAATATAAGAGCAGAATCTCGTTCGATCTGTGATTCGCTAATTTTTTCCACAAAGAAAATTGTCGGGACCGCACGGCGTCATCAACCGCCGTGGTGTACCCTAACGCCGTGGCCGTGAGAGGAAACGGCGCTATCGATGCGGTCGTATCCGGTGGAGGTCGCTTCCGAGCCTTGCCAGCCATTAAAACGGCCGCCCCCGGCAACCAACCCTTCCCCTTTCCCAACCTCCCCACATCCCAACCCCACCCTTTCATGTCGTTGCCTTCCTCGCCGCGCTCGTGCTCCCCCATCCTCTTCGCACGCCCCACGCGCTCGCACTAATGGAGAAGGCTGTCCTCTCTATCTCATGGAGGTAACAGTCGGCTAACCCCACCACCGTGCGTCATTCCTCGGGCTGGGGGTTGAACGGATTCAAGGAGTTTTTGGGTCGGGTTGTTGATTCCTGCCGGGGGCGGCATTCTCTGGGTTGTGGATTTGGAGGGTTGAGGAGGCCGTGTGAAGGTTCGTGGTGACATCCTGAGGGGAATTGATGGTGGGTTTCATGGAATGGGTGAATGATTTGTTGCTGTGGGATGCGTTCCTGGAGTGCGGAGGGATGATGAGGCCTCCGATTAGATAGCAGCTGTGGGGAACGAGGACAGGAAGCGGAGCTCGTCACCAGCACCCGCCACCACGAGGCGCGAGCCCCTGCTGCCATGGGGGAAGACCTCGTCACCACCCTGTCCATGGAGAACGGCGGCCACCACGGCCCCTGCACGCTGCTCTCTATGGACCCAACCGGCCACCTCGCCGTGACGGACGACCGCGCTGTCGGCGTCATGGTGCAGGCCCTCCTCGGAGGGGCCGTCGGCGCGCGCGCCCACGCCGTGTCGCCCTCCGGCGGGCCTCCGCCGGACATCAACCAGCCGTGGCAGACGGACCTCTGCGACATGCTGGGCGTCGGCCTGGGGCCGCAGGTGTACAGCGCCGAGGCCGTAATCAGCTGCGCTCCCAAGGTCATGAACCGGAAGGCTGCCAAGCGCAGCGACAGCATCTGGGGCGCCTGGTTCTTCTTCACCTTCTACTTCAAGCCCCTGCTGTCGGACAAGTGCAAGGACAAGGTCGTCCGGGACGCCAACGGCGTGTCGGGGTTCGAGAAGTCAGACCTCCTGCTCGACATGTTCCTGGTACAGCACGACATGGAGAACATGTACATGTGGGTGTTCAAGGAGCGGCCTGAGAACGCCCTTGGGAAGATGCAGCTGAGGAGCTACATGAATGGCCACCAGCGGCCCGGTGAGCCACAATTCCCGTTCAGCGTTGACAGGGGATTTGTCAGGTCGCACCGGATGCAGCGCAAGCACTACCGGGGGCTCTCCAATCCACAATGTATTCATGGCATTGAGGTAGTCAGGTCGCCAAACCTTGCAGGGCTCACGGATGCAGACCTCAGGAGGTGGGCAGAGCTTACAGGGAGGGATGTCAGTTTTATGATCCCGCAGGAGGCCAGTGATTTTGGGACATGGAGGACCATGCCAAACTCAGACCTTGATCTTGAAAGGCCACACCCTGCCATGAAGAGCAATGGTACCCAAAGCCAAAAGAAGCTGCTAAATGGATCAGGCTTGAATTTGTCATCACCGTCTAATCATTCAGGAGAAGATGGTATGGATCTATCTCCAGTTAGCAGCAAGCGCCGGAAGGAGGGATTCCCACATGCTATGAATGAAGAAGGCTTGTTGCCACTGAATCCTTGCATGGATAAGACACAACAAGATGTGGAGATGCATTCAGTAGTGCAACCTTCATGGCTCCATGAATTCACTGGGGTCATGACAAAGGCATTCGGACCAGTGACTGCGGCCAAGTCAATTTACGAGGATGACAAGGGCTATTTAATCATGGTCAGCTTGCCATTTGTTGATCAGCAGGGAGTGAAGGTTACTTGGAGGAACAGTCTTACTCATGGTATTGTGAAGATCGTTTGCACTAGTACCGCAGGGATGTCACATATAAGGAGGCATGGCAGGGCTTTTAAGCTTGCTGATCCTTCGCCCGAGCATTGCCCACCTGGGGATTTCATCCGTGAAATACCTCTAGCTACTCGCATCCCAGAAGATGCTAAGCTGGAGGCCTACTTTGATAAGACTGCTTCTGTTCTTGAGATCATGGTCCCTAAACGAGGAAATGAGCCAGAAGAACATGAAGTTAGGGTCTCTCTGCGACCTCCTCACTTTGGAGCTCACTAACTACTTCTGACCCGAGTAAGGTCTTTTCACCATGTTGCATCTTTTTTGTAACCCCAAAAGCAAAATCAAGTCTGCAATGAGCTTAGAGTACATGTTTCAATAGTATATGCTTGTGTGGCTAGTCTTTTTTATTTCTAGTGGCTGTGCTATACCCCTGTATTATCTTCAGCAATAAAGACTGAGCTGAAGATTAGTTTGTTCTAGGCTTCTAGCTTTTGTGTTATGGGTGTCTTTTTAACCCTCATGTTCTTCAGTTCTGATGGGATTGTTGCCTACACTCATAATTCAAATTAACGGTGAACAGAATAAAAATCTGACTTACCTGCTTGCTTGTGTCTTAGATTGTGACTTTCTATCTCTTATCTTTCAAATATGTGAATCAGAAAAGAAACGTACTCGGTACTCCCTGTTAATATTCAATTTGTTCTTCTGTCCAAGTACTTGAATTCAAGTATTTTACTAAAACACTTACTTTATGAATCAGAAAACAACTGTAAGAGGTTAAACATTTGTCTTCCAATGATGCATCAAATTGTACCGATGGTGGCAAGTGAAGAATTTCATGACAGTAGCTACTGAGAGAAATCAGAAGTAATGGAGAAGATACTGTTTTGTTGATTCATGTCTTGTGTGTCTGTAAGCTGATACTAAGAGCGTAGGTAGGCTTCAGCAATCTCTTCATTCCTAAGCAGCAAACTGCTGCTCTTCGTCCTTGATAACAATCATCGGCTTATCATAAAGAAACCTTGAACGGCCATGGCCATCTCTTCGCATCACTCTTCATGACGAACAGTTCCTAGTGTATCTAAACTAGACATGAACCGACATAAATAAGATTGATTACATCCTGAACCATCAACAAAACTAGCATAAAGTTTTCTGAATCTAAAGGTCAAGCCATCACAGTACCATTTAACACCATGTGTGCCAAATTCTGCATTCGGTCAGCTCAGGTTACTACAAACTGATGATTGTCATGTGTTCATTCATGGGTACTAAGTACGGTTTGACATATTCAGTATTCTGCAGATGCTTTTCAGGACAGTTGGCTCTTGGTGCCGAGTAACTGAATTGGCAATCCATTGGATTCAGAAAACTAGGCTGCTCGATTCAGAAACTGCCTGATCAGGTAACATTACTGTGCACGGAAGAACCAAGATGAACGAAGATGCTAAACTAACTGTCACGCAATTCACATCAGAATTTGAACGAACATTCTAAAAGTTGCATGATTCTGCATTTGCTTACATTATACATAGCCTGAATTGATGGGAAATTGGGAATATGAAGAACTGCACAAATTCTATGCTACTGAAAGTCTGAAACATCTCTGCAGTCTGGACCACGTTTCGTCATATTCAGTTGAGGATGCCGTTCTCACTGTTTCATCTAATTCTACGCTATGGAAACATCTCTAGTTTGGTATAATGCCGAAATACATCTAATTCAGTACAATGGGTTGTGTGCGTCCCTAGTTGGTGCAGGTGAACTTCATCTAGAAAAGGATATGTACAATGAATTCTTCAGAAACCTTCATAGCGGATTGGGTACCAATTAAAATTTATTCGCAAATGTTTATCAGTTTCCAGCAAAGGCTGAATCATGGCAGGAGTACTTTTCTGCCTAAGTTAGGCATGCAGTATTAAGTACTAGCGATAAGAAAGAAAATTCAAATGATAAGCAGAGTAATTTAGACAGTAACTTAAATTGTAAGAAAAAATCAATCAACACAAAAGATTACTTGTAGATAGATTAACCAACCAACAGTACTTTCAAAGTTCTTCCCATCTCAAGACTCGAAACATCTAAATGACTCTCAAACACGGACACCAGTATCACATCAGACTCCGACACCCAACCTCTCAAGTTCAGACCTACGCACCGTCACCGAACGACCGCATACAGCTTAATCGACCTCCTCGATCTTGGGACCAGCACCGCTACCGCCGGACGGCGCATCCTCATCCATGCCAGCAGCGCCACCCATGTCCGCGCCAGCGCCCTGGTACATCTTCGCGATGATGGGGTTGCAGATGCCCTCCAGCTCCTTCATCTTGTCCTCAAACTCATCCACCTCAGCGAGCTGGTTGCTGTCCAGCCAGCTGATGGCGCCGTCAACCGCGTCCTCAATTTTCTTCTTGTCCTCGGCCGAGAGCTTGGAGGCGATCTTGTCGTCCTTGATGGTGTTCCTCATGTTGTAGGCGTAGTTCTCCAGCCCGTTCTTGGCTTCCACCTTCTTCTTGAGCTCCTCGTCCTCTGCCTTGTACTTCTCAGCCTCCTGCACCATCTTCTCAATCTCCTCCTTGCTCAGCCGGCCCTTGTCGTTGGTGATCGTGATCTTGTTCTTCTGCCCGGTGGTCTTGTCCTCAGCAGAGACGTTGAGGATGCCATTGGCGTCGATGTCGAAGCAGACGGTGATCTGGGGCACGCCGCGGGGTGCAGGAGGGATGCCGGACAGCTCGAACTTGCCGAGGAGGTTGTTGTCCTTGGTCCTGGCGCGCTCACCCTCGTAGACCTGGATCAGGACGCCAGGCTGGTTGTCGGAGTAGGTGGAGAAGACCTGCTCCTTCTTGGTGGGGATGGTCGTGTTCCTCGGGATGAGCACGGTCATGACACCGCCGGCAGTCTCCAGACCAAGCGAGAGCGGCGTGACATCAAGCAGGAGCAGGTCCTGCACCTTCTCGTTGCCCTCGCCGCTGAGGATGGCGGCCTGGACAGCAGCGCCGTACGCCACGGCCTCGTCGGGGTTGATGCTCTTGCACAGCTCCTTGCCATTGAAGAAGTCCTGAAGCAGCTGCTGCACCTTGGGAATACGAGTTGAACCACCAACGAGCACGACGTCGTGCACGGTGCTCTTGTCCATCTTGGCGTCGCGCAGGCACTTCTCAACGGGCTCCATGCACTTGCGGAACAGGTCCATGTTCAGCTCCTCGAAACGAGCCCTGGTGATCGTCGAGTAGAAGTCGATGCCCTCGAACAGGGAGTCAATCTCAATGGTTGTCTGAGCAGTCGACGACAGCGTGCGCTTGGCGCGCTCACAGGCAGTGCGCAGCCGGCGCAGAGCGCGCGGGTTGCCACTGATGTCCTTCTTGTGCTTGCGCTTGAATTCCTGGACGAAGTGGTTCACCAGACGGTTGTCAAAGTCCTCACCTCCAAGGTGAGTGTCACCGGCAGTGGCCTTCACCTCGAAGATGCCCTCCTCGATGGTGAGCAGAGACACATCGAACGTGCCACCACCAAGGTCAAAGATGAGCACGTTCTTCTCACCGGCGCTGGTGGCCTTCTTGTCAAGACCATAGGCAATGGCAGCAGCAGTGGGCTCGTTGATGATGCGCATCACATTGAGGCCGCCAATGACACCGGCGTCCTTGGTGGCCTGCCTCTGTGAGTCGTTGAAGTAGGCCGGCACTGTGACCACGGCGTTCTTGATTGTGGACCCGAGGTAGGCCTCAGCAATCTCCTTCATCTTGATCAGAACCATGGAGGAGATTTCCTCAGCAGAGAACTGCTTCTCTTCACCCTTGTAATTGACGACGATCATCGGCTTGTCACCAGGTCCGGGGATAACCTTGAACGGCCATAGTTTCATATCACTCTGCACCGATGGGTCAGAGAAGCGCCTCCCAATCAACCGCTTAGCATCTGCATTACAAAGAGTGAACAAAATTGTGAGTTTTACAGTGCCAGGTAAAACTTGGAGATAACGAACAGTCATTCAGGTAAATCTTCTGAAGCATCATGGAAGCAGAGCAAAGCCGAATAATGACACAAAAAGCACCAGAGTATGTGTCATTTCATATATTTTTAACAGGCATACAAGGAAGGCCAAAAACAAGAAAAATACTTCGGTCACAGTGTGCCAGCAGAACTACTGAAAAAATAATCTCCAGAAGCGTCACAATTTGGTGTCAGTCAATGTTCATAGCTAATGATTAACAGCACACTAAATGAAAGGTTTAATCAACGGAGGGGACTAATGTTGTCCCAGGAGCACAATTCCAACAAAATCTGAACCTAAAAAGATCTAATATCGACAAGGATATATCTCACAAAATACAGGCAGAATTTCTGGACTTAAAATAGTTCATCAATCACTTAAAATTAACAATTTTAGCCACATCTAAATGTCAGACAATAAATGCGCTAATTCCAAGCGTATTAACAAAATGTGTGCGAAAACCTACATTTTTCATATTAAATTACAAGTAGCCAAAGAATTATTGTCTAGTCCAATTAATTTTGTGCAGTCTCACCACAGGTTATTTCATTTAAAATTTAGTAATTTTGCACTAGCTATCCTCTGTTCGTGGCTACAAAGCATAGTTCTGACAGTTACCAAAAGCAGATATTGTACTACACCATGAAATTTCACTGCTTAATCCATATACAGACTAACCCACTCGTACATAAGCCCAAAACATTGTAGAATTGGAAAGAACAGTATGGGATGGAACAGATTCTAGCACGTACCAAAGACGGTGTTGGTGGGGTTCATGGCGACCTGGTTCTTGGCGGCGTCGCCGATGAGCCGCTCGGTGTCGGTGAAGGCGACATAGGACGGCGTGGTGCGGTTGCCCTGGTCATTGGCGATGATCTCCACGCGGTCGTGCTGCCACACGCCGACGCACGAGTAGGTGGTGCCGAGGTCGATGCCGATCGCCGGCCCCTCGCCCTTCGCCATTGCTCTCTCCGATTGAAACTGGAAATGTAGCTAGAGCTCTAGCAGATCTAAAAGAGTCGCGCGGAATTGGATTGCTTGCTTCGCTTTTGCAAACCAGTGCTGGGGAACGGAAGAGGCGGGCGCGTGGGTTTTATTAGGTCGACAGCGTTTCGAGAACGTTCTGCTGCGGCGAAGGCCAGCCGTTGGATTCAGATCGGAGGGACGTTCGAGAAGGGTCTGGATGGTGCGGGGTGCGGAACGGGCCAATACGGACGTGACAAGTGGAGGCGTCGGCACCCGGCCCGGGGTCGGGGAGACTCCGGTCTTCGTCCTGTGAAGGCTTTGCTTCGTCTGGTGGCTTCCACAGTTCGCGAGCGTGTTCGAGACGTGCCCGCCTGCGCGGGCTGACAGTTGTGCTGAGCATTGAGGGATGCTCGTTTGTTCCCATCGCGGAAGCGTTTTTAGCAGCCGGCTAGCTGACTCGAACCACTCAAATGAACCGATTAATCTGCTCTTTTTTTCGAAACAATGTATAATCTTTTTCTTTTTCTTTTTTGGAACTAATTCATTTCTACACTTTTTTCCAATAAAAGAAAAGAAAACTTTATAGGTTACTCAATAACATTACATTCGTGAGTAATCAACTGCTCAACACACACCGATGCTGAGTGCGGCCCTTCACACGGCAGCATGTGTAGACCGCTTTGCCAATTCCGCGAGCTGGTATGTCACTCGATTTTGTTCTCTTCTCACTGACTGGAATTTATCTTCCGGCAACCTATCACAAATTGTTCTAATATCCTGTAGAATGTAACATAACGTTGATTTTCTATAGCGGCCACTTCAACGCTGGAGCATTGTGATCAAGGTGAAGCAGTCCGACTCAACTACTGTCTGTTTGTTGGCCCATTCCACTCCGAGCACGACGCCTTCTTTGCACGCTAGCGCCTCAAGTTCTTGTGCTGACCATCCGTTGAATATCACTCGCCATGATGTTAGTAACACCCCACCCAGATCATTTCTACATAGACAGGCAATGCAATTGGAAAGTGCAGCAATGCCTACGTTTGTTTGTCACCTTTAAAATGCAGTTTAAATAATTTCTGTGTGTGTGTGCGCGCGTGTGTGTGGGGGGGGGGTTCATAGGGATCGGGATCCTCGGCAGTCTCCCTCGGAGCAGTCAACCAAGCAGTGGAGGCATCCACCGTCCAATACAGCTGAAGACATCCTACGACTCGCAACAATCCGTCAGTCAAACAATTGACTCCTCCTGTCTTCCTCACAAACAAGCCAGCAACCGCTTTGGAGGAGATCCAACGCCAACAGCAAGTTCCGAATCGATGGATGTTGTTGACCATAAAAATAGAATCTATGGAAGACGTGGAACACAAATACGTGATCAATTTTGTTCCGACTCATAGATAATATGGTCAATTTCATGATTTTGCGGCTAGGGTTTGAGAAGAGAAAAAAACATAAATTGAGATAGAATGAGTTCGTGAAGACCAAATACACCATCATGTATGAATGAAGATACCTTGCAGCTCTAGGATGAAGTTGCTTCCGGCACTGGCGAGCGTGAGATTGATCACATGGAGGCAGCTTGGGTGCCCATGGCGGAAGAGCGGACAATGTCTGGCGCAAGGGAGAAAGCTGTTCAGGACTTCGCTGAACAGAGAACCGATGCAAGCCGTAGGATTTAGTTAGTCAGATCGGACGACGGCCGGTGCGACTGCTCGCGTGACTGCAGAGAGAACGACTGCCGACGATCCCGATCCGGTTCATAGCGTCCGTTCGTGTGTTCTTGATGGTATTGTTTGGGTATATTTAGTGACGGGCTCGATGAAAGATGGCCCACGGGCTAAATACTCCGGCTTAAACGAAAAGGCTTTGCTGCGCATAGGCCCAACAGTTCGTTTTTTTTGATAAATCGGCCTAGCCAAGCCGGAATAAAAGGCCTCATATGGCCCAACCCATTAACGTTTCAAAGGGAGCGTCCAGTCCAAAGCACCCCCAAGTTGAATTGAAGCCCGTCGCGCTTATCGTTCTTCTTTCAGTTTCCGGTTTACGTGCCATCATGGCGCATTGCTGGTGGGTACACGAGGATGTCGCCGCGTCCGGCTGGATCGTCGACATGTGGTGGTGGGGCGAACGACTCTCCGCTGCATGCACCGTTCTAACCGTAGGAGACGGTAAAAGCGAAAGCATTGGCCGTTCCAGTCCCATGTCACGGCTCATGACTCATGGTACCACCCACGAGGCCACGACGCTACAAGAGGCTCTTGGCAGGATTCTCCCGTCCGCTGCAGCAAACGGGGCCAGGCTTTCAGCGATCCGTCGATGCCAAAGCAAAAGCCGTGCCCGGTGCCAAACAAAGCTGGTACGTCCCCGTCCAATCCACTTCCGCCTCTTTGCTTTGTTCCTTGTTCGTGCTGTGCATGCCTGACTCACGGCATGTGCTTCGCGCAGGAATGAAAGGCAGTAGAAAAGTTTTGCGTCATGTACATTGCATCGGTGACGGTGTACATTGCAGCCGGTCACTGCCACCGGTGTTTGAAAGCAATCATTCCTTCTCGTGTGCTACGGCAAACGAAACGGGTGTGACCACTGTTTACGAAATTGGATAGCCGGTGCCGTTCTGGGGAAATGACACATCGGTTCTATACATAATTCCGGAAGCGGGGCTATAAAGTTGTCTTTGAGAGCGAGCCGCTTGCTTTTGGGCGCCTTGGGCTTGTTTTCTAAAGCTGCTTTGAGAAAGCGAGTTGAAGGATAGGCAACATCAAGGCAACGCCTTTTTGAAACGGACATGGCGCCGTGTTCAGCCGCTCTTGGTACCAGGACCGAGAGGATAAACTCGGAGGAACGGGACGATTATCCTGTGCATGGCGCGTAGAGTCTATGTCGTTTGTAACTGGTGTCAGTGTTCAAGGCATTGCATAATACTACTACACTCGAGGCGAAACTGATTGAACTTTAAAAAACAACAACTTTGAACGTTGCTCTCTGATGCATCATGATCTAGAGACCTGTGAAATACAACGTCCTAAAGATGTTGAAATCCACCGGCGTTTGTTCGGGAAAAATAATCTAAATCAGTAACAGGATAATTTTACCTACGCCGGGCATGCACTTGAAATTTCGTCTTGGGGACACTTTCTATCACGGGACAGAGTACTCAGGGTAGATAAATTTAGCAGTGCGACATACATTTGCGTCCCAAAAATATCAATTTTCCGCGGCGAAAAAATGTTGAGCTAAAGCGAGGTAATCCTGTTGCGCACCCAGCAAAGGAAGACGATGCCACGGACACACCGGCACCGGTTTCACCAATCAGTCGATGAAGAACGACCTGAGCCAGAACGGCCACCACGTCCTATAAAACCGCCTAAAACCCCGCATCGTGTAAACAACACACACAGACACAGGTCCAGCGCAACCATGGCTTCCCCAAGCTCCTGCTCACCGCCTGCCTCGTGCTGACATCCAGCCTTCTGGCAGCGGCTGCCGACTTCGCCCCGATGACCCTGACCGTGGTGAACAACTGCCCCTTCCCGGTGTGGCCCGGCATCCAGGCCAACTCGGGCCACGACGTCCTCGAGGGCGGGGGCTTCTTCCTCCCGGCCCTCTCCCACAAGTCCTTCCCGGCCCCGGCGCACCCCTGGTCGGGCCGCATCTGGGCCCGCACGGGCTGCACGGGCTCGGGCGCGGCGCTGCACTGCGCGACGGGCGACTGCGGCGGTCGCCTGCAGTGCGGCGGGCTCGGCGGCGCGGCGCCGGCCACGCTGGCGCAGGTGTCCCTCCACCACGGCGCGGACCAGGCGTCGTACGGCGTGAGCGTGGTGGACGGCTTCAACGTGGGCCTGTCCGTGACCCCGCACGAGGGCCGCGGCAACTGCCCCGTGCTCGCCTGCCGCAGCAACCTCACCCGGACCTGCCCCGGCGAGCTGCAGCTGCGCTCGCCCGCGGGCGCCGTGCTCGCCTGCAAGAGCGGCTGCGAGGCGTTCCGCACCGACGAGCTCTGCTGCCGCAACATGTACAACAGCCCGCGCACCTGCCGCGCCTCCAAGTACTCGGAGTTCTTCAAGCGCGAGTGCCCGCAGGCATTCACCTACGCGCACGACAGCCCGTCGCTCACGCACCAGTGCGCCGCGCCGCGCGAGCTCAAGGTCATCTTCTGCCACTAGTGTCGTCTCGCCCTCGCCGGCCCCGAAATAAAGCGTCGTCGTTATTAGGATCTGTGGTGTTCGTGTCGTTCTAGCAGTGTGCTTCTGTGCTCCATTAGCTTGTGGGTTTGGACGTTCGAGGCGTTCTCTGGCCGCAAGACTCATGTAACGGGTCAGTTTCGAATTAAAATGTGTCACTAGTGAGTAATGAACTTCTATCTCTCTCGCATGTGCCGAGGTACCGCAAGTGTTGGGTGCTCTCACTCTCTCTCTCTCTCTCTTCATTCTGTAAAGTATATAAACCGATAGTGCTTTTCCCGAACCGCATGGCCTATACGGTTGTTTTGAATTCATCTTCAGGCAAACTGTAGCGTAAAAATGAATGTGAATGACAACAACAAAGCACGAATCTCCTTTCCCTGTTCGCTTCATAGGTCCAATCTCCAATCTCTGCTTCTGCTGACTGATGTCGTCTTGTCCCTCTCGTTTTTTTCTTTTCTTTTCTTTTTTTACATCAGCTTTACCTCTGCACATTTTCAGATCGCGAGATCGGGCTGTCTCCCTGAATCTACGTACGTGCCTGCGCTGTTCGCTGGCCCGAGTCTAGCTTGGCATTTTGCCACCAGTGCGCGTCTCTTTACGGGTGAACCGTGGACCATTGTCTAAAGGAAACAGAACCTGAGAGTAGAGTCTAAGGCCCCGTTCGTTTCCACCCTCTAAAATTTATATATCTGTCACATCAAAGAGAATCTTACTATTTAAGTAGATCTTTTATTAATTTAATAACAAAACCTATGTCGCGACTCCCTCTAATTTGCGAGACGAATCTAATGATCCTAATTAATCTATGTTTAGCTACAGTGATGCTACAGTAAACATCTTCTAATAACACCATAATTACCCTAGTTGGATTCGTCTCGTGAATTAGATAGGGGGTCTGCAATTAGTTTCGAGATTAGACTTTATTTAGTACTTCAAAATAATAAAATTCTTTTTGATTTGACCCTCTAAAAATTATATAGGTAGAAACGAACAGGCCCTAAAGGTGAATTAAACGTTGTTTTTGTCTGATTGATCGAGCCGGTGCATAAGCCTGGTCTATCCCCCTCTCCATGGTTGATTGGTAGGGAAATCACATCATGAAACGGAGCATCGGATGCGGTGAAAGGTTGGAGTGCCATGACTGCGCGCAGAACTTGCAATAGGTGCTGCACTAGTACAAGTGCGTGACTGCATGGTCCCTATTGCAGGAGACATGGCCATGATCTGATTGGCACGCGAAAATTATCAGTGCTGGGGCGGAGCGCCGACTGTTGCTTATTCGAACAGATTTGTACTTGATTTGTGGGTTTTTACTTGATGCGCTTTAGTTACCGTTACTCTGTCATTCCGTGTCTACCATCCTTCTCCAACAATACAGGAGCACTGGGCCGACAAAGGCCCCTTCTGTTATATTTTCTATGCAAATGGACTTTAAATGGGCTAGACAAATGGAAGGAAGCCCGTGGTTCCAAGAATTGCTATGGGCTTTTTCGCTATATCTCCAGCGAAAGCTTTCGTCCCGTTTTGACAATCAACTATTCTTCCGCACAGGTTTATGTGTACTCGACTATGATTTGCGTATGTTGCAATCATGAAGCTAGTCTCGGCTGAATATTTTTTCTTCCCGCCGTTTATCATATTTCTGTGTTGCTGTTGTCTCTATCGAGGTCACAGCATCGGTCTTTTGTCGTATGGCGTTGCCCAACCAATTGCTCTACCGAAATGCCCGATCCTTTTCAGCCGAGTCCTCAGCGTACCTCCATCCACGATTGCAGAATTTCAATTGCATAACGACGCCTGAGACGATGTAGAATATCTAGCGACTGAAAAGCGCGCTCAGAGATACGACGAAGCTCTTTTTCCTGAGAGAGCGCCCCGCTAGATTTGATTTGGGTGTCTGACCAAAGCCCGGGCAAGCGAATTATGCCTTTGATATACAAGCAAAGTTCACTGGGAAAAAGAGAGAGGCTAGGTGCGGCAGAGCATCCCTGCCTCTGCCGGTGCGGATTCCTGGCCTCTGGTCCACCGGCGTCGGAGACGACCGCACTATTGGTGGCTGCAAGCGTGCGACTTTGCTCGTACGATCCACAGGTTCCCGTCGTTATCTGTCCCGCTTTGGACCTGGCCCGGTGGTGGCGATCGGCTGGGGCCCGCGCCGGCCGGTCAGGGTCGCGGTGGGCGTCCGTCCTTTCGTAGTCGCATCGTCGTTGTTGTTTTTGGTATGAGCGATGGCTCTCGTTTTTGGGGTGCAAAGGCGGGCGTCCTTTCTCGTGCCGGATTATTATTCCACCCCTGCACCTAAGCTAGCTATAGGTTCATTTCATCCACCTAACGCGTACTACTACACAGTAAACCACACGGAAATCGTGTGACTGGAATGAGTTCTTTGAACACCGGCGGAGAAAAGGAGGGTTAACGGAACGAGGACGTGTCGAGCGGGACAGGACGGGCGACGCGACGTTTGTTTTCGTGTGAGAGAGCTGCAGGTGCCAGATTGTTGTGTAGGAACAGAAAAGGTGCGGAAGAAGCTTAGCCCGGAAGGAACTCGTGTGGCGCGCACGATGGTCGGCACCGATCGCGGCGCGCGGACAAGCTTACAGGCACGGCTTGGTGGATCGGTGGTGGGCTGGTGTCCCTCCGGCGAGCAAGTTGCCGGCTCCAGTCCAACGCCTAGTACCTTGTGTCCCCTGCGCGCATCCGCGGCGCAGCGGAGAGCACACGGCACGGCGGTCGGCGCGGGCCATCGTGCCGTCGAGCGAAAGCAACCGCGGATGGGGGAGCTCGGGTAACGCGACGCTTGTCGGCCCATTTGCACGAAACGAAAACGCTTCGTCGGGTTCGCGGTGCCGTCCCCGCCTTCAAGCGCGAACGAACGCGGAAGAGGCAGGCCACCGCCATCGACAGCTTTTGATCGGTGGCACGCCCGCGCAGGCGCGGCTTGCCTGCCTTTGCTTGCTGCTGGCCAGTTGGCGGCCATGCCCTGCGCTAATGCTGCCCGCGAACGGCACTGTCCAAGTGAGGCTCCTCCACCGCGTGATTTCAATGAATCGTCCGCCGCGTGATTTTAATAGATCGCCCATGGCCGAGGATGGCCGAAGAGTACAACTGGTTCGGTGGTCGGTCACGTTATTTAGTCTGCGTTTATATGAGGCAGAATCCATAGAAAACAGCATGTCGGCCATTTCACGGAGGCGGCTCACCTGATGGTGAATCGGTGATTCGGTCAGCACTTTTCCGGTAGGCGTTGAAGTATACTATAAATTCTCCTCTGTTGGACCATTTTTTTAGTCTGGCTGGGTTTACTTTGCTGGACAGACTGTATTCTGTCAAAATGGAGCAGCCAGACAAATTGAGCAGGCGGATCTTTTTGGTTTTCCATTTGTTGTTATCTGATTTGAGATTGTTGTAAGGACATTTAATTTAGCTTAGACGGTGAGTATTATGCACTATGCTTTTCTCTCGACAATCATGGAGGCTAATATTGTATTATTTGAAATGTCATTGTTCATATGGGTATATATTTATGTTATCATGGACCTTTCTGTAGATAGCCACACAGGTGTTTTTTCTTTTAGCAAAGGAGACACTACAGATTTTTGGGATGGTTTTGCCATTCAGTATATCACCAGCTACTAGAGTTATGGAGTCACAATAAGTTACCGTTTCAAAGAATATTGAAGTAGGACTTTTCCTGCCAAATATTCTCACCTCACGACCTGATTAGAGTTTTTATTAATACTGAGAAATTTGAAATTTGTTTTCAGAAATATTGACCCCGCCTCACCTTTTTAATTTGCGGGTAATGCCACTCATCTTGAGAGATAAATTTGCAGCAGAATAGGTACGGACGAGTACGTCACAGCAATTTAACACCAGGTTTTACAATTCACACACATACCGGTGGCAGAGGCGCAGAGCCGCGAACAGCCCTCAGAGCCGCCAGCGTACCAGTCAATCAACCTCTTCGTCTCTCCAACCTCTCTTCCTCCTCCCATTCGCATCTTCTCCGAGCTCCTCCGCACGTCTATAAATAAAGGCGCCCGCGGTGCCCATCCATTCGCGTCATCTCCACCGCGAGAGCGCGAATCATTCGGCGCGCCGCAAAAGCCCCTAGTCACCGCCCACCGATCTCCCTCCATGGCGGCCACCTCCACCCAGGCGTGCCTCCTCCTCCAGAAGCAGCTCAAAGGTGCGGATTCCAGCAGCTCGCCGGAGTTTCCGTTCATCCCTCTCTGCGTTTCTCCCCCTTTTTCTCTTCCTCTGATGTTTGATTGACGGGGGAATTGTTTGCGGTATGTTGATCGATGCAGATCTCTCGAAGAATCCGGTGGATGGCTTCTCGGCTGGGCTGGTCGACGACAGCAACGTGTTCGAGTGGCAGGTCACCATCATCGGCCCTCCCGACACCCTATAGTGAGTCCTATTCCGAACATTGCAAGCACGCTTCCATTCCTCGTCGCGACGAATTGCTTGTTTGTGTGTCGTTGACGCCATACCAAGTTCCTGTGTCTCGTGTTCTGTACCTTTGTGAGCTGCAAACAGTGACGAAGAATCTAATCTAATCCCTAAGTTTGTTACTAGTTGGCTGGTGTACATCTGAATTTGCTTTGTTTGTTCGTTGTTGCTGTTTGGTCAGTGGTTGACTGGTTCTGTGTATCTGGGTTGCCTTGTTAAGGGATTGATAGCACTGGAATTTCTGGTCATGGCCATATCAAGTAATTATTCCGCGAATTGGATGGCCGCATGTACATTCAGGGCACAAGTTCATAGGACCTCTAGGACAAGCTTTGTATATTGGTAGGTTGGAATTTGTTCTGGAAACATGTGGACCAGGTTTCATGGGCTTGCTGCAGTGGTTTTTGGTCTATGATAGTCTTGGATAGATTGTTTGCAACTCCATTATGGAGATAATTGGAACTGTATGTCTCGTCTTGTATAGATTGTGTATCTTCTGGAGCACTTCCTTAATAGTATTTTTACATTGAATGGGTTATTAAAAGGCTTGCTACTGTCGCCTGAACTTACAATTTTAATTTTGTCGATCTATTTGGTGAATGTACAAAAATTGATAGTAGACATCAAGCTTAGTTGATTTGTTCCTTTTGATTTCATTCTTAGATTTACAATTATAGGTGTGCAAACACATAACACACTTAATATCTGTAAATTACTGCTATGAGTTCGGTGAATATGCAGAGTTGCACACTTAGCATCTGTTTTGTTCAATTACACTTAATGTGCAGAGTTGCTATTTTCTGCTGCATGTGTGAAAACTGTCTGGTCGAATTGGGGTATTGGACTTTTTTTATGTTATTTTATATTAGTTGTGGATGTTATGAAGCTTATTCAGGTCGTATATGGAACAATGTAATAAAATAAATAGAATATTCCCAATTATGCTAAATGACTTTTAACCAAGCCTAGAAGTGTAAAAAAATCAATCACGCATCCAATGGTACACTGCCCATGTGATTTGTCTCAGTGGTGTCTTGTAAATAATATTTTATTATTTATGTTCCAAGTAAGGCTCTAATGATGGATTTGTTTGCAGTGATGGAGGGTACTTCAATGCAATAATGACCTTCCCACAAAATTATCCAAACAGTCCCCCATCAGTCAGATTTACCTCTGAAATGTGGCATCCAAATGGTCAGCTTTTTATTAGAACAAATTTCACATTTCGTATATGATGCATCATTCTGACACCACGCATAATATTTGATTGCTTGCCAGTTTATCCGGATGGGCGGGTGTGCATCTCTATCCTTCATCCACCTGGTGAAGATCCCAATGGCTACGAGCTTGCAAGTGAGCGTTGGACACCTGTGCACACGGTATGTTTGTTTTGGTAAACTGCACTTTTAGTTCTGTAACTGTTAAATATGATGCTTTTTGGATACTTCATGGTAAATATTAGTAAAGCGTACAATGTGAATAATCCTCACACCAATATGCGACTATTCTTCTTCTTCCAAGTCCGTTATTCGTTGAGTTGAGCAGTGATTTTCTAGAACATGTAGCGAGGAGCTTTCTTGTTCCATACTATTCCACATGCTGAGCCTGATTCATATTCTTCACACTAAGAAACCATGAACTGTTAACCTGTGCATTCCTGATCGTTTAGACTCATTAGAGCTCAAAATTTGGTTTTACAGACTGATTGCTTTCCAGCAAATGCTTTACTAAATAACTTGGAATGCAATATTCTTCTGGTAGAAGATGCGTATTTTCTAGAATTCTTCCCAGCTTTTCCACTTGATTAATAAATTGCTATATTTGATCTCAAAGGTGGAACAATGTAGAACAGACTTCTTTGACGAGACAATCATTGTATCTGTTTTGAATAGTTATTCAATTAATGATTGTTCTCCATTTGCAGGTTGAGAGTATTGTTTTGAGCATTATTTCGATGCTTTCTAGTCCAAATGATGAGTCACCAGCAAATATTGAGGCAGCTGTAAGTTCATCTAATATTACTATAGAACTTGGCTTGTTGAATATTATGGTAAAATAATTCATATATGTGCCCTCTTGCTCGTAATAATTTAATTACTGTAAAGTGATAGCAATTTATAGCATGCGTTTATTTTGGGATGCGGGCAGGGGCGGGGTTGATTCCACTAAGTTCTGAAACAAAGATTGTCAGTTTGTAGTATTTGTCAATAACCTCGACTGTGACAATTCTTCTCAAACAAACTTTAGCATGGTGTCCAGACTTAAAATTTTCAACACCTACAGTTATTGAAAAACTTGTTACATTTTCTGAAATTTATGAACACGTTCATTTTGTAGTACTGCTGAACATGCCGTGCACCGCCTATTAGTGTCAAGTTCAGGGAGATTTACCTTTTCTTATGAGAATGTTAATAGGTAGTTGAGCACTGTTGTATTGCTGCAACGGTCTAAATTGTACCTTACAAATGGGCCTCTTTTCTTTCATACCTCTCGTGCAGAAGGAATGGAGAGAGAAGAGGGAGGACTTCAGGAAAAGGGTTAGGCGTGTCGTGCGGAAATCGCAGGAGATGTTCTGAAGCAAATTGGTGTACCCATGAAGTTAAACATACAACTTCAGGCCGCAAGATTTTGCTGTCTAGTGTCGACCTCCAAATGTCCAATCTAAAGTCAGGGTTCTCAAATGCCCCCCTGTATATTTTCCATTTGTCTTATCTTATGATTGTTTTGACCCCAGAAATGCACTGGGACGTGTCGCCTATTCTGAAGGTTCTGTTATATGGTGTGGCTTAGGTTCCAATGCAGAAAAACTAGAAATGATGTGCCACTTCTCGTAATTGTTGTGATGAACCTCGTATAAACAGGTCATCTTCATGGATTAACTGTGTTGTATTTGTATGACAAATGTCAGTCTAATCATCTAATTGTTTGACAAATTTGTGACGGTGCGTGATTGGTCATATGGAAGCATTTCAATCGCGGAAAGTTGGCAATTAGCTTGATTCTTGTTTCAAAATCGGTCTACCATTCTCTTACCCTGTCAACCGTAAAGTATCATTTGCCTATGTGATCCAGTAAATTTATTGTCAGCTATCAAATCCTCTTGAGCACCAATTTAATGTCCATTTAATTTCGGTAGGGAGCAAACTTATTTTGTGTGAGCCCCAAACTCCCCGTACACCATTATGTTACAAACGGAGAACTTTCACATTTTTCGGCACGAGAACAGCACAAGACTAAACACCCCATGCATGTAACGCTATCACATGTGCTCTGCATACTTATAACACAAAAAAGGCTTGATTAGTCTGTTTACATGAACAAAAAAACAAGATTACATTGGCTCATGAATTATACAGAAGTAACAGACACAAGATCTAGAATCTAGATAATGAAGGGCCACTCATCCAAGCCTTTCTTGTGATGGAACGGTCCCACCCCCGATGAGCATCACTGCATCAGAGTACCAACCAGCAAGTTACGAGAGCAAAATGAATAAACCGTGTACACAAACTGGTGAGCATGCAGGCTTTGCTCATTTGGGACCAACTGCTTACTGGTCACTACTTCACTCCGTGACAATTCTTTCCCATCACAGAAGGCGAATGGGACCAACTGTTCACAAGTTAGCCAGAAGATCTTGTGGTTGGGCATATCAGATGTCATTGTCTGAAAAAAAAATCACAATAGAAGCAAGAAACAGCAACAAAAAAGGATGACAAATTGATCATAGTGGGATTCGAACCCACGACTTTTAGATTCGGAATCTAATGCGATATCCACTTCGCTATATGACCATTCCTGTCTTCCATGAACATTTTAGTTATGCTAAAAGAGAACTCGAGCATTTCATGTGTGACTTTCATGGAGGGTGGATACCTGATGTCAACAAGGAGAAACCAGAAGACAGAGCATGCATATGCCTTCAAAGTTAGCCAGCAGTCTGTAATTTGGTACATGACTAGATTATGAAATAAGAACACATGACAGCAGGCTTCGCAAATCAACATGAAATAGGTGCTAAAAGAAACCACAATCCAGATAGCATGTATTCTTACATTATTTGGCTCAGGATTCTGGGGTAGGCATACCAAAGTTATAGTACAAGTGAAAATGAACGACTAGGGGAAGTGAAAACAAAATACCAATCTACCTAAAAACATAGATGTATGGACAGAACAACACCGACAAACATATAATGTAATGGCACACAGCTAACAACAGTCATAAAGGTAAGCAAGATTCACTCAATTCTAAGAGCAATTGTAGCATTTGGGTAAGCACCGACATTCGGCTTTGCCCTGAGGTTGGACTAGACTAGACAAGCATCATGAAGCACAGAGGCAGGGCATCCAAAATTATCTAGTAATGTGTAAATGAGGGTTACAACGGATCTAGCAGGGTGTATGTACAAAAAAGGGACCAGAGCTTGCCGCTACAAGTGCCATTTCGTTATGGTGAGTCCCACGGTTTCATCGCAACCAGATCCAAGGCAAGTAAACACGGTAACTTTGCCTTACCATTACTGTGCGTGTACGATGCAGACAAATCAGATTGGCAGAAGGGGATCGGGCGAAGGGGTGACCAATTCAACAAGCCCCAGCCACTCTGCGGATAAAGGGCAGATCAGATCACGGTGAAAACAAATAGATCGATTACTGTTGAGCTGAGATCTGGCGATGGGTGGGGGCAGAGAAGTAGACCGCCGAGACGGTAAAAACTATAGGTGTGCAAGTGAAAGACGAGAGGTTTGATTGAGAGTAGGGATCATACCGGTGATGGGCAGGCCAGCTTGAGAAGATCGGGTGGGCGGGCTGCTTGGGTTCACTCTGCCGGGAGGGCGCCGGCAGCGGCAACAATGGATCATCACGTCGGCCCCGAGCGCTCATCCCTAATAATCGCTCGCCGGTTGGGTTGACGGCGGGACGAGAAAAGAGCGAAGGCGTCAAAGTCGGATCCTCTGAGCTCTGACATAGGGCGGCCGCGTGGAGCCGTGCAGTTGCCCACAATCCGCCGTCCATTCGATCCGACGCTAGCACTGTTTAGCTGCGGGCCGCGGCCTAGTTCGGCCCAGCAATGAGCCCGGCAAAATATTGCGCTTTTTCTGCAAGTTGTATGAGGCCGTGCGTTGTAAGAGGAATCTAAATTTTAGAAGGAGGAGTCTCTTCGGAGACATCCGATAAATTTTAGGAGGAAGTCCAAATTACGCCCCTTAAGTATAGTCAAATATGGTTCATTTTATTCCCTAACATTATTTATCTTTTTTGTTTCTTGACACGTAAGTGGCGTCTTAAAGATAAAATCTTATAGCGTGCTATAACACATTGTAACGCATGTTAAAAAATACATCATAAATTTTTTTAATTAATTTTATAGATAATAAAATTTAATAGTATATTGATATAATAATACAAAAGTGTATGAAAAATAACGACAAAAATTCAAAAAAATAATAATTTTGGATTGTGATATCAACTACCATCCCATGAAATTTTAACTAAATATTCCACTCATGCATGAAGAATAAAAAAAGATAAGCTAGACCAAACAATAGTTTAGAGGAGTTATCTAGACTTTGTGTATACTTGAGGGGAGTAATTTGGACTTTGTCTATTTTAAAAATATAACAAAAGATGTTTTAAGACTCTACAACATGTTCACGCATTATATGGGATAGCAAACCAAACTCCTGAAAAGTTATTCATCAACAAAATACAACAACAGACAGAGAAATAGATCGGTCATCGAAATGGACAAACAAAAGCAATTCAAGACATGCGGCTAGACAGGTAAGAAAGCAACAACAAAAGAGGCACTAGCTAGCAAGCCTCATGCACAAGTGGATCTATAAAAAGAGAGTTGTTCGATATAATATTATCGATTCAAAAGTCCTGCAAGTCTTCACCAACAAAATAATCAGGACACACCAATACCACAGGTGGATAGTTCATGTTGCTTATGGATGCTTAGGCAATCGAGTTTATTATAAGTTAAATTTTATCATAATACCATGCATGGAATTCACATATAAAGTCAGATGATTCTCAAGGAGCTATGATCCACATGTCATCCTTCTCTTGCAAAAAGATTGTATGCCATTTCACACATGTACATGTTTATCAATCTAGTCGATAAACATGCTTTTGTGTCCTATTTATCAGTCTAATTAGCATATGATATAAATCCATATGCCAGTTATGTGAAAATTGTATATTGTGTTTTCCTTTTGTTAATGTCACTCGGACCGCCCTTATGCCAAAGTTGTAGTGGGACCCTTGACATTGCACTGTGATCTAATTAGACTTGATTAAATCCATGTATAAGTTGAAACCTACGGGGCTGACTTGTAACACTTGCCTTGGTCCATGATCCTGTGTTTTCGATCTTTGTTTTTGATCTCCAACAAAATAGAAAGAAACCAATAACAGACCAAGTGAATGACCACCACCTGCACAGATCAGGAATCTGGTGTTAGCGATATGAATTAGCATGAGGAAAAATTGCTCCTTTATTGATATACCAAATGAATGACCACCACTTATACACTATTTGAAGATGCTCCTTAACATGCCTCAGAATTTCACCAATATGCTCTGCAGCATCATCCAAATTTGTCACTCACACCTGATAAATTTACATACATGAGAATGAAAATACTTGCACATAAAGTATGACTGGAAGTTAGTTTGCAAGATGGATGATATAACTGATTAAATATAAGAGTATGATGACAAAATAACAGAACATAACCATGCCAATTTGCCAACACTCTTCTGAGACTGCAAGCATTTAACAGAACAAAGCGATTATACCACTCACACGCTAAACTTCTGCTTTAAAAAGAACACTACAAATATCTGTTGAGATAAAGGAGGAGAAAAGATAAATGGTGAAACTAAATAGGTAGCTAGTCAAACCAACTGAAGAAGAATATTAAAATAAAAGGGCACACAAAGGTATATTTATTAAGTAAAATATCAACTACGAGAGAGGAAGAGAAAAGGGATGAAAACCGAATAGGTGGCCAAACCACCTGAACAAGATACATACCACACCCTTCACAACTACATCAGTTTCTAAATAATTGTTTTGATCCACTACGATAGGGCAGTCAATCGAAAAAAAATTAGTTAGGTTGATGTATCGCCAAACGTTCGTCTCTCCAAGAATTGGGGCAATCTTGCAAACCTGCATGAAAAACACAAAAATCAGAATACAGATAAGATAATTTTAAAGTGCAATTATGGTAGTTTTTAAAAGGAGAGCATCATTACACTTTTAGCGGGGTGTTTTGACGATTCACGACTTCCTAACATTGAGATATCTAACAAACCTAAGAGATATAATTAATTTCTCGTGTCACTAGAAACGTGCAAGTTGCAATAATATTAAAAGAAGAGATCCTTGATATTTATATCTATGAGAATGACTTTTATGGGTATTGGGACATGTGCCCACTCTAGTTTTTTATTAATTATAATTAAATATAAACATTAAATATCTGATTATATTATTGAATATGGCACACTAGTTATATAGGTATTGAAACCATCTTTGTATAGGGGTATTGAAACCTATTTTGCTCCCTCAACTATAGGGATATTGCTAAGTCACTCCCTCAACTATAAAATCGGATATCCGAACCCTTGAACTATTGATCTCGTTGCATTTTCACTCCTGTAGCGATTTTAAATGTCGGTTTTGTCGATGCGTCATACTTGGGACGTCAACTTCTATGCTCAAGAATTATAGAAAAGGGAATAGACTAGCCAATATTCCGATGAAAAAACTTTCCTCTTCTAAGATTGCAGGAGTTACAGCAGCATTCTCCGACCTCGGTTAGCATCGATTTTGTCGATGCGGCATACTGGGTCTCACGTGTCTGTCGGCGCCATGTCATCATTTTTTCCTTTTCTTCTCCTCCTCCTCCTCCTCCTCCTTCTTCTTCTTCTTCTTCTTCTCTCTCTCTCTCTCTCTCTCTCTCTCTCTCTCTCTCTCTCTCTCTCTCTCTCTCTCTCTCTCTCTCTCTCTCTCTCTCGATGCCCACGATCGTCTTCCTGCCACGACCCGCCTTGCTCGCTTCCCCACGGCTAACCTCTCTTTGGCGTCACCGCGCTTCACTCCACCGCCCACACCCGACGAGTCCTGTTGCGTCGCGCCACCCTCACCCGACCATCCTCGACGCGCCACACCGGCTTCCCCTCCCCATAGTTGTCGTCTCCTCGCCGCGACCGGCCTTGCTACCTTCTCCACGGGGCTCCGCGGACGGTGCTCGACCGTTGTCTTACCATAATGAAGGGGTGCAAGAGCTTGGTCCCGAAGATGCCACATCTCTTGTTGGACGCGCAGGCGTGCATGCCCCACTTGGGCTCGCACGAGGTCGGCGGCAGTCCCGGCCTTGACGCGAGAGCTCGCTTAGGGACGAGCCTCGACTCGCGCAATGGCAGCGACGGTCCCGGCCTCGGCGTGCGAGCTTGTGTAGGCGCGACGGAGCCCGGAATGGTGCAAGGGCAGCGGTGGCCGGTGGCTCGGCCTCGACTCGTGTGCTCACGTAGGTGCGACGGAGCTTGGGCACGCGCGTGCTCATGCATGGGTAGTAGCGATCCGGCCTTGGCTCGCGCAGTGCAAGGGACAAGTGAAGAGAGGAAGAGAGAGGAAGAGACAGAAGAGATAAAAGAAATTGTAAAGAAAAAATAATAACTTGACATATGACACGTGGGATGTCTGTGCCACGTCGAGAAATGCCATTAAATTTGTTGATGGGGTGGAAATGCTGCTGGGATCAATATTTTGAGGTCCAAATATCTGATTTTATAATTAAGAAAGCTATCTAGCAATATGTTTTATAATTAAGGAAGCTATCTAGCAATAACACCTATAATTAATAAGAGAGTAAAAATAGGACTTTATTCTTTGAGAAAAAAATGTTAAATGCGTTCCATCCAAACCATTTTTCCTGGGAGCAGGCCCAACCTGCCATCGGCCCAAACACGAAACTGCCGCTGGCGGCAAAATTGACAGTTTACCCAAAAAAAACCTTGACAGTCGAAAAACCGATGAACCCGAAGCGCCAAACGACCACGACGATTTCACACGTCTTGACAGCCCGCTCGCATTTTCGGCTCCCAAAGTCCCGCTTACCGCCTAAACCGATCCGAATCCGCGGTATCACGCGTTCCCACGCAAACCCCCTCCTCCGCGCCTCAAGATCTCAGCCGTCCTCCCGCATCCAACACCCCAGGCAGCTGCCACCTCACCGATCCGCGTCACAACCGCCTCCACCAATCACGTACCCCTTCAGCCGCCTATATAATCACGCCGCACCCGTACCCCCAACTCAACACCGAGAAGCCGCGAGCACCTTCAGCCCCCCACCAACCAACAAATCCCCAAGTTCGCCGCCTTCTTCCACCGCCGTCGGCGAACTCCCGTTTGTTTTCTCGATGGCGCCCAAGGCCGAGAAGAAGCCCGCCGAGAAGAAGCCGGTGGAGGAGAAGAGCGACAAGAAGCCCAAGGCTGAGAAGCGCGTACCCGGCGCCGGCAAGGAGGGCGGCGACAAGAAGGGGAAGAAGAAGGCCAAGAAGAGCGTCGAGACCTACAAGATCTACATCTTCAAGGTGCTCAAGCAGGTGCACCCGGACATCGGGATCTCCTCCAAGGCCATGTCCATCATGAACTCCTTCATCAACGACATCTTCGAGAAGCTTGCCCAGGAGGCCGCCCGCCTCGCCCGCTACAACAAGAAGCCCACCATCACCTCCCGCGAGATCCAGACCTCGGTGCGCCTCGTCCTCCCCGGCGAGCTTGCCAAGCACGCCGTCTCTGAGGGCACCAAGGCCGTCACCAAGTTCACCTCGTCTTAGATTGCTGTCTTGTGCGTCGTGTCGAGTTTCTGTTATAGGTTTGTGTTGTGAAACAATGTAGAATGTGTTACTCATGATGAATTAATCTCATCCCGGCTCCAGTTTGAATATATTTTGCTTCACTTTATTACTGTTACAATTACAATATTGCTGTCCACTGGTCGAGTTGCTTACTGATGTTCTGTGGCTTACATTTTGATAAAAAAATGTTTGTGGTGCATTTGTTCTAGAGATTTCGGGTAGCACTGTTTCAATGCAAAAATACGTTAATAGTAAAGTTTCAGAACTGTCTGTCTATTTCCAGGAGCAGCCTAAAGTTTCAGAGCAAATATCAATTTTCAGTAAAAAGTAAAATCTATTCACAATTAATTTGGCTTTCGGTCATTTTAATTATCTAAAGCAAACAGCAAATTTTTCAAAGGCCCAATTTGGTTTAACAACTTCACAACCTGCTTCTGTAGAGGACATGTTTTAGAAGTGGTGGCATTATGCTTGTACTGAATTAGTAGCAACATTTGATTTCACAGTTTCATTCCAAAATTTTGAGCAGGTCTTTCAGGAAAAGGATGATCTGCCAAATTACACTAGCTTTTGTTACATTCACAGCCAATTTGGCCAAATCGCTCAAGGGGATTCAATTTCATCTATCCACATCTACTTCTTTGTTCAAGAATTCTGTAAATGGAAAAGGGAACAGAGAAGCCAATATTCTGATGAAAAAAACTTTCCTCTTCTGAGATTGCAGGAGTTACATCACATTCTCTTACCTCAATTAGCATGATCCAATAACCCATCTGTGCTCCTGTTTCAGGTCCAGTAAATTCTGGAACTCTTCGGCTTTCCTTCTTTAGGAATATTTCTTGCTGCTACCGCAAGGCAGCATCATCTCATTCTGACACCTGACCTGACTATAGTATCTGAGACCTGATTGTTCATTCATCAGGTATGCAGAACTTCAGTCTGCAGCAGACCACCTTTCTAAATGTCGATGATAAGCAAGTGCCTTTGCTTTTTGAATGATTTTCATTCTCATACAAGTGTCTCTTCATTTTCCCTGGTATCCAAACATAATTCAAGCATCACGTAAATTTCACCACTGTGAGGATGCATACAGTCTCCATTGAAGAATACATGGACCTTGTCCTGGACTTCAATCCAACTGCAGCCAGTGATCCTTTTCAGCCCCTTCTCCTTAATTTCCCTCCTGATCATTGACACACTTTGCCAGCTTCCAGCTGCAGAGTAAACATTAGAGAGTAGAATGTATGATGATGTGTCCTTTGGATCCAGCAAATGAATGCGACTAGCGACACTTTCAGCCAACTCCCTGTTCCAGTGAATTTGACAGCCTCCAATCAAAGCCTTCCAGAACCCAATGCCCGGCTCAAAGGGCAGCTCCTCAAGAAACCTCTTTGCATCGTCGAATCGTTTGGCCCGAGATAGTAAATCAACTACACAAGCATAGTGCTCAGGCTTCAGTATGCCGGGTTGATCCACCTGCGCAGCTTTGAACAAAGCATAACCCTCATCAACTAGACCAGCATGGTTGCAACCAAATAGCAAGCCAAGAAGAGTGACATTATCTGGCCTCAGGCCCGTTGCTCTCATCGCATTGTAAGCATTCAAAGCCTCCTGTCCTCTCCCATTCTGCGCTAAGCCGCAGATGAGAGCATTCCAGGAGACCACATTCTTTTCCTTCATCTTGTTGAATGCCAGGACACTGTCATCCAAGCTGCCGCATCTAGCATAGAAGCTCACAAGAGAATTCCCCACAAAAACGTCAAGCTTGCCCAGGACCTTGATGGCAGACGCATGGACGCTTCTGCCAACGCCGAGTGCACCAGCGTTGGCAACAGAAGTGAACACGCAGGGGAACGTGCTTTCGGTCGGCCTGACACCTTCCCGGGACATTTCCAAGAACAGAGCGAGAGCCTCCTCGCTGAGACCGGCCTGGCTGCACCCGCCGATCATCGCGTTCCAGGACACCACGTTCCTCTCTGGCATGCTTCGGAACAGCAGAACCGCATCCTCAGACATCCCGTTCTTCAGTAAGCCCGCGATGAGCGCGGTGTAGGAGACCACGTTCGGCTCGCGGGTGTCCTCGAACGCGCCCTGGGCTTCCCTCATGGCGCCCATCTTGGCGTAGTGGTCGACGAGAGCGCTGCCGACGAAGACGTTGGAGCAGAAGCCAAGTTTGGTGGCGCAGGCGTGGAGCTGCGCGCCGGCGCGCAGGTTGCGCAGCGCGGTGGACGAGCGGAGGATGGTTCCGAAGGTGAACTCGTTGGGCGCGACCTCGTTGGCCAGCACTCGAGAGAACAGTGCGAACGCATCGCGGTGCCTGCCGCGTCGGGTCAGTGCGCCGATAGCGGCCGTGGCCGAGACTACGTCCCGGTACGGCATTCCGTCGAGCACGTTGCGTGCTGCTCAAGAGCGCCGCGCCGCGCCGCGCCGTGAGTTCTCCACGTCTTGTGATTTGTGAATGGGATGATCGGTCAGGAGCGACGGCCCCCGGCTGGCTTGAGCGCTGGCGCTTGGCGTGCGGTACTGGGCCTTTTGGAGCGCTGGACGGGGGCCGGGGAGGCTTCGCAGAATCGCAGTTAGGGGTGGTATTGTCTAGGATTTGGGGGTCGGTTTCAGAAATTGAGAAGGCAGAAGCTGTATCATCATGCGAGTCCCGCTCGGCCCGATGCTTCGTTCCGGTAATGCTTCGATTATATGGATCTGACCTCACATCTGTAGTTCTGAAGAAAAATAACTACATACACTTAGCAAATCAACGCTGTGAATGGTGATTAACACATCCTTGCGATTCCTGAAACAACAATAAACCCGACAGGCAAGGCAACAGTATGGAATCTGCGGTACACATGAAAGCGTCCATGAATTTCACAGGCCACACTAATTCGAATTGAAGTAAGCCGGCAATAAGGAAAACAAATAATCCTCTTCCAGAACAATGTGTGAGCAACCTTTCAATCTTCAATTGATGAACTGAAGCATCTCTCGTGAGGATACAGTATTGCGTTATAATATCAGTTATTCTGTTCATAACTCTCTAAAAATTTCTCCTGCAAGCTAAGCAAGGCAAGCATGCCTTACTACAGAGAAAAATAATATTATCATTCAAGGGAACAAACGCAACACAGATCTTGTTCTTATAGGCCTTCTGAGCTCTTGGTAACTTTAGGTCCTGCCCATTGTTGGCTGGCACGAGATTTCGACCAAGGATCAAGAGGGACTCGTTGAGGTGGCGGTGGTGTTGCAGGTTTGGCCTCTCGAAGTTCATTCTCCCTATCGACAAACCTGCATATCGTACAACAGATGAATACTGCATCGCTGCAAGACGCTGAAAGCTACATGTAAATCATATGTGCAATTCATATAGGGCTAAACTTTGACACAAGAAGCTAACAATAAGAAACACAGTGACTTGGCATGAAACCAATGAACTATGTCTATGCTACACTATCTATTAGGTTAGATTACCTAAAGCACAGAGACACGTTAGTATGTGCTGGATTAGAAAGCTACGCCATCGATTAGGTCAGATTAGCTAAACCACGGAAACAAATTAGTATGTGCTGAATAGTAGCTACAAACCTATTCCATCAACAGCTTCATTCATTAAAATAAATATAAACAAAAAACTTCAATCCTGTGGAAACACCTATCCGACTTGTATCTAAGTCTCCCAGAAATATAAATGATGAGAATTACTCAATATATGCCATTGGTGCAGCATCACCAACACGTATCCTGGTGCGCAGTAGTCTTGTGTATCCGCCAGCTCGATCTCTGGAATCCAAAAACAACGGATCATTAATTTTCCTACTTTTCGACCATCATACAAGCAATTATGCAATTTTGATATACATGTTAAAAGCTTCCTTGCACATACTCCTTCACTACACGAATTTCTTTTAAACATGAATCTGGAATATGTAGATTAAATGATAGTATGGTGATCATTCTCTTTTATCCCAAAATTGCTTATGACAGATATCAAAATGACACCACGGAGACACAGGGAGTAACAAATGCAATGTGATATGGCAGATTGCGCTAAACTGAGCAGATCTTATGTGTAGGTAAAAGAGATTACTTGTAGCGGTAGGCAAGCTCTGTAAATAGCTTATGAACAACATCCTCTCCTCTAACAAAAGCCGAAGCACGTCTGGAAGCATCCAGAGTACCCTGCAAATGACATAAGTTTCTGTATCATTACCTTCAAGACATGGAATTAAAAAACAGAAAATAAAGAAAAAAAACTGGTCTGTAAAGGCAAGGTCTGGATCTCATGTATTTTTTTTCTTAGAAAAAGTCAGCCACTCTGTGATCTCGTATAATAAAAATGGTATAACTCAGCATGGCTGGTCTGTTGTGGGATTATTTCTTCAACAAAAATGTAGTATTCAAAAACAAAATGTTATTGTATTATATGGCAGTAATGAAGGGGCTGCATTCATGCACCACTTATCTGATTAGACACCTGTCAATAACGAAATCCACTTTGATAACTAGGAAAATAAATAACGAAATCCAATATATCTCGTAGTAGAGGGCCTCCAGTTTCAATTAGTAGTTCGTACTGGCCTCAAGAAGATCCCTGAATCTTAATCTAGTATGACATGCAGACGTATCACTAACTGCAAGACAGCTATATATCGGAATAACGGTTATGGGGACACTAAGAGATCATTCATGAACTTGCAGCATATGCGTGCATTTCTGAGCATGTTTGTGAACTTGTCTTCTTACATACACTGCCTAGCACATGATTTGTGGATGCGAGGATACCCAAAATGGGCATCAGAGGGAGCTTGCTGAGTTTACCTCCTTCCCTAGCTGCACCATCTGTTCCGCTTTTCTCCTAACCTCCTTCGCCTGAAACCAAACCACGGCAAAGGAAGGAGCATTCAGCAATCACAGCTACGGGCGCTAAAAATTTGGTAGGTCACCTCAAGGCACACCAGGAGAAACGAAGGTGAGGTACCTTGGCGACGGTGGTCTCTATGCGCTCGTGCTTCACCAGCTGCGACACCATCGTCCTGCCCACGAGACAAATCTGGAGGTCAACGGCGGCGCGACGCACGGCCTGTGCATAAAAGCGGCAGACACCAAGACAGAAGGTCGGAATACCTTAGCATGGACATCCGGTGCGACGCGTGGCGTCCGAGCTTGCGGAACTTGCCCATGGCGACGGTGGGGCGGAGGAGCAGACGGCGGCGGCGGCGAGGGTTGAGGGGTTTGTGTGCCTGATGCCGCTTTGCCTGTCCGCTGAACCTGCCGCGAGTGATGGGCCGAAGAAGCAAAGTGACAACTGACAGTACGAGTTACTGGGCCTTGATGGGTCTACATGGGCCTATTAGGGGCTCTTCTTTCGTGCGAGGGCGACAGGCGGGCCAAGGCGTCGCGGTGGGTCGCGGTAGGCCTGCGGCACGGAGGGGCGGCAGCGGCTCGCGCGAGTTGGCCGCGGCAGGCTGCGGCGTGCGCGTGGAGGTAGCGGCTCCGGCAGGCAACGGGCGGCGGACGGCGGTGGTGGGTGGCCGGCGAAGTCCAGCAGAACAAGACCGGTGAAGATTGGTTTCGTCCTTTAACTTTGAAGCATGTACTTAAGGGTAAAAAGGTAAATGGATGTGGTCATTTTGGCATAAAGGAAAGAGAGGAGACTGATAAAGTAGTACAGTGCTAATATGCTATTTGACACGGATATATGCACACTCATCACGGAAGGCATTTTGTGGAGGACGTTAAGTGCTACTGAGTGAATTGACCTTTCCCATCAGTACCGAAGAAAATGAATCCGATCTCAATCAATATACAGCTAACAGGAGTTCGTGGAACGGAGTACAGCATCAACCAAAACAGTGACCGGAGTTTAACGTCCACGATGACTTTTGCGACTTCCACGGTCACTCTGCTCCTTATGAGCAGGAGGAGGAGGAGGGTCTCGTCCTCTGCACTTAAATTCTCCAGGAAAATCGGACACCACGTTGCACGCTTTCAACGCGTGCACGGCTCAGTTGAGGTGCACCGGTGCGAGCCCTGTGCCGCCACGCACAAGCTTCAGCCTCGGATTCTGTCAGCGTAATACAAACGGGCACTAGTGTTAACGTGTGTTGCAAGATGTAGATGTACAGTGGACAAGCAACCTACTAATACGGACCAAGCTCTGCATTCCATGATATCGAAACTCTACCTTATGGCATCGGGCAGTTTGGACTAGGAATCAGAAGCAACCGGCCAACACTGAGTGATCCATAGCACCGTCCCTGAGCTCAACTATACCGAGGAATGGCATACGGCGAAACGCCCACAGGCAGGAAGCGCCGCTTTTCAGTGACGTCAAGGCGCATCCCCTGCACAAATGCAAATCCATGCGGCAGTGCAACCTCACGGACGAATGGACCGCCTATAACCGAGCAAAATGCCAATCGCCACCGTCCATCAAAGATTACAGTGTCATCGCCACGACGCTGCCCTCTCGCGCGCGTCGCGATGCGCCGTTGGCCAGCCAAATTCGCAGCTAAACCGAGGCAAAGAAAAGGGAAACCTGCTGCATGCGGCCCTCTGTTCTGTAACAACACTGTACGATGATCGAGCTGCCACTGACGGCATCGGTTTCAGCTGCGTGAACCATCGATTGCTGCTCGCCTGATGCCTGACACTAACTCATCGAGCATGTCCGCAGACGCGCAGGCGCAGCGGAGGAATCATCATCAGATCGTCCATCCGGTAAGTACTGTAACAATCAGTGCGGTTACCGGGGCGCGGTAAAGCCCGCGCTGTGAAAAGGAGAAAACAACTCGACACGAGAGACGGGCGCGGATCTCGGCGCCCGAGCGGCCGCGGTGGCGCTCCGTTCACGTCCGTGCGCCTCCGTGGGTCAAACGCAGTCTCGATCCCCCGGGCTCCGCTCCGCTCCCCGGTGTTGCCGCCCGCCCGTCGTGCGATCTCGCTATCCGCACCTGCCCAATGCCATCTCCATCTCGGTGGAGCCTCCCGTTTGTCGTCACCGCCTGGCCACGAACGGCCGAACCAAACACCACACTAAGAGCATCTCCAGCAGGGGACCCGAAATCGGGCCCCGAAACCCACCTTTCGGGTGCCACCGGAAAAGTTAGGGGACAAAAATTTTCGTTCCACTCCAGCAACCCACCCAAAACCAAAGCTCCTATATCCTATCGACACGCGGGTCCCACTTGTCGGCCTCCCACCTTCAAGCCACGGTAGAACTCGGAAGGCGTGGGGAGCACGAGAGAAAGCTTGCCGGGCACGGCGACAGGCCTCGGCGCGCGCGGTGCTGTCTCGACCAGGGCGCGCGGCGCGTCCGGCCGAGCACGAGCCGGCCGTGCGTGGCGGCGATACGGCGCGGAAGCTCGGCGGAGCGCGTGGCGGAGATGCGAGACGGCCGGCGGAGAGTCAACGCCGGGTGAGGCGGCGCTCGGCGCGGATCTTGGACGGCGCGGTGCGGAGAGGGAAGCGGAACGGCCGACGGGTAGTGAGGTGAACCTCGTGCTTCGGTTCGAGGGAAGGAGGAAGAAGGCGACCGCGGCCGGCCGGCGGGAGCGACTCGGTGAGGGTGACGCGGCGTAGCCGAGCGCGACCGGGACGGAGGTGGATCTTCCTTCATGGAAGGGAGGTGGGGGCGGCGGATCTTGGAGGTGGGGGCGGCGGATCTTCCTCCCCAATCGAGCCCCCAAGGCGGGCAGGGCGCAGGGCGGACCGCGTGGCAAGAAGATGGCCGGACCGCGCGACAGAGGCCGAGGATGAGAGGTTGTGGCGCGGTCGACGTCGACGGAGGCGCACGGCGGCGGCGGCGGGCGACGGTGGCCGGCGGCGGCGTGCATCGAGCGGCGAAGGGCGGCGGGAGGCCGGCGGCGATGGTCGGGCATTGGGAGGCGGGCGGCGACGGCCCGGCGTTGGGAGGCGGCGGCGAGGTCGACCGGGAGGTTGTCGGTGGCGAGCGCGGTCGGGTGGCCGGGTGCGGTCCGTGCAGAGAGAGAAAAGGGTGGAGAAGAGAAGAAAGGGAGAAGAGAGAGAGGAAAAGAGAAGAGAAAAAAGAAAAAAAACATGGGGCCCACGCTAGCTGGAGTTTAGGAGGGAGGATGGGAGGATCCCATTTCCGAGGAGGTTGGAGGGGATTTAGGAGGGTAGCTAGTTTAGGATCTCATATAGGAGGTCTGCTGGAGTTGTTTTTTGACCAAACTCCTAAAATTTAGGATTGAGGGTCTATTTAGGGGGATTGCTTGGAGATACTCTAAGCACTCCCTCCGCCTCGGGGACCATGAAGAAGTTTACAGGACCAGGAGGTTGAATAAACCATGGTCCAGATAGCAGCTTGCCACCGATTCTGGTAAACGGCCGGGCCAGGGAGGAATGGCGTCCCTCACATGGCGCGGATCCGTTCGTTTCGAGGTATATAATTTTTAGAGGGGTCAAATCAAAGAGAATTTTATCATTTTGGAATACTAAATAAAGTCTAATCTCGAAACTAATTGCAGACCCCCTATCTAATTCACGAGACGAATCCAACGAGGGTAATTATGGTGTTATTAGAAGATGTTTACTCGTAGCATCACCGTAGCTAAACATAGATTAATTAGGATCATTAGATTCGTCTCGCAAATTAGAGGGGGTCGCGACATAGGTTTTGTTATTAAATTAATAAAAGTACTTACTAAATAGTAAGATTCTCTTTGATGTGACAAGTATATAAATTTTAGAGGTGAAAACGAACGGGGCCTTAGTATACTTGTCCCCGTCTTCTCCCACGCGAACGCAACGCATGCCGAGGGTTGGAACTCGGAGGCCCAGTGGGACAGGACAGGGATTGCAGCCTTCCCACGCACGCAAATGCTTCCAAATGTTGTCACCGCCGCGGCATACCCGTGCTCGAACGCCTCGCGCGGCACGGATTATTTTCTAGTGTATGTACGTGCCGACACGAGACATCATGAATGACCCAGTAAACAAATCATCGGAAACTTGGAACGGTTTCAGGTTAGTCTTCAAGCGTGTACTACTGGCTACGTACGTACCGAATTGTTTTTTACGGTAGAAGAAATCGAAGAGGCCTTCTCGGGCTGACACTTGGACACCGCGACTCGTGTGGTCAGCGTCGCCGCGCCGTTGCCCCAGACGTGTGTTGGAGTCAAAGGCCCAGGCTTAAACAACTGCCTCGGCAGCGCCGAACCAGCTGCCGTTTCACCGTCCTCTAGACATTTGCAAGCCCACTGGTCACTGGTTAGTCAACAGCAACAGTAATTACGCTCTAATGAATTGCCAGTCACAGTACTTAACCAACGGGACAGCAGCCTGGCTAACTCGCAGGCAGAGCTGGTTGACCAGAACAACCACGGGGAACCAAGGGGAAGAGAACAAGTCCATGCACAGCTTTTAGTTTCACTGCGCCGCGGTACACCACACAGGCGCTGCTGCGTTTACAGCTGCGCGCGCTGGTCCTGGCGCACGATTTCAATGCCTGTGCTGTGCTGCGTCCTCTTTTTGCACTCTCCCTTGTGTCGCACTCGCGCCATTTAAACGCTCCTCGCGGGGGCGCGGCTAATACCTATCGTGCTAGTATAGCTAGCAACGACGAAGCCAGCGCTGCTCAGTGACAAAGTGCACTGATAGAGAGGCAGCCTTGGCAACAAGCTACTAGCATGGCAGTGGTGGTGGCGGGCGGCAGGGCGAGGGCGGACCCGCCGGCGAGGCTGCAGTGGCGGGACCACGAGCCGCGGAGCCCCGAGGTGGCGGCGCCGCCGAGGCCGCCGCGCCCGCGCCCGGCGAGGGCCGCCGTCGTGTATTACCTGTCGAGGAACGGGCACCTCGAGCACCCGCACTTCATGGAGGTCGCGCTCTCCTGCCCCGACGGCCTCTACCTCCGCGGTACGTTTGCTTTTGCAGTTGCATTCCCGTTTTGAACGTTGTGTCATGGAGTTATTTGCGCAGATGTGATTGATCGGCTCGACGCTCTGAGAGGCAAGGGGATGGCGCGCATGTACTCGTGGGCGTCCAAGAGGTTGGCAAACTTCATTCTTGCTCTCTTCTTGTTTCGCGTGTAATAAGTCAGTTACACTGTGCTGCTGCTGCAATGCAGGAGCTACCGCAACGGGTTCGTGTGGCACGACCTGGCCGACGACGACTACATCCACCCGGTGGTTGGCCGGGAGTACGTGCTCAAGGGAACGGAGCGCCTGCACCCGCCGCCGCTCCCTCTCCTGGACGCCGCCACCGCCGCGTCCTCGTCCTCCTCGGAAACGGCCACCTCCTCATCCTCCACCAGCAGGTGGGACCAGCGCTCCAGGCCGACGCCTACGCCGCACCGCAAGAAGAGCGCCGGCGCGGCGGCCGAGCTCGGCCACCACGCGCAGCACGTGGTGTACAAGCAGGGCGGCGGCGGCGAGGACCGCGCCGCCGACGCCGCGACGCAGACCGAGGACGCCGGCCACAAGAGGCGCGGCGTCGGCGGGGAGCCCGCCACGCCGCCGCGCGCGCGCCAGCAGGACGAGCTGAGCCGCGCGGACGCGTCGTCGGCGTCGTCGCCGCCGACGGCGTCCACGAGCCCCGACACGCTGGAGGCGCTGATCAAGGCGGACCACCGCGTCGTGTCCGTCGCCGGCGGCGCGGGCCGGACGCGGGCGGCGTCGTCCGTGCTCATGCAGCTCATCTCGTGCGGCTCCGTCGCCGTCAAGGACGCGCACGCCGCCGCCTCGCCAGTGAAGCCGCGCGCCACGCGCCCGCCCCGCCCGCCGCCGGCCGCCGACGCGGCTCATCCGGTCTACCGCGCGAAGCTCGTCGGCGAGGACAAGGAGTACTTCAGCGGCAGCATCGTGGAGATGGCGAAGCGCTCGCCGGCGGACGACGACGCGTGCAGCCAGGACAATGCCGTGCTCCGGCGCTCCTCGTCGTACAACGCGGACAGGTAAAAATCCCCATTCCATTCCGTTCCCGTCCCCCACTTGCAGCACACCGATCATTTGATTTGCTTACGTGAGACGCCAACGGCAGCGAGGACAGGTTGCGGCCACTGTTGCATTGAACCGTGGGTGTCGTAATCGCCACTTATGACTCAGCCGGTTCGTCGCCGCTGAACCCGTACGTCCTGCACAGCTGCGATCGCCATTTGCCTTACGCGAAAGATACGCTCGATTAGTGATTATCTCCATCAATAGAAGTAGGTCCTGCGGAGCTGTCGCGCCGCACAGGAAAAGCACGGCACTGATCGCGCCAACACGCGTAGACAGGAGAGTTTCGTTCACCACCTGCCCTGTTCCGTGCCCACGACTCGGGAGCACCGTATCCTGGACCGGCCTTTTGCCGTTGTACGGCTCAGGTTTAATCTGAATCCACTCGTAATCTACTATACTGCTGCAGTACTTTAAAGATCCTGATGTGAGCTTGGCATAACACAGCCTTTGTCAGGAATTTCAACTCTGCTTTTAAGCAGTGGTCCAGAACTGGGCCTGAACACCTTGCATTTACCAACGCTTACTAGAAAGAAACAACCAATAATGCGGTGTACTGTGCCTCATGTGATGCAGTATACGAGATTAGTTATGATGAGAGATGGTGACAGTCAGTACATGATTAGTATCTTGCTGAATCTTGGCAGGGCGATAAAGCTGGAGCTGGCAAAGGAGGCCGGGGACCTGCACGACCGGTGCATGCCGCGGAGGCCCAAGACCAGCAAGAAAGACGGCGGCTACCTGGTGACCGCCTGCAACGGACAGGGGAATAATAACAAAGGGTGACCGCGTTTTTTCGTTGCCATGCGTGCGTCACTCCCTGGATTCGTGCCGTCATGTCATGTGGTGAGGCGGCGAGCGGCGCCTGTGTATTTATCTTATCGTCATCTCGTGTAGGAAGCAGTAGATGTTCAAGCGTCCGTTTCGATGGCGTCAGACCATGAGAGATGCCTATGATTTCCATGTGAGCTACTCATAGTTTGTTTGTTAATAGCCTGTGTGTGTGTATGTGAGTGTGTGCCTACTGCCTAGTAGTTGTTTAACCATTTGGTAATCTGGTAATGTTCTGCCTATCCGTTTAACCATCTGGTAAGCTGGTAATGTTCCGCCTATCCGTTTTTAGGTCATGTTAAAGCTCTAGTGACTACAACAATGAATTCAAGCCACGCCGCTGCTTATACGTTACGTTCTTCTTTGATTCCCTTCGGAGTACAGAGATTGCCATGTGACCTCTAGATGGTCCCAACAACGTGCCATTGAGTTGTACCATTATTAGTATCGTACTTCTGAAAAGAAAAAAATCCTATCGTCCTCCCAGTTGCGAGGTGTGTAGCATCTCGGCAAACAGGCTACTACATACAGTCAAGTGTATTCTATACACAGCGTCAGGGATAGAGACGTCCGTGATCCAGTTTTCTGGCTTATCCGGGAAGAGACTGAGTGAGTATACCTCCACATCCGCACCGGTCCCCGTATTCAGTTTCCGTCCTTCCAATCCATTTCCTCCGAAATACGGTACTGTCCTGACAACGAAATAGGGGCGGCAACGTATACAACGTGAATGGCCGGTGTGGAACTCAGTGAGCTGCCGACGCTGCCAGACCTTGAGCAGGCTAGAGCATTGGGGCCAAGGCTCGTGAAGAAAACTGACTGACCTTTGGCATCGGCCAAGATTTCTCCGCTTGACAGTGGAGGAAGCAACGACCAATGTGATTTTTTTTTTTTTTTTTTGAGAATCAGATGTGAGCTGCTGAGTTGCCCTTCGCCGCTGCTTGAATATGGCGGGCTCCCAAACAAGTCACCAAGCCGGAGTGTTCGGCCGCCAGCCCATCCACTCCACCCCGCCCAGCAGCGTGAGTTGGGCCTGCACAGATGGCCTAATCGAAGGCGCTTGGACATTTTGCTATCCGGCCTGCTAAAGCTTGTACACGTGATAAAAAAGCTTGTACACGTGGCTCAAAGCCATCCAGACGACCACCAGCCCACCACGTTTTTGTTCGTATCCAGAAACTAACAATTTTCGCTGCAGAATCAATTGGAGGTCAAGGTTAACAGATGATGAACATACTTACAACAAATAAATTGCAATCTTCCTGTAGCTTTACAAAGGGGAACCAACTGAATCAAGGAACCGAACCTATCAAGGTGAACCTGAAAATCTAGCTAGTCACGACGCATGCATGTACACCGCCAATCACCATGTCTACGAACGCTATACAAGCAGGTTGAGCAGCTGCGGCTCCTCCGAGCTGCCGCGATCGCCACCCGCCGACGGTTGTTCTTGGTGTTGTTGTCGGTCGCTGTCGTCCTCGAGCGGCGGGAAGTTGAGGTCCGGCATGGCCTCGTGATCCGGCTGCTGCTGCTCTGCTGCGCGGCGGCGTGCGGCGGCGCCTCGCCTCTGTGGCGGCGCATGTGGCCGCCGAGCGCCTGCCCCATGGAGAACTCGAGGCCGCAGACGGCGCACTCGTGCGTGCGCGCCCTGTCCCGCTCGGCCGGCGGCGGGTCGCTGAGCATCCGCGCCTGCAGGCGCGTGTGGCTGGTGCGGTGCCCGCCCAGCGCCTGGAACGAGCCGAACCGCTTCCGGCACGTCTTGCACTCGAACACGCCCTCCGCCGCCATGGCCCTCGCGGCTGCTGCTGCTCGTCGACGACAGCGAGAGCAGCGCGTCCGCGTGCACGCGGAGGCCCTCCATCTCCTTGCTCTCCTCCGCTTCCTGCCTCGTCAGAGTCATCGATCGAGCAACCACGAGGATCGGAGCGGTCTCGCGGCAGATGGCTGGTTCCTTATTAAGGAACGAACGAAACGAAGGAAGGAACTGGGTGGAAGGAAAAATTCCACGCACGTACGCGCCGGCCGGAGCAGGTAGGCGCGCAACGTGTTGGTATATAAACCCCGTCAAGCCGCGGCTTCTTACTGGGCACGGGGAGTCTGAGTATGGTGGAAGAGTCGTTCACGTCAGGAGGAGTAGATGTGTGCGAACTGGCAAGGCGCCATCAGCCGCTTCCCGATTAGGCTTGCACACGAAGAAACGTGACGCGGTCGCACTCGTACGTATCACACACATCGATCTCGCCCGGTCAGCCACCCCGTGGCGTGCCGTGGCGCCTGGGATCTATCGGAACACACACACATGACGGTTCGGTAGTAAAAGCAGCTTGCTTTGCTTCGCTCCTCCAGAAGCTTTGCGAGAGAGATGTTGTTGGCGGCGCAAGATCGACCGGATCCTACGCCCGCGAGCGCATCTGGCGCCGCAGTTTCTTGCACACTTTCCACCGGCCGGTTCAGCTTGAGTGCGGGATGAACAAATTAAAAGCATGGGCGTAAACAAAAGCAACACACATACGACGACGTCATCTCTGCAACGAATTTCGTTTAGAAAACTGCTCGCCCCGCGCGTTCTTCGCGTATGGGCTACTCAGGTTAGTTAAAGAGCGTGTGTTGTGTGTTCTATACACATCCACTTGTGACTCTGTGGATGTACTCGTACTTCACTTGTACACATGCGCATCTTGACTATTTTATCCGGTGACTGTACGTACATATCTTGCCGAATCGGAAGTGCGGTGACCGTTTCTTCACGGCAGAGGACGGTGCTGCCGGCGGCCGCTATAGCTTAATCTGCCCGGCCGGCTCAAGCTCAACTGCAACCTCAATCCTCAGCGCTTACTTTCGAAAAAAAATAAAATCCATCAGCGCTTACCACACACAGAATAGACTAGTTTATCAAGCAGTGCGCGGCGAGCGTGTGGACCACGTCGGCGGCGGCGCACGGGAGTCCACACGGCGGCGGCGGCGGCGGGCGTAAGGTGTGATGCACGGCTGCGCGAAGCCTAGCGACGCGCGCGTGGGAGGAAGGGTAGGAGGAGGAGCGGCCGACGAACCGTCACTTCACCTGCGCGGCAGCCGACAGATTTTTTTATATATAAAATCGTCAAATGGGAATTCCATGACGTCGCGATTTCATTTTGTTATTATTGCACTTTTCTTGGTCACAAAGCACAGCAGAGTTTACAAGTCCCTGCCTCAAGTGGTTGCGGTGTTTCGATCTCTGGCGTGTTCAGCAAGAGGTCCGGCTCGGTTACAAGTCAACCTGGATCAGTTGCTTGATGTGGATGATGTACACGCCGTAACGCACTCATGCTGACGCGAAGCCTTTGCTATTTCCTTTTCCTTTCTCGTTCTACACGGGCTTCACGCAGAGCAGGTAGGTAGTACTACTTGGCAAGTGTAGCAGGCTAACAATCTGTAGAGTTGTTGGCTCCCCTGTCTGCCGTCGTGGAGGCAGGAGCAGAGCTTACTGGATCAAGTATACCATCACATCGCGAAGCCGGTAGTCACAATTGCAACAATTCACAAGAGGGAATAATCAAGAAGGAAACGGAAAGGGCTAGCATTTTGACATGAGGGCAAATTTGACTTTAAGTTTTCAAGGATTCTTTTTACATGTACCTAGTTCTTTCGTGCTCCAAAAGGCAGAGAAAAAAGTAGAGGATGAAAGTGTAAAAGCACACGGGTCATAAACTGGAAATGTCACCTGGTTTCCACACCTTTTTTTTTTGTGAAGAGGGTTTCTGCACATGTTAATGTTCTGCTTGACAGCACCGGCCCCGTGTTTATCAGTGACTTCAACGTTCTACACGGACGAACCAAAATTTGGCGACGAATTCAAAACTAATGCAACAAACATGTGGATCTTACCATTTTCCCTGGCTCCTCGCGTGTTTGACGAGAATTTTGCTGGCCGTCTAGTCTTATAATACCATTTATTTATAAAATTGCTGATACTAGGACATGATTATTAATTCGAGGCCCACACCCTTATACAAGTGAAAATATGAGACCGGGATCCGAATTAAGGCGAGTATTTGAATTTGATTTGTACAGGTCGTGACATGTGTGGCAGATGTGTATTGCTTCAGAGATGCAAACAAATGACTGAAAAGCATGACGCGTATACAACGGCTGGAGTAGGCAACCATACTGCCAAGTCGCCATCCTGCGGAGGACAAGCGTGCACGACTCGGAACAAAAGATGGTCGCATCCAACTACCTCTACTACGGCCGGCGCACGAGCTGGCAATTGTTGATTCTGACAGGAATCGTGAGCGATCTCGCGTCTCCCCGTCGCCACCTGCTTTACCTTAGCTGACCGGCCCGTTCGGTGGTCATGCCTTCCAGCATCCAGCTACACATTTTCTGATTGGATTGTTAGCTTCTCCGGTATTTCTTTCACTGCAGGTTGTTGTCACTTGTTCACCTCGATGTAACCTCCCTAAACTTTTTTAAGGAAAGGGAAATCTTTGTGCAACTAGACCTCCCGGCGTCAGAAGCCACTCTTCAACTGCTCCTGTAGGAAAGACTGACTTAAAGGCTCCACCTCAATTGCATTCTTTGTCAGAAGCCACAATTATCCCTACCCAGGTTCCTGTCTCAGGTTTCAGAAATATTAACCACTACCGACAAGACAAGCAGGTGATTCACGTATTTTTTTATTAACTTTTTATGGCATATTGATATCTTAAACTCATGACAGTCAGATCAGAACCAATAAAAGGTAGAGAGGCAGCATGCTCAAGCAACGGATCAGAACACCATTATGTCAATTCATAAACAAGAGCACCACACGTCATATACCCAACATTTTATAACATGAGAATGCACCTGGTTTCAATTGTCAAAAGTTCAGAGATGATTTCGTTTCCTTCCACATTTTGGAAACTTATGATAGCTGCAAGTGATTTAACAGGACTGTGAAAATGAATACAGACAGTAAGGAGTAACACGACTATGCATCATCAAGTCTTTTAGATTCAGCATAACAGAAGCAGCAATGCAATTGGCAGTACACATGTTGGCATAGTCGACACAACTCGAAGAACAGCTCACCAAATTTCTAATAACCTTTAACACAATATATATTTTTTACTTAAAGACACAATACAATTGTTAAATAGCAATACACCAGCATCAAATTACAGACGCATGACATGACAACCACACTGAGATAATGATCGGTGCTACTGATCTTGTACCACCTCTTATTCCACTTGTTTTGCCACACAAACGGCTCAAGTTTCAGGCAATTACATGACACTACAAGATGTAAAAGTAATTCTGGCATAATCTCTACAGAGATTTGTATGAATTCCATGCACAACACAATCAGAAGCACATGCCAGGGGTTGGCGTAGGCGAAGCTCTAGCTAAGCCCCCCACCTTTGCTGCAAGAGGGTCCCATGCCTTGCCCTCTGTGTCGCTGCAATGTCCATTCATGCTTGTATACACAGTAGCACTTGCTGAAGAATCGCCGTCATCTTTTGCAGCCAGAGACCTCAGGCGGATGCGCTCAGCCCTGGACCCAATGGTCTGACCAACAATGGATGCTGCTATGGTGAAGGCCATTGCAGTCTTGGGCATGACAACAGACTTCCTTAACATTGCAATGAACGGAACAGCGGCATGGACAGCTGCAAACCACTGAGGAGAAAACTTTTTGGTGTGCTCGCGCCACACGCCAAGAGGGATGTTTGCCGCCATCCCCAGCAGAGCAATGGCTATCATCTTCGAGGGCAAGGGTTGGGGTCGGAGAGACTTCACAAGGGTAGTTCGAGCAAGAGCTGCCCGGGCAGCAACAACAGCAGGTGGGCACTTTAGCTTCATCCCAGCCGGTGGCTGTAATGCCTTGGCAACAAGGGGCAGAACACCACTCATTGCACGGTAAGACCGGGCAAGTGGGCACTGGCCATTTTCCAGCCATTCGTCACTAAACGCCTCGTGTGATGGTGGGTTGCTTCCTTTCTGCTGAAAAGAATACACGGAAGAGTATGAGAAAGCTGATCAGATATATTAAAGCAAGCAAAATGGCTATTCACTATGTGTTTCTGATCACAAAAAACCAGCCCTTGGATGTGACCAAGTAATGCTGGGATAGAAAGAAGTCAAATAGCATCATACAAACTAATAGTCAGATGCAAAAGAAAGTGTCAGAACATACTTTCATTGAAGATTGCTCAGGAGTTTTGGCCTTCTTGTGGGACTGATCTAGATTGTTGGGCTTCTTGTTCTGCTTTTTACCCTTGCCATTGAAGAAATTGAATCCAAATGGTCCAAATGCTGATAGACTTATTGTGGCAGCTCTAGCGGCCAATGGATTGAAGGGTAGAGCAGGTTCAGGTGTGACATCAACGCTCCCATTGTGGTTCTCATCAGGCACATATGATCTTCCTGAAAGAGGAACTATTCCATCTCGCCCATGAAACAGTTTGAATGCTGACTCAAAGCCTGGACCATCCTCAAAAATTGGACCCTTGCCTGCTCGGGCCTGCACAATCGCATGTATTATAAGTCAATGAAACTGATGAACTAGCGACCTTAATCATGAATTGAAAGAAGGCATAGGAAGCATATCTTACAGGTACTGGCAAAGCAGAAGTAAATGATAAAGTAGTAGCACCATTCATGTTTCTCAGGAATGGGCATCTCTCAACATCTGGGTGACCAAACAGGTTCTGTGAAGATGCTGAATCACCAAGAAAGCCGCCGAAAAACATTTCCATCCTGACAGAAGCAAAATCAAATGAGAATTATTGACTGACAAGGTATTAATTAATGTATCTAATCCACGATAAGCATCAGGAACTAATATTACATCAGCAATTCCGTGATACTAAAAGTAGTTTGCACATCGACAGTCACATAACTGAGGGACAGGGAAATACGATGTGTGATTGAACTAAACATACTGAAGGCCATCTAAAAATCAAAGCCAATGCACTACAGGCCCGCCACATTACCCTCATGATGGAAAGCTATGACCCTCAGGAGGATAGCACGTCTCCCAAGTCCCAACGAACTCGGAAGCTAAGCAGATTCCTGAATTAACTACATCTCGCTAACCAGAAATCCCTAACTCTCAAGGTAATTAGGTAGAACACGAGAAATCGATCAGATCCGCCCGCCAAATCGAACTAATCGCGTCCTACTCAGCCACCACGCGAATCCTTCCCACCCCAATCGGCCCAGATCATACCAGCCTAATCCTACTCTACACCCGCAGATCAAACAAGTCAAACAGAGAGAAATTACTAACAGCGGCGACCAGCCCCCACCTTTCTTGAGGAAAATCGCGTGGGGAGAGGCCGAATTAACAGCGACGGGAGGAACTGGAAGGTGTGAGAGAGATGGGGAAAAGGGAGGAGCGGCGTGTGGAGAGCAGTTACCTCGCCGAGTTCCCGGAGATACTTGCGGACCTGCTGCTGTGGGAGACGAATGCGAAAGGCGACGGGAGGGGAGTCGCGATGGACGGGCGGTGTCGTGTGGACAGCACGGCACAACCGGACGACGCGGGGAGGAGGGGAGCGCGGCCGCCACACCCACTTCCGCACGACGTGACGTGCAGCGGCGACGGGTCCAAGCGGGGAGTAGAGATAGCAATACATGTGGAATTTACATCTATGATGGTTCATATGTCAGTGAGTACTAATACACATGTATTATTGTAGAGGAATTGCACTCCTAAGCCAGGCTCCTATATATATAGGGTACGGTCCATTAGGTCCATGGATAAAATTATCTAATATTTAATTTTTTATTATTTATAGAAATTATATTTAATAATACTATATGTAATATTGATTTTTATTACAAAAAATTTAAAACAATAAAATAATAAATTTTGGAAAACACTGGAACAATGGAATTTCACTGACAGAACAACCAATTTTCACTGTTGGAACAATTGATTTTTATTACTCGGAACAATTGATTTTCAGTGCTAATTTTTTTAAAAAAATTCAAATAAAAATTTTGAGATACTTAAAAATATTGGAACAGTTGACTTATACTAATGGAATAATCTATTTTAGCTACTAGAAACAATCGATTTTATCTGCTAGAACAATTGATTTTCAAAGCTACAAACAATTCAATTTTAAATTTTAAAATTTGAATTTTTATTTTTTTTGAAAAATATATGCATGTGGGATCTCATTTTGTTGAATTAATTCTAATGAACACAACGATGAAAACAGATTCAAAATCGGAGTTACCATTTGAGAGAAAAATCCATTTGAAATTGTGAATTCTAAATAAAAACGCGTCATCCAATGGCGTGCTGACATGTGGCGTGTACTACGTGTAAGCTCCACGTAGCGCGCGTTACATATAGGAATTCCGGGTCCAAGCTGCCCCACCTACTCCGCGTACCGAAGGGGCGTGATGGGCCACGTCGGAGTCGTGGTGAGGCGGCCCAATACCTGTGTGGGCTAGGGTTTGATCTAGGGAACTTGTAGCTCAAAAGCCTATACACCGCGTGTGCAGTAACTACTATCCGCGTGCGTGGTTGGGTCAATGGCTAGGCGGCCCATGAAGCCGTCTTCTTTGTGCCGGTGGCGGAGCCACCGTGATGCGGCTGTGGCAGCTAGGGCGCCGCCGCACTATCGTAGTGAAGGAGAGGCGAGTTAGGGTTTTGGGTTGTTGCGTGGTGGAGCGGTACGGCAAAGTGGTGTGACGGCGACGACACGCGGTGGAAGACAACCGTGTGAACGCTAGCGATCGATATAAAGTACCACTCAAACGGTATATAAGGGTTCCACTGGTAACTCTACCGGAACCACCAAATCTTTTATTTATGCGAAAGGAACCTGCAGGCTAGTTGTTACAACTCTCGTGAGTCCTTGGTTTGACTCTTGATGGGAGCACGTTTTTTAAGATTTAGTGACATTATGCTTTGAGTGGTAGGTGATGCTTCCATCAACAATAAGGTGCCAATGGTGATTTTGTCAATCTTGAGGATTTATCAGACTCAGCCTTCATATGCTTATAGGGGTAGGGTTTATAATATGTTCATAAGGAGGAGTGTGCATATATTGTGAGTGTCTGAATTTTACTGTGTAATCGAAAAAAACCCTGTTTCATTTGCTAAAAAAATCCTATGTTTCCGAATAACAACGGAGAGCTTCCTATGAACATGTTACATGTCAATAGCAATCGGTTCATTTTGCAAGGAAGCAGTTCAACCTTTGCATTCTGCCAATTCTTATGCACATGTGACTGTTTATTCCGAAGTTGCAAAGGTTGCAGGATTGACGCCAGGTAAGAGATCAAATCTTGGGAGGTGCTTACGAGCAAGACTAAAATTGAAGTCCGTTTGACCTAATCCAACAAGAGATATTTACAAATCATCCTGCCAAGATCCTCCTTCCACTGCATTCCCATTCCCTAACACACAATCAAGCACAAAGAAAACCGAAACTGAAGCACAAACAGAGGCTGTTTATCTGGCAGTGGCACACCGCACACGAGAATGGCCGTGCTTTAACCTGGCGCCTTGCATGCCACTGGGCAATCGGAGCACTACATAACACAGGCAACTCCAGTCTCCACCACTATTATTCTGTTTCGGCGCTGAACACAAGGGTCTTTTGAGGAGAGGTTGCTGCTCTGGTGGGCTCTTTTGTTGATCTCTCCGGCGTTGTGCTCGTCATGGCGCCGCTGAGGGGGCCAAGCGAAGGAAGCGCCAGCCCGCGAAGGCCTCGCCGGAGCAGGAGCTGCCGATGACGCCGCCCGTCGCCGGCGATTGGTGGGGCACCTTCTCCCGCAGGCTTGCAGCAGGTATCAATCCTCCGCTCTGTATGTTACCTCCCCGTCTCCGAGCACCGTGCGCTCTTCGTCGTACTCCCGTTTCTAGGTTCTTGGGTCGCAGCAACCTCGCAGCCGCGTGCCGGAATCTTGCGGCGCCCCCGGTAATGCGTGCTAACCTCTCGCGTTTAGGATTGTCCGTGCGACGGATTCCGCGGTGCTGGATTAGGAGAGACTTCTCTGAATTTGCAGTCCGTGTGTGTCCGTCCCCTTGCGTAATCTGCTCTCATGCTCCTCCTTAATCCCGTTGGTTAGCGTAATGAATCTGCTGTTACCGGAACTGCTTAGCATCAGGCTCGTGCGGTGCAGTGTAGTAGAGGTAAAGTAAGAATCATCATCGGGCGCGGTATTTTCTGGACTGAGGCCACGGCTACCTGACGATGTGTATTGGTTCCAGGGTCGGGACACAAACAGGCCAAGAATGCCAGTGGCCTGATGATATCAATGGAGCATGGTGTGTTTAGGAGCACAATTTGTTTAGCCATTTGAGGATTGGTTGTCTCGTGGTGTCCAGTTCAGATCTGTGCAACTTGGTTGCAGTGGCGTTAAGGCGTATTAGTGTTATAGGCAGTGTTGATTTTGCCCATTGTGCCAACCTAACCCAAGATCTCTTTCTTGGATGTTGATGTCAATGTATTGCAATAACTAAAATTTCTCATTATTTTCTTTGTCTTGGAACATACGAACTGAATTCTTCTATTAAGGAACATGGCAATAAAATACTGAAAAAACACTAGTTCTTCTTCAGGCCAGCAAAGCATGTTCAGTCAGAATAGTTTTGTGAACACTGGTATTGCTGTTACCAGATAATTTCCCCCATTTGCATAGTGATTTTTTTTTGTTAGCAAAGCATACTGAAGGTACCTGGCTGCATAATTAATTGTCCTGCATTTCGGGTACTGCTGTTGTATTTGAGGCTCAGATACCTGATTGCACATTTGCAATATGATTCATGTGGCACTGTTGCCTAACACCATTTCATTACATGAATTGAATGACACATTACTTCAATGATCTTTAAATATTGCTGAGAAACTCGAGAAACTATGGCAACTGATATTAGGAAAAGAAAGTTTCAATCCAGAATTCGATATATTTAATAGCATGATATGGGTGGTCTCAGTTGTACAATTAACTCTAACATTGACATAATCCTGGCTATATTTAGATTAGTTTTCATCATATGGTGTGTGGTATAAATTATATATTTCCATGGGTGTAGCCTCCTAAAAAATGTTTTGCCTGAATGGACACTGTAGATGGCTGTACCTTGCTAGCTCGTGTATTTTATTTTGGTGAGTTTTAACATCCTCGAAGGAAATTGATTTAGATTGTCGACTTTCTCTAGTGGTAGACTGTTCTCTGTGCAATATCTCTTACTTCTTTCCCCCTGGGGGAAATCACCATCACTGTTTAAATGAGTTGAATCACTAGGAAGCATCTGCGCTGACAGTATGAATATCAGTTCTTATACATCGTGATAAGTCTCTGCTCAAAATGTGTAGCTAAGTTACCTGTTCAAAACTTCTAAAATCTTACGCAGGTGTCTACTGGGGTATGATTTAATCATACGGCCCTGTGAAGTGAGGATGACAATTTTATCCTATCTATCTATCTATATATCAATGTAACTGACAGTATTTTCCTAGATTTTGAATTAAGTAGCAGTGACACATACACTTCTATTGCCCTGCAAAAGCTGCTTAACTCTGCTGATAGAGGTGGCAAGTGCATTCATGCATTATCATGCCATTCTCTGTAAATATACCTGCTGGATTTGTGTTCAAGTTCCATTATTTTTTTGTCTTGAATACGTAGGAGAGCCACATATCATTGCAACTAGAGAGAGAAAAACAGGCCACTAGAGATCATCATCACCTCACTCGGTGCTGAGTCATTAGGCGTTGTGCCATACAAAAGGTTAAACTAATAAGTAAAACAAATAAGGGTGATGTCTGACCCAAAGCTTGATAAACTAGATAACCTAGCTCGTCAACATGACCTAAACCATGAGCTCCTGCTAGGCACCACAAGTGGTGTTGTTCAATGAAGATCCACAGTAGCACTGTGATGCTCAGGTTTGCACCAGCAAATTCATGAGTGCCTGACCATGCTGCTAGGATGATCAGTGTGTTTATGCCTTTCTTTTGTCCTTACACAATGATCAGCAGGTTCCACTGTTTTATCTTGAGCCATGTTGAAAATCTTCTCCTTTTTTTTAAAAAAAAAACTTAATCATGTTTCCCTTTTAAGTTCTAACTCACTGTGCACCTCGCAAATGTTCTTCTTTTTCTGAAATCTATGAAGTTTTTAATCTGAAATCATTCACATTTTAACATTTTCATGTCCTTCACCTACTGCTTGCGCATTAATTTTCGTTGTAATTACAAATAATGATATCTTTCCTGATCCCTTGACAGGACGATTGTACAAAGAGTATGAGTGTTCTTCTTTTTTCTTCCTGAAATCTGTGAAGTTTGTAATATGAAATCATTCACATTTTAACATTTTAATGTCCTTCACCTACTGCGTGCACATTAATTTTCGTTTTCGTTGCAAATAATGATATCTTTGCCTGATCCCTTGACAGGACAATTGTACAAAGAGTGTGAGAGCTTCGAGTCAGTCTTTAAGATGTCAAGGAAGACCTTCGATTACCTTTGCTCTCTGGTTAAAGGGGACTTCACAAAAAAGGTGCGAAGTTTCAGAAACTTCAGGTTTGGGGACAAGGAAATTCTAGATGTAGAGGATCAAGTAGCTGTTGCTCTTCTAAGGATGACCACCGGCGAGTCACTTATGAGCATAGGATCATGCTTTGGGATGAACCACTCAGCCATATCACATATCACTTGGAAGTTTATTGAATGCTTGGAGGAGCACGCCGCTGGTCATCTGAAGTGGCCTGACGCTGAAGAGATGACAGCTATCAAAGCCAAGTTTGAAAAGATCCAGGGCCTCCCCAACTGCTGTGGCACCATAGACACAACGCACATCCTCATGTGCTCTTCAGCTCAGCCGAACAGCAGTGTCTGGGTAGACGGTGAGAACAGGAACAGCATGGTCCTTCAGGCCGTTGTTGATCCCGATTTGCGGTTCAGAGACGTTGTCAGTGGCTGGCCTGGGAGCTTGGATAACTCGTGCATCCTGCGCACCTCAGGCTTCTACAGGCTCTGCCAGAAAGGCGCAAGGTTGGACGGGAAAATGGAGCTTCCTGGAGAATCATCAGTGGTCGGAGAGTACATCGTTGGGAATGCAAGCTACCCTCTCCTTCCCTGGCTCATGACCCCTTACCAAGAGCTTGATCTGTCTCCGGAGAAAGCAGAATTCAACAAGCGGCACGCTGCGGCGAGAATGGTGGTGCAAGGAGCTCTGGCCAATCTGAAGGAAAGGTGGCAGGTTCTCAAGGGAGAGCTTTGGAGACCGGACAAGCACCGTCTTCCCAGGATCATCTATGCCTGCTGCTTGCTCACCAACATCATGATTGACCTCGAAGATGCGGAAAGGTATGGAATGCCTGCATCCCAGAACCACGACGACGGCTACGGGCAGCGGGTCAGCAATGTGGCCGACGACGGTGGCGTTACGCAAAGAGAACTGCTGTGTCAGTATGTTGGCAGGCTCCGCAGCAAATTGCCTGTGTGATTGCCGTCCTCCAGTTTCTAACTGTGTTTTTCTTTTCTCCCTAACATGAAAGATAGGATGCCACATGTGATGGCATGTTGGATTGCAATACAAATTTTGGGTTTATGTTTACTGTCAATTGTGGTTCCGTGAAAAATTAGCAGCAGACGAGAACATATTTGATATTGCCTTAATATGCGAGTAGTTCTGGAGGCAGAAAGAAGTACTAAGGCTAGCTCCAACGGTGGAGGAGACCTTTTACCCAAAATGTGTGTGAACTGTAGCTACTGAGGCTCAAAGAGTACTGACTGAAACTCACCGTCTCCAATGGGAGACCGAAAATGGGTGCGGGCCACCGGAGTGGAGCTCGCTCCGGTGGATGCGGGATGTGGGCGCAATGGGAGCTCGCGGGAGGAGCTGGGGGGGCGGCGGCAGGGAAGCTCGTTCGGGCCGCGGGAGATCGTCGGCGGCGGGTGAGCTTGTGGACGACGCAAGATGCGGTGGCAGGGGGATCTTGCGGGCGGTAGCGGAGGAGCTCGGACGACGACGGGGGAGCTCGCGGACGGCGGGGATGTGGCGGCACGGGGAGTTGGCGGCGGCGCGCGGTGCCCTTCGCCACCATCGACGCCCACTGCCGTCACCCTCGCCCTTGCCAGCCGCCGCTCTTCTTTCTTTCTCGTCGCCGCTCTTCTTTCTTTACACGGGCGCTCGGTTACGGGAGTAGGAGCTGCTCCAAATGTGGTTACGCACTGTAGCCTGCTTAAAATGGGGCCTGTATTTGGGTGGCCCGTTGGAGATGTCTTTTGCCAATTTTTGACCCATTTTACATATGCGTGGTCATTTGAGGAGCCCATTGGAGACATCCTAATGTCTTAGCAGAAACACACCCCGTATAAGAACTATAAAAGTTGCAAAATTTAGCAGCAGGATTATGCTTGATTGCGTTAATACTTCCTATAATGTTGCTGATGCGGAGTAGAATATGTGCGAACGAATAATCACCCTGTGTAACTATATAGGTGTCCCAAAATAATGTAAGTAATGCCTGCCCGCATTACTGCTATGGATTGACATCACAAGATGCATTCTGCCTTCATGTTCTAACTGTGAAGTTTTATGATTCAGGCCAAAAACCAGTAGTTCCAGCAGAAAACACACTATAACACCTTGGTGAGAGGAAGTATTTTTTTGCTTAGAATTGTTTAAACCTTCAGTATTTCTCCTTTGTTTTTTGCTTATAATTGTTTAAACCTCCAGTATTTGTCGTCACTGTCTTTCTTCAAATAGCCACTCGCTAGATATATTTAAGTTAACATTGCTCTTTCCACTGCATCCGCATCAAACACAACGAATCTGAAGCCACTGTTGGGGACAACTGGCAAAAGTGTTTCAGCTCACGGTCAAGAACTTATTTCACATCCAAGGATGAAACATGGGCGACAGACCTGGTGACTAAGTTGTAGAGAGATTGAACAAAGGCTCAGCAAGACTGCTCACCGGTCGCATGATCTCAAAACGAAAGATCATCAGTCACTACCAGAAATCTGAGTGCCTGTTTGGTAGGGCTCCTAGAGCTCCTAGAGCAGCTTCTGGTCCTGCTCCTAGGTAAAGAATCTGTCCAAACACTTTCATTCAAAATAGATTCTGCTCCTATTATTAAGAAGCACTTCTCCAAAATGAATTAGAGCCAAAAGCTTCAAAAATATAGCTCCTACAGCTCCTCAATCATTTTTAGAATCTATGTTGATACCAAAACCATAAGAATCTGTTTTGCCAAACACCATAATAATCTGTTTTGGTAGAGAATCCGTTTTGATAGAGGAGCCGTTTTCTAGAGAGCTATTTTGGTGGAGAAGCTGTTTTAGAGGAGCCATGCCCCTGAGTACTATGGTAGGTGTTCTGCTCGGGTCAGGTTGAGAAATCTGAGTACCCGGACAGAACGTGTGCGGTACCGGGTCGAACACTCCAATCCTGATCTGCTCTCCTTCCTACTCGTCTCCAGGACTAGGGGATTGCGACGAGCCACCGCTCACAGGACGCAGTCACGCAACGCCGTTCCAGTTTGGGGCCTGCGGCGGCGGATCATCTCGTCGATTCCCCGTTTTCCCAAATGGCGCATCCAGCGCCAGGATGCCATGCCGCACCAGCAAGCGTCGCCGCCTCCAGTCCGACGAGTGGAGCTGATCGGGTGGCGAGTGCTGGCTGACGACCTGCGAGACTACGTCCGGTTCCGCGCCGTCTGCTCCCACTGAAACACGAGCACTCCTAGCCCGCGCAGCCGCGGCCTCGCCGATCCGCGCTTCCACCCGCGGCAACGGATGCTGCTGCCCGAGGGCCACGGCCCCTAACCCAGCCACCTCCATCTCGGCGGCTACGTGCGCTTCTTCAGCCATTCCTCATGCGCGCTCGTCTGCGTCCACCTCCCGCTCTTCGAGCACCACGTCGTTCTAGATTCCACCGACGGTCTCGTCCTCCTGCATCGTCACCCTGACACGTGACACCGCCATCCGCCTCCTCCACCCATTCATCGGCGAAATCGCCGAGCTGCCACCGGTGTCAACAGTCCTGCCGCTGATTGAATCTCGCGCACGCATCAGGTGCTTCCATACATGGTTTATCCTTTTACTGATGCATGTGCTTGCTGTTGTATTCGTCATTGACCTAATTTTCCTGGATTCTCTCATATTCTTTCTGCAGGACATCTGGGTGTACTTTACCGAGAAGTCAAGGGGAAGATCTGTCAGTATCTCTTTACTTTCGCCTTGCATGATCTTGCATCTTCTTAGATTTTCATTTGTTCATTGAAGGGCTAATAATGAACAAAAGCATTGTTGGTCATTAATTGTTTGCTAATTTGACAGTGTACAAAGAATCCTCTTTTTCTATGTCAAGTTGCATGACCCAAATTTGCTGCATATAGATTTCTAAGGAACATTTGGTATGGGGTGAAGGTATTGATATGGACCAATTCGACTATTACTAGCTAGGATTATTGGTTATATTATGGTATTACTACTGAAGAACATTGTACTTTTAGTGTATGGCCTGTTCTGAATTGTGCTGCAATAATTTGATATATGATGACTTACACATAATTCTACATCTCTACTGAAAACCTGTTCTGAATTGTGCTGCAATAATTTGATGTATGATGACTTACACATAATTCTAGATCTCTGCTGAAAAGTTTCCTTCCTCTCCGATTGAGACCTGAGTGATTATTTCTTTCCCATGTTAGCATACTCATCCTTTTTTTTAAAAAAAACTCATCAGATGATCTTTCTGGAAGAATTTAAAAAATTGAGGACAAATCTAGTTCTATCAGTGAATCTGGTATCAGTCCCCAGCTTGCTACAATGATCAAGAAATGGGTTCGCGATGGTCAGAAACTTGCTACGTTGGAAAGATGGAATACCAGACTATCATTCAAAAAGAGCTGGTGAGTGTGCTTGCTTGCTTATCTCTGTACAGTTTAATAATTGTCTACCTCACGACTGATGAGCACAACTTTTGTTGTGGACTTTTCAGGGAATACATTGTCTGTTTAATGAGCCTGTGATGGAATTGATGTGGGGCTTGAAGAATCTCATGAAGGATCAGAACTGACTATTGAGGACTGCATGATCATGATTCAAGGAATGAAATCTGTCCTGAATCATTATGGCTTTGAGGTCGAGCCAGAGATGGTGAGCTCATTTTCCTTTTCTATTTCAGAGGTGGAGAGTTTTTGCTGTCATGTTAAGATATTTTGTGCTCTTTAAGCGGACTGACAGTAAAGTTGTTAATGATAGTTCTTACATAATAGTTTTCCTCTGTGTTTTCCTGATGGTAATGATGGTACCTCATGCGTGCAGGTCAATGAAGATATTATCCTTTCCGCAGCCACTTTGTACGAGTGTGACTATTGTGTGAACAAGTTTGCAAACTACTTGTGTTTGTATGCTAAATATCTTAATGATGTCTCTGGAATTGACTCTCGTGACTGGGATTTACAGAAGGTGGGAACAACCCTTACATTGATATGTTGCCCTGATCAGAAAATCGAGACAGACAATTCTAAAGAGATAAATAGTAAATGCTATATTTTTAGTTTAAGTTTCTGACTTTTTACTTACAAAAACTTGCCATTGCATATAGCCATGCAATTTGAGAAACCAATATTCAATTTCAGATGCTGTCAGATGATATGGCTCAAGAATTGAAGAATCAGGCACATTAGTATGAAAAAAACCTTCATAAGAATTCGTGCTTGAATATCTACAAAGAGATCCTATACCTCCGTGAGATTAGGAGTCAGACGTTGTTGTTTTTGAAATCTTCAATAAAGAAGCCTGGAGATGCATCAGTAACCCAGCCTATGGATGAGAAACTGTTGGAATCTTCAATAAAGAAGGACGAAGATGCATCTGCAACTCAGCAGCCGATGGTTGAGCAACTCTTGGAATCGTCAATAAAGAAGGCTGAAGATGCATCCGCAAAGCAGCTGATGCTCAAGGAAAGGGAGGCTAGCGTTTCTGTTGGCATTTCTAGGTCTCTCAGTTGGGAACGCTGCTTGACATCACCCTAGTTTGGCATCACTTAAAGTGTTCTAGTGGATCTAATGCTGTAAGCCATGCTTAAGCATTAGAGATTCTGTTCTTTATATTATTAAGTTGTGATGTATCCCAACGCACATTACCATCCTAGTTTGTCAGCCTTGGAATTGCATTCCAGTGGATGTAATGTTGTAAGCGATGTTTATGCATTAGAGATTATGTTCTTGTCAAATGGAATGCTTAGATTCCCACTTCTGGACTAGACTCATGAAGGTTAAAGAACACTGCCTATCTTGTGGTACCTTCAAGATAAAGGATGGCTCTCGGGTCAGTTTCTGGAAGGACCACTGGTTAGGAAATCGCCCACTCAAAGAACTATACCCGAACCTTTACAATGTGTTCTATGAGCCACATGCTACCATAGAACACGTAATGTCAGGAGATCCTCTTAACCTTTCTTTTAGGACCACACAACCACACTCTGTCACCGCCGGCGCCCGATCTGGTGGAGTTGGCGAGCCCGAGCACGATGACACGCCTATTCCTGCTTCCTGCATCCTAGCCATGCACTCAGGCCGTGCAACGGATGGAACAGGCAACAAAGGCTTTGAGGCAAAGACGAGAGGGAGAGGAAGACGAAGCACTGCAAACCTTTTTTTATTTGGTAATATGGGAAAAAAATCATAGTCATTGAACCTATCCGGACGGTGAGGACGAGAGCTAATGCCAAAAGAGTCTCTCTGCGGTACGGGAGAGAATCCCGATCCGTAAATTTTGGTTATGTAGGATTTCATTAGTTTTTGTCTAGTTGATGAAAAAGGTGAAGTTTACACCCTGCCTTGCTTTCTCAGCAACAACATATTCGTTAACACAAGCAGAAACATATATATTCTAGAGAAAATTGTGGTTCAAAAATATCAGCATAGTTGCCACTTACTGCATCACGGCAAAGAGCAGTGAACCACAACGTAAAAATCCAAAAATTTACAAAGCAAAATCTCCTTGGAAAGATTTTGTCGGCAACAGAAGACATAACAAGTTTGATGCTGTAGCTAATCGTCAGCAACTCATCAGCCACAGCGATGCCGTGCCATTAGTTGAGAAGGGACCTCGCCATGTGGTCTCGTGCTGTGGTTAGGAGCCCACTTGCGTCCGCACGTAGCAACACTACCGGAAACAGAGATGCTGCCGTGTGCCGCCTTATTCGCCGTGAGCTACTCCACGAGTACACGGTGAAAAGACTCTTTGCCGTGTATCGCGTGGCACAACGCACGGCAACTAGCTAGCACACGGTATTTTCACCTTTCGCCGTGTGCTGACGCCGTGGCACGGCAAAAATGTTTGACGGCGCTGTTATATTCGCCGTGTGCTTGAGCTTAGCACACGGCAAACACTTCGCCGTGTGCTCGTGCTTATGACACACGGCGAAGGGGCTTTGCCGTCAGGCACTATCGCCGTCGGGCTTTCGCCGTGGACCACCTACAGCAAAGGACTTTACCGTGTGCTGCAGGCTCTACGCGTGTGCCGCAGCTACACGATTTCCGGTAGTGCAAAGATAATGAAGTCATCTGGAACCACAAAAATACAAAGAGATAGCTCTCTTGGTTGCACACAACATAATCTGAATTTGACTAGATTATTCACGGATTCTTCTACTGAAAAAAGTTCAAGCGCGGAACTAATTCGTTTCTGACCTACTGTAATACTGAAGGAAACTTCATCCCTAGAAGTAGAAAACGAGTTCTCTGAAGGATCTGTGAAGGATCACCTACCGGCTGTGTGGAATCCTTGCTTTCTCGGAGCGATTGACGTCAACATGATGAGGAGTGACGCTCAATTCTGACGACCTTAAACTTGTTGTGTCATCTCTGATGGCATTCCGAAGATAAATCTTTTCTGGATAAGGGCTAACTGGAGGTGCATGCCTTCGTGATTTGACTCAGCTAGTACTATAAACTTCTTTTTTTAAGAAAAAAAGTAGTACTAGAAACTTGCAGATCTCTTCTTCCTGCCTTTCCACGTTTAAGAGTCATAATCTATGATATCGTTGACTGCGGTAATTTTCTGTCACTACGATAATAGCTAGTGTAAAGGCTAAGCAGAAAACTGAATATTCTCTTTGCAACCAGTTAATGATCGATTGACATTGACTCATGTGAAAAGGCTTCTTCTTCTCCGACGAGTCGACATGACCCAATTAAGTTCCACGAGTTGTTGAACTTCATCTGGAATTCTTATTTCTTCCTATATATGGCACGTGACGATGTGTTTCTTCCATCTGCACTCTTGACTTCTACTGAATTTCTCCATCCGCAATATGTGTTCTTTAAACTACCATTACTCTAGTATAGTACAACTACTAGCTTTAAGTGGAAAAGTATAACCAGTAATAAGTACACCATGCATCATGCTGACCGTGAACGAGCAGCATGAAGTCGCATGTTTCTAGAGCGAAATATAAAATGTGTACTGATTCAGCAGCCTAATTTTGTTGGAATTTTTGCCGCTTGGTTCCATCAACAATAGCAGTACGTACACGTACAGGGCACGTAAGCAACCTGCCAGACATCTGAGCCACTAATAACACAGTTACAAAACTGGTCCAATTAAATACAGCGATTTGATTTTTGCACAGTGGTTGATCGTGCTGGCCTGCATAGAGCAACTCCAGTGGTGCCCTACAAATTGAAGCCTCTAAAATCCATTTGCAGGCCTAATCTAAAAAAATAGAGGCCTAAAAATACATCTCAACTCAAGTGAGAAATCAGCCTAGGCCTCTATATTACAGTTATATTACAGTGGGCCCCATCTGTCAGTCAAATACCATCATTCGTCGTTCTCCTCTAGTGAGATGCCATCGTTCTCGACAGCGCCGCCACTCCTGCGCCTGCTCTTGTGGCGCTGCCGCTACTCTGCGCACCCGCTCCTGTTGTGCTGTCGGTTCTGTGGGCCCGAACCGCGCTCATCGCTTCCGCCCCAAGCCGTGATGTGACGTCCGGCATCGAGCGCGGGCCTTGATGTTGCGGTGGCGGCGGGCGGACGTGGTGGGGGGCTCCGGTGACTTTGGAAGAAAGGGTTTGTCAATGATGTGAGGAGCGTAGGTGCGCCTGGCGTTCGAGGAAGGCCCGATATGCCTATAGCGGTGCTCCGGTGTGGCGGCGCAAGCCGGGGTGTTCCCGCGTCACGACACAAGGATGGCGGCGCTCCAGGGTTGCTCCTCGCCCACTCGCGCCCGCAACAGCTACGTCGTCGACCGCTCGGCCTCGCCCCGCCCATGCCCGCCATGGCTGCGCCACCGATTGCAGCGGCCTCGGTTGCCGCGCCCGCCCCGCCGACGGTCGCCTCGCCCCCCCCACTCCCACCCTCGCTCGCGCTCGAGGCCCGGGGCTGACAGCTAGCGGCATGTGGCCGGAGGAGGGAGGGGAGGGCGGCGCACGACCGGAGGAGGAATGGGAGGGCGGCGCACGGCTGGAGTGGGAGCAGAGGTGGCGGGCCGGTGGATGAAAGAGAAGGAAGAACGAGAGAGAGGGGGAGAAAAGAAAGAAAAAATAAATAGAGAGGCTTGGAGATAAAATTTAGAGGGGCATGAAAAATGCAGACCTATTTAGAGGGTGGAGTTGAGTTTTTTGACCAATACTCTAAATTTTAGAGTAGAGAACCATTTAGAGATCTCTACTAGAGTTGCTCTTAATACTCCACTAACAGTGCGTTAAGATCCTATGCAAGCATGGCCTAGTTAGCTAGTTGCCTAGCCAGATCGTCTTTGGAGGCTCACGTCGTCGTAAATTAATCTGAAGAGATGACGAGGCCGATCGAGAGGTTTGGTGAAATCGTCCGAGGCCTGTGGTTGCTTGAGTCCGGCTGAGTCCAAGATCTCGCTTTGGTTGGAGCATCAGCGCACGCGTGATTTGCGTTGCGTTGTTTGGAAAAATTATGCAGTAGCAGTGGTTGGTGCAGCTATCTTGGGCTCGCGTGAACGCATGAGTCTTGTAGCAGGTTAGGATCGAGTCGTACAAAGTTTAGCCTTTCTCTGCATTCCGGAATCAAGACATTCCTTGGTAGCTTGTGTGCTGACTAAAATGTTGTTGAACTTAGCATATTGGTCATATGCGTGAATCATGCCTAGGATGACATAGAAAAGACAGCTATTTTTTGCTTTAGTTTTTGACATTTGAAAGAAAACGTACAGCTAAACTAGTGTTGAAACTCGAAAGTATGACCATGACGCCAAGTGATGGAGGTTGGAGGAAATGCCACGAGGCACATATGGAGTGTGCTACATGAGCAACTTTATCTTGGTAAGTCGAATAATTTTCAACAACTTTTAGTCTCACAATTTGCAAAAAAAAGAGGAACTTTTGGTCTCGGAGTAATACCGGTCAAATCGTTCATTCTGACTCCAAAGACGAGTACTGCAATCTACCTAACGATGAGAGCTGCAAGGGGACGTCAGTCTAGTTCGTGCCTCTGCCAGACCAAACTCGCACCTCTGAGTCATTGTGCCACGTGTTTATCTACGTGGCCAGGTTAGTTGTCGACTATGATTTGCGTCTCGAGCGCAGAGAGTAGGTGAGTTACCTACTAATCTTCGCAGGCTCGAGCTCGATGAAGATTTCACCATTGTTTTCTTTTGGGTAACTGGTGTCTGCTAGCCGTTTGAACGAGAACGACGGCTAACGTCGCGTTGACATTTGACTCGGCTACGCCTACTGCAGCAAAGCTTGTTGCTCATGCTGCCTGGCTGCAAGAAAGGCTGCTTACCTTTTTCTCTCTTTCCTTTTTTTCGAAAGACCCGGACAAATTGCCGGCTGCTGGATGCGTGTGGCCGCTCCAGATTTTTTTTTTTGATAACCAGGCCGCTCCAGAATTGAATGAGCGAATGAAACAGAAGTAAAACATTGCCAACGGAACGATCCACACCCACTGCACGTCAGCCGCGTGCGCAAGCGGCCTCGCACCACCACCTGCAGCCTCTCTAGAAAACTATGTACTCCTAGAAGAGCAGTAGCAGCAGCATTACGACCTTGTGGGGCTTGCACGTTGTTGACTAAAAATATCACGAGGATTAGTAGTAATAACTCTCTCGTGATCCGGTGGTCAAAGTACGCTGCTGGGACAAGTACTCATATCCACGTCTCGAAAGAGACCAGGCGCACACAGGAGATCGGGTCGTTTCTGTTGAACGAAAGAGATCTCGCCTGGTGGCCACCGTACCACCACTACTACTAGTCCAGTCGTACTCCCATTTCTCACGTCGTACATGCTGGGCGGGCGGTCTGAATAACCGAGCTGTCACCAATCTTGTGAACTCGAAACAGTTCGCCTCTGCCCGCGCTATATATATATTCCCATTCCTCTCCCACAATTTGGCACGTTGTTAGTTGGAGGCGTGTTCTTTCGCCGTTTTTGATCTGCCTATTACTAGTAGATTGCCATGAGCAAGAGGGACAGGCCCGTGGCGTGGGAGATGGAGACGGCGCGCGTGCTGATGCTCCTCGCGCAGGCGCAGCAGCGGGAGCTGATGCAGCTCCACGGCGCGCTGCCGTTCCCGGGTGACCTGGCGTCGTCGCGCACAGGCGGCGGGCGCGTGTTCGAGTGCAAGACGTGCAACCGCAAGTTCCCGACGTTCCAGGCGCTCGGGGGCCACCGCGCCAGCCACAAGCGCCCCAGGCTTCTCCACCACCAACCACCACCCGATGACCTCTGCCTCGGGCGCCAATCACCGCAGCAGCAGCAGCCGGCCAAGCCGCGGGTACACGAGTGCCCGGTCTGCGGGCTCGAGTTCGCCGTCGGGCAGGCGCTTGGCGGCCACATGCGGCGGCACCGTGCCGAGGTGGAAGGCGAGGCGCTCAACAAGGTGCTGCCTGCTTCGGCGTGCGACCTCGCCGGTGGGGTCTGCCTCGACCTCAACCTCACGCCGTCGGAGAATTGTGCCAAGTGCAGGAACGTGTTGGTGCAGGGAGCTGCCGGGCAGGGTGTACATAAGGCGCTCGCCATGTTAGACTGCTCTCTGTAGACGAGAGCCTTCATTGATTTCTTAGACCGCTGCACATAGGATTTCTTTTCTTTTTTTCATTGATGTTGTTGGTTAGAATGTTGTTTCTTTGTTGGTACTATCATCGTAGGCCAGGGTAGCTTTAATAACTTTGAAGGGAATAGAAATCATCACTTGTATTTCCTTGGTGTAAATAGTAATAATAAGACATGTGCATTTTCATTTGATTAATAAGCGAAGCTATTTCAATATAGACATTGCAGTATGTGCTAACTGATTTCAGAAAATGGAACGTGCAATAACACGAAATTTCATTATACTATACTCCCTCCTTTCAAAAATAATTAGTATTTTAGTTCTCTGCTAGGTTCGTAGAAAACGTTGGCGAGCTCAGGCCACAAGATGCTCCATCACCCCGTGCCCAACAAGGTCGAGACGTGCTTCCACCCACCCAGTGCGCTTCCTCCTTCCTATATGGCTCGATTGGGCGAAGTGGAGCACGGGTAGTTCTCGACAGACCGTAAGCTCTTCATCACAAGAAGGCAACCTTGGGGATCACTACCGGAAAACGTGAAACTGCTTGTGTGTCATAATTTTTGCCGTATGCTTTTTGTCGAGTGCACGGCGAAAAGACTGTTGTCGTGTGTCCTGGGTCCAGCACACGGTATAAAGATGGTACACGGCAACCGACTCTTCGACGTGTACCACGCTGTGGGCACATGACGAACAGAAGCTTCGTCATGCGTCGCCCAGCAGGCACACGGTAAATCGGCGGTTTGTCGTGTGCCGCCGGCGCGGCACACGGCAAACAACACAGTATCCCGACGACATAAGACGGTCGTTAGATGGTCCATAGTTTACCGTGTGCCACGTCATGAACACATTGCAAACAGTCCACTTTGCCATGTGCTATAGCTCTGGTACCCGTTTGCCCGTGTGCCAAGCCAGGGCACACACAATAATAATTTTTTTTTTTAATTTCACCTCCACAACATTTTGTCTACTTCATGCATGGTGTGAGATGACTAGCAGTGTCTCTGTCCTGTCCACATACATATTTCCATTGGCTTGCTTAGTGAAGGCTTTGGGTATTGTTGACATTGTTTTGCTTCTCTATATTTTGCCTGTGTTTTTCTGTTCACCGTCTAGTCTCTCTCTTTTTTAGGTAAATATAAGACTAGCTATTTCGTCTCTTGATGAAGAAACAATTTTTTTATGTCTTATTACAAACAAACTTTCCTTGTACAAACTGATCATATAGAAACTTTTTCTGGGTTGATACATAGCACTCTTCACTCCATGAGGTGCGAGAAGGTGGGATTGAGATTCTCTATATTACCAACTAGGTCATGCATAAGGGTACTGTAGCATGTGCATTAACAAACATGAGTCGTCTGATGGAAAATGAGCCGACCAGATTTCACGCTATAGTAGAAGGTGAACAATGGGAAACTACATGCTACGGTGGATGCTACAGTATTAATGTAGAGACCACTATGCCTTCCCTCACATGTTACTTAGCACGAGTTACTGCAGTTGGCATCTAGACAAGGACTGCACCTGCACCCTAGTGCAGAGAATCTGGATCCGAGGAGGTGGCGTTTGTCGTTGTTGTTGTATTGGTCGAACTGAACTGCACACTCACTTACCCCCCCCCCTAGCCCAAAAAACGTTACCATATAATCAAGCAAAAAATTTAATTTTAGCCTGCCTCATAAGACAGATTTTATTGTCCACCTCCTCTCATGATTAAGTCATGGCTTGGCCCCTGGTGTTGCCGTGTGAGAAACGAGCTCTGAGCAGGGTATAGAGTGATGCTACATCTTCGTATCATTCGCATCCGCCATGGGTTCACGAGGCACAGACCCTCCCATTTTCTTGCACTGCTCTGTTATCGTGTGGTGTGATACACAATTGCCATCGTGTTGGTGGAACTGCATGGGCCTCGTGTGCCTAGTCCAGAGCCGCTCGAATGGGCTATGGCCATCATGTTGGTGGAACTGCGTAGGCTTTGCGTGCCTAGAGCCACTCCAATGGCACTGGTCATTGTGTTGGTGGAATTGAACATGCTTCTCATGTGCCCGGAGCCACTCTAATGAGCATGACCATCGTGTTGAGAAACCGCACAGACTTCTTGCGCGCCCAGAGCCACTCCAACTTCGGCCGTGAAACGTGGCAAAGTGTCGCATTTGCATGACGTCCACGCGCAATGCGCCCGCGGTCACAAGTACACGCTGGCTGTGACCAATTGCGCCCGCAGTCACAAGGACACGCTGGCTGTGACCAGCATCATAGAGCTTGTGGACCTGAACCAGCTGAATCTCCCGATTCATGGATCCAGATTCTTTCTATTTATGATAAACCAAAATTAATGTCAAGCATATATAACATAAATAATTCTGAATACTTTACGACAATGTTGATCCACATGCATCTTTGTAAGGCGGATATGTGCACTAATATTTACTTGCAAATTGCATACTATACGTGGTAATTAGTACTTATATAACAGAGATTTCAATAGTGCAGAGAAAATCCCCTCAAGCGTTCCATATTTTTGTTTGGAGGATCGCCATGGTCCCCCTAAACAAATCACAACATATAATACACTGAGAATCATCGCATGAGATGCTAGAAAAGGAGTCAACATGAATTCGCAGCGCACAAGACGGCAGAGCGAGGAGATAATAATGCCGGATACTACAATACAGTAAAATTATGCGGCCACAGCGCCACTAACCATCATCGTCTCCACAACTAGGCCGGAAAGGAATGCTACTGAAACTAGTGTTTGGCGATCGCGAAGGGAGCCTGCACCTAATAAGTCTTGCAAGATCCTGGGAACGATATGCGTAACGATTAGGATAACAAGTTAGGCGAAAAGCTAAATCGGTGGAGAGAGAGAGAGAGAGAGAGAGAGAGAGAGAGAGAGTAAATATTGGAGACATATACGTACTATGCAAATAGATATGCCTGCAATCCCCAGCCTCTCTTTACGCGTCACCCAGCAATTTACTACAAAACACTAGTCTCAAGTTACAACTTGACCACTATGATATACTAGTACTCCAAATAGACGCTCTTCTATATTTTGGTTGTATAGATGTATGTTTAAATACAAAATAGATATTTTTTTCTGGTCATGTGATTGAAGATATAACAATATTGAAACACTTGCTCCATATAAAAAGGTGAACGCCATTCCTGAGATTTTCTGACAATTCAGTACTAGAATTCAGTTTAGATAGATGCACACCAATCGTGAGCATGGGACATATACCTATTCTGTTTGGCATAGCTTCAGCTAGCTTCATAATAGAGCTGGAGTTTATTTATAGGGTAAATTGAAGAGTTTCATTTTAATTTTATGATAAAATAAAATAACTCAGGACAAGAATTTTATCTAATTACAATTCTTGCTTCATGAATTTCTGAAGTTAGGTCGTATGAGCAGCTTCAAAAAACTTGAAAAAATTGAATTAGAAACTATGTCAAACACGACCTAGAGAATCATCGTAGACATCCAACAGCAGCGTTATTAATACAATCCAAAAAGAAGCGTGGCTGCTAAACAGGAATCTGAAACTTCCGCTTTCGAGAACCTGAACTTCACGTCGCGTTAAATATCAGCTCAAATCGTTACCTCCGGCAGAAATGCACCAAGGTATGCGCCGAGAGGATGCAGCCGGCCACTCATCGAACGGAATATAATGTGCGTTCCGAGTGGCAGCGGCAATAGCCACTGATACTCCAAGCACCGCGCCGTTGACACTTGACCACCTTTTTGCGACGACTGCAGGTCATCAGTAATCCTCATCATTTCCATTTGTGGCCGGCGTAGCAGCGACACATGGAGACCGCCCTATTCGATTTTATCCGGTTCTGTCGCACCTTTCCATTCCCTATTTATACCCGGGTTTGGGTTGGGCTCGGGTGTCAAGCAGCTAGCTCCTGCCGCTCTTCTGAACACACCGCGCTCGCTCGCAGCTCAGCTGCTGCTGTAGCTGGTAGTAACACTGCGAGAGTGCGAGAGAGGGCCTGCCGAGTGAGCCAGTAGAATCAATGGCGACTTGCTCGCACGCACAGGCCAAACCCAAACCCGGCTGCAGCATGGCGGAATTGGTGAACCCAGTGCGTCGAAGGGGCCAGGTCAAGGGGAACATCGCCAAGAACATTTTTGAGGCCGTGGGCACGGCAGTCGTGCTCGCTTGCGACTGCAACAAGACCACGGGCTCTGGCGCAGGCCAGAAAGACGGCAGGGGCAAGAAGGCGCCCACCACCGCCACCGCCGTGGTTGGCGCCAAGAAGAACTGAAGAAAACAATCAAAGACGATTAACTAATTAGTGGAAGGAGAATAAATTGTCATGCAAACCATAACGTCGTACCTGCTTTCCTAGTTTTCACGTGACCGATTGGCCGTACCGTATCCATGCATGGTAGCGTTACTTTTGTGTTCAGATTTGGTCAATGGGGTGCACGCTGTTTGTCTGTGTGTGATGTGGCATTTGCTTGTCCCAGCTTATTATCACGGTCTTGTGTAGTTGTGTCGGTTATTCAGTTTGTGTGTAGTTGTGTCATGTTATTCAGCTTATTATCACGGCCAGAAAGCTTTTGCTGAAAATGATTGTGCTAATACATGGTTCTAGATGATGTGACGTGACATGCATTAATTTTCTCTGCCATCTTAGATAGTACTGTATATGTTTGCATTGGTTTGCTTAGTGAACGCATTGGGTATTGTTGACTTGTCTCTCTGCGGTTCACCTCCTGCCCTTCAATTTTTCTTGTGTAAAATCATGAATTTATGTATTTAGTTTCTTCTCTTGATGAGGAGGCATTTGGTTTAATTTTGCATTTAATTCAGTCATATTTTCAAAATAATGAAAACATATTATTTAAATAATAAAAAATATATTGTTAGAACAATAAAACCATACCGCTACAACAGTAAATTCTCAATTAGACTATTTTTTCTTACCATGGAATTTCTTTTGACACAAGTGAATGGAAAATCTAAGGTAATTATCCAACAGTTGAAACATTTGCAAAATCACGGTTACTTGATATGGAGATAGCTCCTTTTTATGTCCTAAAGTAACAAATTTCCTTGAAATCGTTGGCTTGCACGAAGTGAAGTCTGTAAAAAAATGTTAATTGGGTGTAATACAAATACAGACACTTAATCTTAATACATGCATAGGTATACATCCCAATGAATATATGCACACACATACACCCTACCTCTATGAATGTCTTTGAAAGACTGTTGCAGTCGGCTTGATCTTAACATTAACGAAGTCACCACTGATGAATCGCTGCCGACGAATACATTGCCTCTTATTGAAAGAATAATTTGTTGTAAATGCAGAACCCGTTTCAAAACTGAGATTTGAACCTCGGTGAATTGGTTCTGTCACAAAGAAGGTAACCATCTAACAATACTTGCTAGATATACGTGTTGCTATTGGCAACTTCTAAACCACCACGAGATGGAGACTCAGAAACATATATGTGTTTGTATTATGCTTGCATTGCTCAACTTGTTGACAAAAACGATGTCACACTTGTGCTTATACCTAATTAACCCTTTTCTGACTAATTTATCAAATATAAATAAAAAAAGTTTATGGTTTTTAGAAGCATAAGGTTATATGCAACTCAGTTATGTTCATTATTAGTTATGCAATTATTCTTTGCCTTCAGTGACATGTGAGTGTATGAATTTAATTTCATAAATATGAACATAAACTGGATCATAATCTAGTCTCTCTGACTTGCACGGATCACCTAGCCTTAGATCAAAACATGAACTCATCATCGTTGGATGAAGCCATTCTGCCAGCGAGGTTACATGCCTTCGTGATGCAGGCAATTCGAAAAGCTCGCGAGCCTAATGAGATAAGAAAAAAAATCATTTAAGAAGTTATGTTTCTTGAATGATCTAAGCTCTAAATGATATGTTGTCAAACAATACACAAGAGCGATGTGAAGTCAAAATCATCTCTGATATTGCAGCTATATGATTTACTTAAGAACACTAAGGCATATATATATAACATCACAATTTTCATGTTCGTCATTTTTTATGTCCAGTCTCGTGAGCTATGAAGAGCTTCCTCGGAACTTAACGAGCAGAACGGAACCAAAAGTCGAGCTAGCTCAATAGGCAAATTAGCTAAACCAAGCCAAATAGCCACGACATCACTCTTAGTTGTCTACTTATGCAACTCAAAAAAAAGTTGTCTACTTATGATTTCGAAACCGGCGTTTTTTCCACTAGGCTTGCACACAAAATAATCTTAATTTGACTATATTGTTCACGGATTCTTCTAACGAAAAAAGTTTAAGTGCGGAACTTAGTTCGTTCTGACCTAATACTGAAGGAAATTTCATCCCTAGAAAATGTGTCCTCTGAAGAAAGGTCTGAGAAGGATCACCTAGCAGCTGAGTGGAATCGTTGCCTTCTCGATCGGAACGATCGACCTCAACATGACGAGGAGTGACGCTCAACTCTGACGACCAAAAGTTGCTGCGTCATCTCTGACGGCATTCCCGAAGATAAATCTTCTCTGGATAAATGCTAACTGCATGCTACAGCATAGGAGGCGCATGCCTTCTTGTGATTTGACTCAGCGAGTACTAGAAACTTGCAGGTCTCTTCTTCCTTCCTTTCCGCGTTTAGGATTCATAACCTATGATATCGTTGACTATCTAGTAATTTGCTGTCACTACGATAATAGCTAGTGTAAAAGGGCAAGCAAAAACTGAATATTCCTCCCTTCGCATCCGGTTAAAGATCGATTGACATTGACCCATATGAAAAGGCTTCTTTCTCTCCGACAAGTTGACGACCCAAGTTCCACGGGCTGTTGAGCTCCGTCTGGATTTCTTCCTATGTATAGCACGTGGCAATGGTTCTTCCATCTGCACTCTTGACTTCCGGGGACTAACAAGCTTTCGTGTTCTACACTTCTACTGAATTTAGCCATCCGCAACAGGTGCTCTTTTAAACTACTAATACTAGTACTAGTACTTGTTTCAAGTAGTAATTTTCAAAAAATTATAAGCAGTACACCATGCATCATGCTGACCGTGAACCCAGCATGAAGTCGCATGTTTCTAGAGCGAAATATTAAATTGTACTAATTCAATAGCCTACTTTTGTTAGAATTTTTTCGCTTGGTTCCATCAACTGTAGCAGTATAGGGCACGCAACAAGCAACCTGCCAGACACCTGAGCCACTAACACAGTTACAGAAGTCGCCCGATTAAATACAGCGAGTTGACTTTTGCGCACTGGTTGATCGTGCTGGCCTGCTTATACTCCACTAACATCGTTAAGACCCTATGCAAGCGTGACTTAGCTACCTACTAGTTGCCTATAGTCAGATACTCTTTCGAGCCTCACATCGTAAATTAGTCTGAAGAGATGACCAGGCAGAGGTTTGGTGAAATCGTCGGGCACTCATATCGTTGCTGATTTTATTAGTGAGTCCAAGATTTGGCATTGGTTAGACTTAGAGCATCAGCGCGCACGCGTGATTTGTGATGTTTTGTTTGGAAAAAATATGCAGTATGTAGTAGTGGTTGGTGGCTTGGTGCATCTAGCTCGGGGTCGCGTGAACGCATGAGTCTTGCAGCAGGTTAGGATTGAGTCGTTCTATACACAAACAAAGTTTAGCTTTTCTGTGTTCCGGATTCAAGACATTCCTGGTAGCTTCTTTTTTGCTTTATTTTTTGACATTCGAAAGAGAAAGCGTACAGCTGTAACTTGCATGTGTTGAAACTCGAAAGTAAAGATGCTCAGTGAGGGAGGTTGGAGGAAATGCCAAGAAGGCACATACGCAGTGTTCTACATGGACCCCTTTATCTTGGTAGGTCGAATCATTTTTAAGAACTTTTAGCCTCAGAGTAATACCAGTCAAATATTTCCTTTTGCCTCTCCAAGACGAGAGTACTGCACTCTACCTAGTAATACGATGAGAGCTGCAAGCGACGTTAGTTAGTCTAATTCGTGCCCCCTGCCGGACCAAACTCGCATGTCCGAGTCATTGCGCCACGTGCTTATCTACGTGGCCAAGTTGGTTGGCGCGAATACGATTTGCGTCCCCAGCAGAGATTAGGTGAGTTACCTACTAATCTTCGCAGGTTCGAAGAGGATTTTACCATTGTTTTCTTTTGGGCAACTGGTGTCTGCTAACCGCTTAGAACGAGAACGACGGCTAGCGCGCGTTGACATTTGACCCGGCTACTGCAGCAAAGCTGGTTCATTCGAGGAAGCGTGTTGCTTCGGCTGCCTGGCTGCAAGAAATTAAAGGCTGCTTAATTAGTTTTTTTCTCCCCCTTTTTTTTTTTTTTTTGCGACGAAGAGGCTGCTTAGCTCTTCGTTCACTTAATATGACCACGTTCCATTATTATTGTTCGGACAATAATCCAAGGATTTGATTGTAAAGTGCGGTCGTGGAACAACATTCCTTGTCAAAGGAAGTTAGTTGGCACAGAAGACTGTCGTTCCTGTCAGTCACAATATCAGTAAGTTTGACTTGGCGTTCCAGTAGATTTCCGGATCCTCCACTTGCTTGATCCTCACAGAACTGTCGCAGCATACTAGTCCGTACTGCTACCAGATAGTCACGCACTGACGAGACGATCGAAAACCCCTCGCTCGATCGTACGCGTTCTAGAGGATTGTACCGCCCGGCTCTGTGGACCCAACAAATTGACGTACTGAAAACCTCCTGTGTGGGCACTAGTCACCAACCGTACCACCGGATATGTGTGAAAGCCGTGGCGCGCAGAGAAGTAAAACACGGGGAACGGAACGGATCCAACCGGACGCCACCACTCTCTGGAACTAGAATAGCAGCAGCAGTATTACGACCTTGGCATGCAGCCGGCCACAGCCAGAGCTTGAACGACACGCACGTTGCTGACTAAACTACCACGAGGATTAGTACGTACAGCGTATTAGTAACTCGTGATCCAGTGGTCAAAGTACGCTGCTGAGACAAGTACTCACATCCACGTCTGGAAATAGACCAAGCAACACGAGATCGGGTCGGTTCAGTGGAACGGATGATCTCGCCACTACTAGTCCAGTCGTGCTCCCATTTCTCACGTCGTCGTGTCGTACGTGCCGGGCGGGTGGTCTGAACCGATCGAGCTGGCACCAATTTTCTGACGCTGCCTCCGCCCGCGCTATATATCCCTGGCGATCGTGCCCCATTCCTCTCCCACAATTATTTGACCCGCCTGCTAGTAGCCATGAGCAAGAGGGACAGGCCCGTGGCGTGGGAGATGGACACGGCGCGCGTGCTGATGCTCCTCGCGCAGGCGCAGCAGCGGGAGCTGATGCAGCTGCGGCACCACCACGGCGCGCTGCCGTTCCCCGCCGACCTGGCTTCGTCGCGCGTAGCAGGCCGCGGCGGGAACGGCGAGCGCGTGTTCGAGTGCAAGACGTGCAGCCGCAAGTTCCCGACGTTCCAGGCGCTCGGGGGCCACCGCGCCAGCCACAAGCGCCCCAGGCTGCTCCACCACCAACCACCACCCGATGACCTCTGCCTCGGGCGCCAATCACCGCCGCAGCAGCCCGCCAAGCCGCGGGTACACGAGTGCCCGGTCTGCGGGCTCGAGTTCGCCGTCGGGCAGGCGCTCGGCGGCCACATGCGGCGGCACCGTGCCGAGGCAGAAGGCGAGGCGCTCAACAAGGTGCTGCCTGTGGCGTCCGACAAGGCCTGCGACGTCGCCGGTGGGATCTGCCTCGACCTCAACCTCACGCCGTCGGAGAACTGCGACAAGTGCAGGAACGTGCTGGTGCGGGGCGCGGCCGGGCAGGGTGTACATAAGGCGCTCGCCATGTTAGACTGCTCTCTCTAGTCGAGAGTCTCCATTGATTTCTTAGACCGCTGCACATAGGATTTCTTTTTTTCAATTGATGTTGTTGGTTAATTAGAATGTTGTTTCTTTTGTTTCTTGCTCATCCTGACATACTCCGCTCCCAAAACACACACAGTTTTTTAGCTTTTGTGTAATCCAAGATTCAGCCATGATGTTTGTTTGTTGGTATCTTCATAGACCAGCGTAGTTTCAACTTTGCACGAAATACAAGTCAGCACTTGTATTTCCTTGGTGTAAATAGTAATAAGCCATGTTCATTTTCATTTGATTAATAAGCAAAGCTATTTCAATACGAACATTGCAGTATGTGCTAACTGATTTCAGACAATGCAAACATGCAGTAACACGAAATTTCATTATACTATACTCCCTTTGTCCCTAAATAATTCATATTTTAGCTCTCTATTAGGTTCATAAAAGATGCTAAGTATGAATCTAGATGAGTCCAAATTTATAAAAGATGCTATCAATCTAGACACATAGAAACAGAGTCATAAACAACAAATAAAGTGGGACGGAGGGAGTAGATAACAAACAAAAGAGTAATTGATGCACTGCAGAATCACACATCTTGATTATCTCCTTCCTATAGTATCAAGCCAAAAGTAAGAAAACAAAGTCAGTAATTCACAGTAATGACGAGCAAGCATTCCTCATGAGCTGCAACAGGCAGATCTCTCATCTCCGACTGGCTTTGGCCTAATATTGACAAGTCGCTCCTACAGGCAATTAAAGTGTTGGTCAACCTCCAAATTGATATTGCTAATGTACAAAAATACAAGCCTCTGTACGATCATACCTCAGGTTTGGAATCAGCCTCGGAGAGTCTTTGTTTAATGTCTCGGGCAATGGAGAAAAAAGCTTGCCCCACATTGTGGTTAGTCTTGGCACTCTGAAAAATAAAGAGTTATTAAGTAAATAAGTTCACCGGAAAAATGTAAAACATCATAGCAACTACTCCCTCCATTCCTAAATGTAAGCATCTTTTCACTTTTGGAAATCATATTTGACCGTTTGTATTATTAAAAAAATTATGAAATTATTATTTATTTTTATATAATTTGTTTTATCATGGTAGATTTCAATATGACTCATTTATTTATTTATTTATTTTTGTAAAAAACTTTGAATAAGACAAATGATTAAGGTAATATCCAAAAAGAGAAAGAATGCTTATATAAAAGAATGAAGGTGGTAACTTACAGTCTCAAAAAACTGTATGCCGTATTCATCAGCTAGTGCCTGTCCCTTTGCAGTCGGAACAGCCTGGAATGACAATAAAAAGAAAAGGTGAAACATTGAGCTACTAAATTCGAAATTGACAGAAGTAATAAAGAGGGTAGATATTTTTTTCGAGACCATGCCTTGGCATGTATTTCATTAAGAATAAGTGGGAAGGCTACAAAGTGAGCCTTGATCGTGATATAGAGGGTAGATATTACTAGATAACTAAGAAAAAAAATTGAGGGTTAGGGAATCAATACCCTTTTACTCTCGTCCATATCAACCTTGTTCCCGATCAAAATTTTCTTCACATTGTCAGAGGCATGTTGTTCAATGTTGCGAATCCAGTTCTCTATATCTGTTTGCCAAATGAACCAAAATTTTAAAATGACAAGAAAACTTGCAAAGTAATCCATATTAAATCTAAAATATAACCAAGGATCATACTGTTGAAAGATGCTTCATCTGTGACATCATAAACTAGCAAGATGCCCATGGCTCCTCGGTAGTATGCTGAAACAAATAGAAATTTACTTTGAGTAGGATTTGTCAATTTTATCATATAGCGTCAGACAAAACTGGGCAGTAGTTAGCACAAAATGAACCAAGGATGGCACCTGTAGTGATAGTCCTGAATCTTTCCTGACCAGCCGTATCCCAAATTTGCAATTTAATGCGCTTGCCATCCAATTCAATTGTACGTATCTTAAAGTCAATGCTGCATACAAGCAGGACTTAAGGTCAACGGGGTAAATAAATGTTGTCAATTCTAAATGCAAGATGAATTTTAGGAAAAGCAAACCAGTATTACCCAATTGTTATAATGGAATTATTAGTGAAGCAGTAGATAAGAATGTAAAATGACTTTTAGGGACAGTAAAAGAAGCTTACCCAATTGTTGCAATGAAACTAGTATTGAAGGAATCATCGGAGAACCGCAGGAGGAGGCAACTCTTGCCAACGCCTAAGCACACAGATATATCAAAGAAAAGGTTTGTTATAAATTCAGGAACTTGGCTACTCAACACCTACACAGTTGAGAAAACGACCATGCAGAACAAGTGCACCCACGGATGCAGTGCATTTTCGGTGCTTTACGACAATGTTATGGCCAAGGAATACTAAATTCTTATATAGTAAGACTTTTTTTCCCCAGAAAAATGACATGAGCATGCATTTAATTAAGGAGGAAAAATAACATACAAAAGAAAACGAGGTCCAAGGTAAGAATCAAAGAGAATCCCCACCTAGACAACACCAAATATATAAGGATACTACTATTTAAACTACAAACTACAGATCATGCTCTAACAATCAAGTAGATATATAAGGCCAAAGAATAAGTTTTATTGATTGGGTAAGCTTTCTGCTCAAGTAAACATCTTCAATCTCCTGCCTGATTCGATCACTTTGTCACATTACAGGGGTCATTGTAGATCATACATATGGGAAATACTTCACTGAACATAGAGGCATGTGCCCCACCTAGCTTTTTTATTCATCAAATTGTTAAATTTGATATTTTTGTACAAGTGTGGGCACATACCCTATGCCCACAAAAATCATTCTCCATACATAATGTTGTAGCCACTAACCATCATGTTGTCTTGAACATCTCTAATGAACCATGAAGGAGCAAATCTCTAGCCATTTTTTTATGTGCAAAGTATCTATGCTACACTACAGCAGCCCTTAATAAATAACTTAAATTCTATATGAACCCTTGTAAATGAAGCAATCTGCTCAAGTGATGTAGCCCTACTTGAAACCCTTGTTTGGACTGTGAACATGAGCTAGACTTATATTTTACAACAGATATTAAAAAAGCCCGGTATTTGTTCAAAACATGGGATCAGGTCATTGGACCTCCATATTGAGTTGTATGCACCAACCAGTTCACCTAAAAGCCTAAGCTGATAAGGAAAGGTGGGCAATTCACTTATACTTCAACACTCCATAATTGTGTATGGATAAACCTTGTCTGTCCAGGGATCCTTCAGCAACTGTCTTGGGATTAAGTATTGCATAATGCAAGTACGTAATCCCAAATTTCTCTTTCCCACATGCCAGCAAAGCAGATGGTTATCGTTTTAGTCGGACCCCAGTTTTCAATTCATAAAAAAATATGGAGCTTGACTGTGTAACGGAACAGCCAACAAATCGCAGCTAATACTGACACATGACACATATATAACCAGTTCAACTACCTCAACTCGCCACGAAACGAGTAGCAAAGCCGCATGCTCCAATTATTCGCTCAAAATCTAGTAACTGTGAGATGCGATCTATTAACTGTTTAGGACAGCATTATGCTTTATGCTTGCACGCGACGGACCAGATAACAGAAACGCACAAAGCAGAGACAGAATCAGGAGCCATGCAGCAATACACTCACCGCTATCGCCGATGAGCAAGAGCTTGATGAAGTAGTCATAGTCGGCGCGAGCCCTCGCCGGTGCCGAAGCCATCGTGCTCCCACCGGACTACCTCAACCTTTCACCGGCAAAGAATAGTTAACGACAGAGATCAAGAAATCACGACACCGTCGAAGCAGTAGAATGTGTAACGGGCGCGGGAACCGCCGAGTTTTACCAGTCGATGCGGGGAATAGATTCGAATCGAGGAGGAGCACGAGGACGGCGACGGGTGGATCAAGGAAACCGTGCGGCACGAGGGCTATCACGGTAAAATTTCCCGATGTTTCGGTGATCGCGTCGATTGCGGAGTGATTTGTGGTGCGGGCCTTTTCGGGGCTGCCGTTTGGTGGGTCGCTTGAGGCCTTTTCGTCGGGCTCGGCTACGGGTCCTATCAACCTGGGCTCATGGGCTGCAATATTGATTGATGTAACTTGACGATCCGGCAGGTTTCCATCAATATCAATCACAGATTCAGTGTCAAAGCGTTCCATCAAAAACAAAATCACCATGTCAAAATCACCATTTCTGAATAAGCATCTCAAGAATAAAATATGGTCGATTCTTAGCTCTCATACGCGATTTTATTATTTTCCGATATAAAAACTGGTGACGAATGGAGAACCTAACGCAGTTCATCAAGGAACAGGGGCATATGAAAATCGAAGATCAGCTGTGCCTATATTGTCAGACCAAGCCAATAAACTAGGCAGCTGCAAGCTTGTTCTACCTCCACATGATCACAACCAACCAGCTTTCCAACCCATGCTTCGTCAAGGCCACTCCAATTCGACGTCCACAGGAAGGCACGCAAAAAGCACCGAATATACTTTGAATACTCCAAAGCATAACAAAGCATGGAACAGAAAAAAGGAAGAGTTTACATGTGCGCAAGAATATGCTAGGGAAGATACCTCATTCAGGTCTGCCAAAAGGTAGTCACCACCTAAGCTTCCACTGGCTGAAAGAAACCTCAACCTCTCTATAAATGCATCTCGATCCAACTCCTTCCATGGAGGACCCGTCACAAGGCCCCTCTCTAGTCGCTACCCCCTAACATTGGCTTGATGCTGCTGGCATGTTGCCCATGATGCGTCCTCTCCCTCGGCTTCACCAGCAGCGACGATGGCGGTGCGGTGCCATGGCGATAGGCAGCGGGTGTTCGGCCATGTAGGGCAACTATACATCTTTGGCAGGTCTTCCTCCATGGGAAGATAGTGATGGAGTGTGTTCTTGAGAGAAATGAAGATCATTGTATCCATTATCTGTATCACAGAAATATTATAATCTATATTCGAGTTCTCTAGTTGCTGAGGTTACTGCATATTCTGTTTGCATATTTTCGTTGAGCATATTACTCTAAGCACCACTGTTTGTCTCTTGATAGAATTTTTTTATTGAGCTGCACATCTTCTACAGAAAATACTATATGTGCAACCAAGACACAAGAATATTTTTGAACTCATGTGCTGACATGTTTTTTATTATTATTGATTGGACCCTCGGTGTACAGCAGATCACAATGTGTAGCAGACTTGTTTTACTAAGGTTCCCCTGTGCGGGCAGATTGTTGTTTTCAGTGTTTTTGAGTTTAATGCGCAGAAGCAAGTAAGAGTAATATACGACATAAGGTTACGGCATTTAACAATATAATCATTTGTGTAAAAAAACTGAGGTCTAGGAGTATCTCCAGATGCAACATCCTGGCAACATGAATCCAGGTGTCATGCATGAATCTTCACTTCATTGGAAACATATTCAGATTTCCATGGAGCCCTGGAATCATACACAGAAATTATCGGAAGTTGAAAGACAAACTTGTACTAGACATCACATTTAGCATCGAAGCTTCAATTTCATAAAATTCAGCTGCCCAACTACATAAGTTGAGCAGAAACTGTCTTACAGTTTCGAGCTCTAACAAGGGAACAGTCAACCACGTCTCACATATCACAAAGCCAAACCGAAAAAACAAACATGCTGATTCTTCATAAGTTCATGTCTCCAGCTACTCAGACAAAAAAAACTGATGCTTCTTGCAGAAGGGCCGTCTCAGTAGAAGAAGCCAAGGACTTTGCCACCGGCGTTCTTCCGTCTCGCTTCCTCATGGTCCATGATCCCAGCAGATGTTGTCAGCACAATGTAACCAAACTGCAAGTAGTGTGGGGAGAAGGTTGATCACTTTAACACCTCAAAGGATGGTGTGTACAAATTAGCACTGTTTATGACAAATAAACGTAAAGAAAAGGGCAATAAACAGACCTGACGAGATGGCAGAAGCCTGGCCGTCCATCCCTCAATCTCCTTCACTCCAACATCAAAGCGGGGACTGATAACACCACACTTGTTCAGTCTGCCATTCAGTTCAACCACAATTTTTCCAGACCTGTGGTCATCCACATACTCAAACTCACCGATGTAGCCTACATAAAGAACAACAATTAAGAAGGAATCCTTCACAAGAAACAGGTAAGAACAGGATGGGCAAATTGGATAACTAACCATGCTTCTGCATGACCATGAGAAACTTGATTATGACCTTTGACGATGGCCTGATCATGACCTGACGCTTCCCTCTCTTCTCAGCATTGTACATGCTCTTCAAAGCATCGTTAAGCACACTGACCCTCACCATAGTGACCTTACCTGCAGAAAATATCAAATAAATAACTTGTACAGGCAGCCTCACATTGAAACCAAAGAATAAGTAAAAGTAATTGAAGTTTCAAAATAGATTGCCTAAAGAGTTCAAGTTCTCACAACAACTATATTACAACAGCTACAGAATACTATAACTGAATCCAACAAAAGATCACATGAGGCAGTCAAAACTCAGAACCCATTTGTAGACTAAATAGTAAGAGCAGTTGCAATAGCAAAGTTGTACCCTACAATGAAATACGAATATCTGGCTTTTTTTAATAGAGGTACCAAAACAACAAACACCACGAAAAAGAATGAAACTGAGTTTATCGGCAACAATAGCAAGTATGGTTTGATAAAAAACTTGAGACAAGGGATGATATTCCTATATTCAGGTAAGTATATCCATGTGTGAACTGCTACATGTTACATGTAAAAGGACCCAGATGTGTTCCACATAAACTGAATACAGAAAGCAGCATAGCATGGCAGCAAAATTATCTCATAGGACATTAGTCTGTAGCCACGAGAAGGTATTATCCCCTTTTCATGTTTGTAAAGTAATTATGAGAAAAGTTCACTTTGCAACGAAGCATAATTAAATATTAAAACGATAATCTCAACACAGTCGTATACAGTGACTCTTGTCTACAGAGAATGACGTTGAAACACACTGCCGGTCACTTACATAAAACCAACAGAAGATGCATGACTCTTCATTTTCAAGACAACTACGTTACCATCAGCCCAAGGGCATACAGAATATTAAGTAACGCCCTAGCTGACATGAAACCTATAGAGATTACCCAAAGTATACACAGTACAGATTCTAAGTTGCTTTTACTCAGGACTAGCATCATATACGCGTATAAAGGAACTACCATTTCCACTATTGCATGTTTCCTCTCCTGAGATCGATAAACTAAAGGAGCACAGATCCATGCCCTGATCTCCCTCATCCCCACCTGCCGACTAAATCAAACTATCAATAGCGCCGCCTCCACAACCCCAGAATCTACCCGAGACAACAACATGAAGCTAAGGTGGCGCAAGCAAGGTGCAGAGATGAAATTTTGTTTTGACGATTTTGCAGATCTAGGAAGTAGCAGAAGCAGCAGCAACAACGAAAACAGGAGACGTCGAGGCGTAGATGATTGGAGGACACATACCTCTTGGGAGCTCTGGCCGTGAAGGAAGCGGTGGCGGCGGAGCGAGAGGCGAGGTCGCGTGGAGGAAGAAGCGGCGCGCTAGGGTTCCACGAGGGGTTAGAGCTCTTATAACGGGGTCAGTATACTGCGAGTGTGCAGTTGGATATTGGTCCAACGGTGAGGATTTGCCTCTGAGTGGGCGGCGATCAGAAGTGCCGGCCCATAGTCTGTCTAGTCTTGCTCTTGCCTAAAAACTCAGAGGCCCACTATTTGAAGAATCTCTGAAGGCCCATGTCACCGTACCGTTTAAATGGGCTCTTAGCCTTACTGAGTAGGCTTTCTGGACGAGTCAGCCCAAATTCGCTTTCAGGCTACGTGGCAGCACAAAAACAGAGGAAGAAAAAAGGAAGTTCTGAAGTTCACTGTGCTCCGTCCGGCTCAGGCTCACCGACGTCCGACGTTCGCCGAGGACGCGTCGGGGCAGCTCAAGACCTTGCTGGCTGCTTGACCTGTTGATCACTGACAACAAGGTTGAACTGCAGCACAGTCATGAGCTTGTAATCTTCTCTGAAAAGTATCATGACTTACCATTCCAATGCTTAGGTTCAGAACATCGGCAAGCTTGCTACTGTTTCCATTTGAACTGATATCTGTTATCCTCGGCGTTCATTACGGTGCGCTCTGTTAGTAAGTTCGTGACGAACTCTCAGCTGCATGTCGTTCTTTTTCCGAAATGGCGGGTGGCGGCAACTCAGCGGTGCACACGAGCGGAGGGACACCAATAATCTGTATTCTGTACAGGCATGGGCTTATCATGGCCTGGTCGATGGAGCCATGTGAGTGAGCAGCCCATGTGAGGCTGGACACGAGCGCCAGGATCTTGGAATCTACTAACATGCACGGGCGCCCTCGCTTACCAGTTAAACACTGCCCTTTATCATTTCTTTTCTTCTCTGGCCTCATCAGCCACCAGCTTGATCAGGCTGTAACGCCCACAAAACAATACGAAAAGATTCCGTCGCGATAGAGACGAGTACGGGGTGCAAATCTTGGGAAATGTATTTGCGTGGATTACACGCATATTGAACCCAATAATTGCCGATTTGCTAGCGCTGGTGAAAATCCGAAAACAGACGAATATGTCACGCAGAAACCGTTAGCGTGGGGATCGATCCGTACTGGCCATTTTCTAAATCGGTGATTGCTCCATTATGATTGGTTCCGTTCGTGGATTCCCCTTCCCCGGTTTGCACGTGGGGCCTCAGTTAACAAGGGCAGAATGGTTCGTGAGCGAGCACTAACCCAATAAAATTGGCGAGCTCGGTCCTGAGATTCCGGTACAAACGATTCAGGAGTGCCACTTGTTTAGCTAGCAGGAAGCTTCCTGGATGCATCGCGAGGGCGCAGAAAAATGCGTAAGAACTCACAAGCATCGTACTCACCAGGCAGGACGCCAGACAGCTCGTGCCAAGTTGATCTTGAGTCGCAGAGCCAAGTTGATCTCAGTTGGCAGGGGTGCAGAGATGGCACGCCTAGGTGGATCGTGGTGAGGGGCCAGATCGGCGCCGATTCAGCAAGAAAACGCCATCTTATCGGGCAACCAGGCCGTCTTATTTTTACCGGGGATCGCAAGCACTGACGAAACGTAGTAGAGCCATGCAGACGCACGTCTGGCACATGGCGTGCCGCGTTCACAAGTCAGCGCCCTTGGGAAGCAGAAACTGTCAGAGCGCGTGTGAACGTACGGGTTATTGTACAATTTGTACTGGTTTAGCGGCACTGGGCTGCTAATGAAAAAAAAACTTTGTTAGTATTTTTCAATACGATGCCATCCTTGAGCGTGCGGTTGGCGGGCTATATATACCGGCGTCTTCTTCCTCTGTTCAGCTCAAGCACTCCTCCAGACTCCCCTGCCTAGTAGTTAGCAGTGAAAACAGCCGCACGAGGCGAAGCCTTGTAAGTCTTGCTAAGAAGGTCGGAGATGTCGCAGAGGCAGGGCAGGCACCAGCGGCGGGCGTCGCAGAGCGTGTTCGTCCTGCCGGAGAACTTCGCCCTGGAGGACGTGCCGGCGGCCGTGGCGGAGGGCGGCGTGGAGCAGCGGAAGAATGCGGACGCCTCCGAGCAGGCGGCGAGGCAGGCGGGGCGGCACCGGCGGGCCATGTCCATGGCCGTGGCCTCCAGGGACCTGGAGATGATCTCCGAGGACATCGGGAGCTACAAGTACGGCGCATAGATCACGCGCCCGGACGCGTGTGTTCCTCCGTCCGGTGGTGGTTCTCGCGCCCGTTTTAGGTGCAGAAGCGGTGGTGGTGTCTCGGTCCTGCTGTCCGGTGTCCTGTCCTGTACTCGTGTCGCTGTGTTCGTGCTGTATCGATCGATGCTTCTTCTATCAGTTTGTACTAGCTCCTGCCTCCCTGATCTAGAAGTAAATAAAAAAAACTTCAGCTTCATCGAAAGCACGAGCGCACACACAACCAGTCAAACCAACCTGCGAGCAGCCGCACCAAAACTGCATTGTGATGACGCTATCCAAACTCCAAAGCCACGGCATCCGCACTCGTTCTGAGGAGCTCGTACACTGTCGATTAACCGTTGCCTGCGGTAGCGTACGCAGGCACACGCACGCAGCGCGCGTCTACCTCAGCGTGAGCCGGGGCGGTGCCAGTCCGCACACTCCACGACTGCGCCATGAATGACGATGAACCCCGGCTGCGCATCCACCTCCGCGAGTTGGGTTTCCGCTTCGAATCCGGCGCGAGTTTGGTTCGGCCACGCGCAGTTGCCACTTGCCAGGCCCAAATTCGTATTGCTGTCAAGACAGGAAAACGTCCCACGCCGCTTGCGGACAACAGCTCGGGTTCCGGCCTCGGCGGCAAGAGTTGCCGTTTTGGACCGTTGCCGTCCATATGGGCGGGAACCGGGAGCCCGCGCAGACGCGGCTGGAGCCGTAGGAGGAAACACGCGTCCTGGCCTCCTCCGACGCTATCCCGTGCTGCCCGGTTCTGTAGGAGAGCGATACATGCCACATGCGGTCCTGGCAAACTACGAACTGGTAAATTTGGTTTGCCTGTTGCGAACGGGTGCGTCACGACATGCAGCAACTTTTGCGGATCCCGGCTCTCGGCCTCTCAGGTGAGAGAACCTTCACCGCGTTTTACAGAACCTTGGGTGATGGCCGGTAGGCCTCACCTCCGTGCAATCTCGGACGCTCTTTTCTTTTCCAGTTGCCTTTGGATCCCGCGCCACGGGCACCAGAACGAGGCGTCACTGTCGATTCGTCATGGTGGGCAAGTTCGGTGCGCCTCTTTCCCGCTTCCAGCAGCACAACAGCTCGGATTCTGGGTGGCCTAATTCGGCGTCCTTTCGGGAAAGGAGGCAATGCTGGTTCTCCGATGCGTTGTTCCTCCGCCATGCCCCGCAGTCCGTTCACTGTATTCCGAGCAATTTTGGCGTTTGGCAAATCATCACATGCCACCCGCATCATGTTCCTGCCCATCCGTGTCGTGCTGCGCTTGGTTTCCAGTTTCCACGATTAAGGGTGTGTTTGGATGGATACCACACCTCGCCATGCCAAACGTTTGCCAATGCCAAACTTGCCAAATTTTCGCTCAAACCTGCCAAAATCCGCCAAACCGTGCCAAAATACGCAGAACTTGCGCTGCTGAAAGATTATGAAATGCCCTAATCCTTCAATATGATTTTAGTTCATTTTTCATGCCAAAACTTGTCAAATTTTCGGTGAGAGTTTTGTTGACCAAACTTTCGGCATGCCATACTTATGGTTTGGCAAAATTTTGACACCAATCAAACAGTCTAGCCTGTTGTGAATCTGGCAACTCTACTTTCTAGGCTAAACTCCCCAAACATGCGACGCAAAAGCATTATTGTTGCATAGCGCAAGCAGCATGTTTCCGACTTACAGTACAGATATACAGAGGATATCTCGTTACCGGTTACCGATGATGCACAATTAGTCTCAGCCGCCAACAAGGACTAAAACTGTTTTTTGCTGAGTGGAGAATGATGCATTCTCAATTTGCGAGCAGGACTGCAGGAAGGTAGGTGAAAGAGCTGAAGATCACGGTTATCAACAACAAGTAGTCACCAACCAATACACGAAGCAATGCCGAAACCCAAACACAACGCCAAATCACAAGCTCTTCCTTCTGAATTTTCCTGAATTCTACAGCACCGTGAAATACAAAATCATACAGCACGCATGTCCAAAAGCCATGAGTTTCAAAGGCAGGCAAATCCACAAATGCCTTGATCAAGGCATGCCTGTTTTGCTTAAAATATCCAGTGCTACATGAGGTCATCTAGGCACCTGTCCATGCCTGCTACCGGGAGCTATCCAGCGCATGGCTCGACGATATCTATCTGTGAGAAACACAGGACTGGAAGAATGCGAGTATACAAGAGGGAAATGGAACCACGCCCAACGAAGCAGGTGCAGAGGTACGGCTGGAAGTTCAAAACTGTTTCCCACCAAACGCGGTGGACAGGTCGCGCGTAATTTTGACCGGAATTCGAAAAGTCCCTTTCTCAAAGACGTCCAGAAATATCCGATATTTAAGAGGTCCAGGGACTGTAACAGAAGAGTGCTAACCATAGTTAGCCATTCTCGCCTCTCCCGCGTCGCACAGACCGAACCAGGGTTCCTCGGACGGAACGCGAACGCAACCAGACCACCACCACCTCCTCCTCGAGCTTCCCCTCCCCACCTTCTCCTGCAGCAGCTGGTTCGTTTCCTCCTCCAATTTCTCCCCAAATTGAGCTCCGATTCGGCTGTTGCGCAAGAATCGTGCACCAATTCCGCCTCCGAGCTCCTCCGTCGGACTGGCCCCGTCGATGGCGTAATCAATTAGGGTTCCGAAGTCGGCAATGGAGGCGCAGTGGCTCGTCGAGTACCCGCACCAGGGCGCCGACAAGCGGCCGCGCAAGCGGCCCCGGCTTGCCTGGGATGTCCCGCCGACGTTATTCCAGCCCCCAAGGTATCGTTCTCCCGCTGTTCGCCGCATCGATCTGTGTCCCTGCGTGGGCTTGCTGTTTTATTTTGGCTAGATCTAGTCGCGGTCTCGATAGATTCGGAGCTGATGGTTTCCATCAGGTGTGGAGCTTGGGAAATTGGGGATCCTTGGTGCCGTTGTAGGCGATCACGTAGGGATTTGGCGAACTAGTGTGATAATGCGAGAACAGCTCGCTGGTTGTACTATTAAATTTTGAGAAAAATGATGGTTGATATCCCATGCGTGCCTTCGCGTTGCCCAATCTGTTGAGCTCGGTAACACAATATGTTGCTTATAGTGGGATACTGATCAGTTGTGGTGCAAGGAATTCCTCAGTTAATGGATATTGCACAAATGGATACCAAATATGGAGAGTTTTCTTATAATTCCATCAACTGATAACCTTGGCAGGAGTACTGTGTATGCTTCCAGTATTACTTGTTCATGGCCAATAAGAACTTCCTCATGGCTTTATATTTTTTTTTGTAGGCAATTCCGATGCTATATTGTGGGCAGGAACTAATTAATGCAAATTTTGCACCCCCGTTCCTGCCGCCGCCACCGATTTTTTACACTGGACCTCCACGGAATCTGTCGCCTCCCTGGAGACCCGATGACAAGGATGGCCACTATGTATTCGCAGTTGGAGAGAACCTTACACCGAGATGTATGTTTCTGCAGCTCAACCATATTTTTTTACTGCTCTGACTTTCATCAGGCTTCTTTAGGTGATTTTCTGTTGGCAAAGTGTTGCAATGTTGGTTGCTGAATTTTAATGCTTTGGTCTTACACCGAGATGTATGTTTCTGCAGCTCAACCATATTTTTTTACTGCTCTGACTTTCATCAGGCTTCTTTAGGTGATTTTCTGCTGGCAAAGTGTTGCAATGTTGGTTGCTGAATTTTAATGCTTTGGTCTTTTCTGTGTCTGTGCTCTTGGTCCCAGACAAAATTGATAATGTGTATTGGTCATGCCTTCCTGGTGTCTGTTGATTGTGTTTTCAACTGCTTGAGACTCAACCTCGCATGCCTCCTAACCGGACTTGATATTTTTTCTGTTGGCTATGCATGTTGCATTTAATCTATCCTTTCTCATATACCACTTGAGATATATTTCTACGTGCTAACATTGTTTTGCCGCTACTGTGTTGCAGATAGGATACTCAGCAAGATGGGTGAAGGTTAGTGTGCTTCATCTGATCTATTATATGATGCTCGACAGTTCTCTTGTTTGTAGCTACAGTGTCTATTTTTCATTTTTTGGTTTAAATTTCTGGAAGATCTGTATCTTTTTGTTGTGTACTATATTTATCATTTCAATATGTGCTATTAGGTACATTCGGGCAAGTTTTGGAATGCTGGGACTTGGAAAACCAAGAAACAGTTGCGATCAAGATTGTCCGCTCCCTCCAAAAATATCGAGAAGCTGCTATGATAGAAATTGACGTGCTTCAAAGACTTGGGAAGCATGACTTTACTGGCAGCCGGTAAGAATTCTACATCCCTTGTTTCACATTTTTACCCTTTATGTGAGTTGATGGATTGCATCAATGGTTCTATGCCTGCAGTTGTGTGCAAATCCGGAATTGGTTTGACTATCGTAATCATATATGTATAGTAAGTACATATGCATAAAAAATGCTATGTTTTTAGTTGCTTCTAATGATTAGAATATGACATTGAATTGATGACATTTTCAGGTATTTGAAAGGCTTGGTCCAAGCTTGTATGATTTTCTGCGGAAGAATAGTTACCGCTCATTTCCTATCGACCTTGTTAGGGATTTTGCCAGACAAATATTAGAGTCTGTTGCATGTGAGTACTCAGTTTTGCATTTTGATACATATTATCATTTCCTTTCCATTTCCCTTAGATTACTAAATTAAGTTCTTTGCATGGTATTATCATGTTAATATCCATATGCTAGTTCTGATGTAATTAGCTATCGAAAGTTAATTTGATGTGCCTGCTGCTGCAGTTATGCATGATTTGCGACTTATTCACACGGATCTGAAGCCAGAGAACATTCTCCTTGTTTCATCGGAGTCTATCAGGGTGCCTGATTACAAGGTAGATCTTTACCACCTATAATGTTTCTGATTTTAATTGAGATTCTCCAAGCAAGGCTTTTGCACTTATGTAGAAGGGGACTTGTTGATTATTATTAATTCATATACTGCAGGTATAATTTTTTATCTAAACTTTCCATTTTGATTTACAATGAAGGTTTCTGTGCGGCCACCCAAGGATGGTTCTTTCTTCAAGAACGTACCAAAATCTAGTGCTATCAAGCTGATTGATTTTGGAAGTACAACATTTGAACACCAAGATCACAATTATGTGGTGTCGACAAGACATTACCGTGCACCAGAAGTTATCCTTGGTAAAAACAGCACATGCCATCTCTCTGGAGTCTGGACAGCCTCACTTTATTAAACTTTACGACAAGGGTACTTTGAATGTTTTAATCATTGCTATTTTTCTCTTCAGGTCTTGGGTGGAACTATCCATGTGATTTGTGGAGCGTTGGTTGCATTTTAGTTGAGCTCTGTTCGGTTAGTTTACTATATTGACCTCTTCGTATATGTATACTTTATTTGATATTATTCATAGCCCGTGCTGAGACAGCAATGCTTTGGTGTGTGTCTTGATTATGGTATATTTTTGGTTGACAGGGGGAAGCTCTCTTTCAAACTCATGAAAATTTGGAGCATTTGGCTATGATGGAGAGGGTATTAGGTCCTCTTCCTAAGCATATGATTGTCAGAGCTGAGTATGTATCGTTTTGTTTGATATGCTGCACATCCAAGATGAGGCAGCTAATGAATTTTCTGTTAACTTAGATTAACTGATTACTGACATCATTGATTAATGCTGTTTTACAGTCGACGAGCCGAAAAGTACTTCAAACGTGGATTAAGGTTGGACTGGCCAGAGGGGGCAGCATCACGAGAAAGTATGAAGGCAGTATGGAAACTGCCTCGTCTGCAGGTAATGTGTCCTCTGAGTTAATATGTTGTTCATAGTTTCATAGCAAAATTTTATTTTCCTAACTGACATCATATAGATGGTATATCTCTTTAAAAAAATCTTGTAATACAACTTTTGCAGAATCTTGTGATGCAACATGTTGATCATTCTGCTGGAGATCTTATAGATCTTCTTCAAGGGCTTCTTCGGTATGATCCTAACGAACGCCTTAAAGCACGTGAAGCTCTTCGACATCCATTCTTTACCAGATGCATCAGAAGATGTGGTTTCTGAGATTATACTGAGATTGCAATGCTCAATGATGTATTTCTTCCTTTTATGTGTAAGAACTACCAAAAAAAAAAAAAGTGAAGATGTTCCACGAAAAATGAAATGTGCTAACTCACATTGTGTTAGATGATGTGAAAGGTAATTGTTGTATATAAGCAGAGTTCCGACAATGTTCATTTTTGCTGGGAGTTACTTTCAATTGTTATAAATTTGTTTGTTTCTCCACACTAATTTTGCCAGACTCCTCAGTACTAGCAGGTAGCCTGCACCCTGCAGAAAACTGGGAAGAAATCAGATTCCGATGGCTTTCAAAGAAGAATGGTACACAATGTTAGATGATGTACAATGAGCATTCTGGTCAACAGGTAACTATTTTGCTTGTATTTAGGGTTGATCTTTTTTCTTTCTTTCTTTTGGGCAAGCTGGTAACGATATGTTCACCATGGTTCTATAGCTTCTTTTATTTTCACCATCTTGAAATGTGTGACTTAATCTAGTAACAAAATGAAAACACCCCACTTGTTTTCTACTGCCACTGAGATTGGCCCCTACTATTTAAAACAAGTGCATGTAGCTCTTTTGGTTTCTACTTTGAACTGTTCTTGGAGAGCCGGTTTCTACTTTGAACTGTTCTTGGAGCCTAACAGTCTTCACTGAAAAAGTTTGATAAACTATCAACATAAGGCAGTCTATATTCCAAGACTGGAGCATGACTTAACTCTAATATGTAGCCAAGTTAAAAATATTTGTTACTAACTTATATTTTCACTTTTCCTATATCAAAACAAAAGAGGAAATTATTTTCTTACTCTGTTTTGTTCTGATAGAACTGTTTACATGTTACTGAAAAATAGTTTGCTTAAAGAGCACTGACCATGTACCACGAGCACTTAAATCTTGCGTCCATGGCGTTTTGCTGGTTTTTATGATATGTAATGAAACGGAGTTATTCCTTGAACAACTTAATACATTTGGAAGGCTGTATGTATCGGATAGTTTCTTTTATCGTTTTACCTTTCCTAGCTATGCTGTCTCCTTTTTATGTTATTTATTTATTTATTTATACCTGTGTATAAGTTGATACTAGTGACTTCACGGTTTAGCAGCCTGAGGTACCTGCGTACCTCTCGTCTGTCTCGATCTGCACGGAGGGCAGTAGGACGAAGATCTTTAGGCCACGTGAACAATTCATCTGTGTGGATTCCTGACACTGCCCTGGCTTGACTTATCGAAAGCCAAAAAAAAAGTGCAACAGAAAAAACGTGAGTTTGGATACATTCTTTCGGCGTAACGGCTTTACATCAGTTTGGACTCCGCCTTGAAGATCAGTTGTTGCGTCGCAGCAAATTTGACTTAGAAGCCCTTAAATAACCATACATTCTCTCGATATGACTTTGACTGAGCTGGCTTTGTTCTTAGTGCCGTATCTGCTTCGATCAAAATAATTGGCTAGACTTTGTGTGAACAATTCCTTTAATCAAAATTACTATATGGCCAGCGAATATGAAAAGTAAGCTATATAATCCTACCCTTTGTATATGACGTTGGTTGGTGTTATTACAAGCTAGCACCTGTTATATGAAAAATCGAAGGGAATTATCACCAGTTAACGACGGCGCTCTGCTTATGCAGTGTTATGTTGTGCCAGGAATGGCTGTTGTTAGGAGGCGGCAGCACGTTGGATGCGGCAAAGCCAGACCTGGGTGGATTTTCGTTGCTGTTGATTTCTAGTAGATGTGAATGCAACAGGTTATAAACTTTTCGAAACAGATTACTTTCTCTTGTTCCATTAACGAAATCGTCCAGTACCACCAACCTAACATCCTTTCTCCCATGACCGCAGCCAAACAACCAACCTAAGTCCTTTGCCCTGATTTTGTCCTGGTTCGCTGGGATTTTGTTGTATGAACCTTACCTTTTCGACCACGGGGGAATATCCTTCCCATCCACAATATCCGATGTCATTTACTTCTCATCCGACCCAACAATGACCCTTTTGGAATCAAATCACTCTGTCCACTTGTGCCGAGTGCCGACTAGGACTAGAGGGAACCGCGCAGGATGATTCCGCTGGCCATGTCACCGAGCAGCTATCTTATCTGTGCCAGTCGGCTGCTGGGAGCATCGCGCATCACCGCCGTGGCGGTACCAATGCCGCGCCGGGAAACTTTCGGCTCGACCCGAGGATTCCTCGCAGCGGACCCGGCGGCTTGACCGCCTGATCCTGTGTTGCCGACGTCCGAGGCAGACGTGTAGAGAAGCACGAGGCGGCGCCCAGCGTTATTGTTGGGAGGATGAGCACGGGGGCGGCTCGCCTTGGCACGTGAAAGACTGAAAGCTACCGCGATCTCGACGTCCGGGGTCGTTGTGTCCACGCGGTACGTCTTCGGCCTTCCGTCAGGAAGCTGGCAAGACCAGAACCTCATGCTCTGATACAATCGTTGACCTTCCGGATCTCTAGTCAAGCACGATTTTTTCCTGCCTGAACAAGGAGTAGTTGGGCTGAAGAAAATTTTGGTTAATTAGTGCCTGTTTGGTTTGAAGTGAATCATGTAATGCCGGACTCGGTATCAATGATAGCGAGGTTGTTGACGGAAGTCGTTCGTGACTTCCTTTTCCAAAGTTTAATCGCGCAGCATGATTTGCATCCAACAGACACGCTTTGAATAACATTTTTCTAGTGTCGCCTTTTAAACGAGGGTTCATCTGCCGCTCCCGCTATCAAGTTCCGTGTCTTTTTAGTTTTTTTTCCTTTGAGTCGTCAAGTTCCGTGTCGGCTCGCGCGCACGCAACTGCGAGGATCCGGGCCCTTCAAAATCAAATCATGCCCCTCCACCTGTGTTTACTTACCGGTAGACTGCTGGCCCACCGCAACCCAGTCCCTACACCTGCACTAACCACACTGGACCGAGCCACGGAGAATGCAGCTTTTGCCATCACCTAAGCGTGGAAACCACGTTTTACCATCTCTAAGATGTGAATCTATACTTTACTACCATTTATCATTAACAGCAACATTAATTCAATGATGTAAGGTGAAATGATCATGTTATCCCTATCTAAAAATGTCATGAAATAGTGAAAAAAATCCAACGTGATATTTTTAAATCTAGATAATATAAGATAACAATAAAATGTAAATATCTAGATAGTATCTAGATTTACAAATCAGGTTGGATTATTTTTCACTATTTCATAACATTTTTAGAGAGAGGTACAATGGTCATTTTATCTCACATCATTAGATCAACGCTACTATTAATGATAAATGATGGCAAAATGTAGAATCATAACTTAGAGATAACAAAACGTGGTTTCCACGCTTAGCTGATGACAAAAGCTGCATTCTCCCACCGAGCCACCGGTCCTCTGACCTTCTTTTCTGAATCTTCCGGTCCTCTGACCTGAGAGAAGGACGCGCGAGAAACGGCAGTCGCCTCTCCCGGCCTATGGGCTCGGCGTATTCAGCGCAACGGGACTCCCCACTCCGCCCGCCTCGCCTCCCTCTTTAATCACGAGACGGCGCACGCGGCGGCTAAGCGCCCAGTGCTTTCATTTGCCTCGTCGTGCTGTTCGGCAACTACTCCCCGGTTTTCCCTCCAGCTGCGGCTACCGTTGCTGCTCCTCTCACCGCGTCTAGAGCGACACCCTTCGAAGCGCCCTTTCTCGGCTCGCCCCGCGGGCTCGTTGGGTCGGGGAATGGCCGCGCCGGTGGCGGCAGCGAGCGGCGGGGGCGAGGGGGAGGAGCTCCTCCTGCTCTCCGCCATGGAGGCCGGCAACGGCGGCGGCGCGCCCGCCGCGGCGGAGGAATCGTGGCGGCTCAACTTCGACGGCTTCCGCCCGCCGGAGGCGCACCAGGAGAAGCCGCCGGCCCACGCGCTGCACCACTGCCTCGGTGTCCTAGGTCTCTCTCTCTTCACCCCCTTCTCTCTCTCCGTCGATTTGCTCACTTAATTTCCCTGGTGCTTGTGTATGGCTGCGGGTGAATTCTGCGTGCCCGTATATGCCTCATCATTCGTGTCACCTGTTTTGGTAGCGTGATTCGTTTCGTTCGATATAGCAGTTGCTTTATTTGACCCACGATTGACAAAGTTGGTATTTTTTTTTCGTTTTTAGTATGAGAGAGCTGAATACATATTGGTGTGGACTGCCTTTCCAATCCAGGGTTGGGGACTGCACTAGGATATCGAGGATAGTGCTGGGCTAGATGCCACCTAGCTCTGGCTGATTTGCTATTTCAGCACTTTGGGAACTGAACACAATTGTGTACGTTTCCGTTATTTTTTTCTTAGCTTTTAAGCAATTTCCGCACTTGCCGGTTGGACTTGCACTTTACAGGGCTCATATGGGGGAAGTGCTGTCTGCAAGGCACGTGACCTGCTCGTTTCTTGAACTGCACATGCTCAACTCAACCAAAGATTTCTTTTTTCTTATTGTTACTGTTGTTTAGCAGGGTTATATCGGTTTAAAAGAACATTCGTCTAGCACGTAAGATGCTATTTGCTTAGCGGGTTCGAATGAAAAAATGTATTCCTATATGACGAAATCAGTTACCACATTTACCTTTATACCCACATATTGTAATACTCATACTTGGGCTGCATAGGTTACGTATTGTTCATTCTTAAATTTAATCCTAAGGGAGCTACAGTAACCTCAATTCTTTATTATAGATGAAGAAGGCAATCACAAATGGACTGTGAAGTGTCAGTGAAACAATAAATCAATATTCCAGCAATATCTTAGCTTAGCTACCAAAGTGGAATAGACCTTCTATTTATGTGCAGCAATTGGAGGACCTTCCTCCCTTTCTTTTTAAAGCGAGTTAATATTAATGATTCTTTCTACAGGTCAAGGCCCTGAGGATGTTGTTGCTGAGTACTACCGACAACAAGTGGAGATGCTGGAGGGGTTTAATGAGATGGATACACTTACAGATCGTGGCTTCCTTCCTGGAATGTCCAAGGTCTGTTCTACAAATCTATTGCTGTAATCTTAGGAAAGACAGCTAACTTGAAACATCAAATTCAAATAGATGGAATTCATTGGATTTCATTTTCTTGCAGGAAGAGCGAGACAAAGTTGCTAGGAGTGAGACATTAGCAATCCGGCTGTCTAACATTGCAAATATGGTTCTTTTCGCGGCTAAGGTATATGCTTCGATAAGGAGTGGCTCGCTTGCAATTATAGCTTCGACTTTGGATTCTCTTCTGGACCTGTTATCAGGGTTTATCTTGTGGTTCACTGCCTTTTCCATGCAAACACCAAACCCGTACAGATACCCAATTGGTAAAAAGCGTATGCAGCCGCTGGTGAGTTTTGCAATAACATGTACTACCATAAGTTGTTTGACTATTTTGTTATTTACCATACTTCAGGTAGTTGGTTCCGTTGAACTGTCAAAAACTATCTTAGTTATCATGAGTTTAGATACACATATTTAGTTTACCAAAAAACATGAATAAAGAAAAAAATTGTATCATCATTGTGTTCTTTGTAGGGCAGTATGAAAAGGACAGGTCCATGCAAATAAATCAGAAATAACTAAATAAATGCTAACCTAAACAAATGTGAGAAAAGTTGTATGACCGCTTTACGATGTAGTATGCAGTAAAATAGTTACTCAAATCATGTGCACAACTTTTAGTCCTGTTTTGGCATTCTGTTTTGGTTCTTTTCATGATGTTAAAGGCTTTATTATGCATTGTTTTCAGGGAATACTTGTTTTTGCTTCTGTTATGGCGACCCTTGGCCTTCAGATCATCCTTGAATCTGTACGCTCTTTGGTATATGAAGTAAGTCTTGTCTCTCTCTAGCTCACGCTTAATGTTGTGCCTTAGGATGTTTTGGTTTTGCGAATCTCAAGTTGTAACTCTCTTATTTAATCTTCCACTGCACAAGTTTCAAAAGTGTCTTTACTGGCATGGATGATTTTGGGGCTTTGGATATATTTTTTTGCCCCTTACGGATGACTAAATCTATTCACAAGTTGCTCTTAGTTGTTTTGGCACACATTTTGCTAATTTTGTAAAGCTAGAGCAGTGAAAGCACTTTGGCGATCAATTTTTTTTAGCGACTTACTGCTAAGTAAAGACACTTACTTAGCCATGGTCAACCAGGAAATCTGTAAGTCAGGCTGCAAACTAGAGATTTTGTAACTGGCATTAAGCTGATAAGATTTCACACAATAATTTGCCGCCCCTACATATGCTTTGATATTTTATACATTCACTGCCTTATCTGTTTGAAAATAACTAGCTACGTACCATGGCTCTTTGAGCTTCCTGAAATAATTCGTCCATATTTTGTAGCCAATGCCACCTTGTAATTCACATTAGAGAATAGAGAAGCTCATAGCCACAAAGCATATCCACCACCATTTACTCTCGCTCTTGGACTACAAGTCTTGCACTGTTCTTTTTCTTGAATTGTTTGTAGTATTATTTTCTCTTGCTGATTACCTTGCATCTTATTCTCTAGGGAGATGAATTCAGCTTAACCAATGAGCAGGAAAAGTGGGTTGTAGACATCATGCTGTCGGTGACATTGGTGAAGCTTGCCCTAGTTATATATTGCCGATCATTCACCAACGAAATCGTCAAGGCTTATGCACAGGATCATTTTTTCGATGTCATCACTAACATGATTGGCTTGGTTGCTGCACTACTAGCAACTTATATTGAAGGCTGGATAGATCCTGTCGGTGCAATCATTGTGAGTACAAGAGAAACTCCACCTCACATTGTTCGCTTATTCACTGTACCGTTCAAGTATATCACACTATATCCCCCATTATTGAATCATTAATTTCGTCTTGAAAAAGTTAACTGTAAGCCTAGTGATGCATCTTAGGTCATGGCATGTAATAAATACAGTATTGCGCACGTGACACTAGTGCTTGCAATAGTCCTCTGGATTGAGTCCCCCTAGATAGGTACTGGTATCTAACTTATCTTGAAAAGAAAAAAAATTAACTAAGACAAAACAAAATTATAGAACTCATGTCATGGCAGAAGGTGACAACGCTATGACTTCCTGTTAATCTTCAACGGAGATATTGTATGTAGAAAAAGATTCAATTGAATTTTTTTAGAGGAAACTCAATTCTATATACACAGCTATTGCACTTGAATTTTTAAGTCTTCCATGGCATGTAATAAATACAGTATTGCGCACGTGACACTAGTGCTTGCAATAGTCCTCTGGATTGAGCCCCCTCCCCCCTAGATAGGTACTGGTATCTAACTTATCTTGAAAAGAAAAATATATTTAACAGACACAAAACAAACTTGTAGAACTCATGTCATGGCAGAAGGTGACAATGCTATGACTTCCTGTTAATCGTCAACGGAGATACTGTACGTAGAAAAAGATTCAATTGAATTTTTTAGAGGAAACTCAATTGAAATTCTATATACACAGCTATTGCACTTGTATTTTTAAGTCTTCCATGCATGCGCATGATTCAAGACTATTTGCCATGAATGAATTTTCAGAAACTGACAGCATATATCTCCTCTGCAGTTGGCAATCTACACAATCAGAACATGGTCGATGACGGTGCTAGAGAACGTCCACTCGCTGGTCGGGCAGTCGGCCTCGCCGGAGTACCTCCAGAAGCTGACCTACCTGTGCTGGAACCACCACAAGGCCGTGCGGCACATCGACACGGTGCGGGCCTACACGTTCGGCTCCCACTACTTCGTGGAGGTGGACATCGTGCTGCCGTCGGACATGCCTCTGCAGGAGGCGCACGACATCGGCGAGGCCCTGCAGGAGAAGCTGGAGCGGCTGCCCGAGATCGAGCGCGCGTTTGTCCACCTCGACTACGAGTTCACACACCGGCCCGAGCACGCGCTATCCCACGAGAAATAGCTGCGAGTTTCCGGCCGGTGCCACGACACGATTTCGTGGCTGAGCTATTTATGTGTAGCCAGTAGCTTGCGGAAAGGGATCCAGATATTCGGTACTCGCCTCGTCAGCCGTCGCAGGAAACCATTGGGGTACATGCGATTGAGTTGTTCAAGCTGGAGTAGTGAGTTCATGCTGTGGCAATGCCCTGCTAGATTACAGTCTCGTGTAGCATGTACTGAAGAATGACTCCAGTGGTGATGCCTCTTTTATACTGATCGTCCGCTGTTTGCTGTGCTGTCTATTATCTGCTGGCCGACAAGAGCTTAAAATGGGGCAAGCCTGTGCATAGCAGGATTTCGCATTGTGTTACAGGCACACGGCGAGTTCTAATATGGCCGAGGCAGGCAGCTCTGCCCCCAGGCACGCATCACAACCTCAGGCATCCAAAATTGGGCGTGATGCCTGGCTCAGGCGAGTTTGCCAGGGCGGCACTGAACTCCTGCAACATTTTCAGATTGCTCGGTAGCACCAATGACTGCACTTGGGTAGTGTAGTCACCTGTTCCTGGAAAAGCCGTTATGTTCGGAATTGGTTGGTTGGGCTTGAAACCTTGGCATCCAAAGCCTTTTTCAGTTTTCTTCAGATAGCTGTTCCCCGCTCCAATTTTGCTGCAGGAGGATCAGACTCACTAACCCACCGAATGGACGTTCCTCCACAAAATGAGAGTTGTTTCTAGTACGTTACGACTTCCGAATGGGCTGTGCTCGAATTGGTCGTTCACCTAAAAAGATGATTGTCAATGTCAGAACTGGACCAGTTTAACTGAACAATTTTTTTTTTAAAAAAAAACTGGACAAGCTTTTTTATTTTGACCAAGCAACCTGCAGGATCCAGGAGCCCATCCGGACGGTCGATTTTATTGGATTCATCAAAAGAGTTTGTTCCAATAAGACTAACCTGTTGAAGAACATGGGGCATGCAGTTGCGCCATCCTGTTTCACTACGAAAAAGTACAAAAAATCAATATCTGTAGCACACACTGGTAGGCTAGCTCCCAGAATTAAAAATAAACCCGTGACTCCACAATGGAGCATGCGGTGCAGCATGACAAAATCGTGTGTGAAAACTGCCGGCGACCTTGGTAGCAGCGTGAAACCAGGAAAAGGCCTGGACAACGACGTACCTGTACAGCATCCGTATACGCTGGAGAGTATATACCTAGCTGGGCACGAGGTACCGAAAGGCAGCTACAACAACCACCACAACACGGTCGGTGTGGTCAGTAGCAGCCAACGAGCCAAGCACGTTAGCGCAAGCTCCCTATCCGCCGGTTGCTCACGCGCGCGCTTGCTACCTGCTGGTCTGACCGTCTGAGATGTGTACGTTACGAGAGCTCGTTTTCCTCGTGCTGCTGAAACACGTGTACGCATCCGTAGAGCCAGGTCCAAGTCGACGAGTCCTTGTTGTTCTCTAGCAGCTGATCGAGAGCAAGCTAGTAGCTGCTACCGACCATAGGGGCACTCCGAGGGGCGTACGTCTCCACACGAAGCTCCGGGCGCCGTAGACGTCCTCTTCTGCGAGGTCGGCGCCAAAAAGAGCGGAGAAATCGCGCGGGCTTTTGTTGGCCTGGCCTGGCTCGATCGGCACTGAACCGAGACATGACAAACATGTATAACAAAACATCTTTCTTATGACAGTAACTACTTCCAGAGTACCGTACCAACGGATGAATATTCACCCGCCACGTGGGCCGGGGTCCACAGGCATGCAGCACAAACGGTGCATCAGCAGCTGCAGATGAGAGAGAAATCCGAATTATTCCTGAATCTGATGAGTAACCTTCCTGCACACGCTGGGGAGAAATGCTCTAATCCACCCAATACTCACCATGCAGGCACTCTCCTAATGAACTACAGCTACACAGACAGGCGTCGTCATAATCACACTGGTGAAACTGACAGTACTCTATACAGACTAGCTAATAGCTACCCATCGCTGCATGCATATATGCAGCTAGCTGATATATCGCTCATATCAACACACATGTACGCGGCCGCGGCGGCCACGCGTCGGTCATAGCAGGAGGAGTCTTCAGTCGTCGTCGCCGTCTGAAGTCTTGGCAACGGCCGGCTGCTCCGATGGATTCTTCTGCGACGAGTCTTCTCCTCGATCCTTCTTGTAGGTCTCGAAGAACTCCCTGTTCTCCTTCTCCAGCTCCTTCCACACTGCCAATTAGAAATGCGCACACGGAAATTGAATACAATGCAAATTAAATTCTCGCAGTAATAATCAAAATTATAAACTTCAAGTAATAAGGAAGACATGGAAATCCGAATAGCTAGAGACTTACCAGTGGAGGTGATGACGGGCATGATCTTGGCGTGCTTCTCCAGCGTCTCCATGCACTCCTCCCTGTTCAGGTTGTAGCAGATGCACTTCTCGATCAGGTGCTGCACCTGCGTGAGCGTGATCACTTCTCCTCAATGCATCCGCGTACCTTGCTCACAAGTCAGTCAGAACAGCGGGAAATGTGAGCTCGCAAATTACCAGTCTGATGTACGAAGCCGGCGACGAGGAGCCGTTGCCGTCCATGGCCGGCCGCCGCACCTGACGAGCTCGATCGAACGAACGAAGCTTCCTTCTATCTGAACTGAAACCGCACCGCGATCGAGGAGACACCCGGCCTGGCCTCGCGAGCTAGTAGTGCCCTTCGCTAGAAGTGTTCGGCGATCACGAGGACGACGACGGCAAGTCGGCAAGTGGACAGAGAGCGCGCCGAGTAGCGCCGTCGAGGAGGTAGAAATAGGGGAGCGGGCGGAGAGGGACATTCGCCGGTTGATCGAGGCATGTCAGGATGTGGGGGCGAGCGGCTCACGTGGGTGCCGCACTCCCATTCGCCGAGAGGTGATGCCGGGGATTTTGCCTGGCCCACGCCGCCTCTCGCCTTACCCTTCTCTTCTGTGGTGAAACTCTCCGGTGGCTTCTCCGCCGTCCGCGTCAGGGGATCACGGAGGGCGTCCGCTTCTGGGCCGTCGGATTGGGGTTGCTCGCACCGAAAGAGAGCGCCGAGTCTTCGTTTGGAGCCTGTCTCCGGTGAAGATTCTTCGGCTCTTCCATGTACGGAAATTTCGACAGTACACTTTTTTACGGTGAATTAAGCTGTTCCATTTTTACTGTGAGCGTGCAAGAGTGCAAGATTGTCAAATGTTCGTTCGACACCGAATGATGAGATGAATACCCACTGCTCGTCGAGCACGTACGTACGCGCTCCGGCAATCCGGGCGAAACGGGGACGTGAGGTTTGGCCGTTCCTGGAATATGGGAACGCGCGGCCCGGTTCACGCGGCTTTCTCATCACAAGTGACGAGCATTCCCCTCCTTCTCCAGATCGCGCGCCACGTGACGGCGTCTAATTGGCCGCCCAAATTGCACCCGTACAAATAATTGGCAGCGACGCTCGAGCACAGCGTACCTGCTCTGTACGACCGGGCAGGCATCCGGCCATTCAGATTCGTTTCACACTCGGCTCCGTTCCAACAATGCCGCACTGACTAGTGCTGCCATGCCATGATCAGCTGGCGATGAGGATTGAGGAGGAGGAGAAGCAAACAGGACAACCAAGCAAGCCCATCCGCTTTCGTGCAATCATACGACCAGCGACACAAAAGCTGCAACTGGCCAAAGCTCCATCCACGAACTCCATCCAAGCCACATAAAATGGGTGAAGAGAGCAGGGGAGTGGGGGAAAAAACAGAGGCTAAAGAGCAAAGGGACTTGGCACCTACTGTGAGCGTGAGCGCGAGAGATATTTCGAGCTCCCTATCCACATCGCCTGACCGGTCCTGCCTCACACACACATTCCGATCCCGATCACAAGTTTTTCGGAATCGGATGCTGAAAGCGTCCATCTGAGAGCGAGCTGCATGCAAGGTGCAATGCACCTAGTACGCTCTGTTTGAAATGGCCGACGACCAGCTTGACCTGTGATGATGCGAGATCTGGGCCATGGGTTTCATGTCATTTCTGGAAGCCGGTTTGATTAGCTCGATTTGTGCGTGCGGATCCGGCTCTGTCGCCTTGCAGGTGAATTGGTGTCAGCGCGTGCGTCATTTCCCGCGGGTGCCAGGCCCTCACGCGTTCTTGCGATCTGATGGAATGGAAGCACGGAGCGCGCGTGTGAGGCGAGCGGCGGTGCCGTGTAGCGGCTCGACCTACCATCGACGGCTATTTCCGTACAGGTTGGTGGGGACACGTTTTCGATTTTTCCATCCCTCGGTCGTTCCTTCGAAGCTTCAAAATCAATCACACAATCCTCTAGATCTCAACTTCAAATTAGTGCCCCAAAACCTCAGTGCGAGTAAATACAGCTGATAAATGCAGCACATACGCTGCCCATAAAAGCTAGGCAAAGATTACACTGGAACCACTAAGCTCTTAGCCCTCGGTACACATCAGGAAAGAGACATATCATATTTGTAATCCTGACGCAGACCGCCTAATTCAAACACCGTTTTACAGAAAGGACAAGCAAAATGCAATTCCGATTTATAAATTTGTAATTATCCTGAAGCTGGTTGCAGCTAATTTTGCAAGTAGTAGTCCAAAAACTGACTAACAGTGGCGTATTATTATTTCCAAATCCCACTTTGATTTTTAACATTGTAAATTGACCAGAGTATTTATGATCCCAGAGTCCCTGATCATAGATGCAGTAGTCTATAGATCCATGGTATATAAAGGGCCCGTGGATCCCCTCAGGAACACGAGAATTTCACAAGAAAAACGTAGCATTCAAGAAAATTTCCTCCAATCCAAGAGGCCTCAGATATTTGAAACTGCAGGTGAATTATGCCATATCAACTTTATTGTTTTGGTCACACGACAAGACTATCATTTTATATGCTTAATGCAAATATCATATTAGGATTCCTTGAATATAATCATTAAGAAGTAACCATCATGCATTTTAGGGGGTAGGGGTCACTCAGGACTCAAAGTATATAAGTAACCCAAAAGAAATTGGAAAAATATAGCTGCTAGTAACAAAATAAAATTTCATCACATAGAGAGAACGAAAATATATAAAAATAATAATTAATAGACATCTATTTCACGGATATAATACTACAGTAATAAATAATGAAGTCGACTAATAATGCAGTCTACAAATTGCCAAGTGTTGGAATTCGTATGGCGTTAGACTACCAAAGTACCAAGCAATCCTCCATAGTGCTGACAACTGCAAGAGGATCTCAACAATTGAATCGACAAAATGGCAAGACTTCATTTACAGCTAAAGGTGATTAAACTATTACCATAACGAGGAAGAGAAACAGGCAGAAAATTTCTTGCTTTAAGGAACTAACATACAATTCCATCATCACATCCTTGGTTATTTTCTACAGAACATATCCCAACAAAAATTTGTGATCCATCATAAATAAGCTTCCAAATTTAATTCTCCTGCTGAACAGTTGTCTCCTCAAATATGCCAGTTGACTAGGCTATGCCAGAGATATTGCTGCCCTACAATAGCATAAAAAACTACCTAGAGTAAACAGCTATACAGGCTAGATCATTTGGGTTTGTTCTAGTTATGTTTCCTTGGCAACATTTCCTTTATTAATGTTGACCATAATTAGTGATACAACTATGCATCCAAGATTTCTAGAACATCAAGGAAAAGAGAATCACATCATAAATCATGTAAGCGTAAAAAATATGATCACAGATAATTTCATAAGTTCATACCACCTTTAATACGTTTATGAACATTTGCAATAAGATGACAACACATCAGCTACCACTATAAAACAAATAGACCGGTTTGGAAATAATCTTGGTCCTTTCATCAGTTAACTCGATTCAGACAATCATAACTCCTAAGTAAAAAAACATGAAAGATACCCAACAAGGCATCATATTTTTGGGAGTTTTATCTCCTCCTATGTTATTTGGTTATCACGGTATCCCCCACCCCCACCCCCACCCCCACCCCCACCCCAAAAACTGGATTTCATATTCATTTGTTGGTTTTACTGTGGATGCCACTGAAACCAACAAAAGAACGTGAAATGCAATTTAGATCAACTCTCAAGAAAGATAAAAGATATTGACACTGACCTTAGACCCTATAGGGTCAGAGTTTCATGTTAACACAATGTCTCCATGGACATCCTAGAGTTACTAAGTTATAGTAATCTCAAGAAAATTCATGTCAGAGAACCCAAAGTACTCCATAAACAGCTGCTTGCAGAATGACTGGCCCCATAATAACCTAGTAACCTTGTATGAAAAGGTAATGGTCAAAAGCTATATATAACTGAAAACTATAAAAACTAGCCAATGTCAGCAACTATTTGCTTGATTGCTTCAAAATTGTCGCCAGGGATTGTAAGTATATCATCTGTCTTAATCAGCATTCACAAGCTCCATTTGCCTCTGCTGTCTCTGTGGTATCCTGAAGCAGTTCCTTGGAAATAGCAGCTGGGTCTAGCTCATAGCTATCTTTGGGGACATTTGGAGCTTCTTCACCTGACATCCTGTAAAAAGGCACTTGATGTGAAAACCGAAACATCTCTTCTTTTGGAATCTTTTTAGCAGCATTTAGATCCTGATGGCGCTGAAATACTGTTCGAAACCCGACAACCTTAACTAAGGGAACGACAGAAATGCCATGTTCTTCATCATAATCATTCAATACCTCAACAACATCATAGGCATGGCGCACATTATCGGGAGTATCATCATCCCAGTCAGGGGACCAATTCCGATAAACAGCCCATATATCACCTTTCTGTGGATAAATTTTGATGAGCCCACGTTGACCTTTCTCCCATTTAATCTGGTGAGAGAACATGTTGAGTATATCATTGTTTTCATACTTTCCAAGTCTGAAATCACCACACGTCTTCGTGAAGCCAGCTGAAGCCCAATTCAAAGGACCAAACTCACTGTTTGTCCTTGATGTAAGAAAACTCATTCTGATCTTGAATGGTTTCACAGAAACAACTTCCCGAATCAATGCATAATAACGGGGCATGCCATCATCATCATCATAAGTTGCCCAAATTTGATCATTCTGAAAACATTCTTCAGTACGATCCTTGTCAAAATCGTGGAAATCAGGATCAGGAACATTATAAGACAACGGATCATCTTCAGTTTCAGTGTCTGAGTTATCACCAGAATCATTCTCTTGCGGATCAACAGGGGCATCTTTGCTTGTATTAGGATCATCTGATGCAAGTATTTCATTCCCACCATCATTTTCCATAACTTGTTTCTTGTTGGCTTTCCCATCAGCAGCAACTTGAGATGTTCCAGTTTGCAATTCCTTCAGCTTGCTTTTTAGCTCATTTTTCGCCTTCTCCAGCAACATACTTCTACAGTCCAATGGACTGAAGGTCTTGGACAAACTGGTGCGAACAGGAGGCCCGGGTTTCCAACTGGGTCTGCCATTAAAGCCTTGAAACTGATAAGCTCCCGCATCGGTAGAAAATGATACTTTCCCACCTGGCACTGTCAAGGAATTTGCACCAGGACCTGATACGAAAGATGACGTACCAACACCAGCATCTTTACCCAGAGTCCTCATCTTCTTACTAGATGCAACATCACCTGTCCCAACATTAACATTCTCTGAGATGTTTGCATGCCTTTTTAGAGGATTGTGCTTTCTCCGAAGAGCCTCTTCCCTTCTAGCTGCTGCTTGTGCCTCCTCCCTCTCTCTCCTAACCTTTTCGTATGTCTGATGAACCACATTAGCAGCTTGAGCAGCAGCAGCAGATGATGCAGTTGCACTAGCTGCACCGGCAGCCCTTGAGAATGGACCCCACTGGAAATTTCTGGAAGAGCTTGCATTTTGATTGGTGCCATGGATATTTGGGTCCTGAACCACATTCTCAGTTGGCGGCATTGGTACTTCTTTTGCTAGGAATGACTCACGGCAGCTAGGGCAGCGCAGATGGTGATTCAGATACACCCTGAGATACTCATAATTCATCTTGCATTTATTGCATGAGGTCCAAAATGTAGGAGATTGCGACGGAGGTGGAGCAGGAACACGTGCAGGTGCAGGGGCAGGTGCGGGAGCGGGAGTGGGAGCGGGAGCGAAATGAGGAGGGGGAGCAAATGGGGGCGGAGGTTGAGGTGGACGTGGGCGCACTACACGGGTTGCTTGTCCTGCTTTTTGTCTGTTTGCTGATGCCTTGGAAGCAGTTGCATTAGTTGCAAAATTATAGAAGCCATTGGCTGCACCCGGCGCCACACTTGCTTTACTTGATTGAGATGTTCTCTGCTGGAGTACCCTTATGTTCCTCTTTTTGTCGTATACTGCTCGCTTAGTTTTATCAGATAACACTGCATATGCCTCTTGGACCATCTGAAATGCACCCTCAGCACCCACTGATTTATTCTTGTCGGGGTGGAGCTGAAGAAGGAGCTTCCTGTACTGTTTCTTCAAAGTTTCATCATCTGCTGTCATGGCAACAGAAAGGATCGAGTACCAGTCTTTTTCCCCATCAAACTTTACCTCCGCAGCAATGTAAATATCTATGGTGGCAATCATCTGAGCAATGCCTTCCAGCGTAGGAAAGAGAGTTTGAGCCTTGAGTGCAAACTTCTTGGCACCCTGCAGGTCACTTGCTGCGAATTTCTTCTCTGCAATCTCTTTCGCCCTTGCTGCCTCATCCTTATTGCATTCCATTAATGTCAAGCCTCCTCAGAGGATACAAACAGACCCACCTTCACGATTAATTCACAGAAGTTTCGGTCCTGGCAACTTCCAACCCTATCAAAATGGAAACAAACGTTACCCCAGATTACACGTTCCATTCCATTTCTGACAAGCTTCGGAAAGTACAGAATGGAGACTGCCATACCTTCGTTTCACGGAATTTTGGCCTTTGGAGCCAGCACCAGCACAAGACCATACAAAAGGTTGCAACTTCCAACCCTGTCCAAATGGAAGCAAAGGTCAACCAAAATTACAAGTTGAGTTACATTTCTGCTAATCTTGGAGCGTAAAGCTGACATAGCTTCGCAACTATTTCACCGAATTTTGCCCTAGGAGACAGAAGATGAGCATACAAGACGCAGCAGGTTCCAACCCCTGGCCAATGGAAGAAAACGTTACCTAGAATCAGAGGCGGACTGAGCAATAGGGCGAGGTAGGGCAGCCGCCCTACCCACCGCCAGCAGAGAGACAAGTTGTTGAGTGTGGCGACGGCCTCGGCGATCGCAGCCTCAGGCAATCCAAGCAGTGCGTCCCGCCGCAGAAACTGGCGGCAGAGCTCGGCGGCGAGGGGAAGGTGGCGGCCGGCGAGAACTAGGGTTCGGGAGGGGTGAGAGCCTGAGAGAGGAGGGTGAGGTGCGGCAGCGGACAGGCGGGGGTGAAATGCGCAAGCGCAAGCGCAAGGGAGCGCTCGAACCGGCGGGGGTTCGATCCCCTGTTCCGCAAAGCCTTATTTTGTGAATAATAAAGTCCACTTTACTCCCTCACTAAAGTCTAAGATAATCTCTAAACTATTATTTGATTTATTTTTATCACTCCGATGGAAGAGTTGGTTTTACATCTTTTATCCATATTTTAATCCTAATTTACTTACGTAGATTGAAATTAAGCAGGGATTGCTCACTCAACCTCGATTATACGATGTGACAAAGTAATAAACATGTGATATAACACATGCGTGTATTGACATTTTTTTTTCGACCCACTTTCTCCTCACTCACGCAACAACATGAGAGATAAACCTAGACTATAGTTATAGGAACTTGATAGTGGACGAAATCGGATGATATCGCAGTGATCAAAATCCAATTAGAGCAGACGCATACTCCAAGTGATCGAGCATCTTGAAACATCTATGGGAAGAGAGAATATGAGATGGCACACCCTATTGTGGAGTCATAGATGATGTTATATGTTCGGTTGATTACCTCATTATATCCGACAACATATATGTGAGTTCGAGATAATAATATCAGCTTAATCCCGGTCTATATTAGTAAATTAGGATTAGGATATCAATATAAGGTGTAAAATGAACTCTTTTATCAAATAGGGGTAAAATAAACCAAACAATAGTTTAGAAGATTTTCTGGACTTTGATTATATTTGGAGGAATAAAATGAACTTTACACGCTGTTTCTACGAAAGAATTCCTTTGTACTTAAAAAAACATCTAATGGTACAAACTGTGTCAATGGCATGTGGACCAAGATGATATACATAAATTTTAGTTTAAACCAGCAACATATAAGATATTTTTCCCAAAATAGGAAGGAAAAAAATGTAAGGGAGGGGTGAGCTTGCTCAAACTATACCTTGTTATTTTATTTTATTTGCTTTTTTTTAAGGTCTTCTATAGTGTCTTAGCTTAGCTTTTTACCGTGAAACTTAGATTTACTATTTTATTTTTATAGTTCAGCCTCATGTACTTGTCCACTTGAGAACTACCTGAGCACCTATATGAATCATGATTTACAAAAGAAACATGGAACTGTTTTGTTATTCAATGTTTACGTGAAAATGAAATATTACAATAGTAAAACTTTTAACTTAATTGTGCAACAAACACTTTTAGAATATAAAACAACTATTACCTCCATCTAAAAATATAAGTACTCCTAGCTACTCACCAGATTGTTAATATATCAATGAATCTAGACAATATGTATGTTTAGATTCAACAAAAGATACTATGAATCTGGACAAGCAAAAGCATAGTTAGAAATGCTTATATTTTGGAGCAGAGAGAGTAATTCATATGAGGTTAATTTGTAATCGATATTTATATACTTCGTATTGGATGTTGCTCCACATAAAGATTTACCACTAAAAGAAGCTTCGTGCAAATTATCATCTCATTACTATGAGCGAAAATAAAACATATTAGTATTTAATAAATAATAAAATAAAACACGTATCTTTATTGTTTGTAATAATAATTTGTAGAGCAACTTAATATTTATTTACTTTATTATTATTGATATACCTGTAATGCTAAGCTACATTCGACATTGGTAGAATTCCAAGTTTCGATGGGATCGAGAATAGGCACACGGACTTAGGGTGTGTTTGGTTGGACTGTGATCGTGGCAAAAGCTCGTCGTAGGTCGTAAGTCGTGGAAAAAGCAATTGTGGGTTATGAGATCGTGAAAAAGTCGAAAGCCGTTTGGTAAAATAGTCGTGGCTTTTCAAAATTTACTAACAGACCCTACTTATCATCATATATACCATCATATATAAGTACATTTTTTAGATAATGGATATATAAGTACATATATACATACAAATATATGTATAATACATTTTATACTTATATATTTATTTATATCATGTATATAATATAACATATATACATGTATATAAATAATATATATATATACACACATATACATATGAATAAAAAATATTTATACATATAAACATATATATACATATATTTATTTATTTACATGTATCTTATACATATAAACATATATATAAGATATATATAAATAAATAAGTAAACACACAATATTTATATAAGATATATGTATATAAATAAATAAAAGTCATATTACATGGATATATACATACATATACATATGTAGGTAATTTCTTCAAACTTGTGAAAGCCAAAAGCCGAAAAAGCACCTCCACACTCGCTTTGAAATGAACTAGCAAAAAGTCGCTTTTGGCTTTGGCTTTTGTTAGCAGCCAACCCCTTTAGTTGGGCTATCGACTTTTGAAAAAGCCAAAGCCAGAAAAAGCCCAACCAAACACACCCTTAATATTGGATGTTTTATTATGACTTAATGTTGGATGTGGTTCCATAGAACGCCAATTTTTGTTTTTGCAAAATTCAGATCAGTGATTTCACTTGCAGAAGGTGCTAATCTCTATAAGCATACAAACCTCAAGTCTTAGGGGGAAAAAAGACATCCCAGTAGATTAGGTTAATTACCAAAGAATTGATGCAGCCGGAAGTTTGGATGGATCACCACCTCACGGTAATCTGCGAGTTGGTCGGGCTGGTGCCCCGGCTTCCTTCCATCCTTCGGAGCAAAGTGTGGCAACGGAGCATGACGAAACCGAACGGGGCCTGCAGGGTCGCGATAATCCTCTAGACCAAAGACACGAGGCATGCTACCATCTAGACCATTTATCGTGCAATCAACGCTGAATTCCTCATTTCCACGCAGTCATTGGCGATCCACTATTTCGGTTCCTCCTGCAGCCATTTTGTGTCCATGTAAACAACCCAAACAGATTCCTGCCCACATGGGCAGCAGCGACTTGAACCGACAAGGCATCTGTAACGATCAACAGATCAATAACTCATTGTCTGTGTGAACAGAACGAAAAGAAGAATTGCAAACATTCACATGCTCGACTTGTCTACTTTCTTCGTCCCAAGTTTATTTATTATTTTAGATCTATTTTATTGTCTAGATTCATAGCATCTTCTATAAACTGGACAATCGTTATTTGTATAAACTCATAGCATTTTCGATGAACATAATAGAGAGCTAAAACATCAAATAAAAAGATGCATGAGTTCCCCACTAAAATAAGAAAAATCTACGAAATGGACTCTTTAGTAATACCAACATCCAAAATTAGCACGTGTCACCAAATAGCTTACGTTTTTAAGAGCTTATTTAGTCTTTTTTTTTGTTTGGACAATCCACAGATCCATTTACTTTGAGATACTTATGCAACTTTAGCAATGTTTCTCTAAAACAATGCAAGAAATATTTTTCTTACGCAGACAACGCAAAAAAAATGGTTTGTTTGTTTGGGTCGAGCCTTAAGGCTCATCACGTCATGGTTGGCCAAACTATTTACACAAAAAAATTTCTATTGCTGTGTCACAAGTAGCTCTTTGAGAAAACTAAAGGGCGGAGCCATGGGAGCTCGTCGTATGGAAACTTACAATCAACATGATTTGTGCTATAATTTATTTTTGGTAGTGTTATGACATGTAGATAGATGAGGTAAAATACATTATTGTATGGACTATAGAAAATAATTATTTTTTAGACTGTTCCATTTTAATCTAGTGGTGTTAGACGATGATTGAAAGTGAAACATGCTTTGACATACATGCAATTTTTTTTTCTTATTATCTGGGTGGGAATTGCTGTAGGTTCGACTATTAATTCTGATGACATGCTTGGAGTTATTGGTGGATTTGATTGGGTACTTGGGCTTTATTTTAGGCAACAACCGAAAATTTTCTGCAATGCAGAATGCCATCAGCCTATCACTATGTTACAGACATGGATTCAAAAACCGTTAAAAACCACTCGAAAACCGTGAAAACCGGAGTTATCGGTCTGGCTCGGTTTCTAAAACCAACCAGTTTTTCAACAAAACCAAACCTAGTTACTATAGCAAAAACGGTTTTCACTTAGTTTTTACGGTTTATCGCTCGGTTTTTTGTTGTATGGAAGAACCGAGCGGTTTACTGTTTTTTTATCTATGGTTACAGTGAGGGTGGGGAGATCACTATCAGATCACTATCTCCTCACGTAGTTCCTGTTCTCGGTCAAAACACAGTTTAAAATCCTAGGTTCATGATCAACGAATGCTAAATAGCTCATCTAATGGCAAACAGAATCTGGACATCAGCTACAAGGGTAACAATACCCGATAATTTTGCACAATCGAATCAGCGAACTATGATGCAAAAAAGATGTCTGAATCAAGTTTCTGTAAGACTATTGGGAACAAAGCAACCACTACACAAATCATTTCAATGTGCTCTCAAATATTGATCTGGGCCTATGAAGGCCATCGAAGATTAGAGAATTTAGGTGATGTATCTTTCTTGTTGCTCCTGGAGTAATCGAGCCGAGGATTTAGCGTCCAAGTAGAGCCCGCTGACTTCCTCAAGATCAGCCTGACAAAAGGTCATAAAATTCAGTGACAAGCTTGCGAGAAAAAGAAAAGAGGAGACTATAATGATGAAATTCAGTAGATATACCTTGCAAATCTTCTCTCTCCCATTAGTTTTTGCAACGACACTGGCAGGAGATAGCAACTGAATAGCATGTCTGCAGAAAAAAAAGGGTGATCACATGAGTTACAGTAGGTCCATTCTCATTGAGAAATAGATACATACACATATGATACGGAATAAAGTCAGAAAAAATGGTCCATTTTGCTGAAGACTTTAATAATGCTAGACTCACATTTGGAAACTACTAACCCTCTGATCAACTGTACTTTTTTTAGGTATATCAACTGTACATTTGGACATGCATGTATATTACCAAAGAACAATATAAGAATCGTACCTCAAAGATGTTTGTTGTCCAATCTCTCCTAAAAAGGCAAGGCTTTCTTCGTCAATTTCAATCTCTTCCACTTGTGCACGGATAGCTAGGATCTGCAAAGGGCAATTAAAAGATCAAACATAAATTCTAAACAGGGAAATCTAATAAATGTTGATCGAAACTGAAGCCGACCTGAATCATTTCTGTAGGACTATATGTTTCTGTCCGTATAATCACCAACCTATCTAGCAGGTCAACCGGTATACCATGTGGACTTGTCATATCAGTTCCTCTGAGGAAAAAAGTTACAATGTTAATAAATGTCTAAGATCCTTTATCAGACTAAGTGCAGGTGGATAAAGCTGATACTGCAGATACTCGCAGAGTATTTAAACTGGCAAAGCAATACTCACCTTACATTACATATTCCCCTATTTGTAGCGAGTATCACAATCGGTGACAGTGGGCTCTCCAGAGCACGATTGAGATAAGAAAAGCACTCAATGTCCAACATGTGGACCTGAAAAAACATTATTCTAATAGTTAATTTCGAGGTGAGGCATGCTCAGACAATGTGGCATCACTCCTTAAGGGTGGAAAATTAGTAATCAACTAAATCAAGACTCCCTCAATTTAATACTCTATTTTTTTGTATAGGATACTTGCTAGTTCAAAATTGAACTGATCAGTGTTATAAAGAAACAGGGGAGGAAAGTGAATTTTCTAAGGACAAAATGAAATGATACCTCATCAATGAACAAAACACCGGGTACAAGCTCTGCAACTCCTTCATCAATATACCTGTTAACCACCTGCAACCATACAATTCACAAAATCAGGTACAAAATCCAATGTTGATTATCTAAATTTTGTGCATTTTTTAGAAACCAGAAAACTGATGATAGGCAAAAAAATCGATAACCTTATTGATTTCTTGGCGTAGCTTCTCGGTGATTTCAGTTTTCCGTGGCTTCATCATCTGGCCCATAAGGGACAAAATATCCTGGCCACCTTGTGGCTGAGCATTTGCTGCATCAAGGTCATGAAGTGTGACATCCTGTATGAAACCATGAGAAGCATTATTTCCTCTACAGAACCTGAGAAATAATAATACATGAAGCATGCAAGTCAAAATACAAATACTATCATGATTCTGATGCAGTAAGGAAGATGTCATCCGCTTTGGGGCAATAAATGTCCTGGTAGTCTTCCACAAATTAAGCTATTTTCTGGTTAGCATTAAAGAGGAAATCATAGTAGAAATAATTACTGTTAATAGAACTTTGCTTGATGATCAGGAGCTTATATGAGTTTCTGATAGTGATAGTGGCTTTTGTTGTTACATCAAGGAAAGAACAGTCTTTGTTACTGGCTATGATACTTCCATATTTGTTGTTCTGGCAATGAGGCATGCTCATTTCATATGATCTCCCAAAACATTTCCCTCACAAATCCCAACTGTCGAATTGACTAACCACTGTTACAATCTTGCATGAAAAATGGGTGGAGGACATGAACTTTTAAGGAAGATTTGGGATTTGTCTACCTAAAAATTCTCTGTACCATTGTCATTCCAAAAAGTATATTTATAGATTCGTCAAATTATATTTGAGGTGCCATATCCTTGTACTCCCTCCATAACAATATATTTGGCATTCTAGCCCTGGGCATGAAGATTAAGAAAAGAAGGAATAAAGTAGGTGCGCAGGAAACGAGGAGAGAGATAGAGATAGAGGTGTATTGGGAAGAGAGAAACGTGTCTCGGGAAGTGAGAATGCCAAATATTTTGGGAAAACTGGATGAGGCTAGAATGCCAAATATTCCGAGACGGAGGGAATAGATTCTAACAAACATATTGTGATAGAAATTGTGGTCAAAGGTTGCATCATCCAGATGAGCACGAACTGTAACAAACTAACAATGCTTAAAAAAACCTCATAGATGAAGTTTTTAAAAAATAACATTTTATGCAGAGTGTTACAATCTGAGTAGTTTGATACACTAAAATAAATGAAATGAAAGGCCAAAGATCATCTGACTGGTACCTGTACTATTTCCTTTTTCTTAAAGACTTCCCCTTTTGGAATAGGAACATACTCCTCAGCTTCAAGATCATATTCTGTAGCGAAAGCATCACACCTACCAACTCGTTTCACGGCACCACTATTTGATTCGATATATATAACATCACCCACTGCCACCTGCATCCAGTATGCGATGGTGAGTAACTTTAAGAAAACAACACGAATAGCAGAAAACAATGCAAGTAGCCCAGAAACTAAACATGGGGCACAATACTGAGTGTCAGAGCATACAGTGACTCGTCAGTCAGCCATCCTTAACAAGCAAATGATTCAACGATCAGTAAGCAAGAGTCCATAGACAGTTAAAAATAATAATTTGTTTTCAGTAAGAACTAAGAAACATTTGACACACGCATGGTGTTACTGGAGTAAAAATATGTTATCAGTCCAGTACCAGATAGAGATAGGTAGGATAGCATGCAGTTACCTTTTCCTTGATTAGAGCATCATAAACTGAAGGATCTAACTTCAGCTGCTTAGTCCCTTTAACGGTCTTCAGACCTATGATTACATGGGCAAGGCTTTTGGCATATCCACCTGTCGTACTCTCTGCCTCTTCTGGGGAAAGTTCAGTAACCTAACAACAGAAAACATTATTCAACACAAACACACAAAAAGAAGTGGAAGTAACACTTATGGAAACAACAATAAAAGCACCGTAAAAAATCCATGAAAACGACAAGCCTTCAGCTTCATAAAGAAATTTCAAGGCTACATTAAATTATGACCCTGGTACACTTGTTCGAACATGAACAATGCAGAAAATCATTGCGTACCTCCCCTCATAAACCTCTTTGTTTTCCTTTATACGCAAACCTATAGCTCTACGAAAATTTTCCATCAGCACTTCAGTTTTCTTGACCTCTGAGGAGTACACTTCTGATCCTACCATAGGACAGAAAGGGACCTGTGAACAGAATGGCAAGACAATAACGGTATTCATTAGATGAAAAGAACACATATGTTAACATAGATAAGATATACATAACATTTGTAGTTGGTTCTATTGTAAACTTCTACATCCAAACAGTAGTTTAGTAAGTAGAATATAAAGTCCTAACGGTACAGCAACACTGAAATACAACTTATGTTAAATACCTGAAACTCTCTGTAAACTAATTAATTTTATTTGAGGAGCCCTATGACCCTTTGCATTGCATATAAAGAGCATCTTGTTCACAAAACAGAGCAATTAACACACAGGACATTTACAACAGATGACCGTACAAGCAGAATCAAACTTCAAGGCTACAATTGGACAACTAAAAAGACTGCAGATCCATTATTTGATATGCTGGTCCCTTTCAACAAATGTGTACAACTCCAAGTCTCCAACAATCCAAATTCCCCACCAATGCTAGGATAGAATACATGAAAATACCGAGCGCACAGAGCAAAAGAGAAGAAAATTGGTAGAATTATATTGAAATGCTACATTTAACACCAAAATAAGACCAGACAGGATTCGCAAATTTCTGCGATGAAAAAGAGCAACCCGAGCCACGGACCTTGCTGCCGAGTTCCTGGGAGATGCCGAGCGCAAGTGCCGTCTTGCCCGTCGCGGGCGGACCCGCGAGGAGCAGCGCCCGGCCGGCCATTTTCTTCTGGCGGATCATGTCGACCGACAGCCCACCCGCCTCCCGTGCCTTTGCCTGCCCCACGAACCCCGACGCCATAGCTATAGCCAACCCATTGGCCTGCAAGAGAAAACAAAACCCAAAAGCAGTTAGAGTCTACTCGAACACCCCGGGGCTAAAACCCTAGAAAACTCCCACCCCCTTTGCGAAGGGAACGGAGAAGAGGGAGAGGTAAGGGCAGCTACGTCCAGGCCGAGGCCCTTGATGTGGGTGTGGGTGGCGATGCGCTGCTTCTTCGACGCCGACTGCACCTCCTCAATCCTCATGGCCGCCGCCGCCGCTTCTCTCTAGTTTCTCTCTGCTCTGTCTCTCTCTCCCCCGTCCCCCGCCGCAACAATGGGAAAGGACAGAGAAGGGAGCAGGGAGAAGTGAAGACAAGCCAGGGCAGCTCGCGGCTCGGATGATGTTTTGGTGAGAGCGTGACGGCCCACTGCTCGCTGGGCCCAAAGTAAAGGATCGGCCGGCGGTCGCTTGGTATGGATCTGGACACCACACTCCAGAGTCCAGAGCTTTCCTTACGTTTCTCTTTAGACCCTTGTCCATTTTTTTATTTTGTCCATTTATGAATTGATTATATAATAATTATTTTTTCAGAAACTATATTTTCAAGATTTGACAATCAGATTAGTGTGTCACATATACGGTCATGTAAAACTGACTGGTGTGATCAAATGCTGTTAGATGATCTTACTTAATCAAATCCATTTTTATTATTTATCGTTTGGTCATGTCAAACTCCTTAGTGTGACTAAAATACATCAAATTCTGAAAAAATAACTTTTCGAAATATTATTTTTTTAATGTTAAACGAAAGTAGCTAATCTTTTTAAAAAAATTCCCTTTTAACTCAGTGTTAGATTAAAAATTACTCCCTCCGTCCTATTGAAAGTGTCGCTACGGTATCCGTGCTAGTCAAACTTTCTAAATTTTGATTAGATTTATAGAAAATATTAGTAATATTGTATCTCTAAATAAGTTAATTATGAAAGTAGATTCAATTATTTATCTAATGATACTAATTATATTCAATAAATATTTATGTTTTTCATATATTTTTTATCAAAGTTAAAAAGATTTTACTTGTTAGGAAGCCAGAACGAACTTTGAATGGGACAAAGGTAGTAGTTAAGAAAGGATACAAAAATCTTAGACCCTTTCCTTACTCGAAACGTGCTGCTATGTCGCTAGCTGATGATTATGGAGGGTTCAGGAGTTGCTGCAGAATCAAATGGAGTGGTTTGGCTTGTAAACCAACTCCATGTGAGCATACCATACTTCTCGAATCGTTGGCCTCTTGGTCACCAAAACCTTTTACTTCCGCACCATTTCTTAAGCGAAGCACACCTCACCAGTCACAATTCGAAAGCACGAAAGATCACCACGGCTGAGCCAAAGATGCCAGCACAATCTAGCAGCTCTCCCCTGAGCCAAGCTTGCATCGCTCTGGCCCTTCTGCTGGCCGTAGCAAACGCGGTGGCCGGCGGCCGTCACGGTCCTCCGTCCGTCCCCAACAGCTACGACGGCCAGACAATCACCTTGTACACTACCGGAGCCGCACCACCGAAAGCCGCGCCTCCTTTCTCGCGACACCACCCGGTCTTCACCAGCGAAGGCCCCATAGGACACTCCGGCAGCTGGCTGCACGCCTTGACGAGGCCAGGTGCGCTCCGGCCGGGCACGGTGACCGTCGTCGACGAGCAGGTCCACGGCAGGAAAGAGTTTGGGCTGCCGATGGAAGGGAGGCTGCAGGGCGTCCTCGTCACCAGCTTGGCAGATAACAGCAGCCACATGGTGGCAGTGAAGGCCTCGTTTGCCGGCGATGGCGCCGGTGACAGCCTCAGGTTCTTCGGAGTCCATCGGGATCACCAGAAAGAGTCTCAAATCGCGGTGGTCGGAGGGACAGGGCGGTACCACGCTGCCTCCGGCTTCGCCGTTGTCAGAGCAGCTGGTGTTTCTGAAACGAGTGGAAATGCCAGCATGAGCAAGGTGTTAAGTTTTAGCGTGCATCTCAAGTACTAGAAGGTTAAAAATAGAATTTCCGGACACGCTTGCCATTATGTAAATTTAGTTACAGTGACTTTGAAATATACAAGTCTAGAACTCTAGATTAGAAATGCATCTGAGCAAGGCTAAAATAAACCGGATCTAGTTTGTTCAGTAATCAGTATCATCCATCAACTTTACAGGGTGATAGAAGGCCAACTCATTCAATTACATTTTTTCACAAAGTGTAATATACATTTATGTCATGTTACAAAAGCTCCTGAAACACAGGATTATATTCTATCTTTAACCGACAGCAATTCTGGCTTCCACACATGCACAAAAAATTTAATTAACTACTTCTGTCTCACCAAGATACAAAGAAATGTAATAGGAATTCCACATGAATGTAGCAGGCATTTCTATGAGAACAGTATTATTCCCAATGAAATCCTGCCGGATTGCCACTATACCAGACAGGGCCTAAGTAATTCTATAGCATCTACCGTGTCTACAGTTGGTATTGGTAAAGCACCTCTGCCTATGTTTGCAGCAGCATTCAGACTCAAATGGATATCCAATATCACAGCATTGCTTTGATTACTCATCCAAGATCCTTTGACGGAAATCTGTCACCATTAAGGGAAGGCCTTCCCTAAGAGGGACCTTTGGCTCCCAATGCAGCAGTTGCTTGGCCTTGGTGATATCTGGCTTTCTCATGTGGGGATCATCCGCCGTATTGGGTTTGAACTCAATTGTTGCCATCGGGTCAATTGTTTCCTTCACAACCTGAAAAAAAACCCAATGGTCATTTATGCACCTTTCATGATCAAAATAAATAAACTTCTTGCAAACCTGTGCAAGCTCCAACATAGTAAACTCTCCTGGATTTCCCAAGTTGAAAGGGCCGATATGATCGCTCTCCATGAGAGTCATCAATCCAGCAACCTAAAATCATATGAATAGAGATAATGAGACGCCTATTAAAGATAAGGCATGGTAATATTGAAGTCACTGGAAGAGGAAATGTGTGGTGCCAACATAGCGAATTTCTTCTGGGTCTCTAGAACATGTGAATAATTATTTATTCTCATAAACTTGGACTGAATATCAAGCATGCACAGAGTATATAAGTAAGCAGCAAAGGAGTGTTTACAGTCCCTAGAGATCTTGAAGAGTAGCAGTTGGGGAAAATGAGAAGAAATTAATAATAACAATCACAGGCCACCGAAATCACGGTGCTTAGTGCTTACCAGATCAGAAACATACTGGAAACTTCTAGTCTGTTTTCCATCACCATAAACTGTCATTGGTTGCTTGCGCAGTGCCTGTAAGGATAATCAAAAGGCTGCTTAAATATCTAATCAGTGCTGTTAAAAACTAATCCATAATATGTAGCAAACAAACCTGTGCAACAAAATTGCTAACAACGCGGCCATCATCTAGGCACATACGCGGCCCATATGTATTGAAAATGCGAGCAATACGCACCTGCACACATGTTAGTAGGTGCATTTATTAGAGATATAATTTATGATTACACTTGAGAAATAAAACTGTAATAGAAATCAATACAAATTTGCAGCATGTCACTCTATTCTTAGGATTTGTTGAACAAGGTCACATATATGGCAGGTTAAGGTATAGTAAATATTAATTTCCTGTCTCATAAAGACTTTGAATATTGTTAATGAGCGATGCAGGTCGAGCAAAAACAGACCTCCCAGATAAGAGATCTGAAGCAATTTATAATTTGTTCCATTGAATTTCTTGTTTTGCCAGTTAAGTGGGAAGAGAAAACACACAGAAAAAAAAACAGAACTGAATGCTTTCAAGCCAATTCGCTGAGACTCAAATCTCAAACACATCATTTTGGTTACACAGGGAACAAAGCTATACTTGAATTAATGGTGGTGCGCAACATAACAAGCATGCCTAATTTCTTATCAATTTTGAGAGGTCAAAATGAGGGCTTAGTACTAATTCCCTTTTCTTACCTGGTGCCAATGCACCAGGGTAACTGAATATAGCTTCACCACTGCGGCTACAAAGGCTGAAGTATTACCTCGACACCACCACCACGGTGATAATCCATGGTTAAAGTCTCTGCTGTTCTTTTCCCCTCGTCATAACAACTCCTAACGCCTGAAATGGAGCAGGGATTACTTCTAAGGGTGAAATGTGACAGATTAAAGAGGATGAAGAGGTCTAAAAGGGCAATAGTAACAACATTTAAAAAGGCAACCATGAGAAGTACCTATAGGATTAACATGTCCCCAGTAAGACTCCTTCTGTGGATGCTCAAGTGGATCACCATAAACTTCACTTGTGCTAGTCAACAAGAACCTTGCACCAATTCGCTTAGCCAGACCCAACATATTCAACGTACCCATGACATTTGTCTTGTACTGGTCGTTAAGAAGATCAAATTTGAAACTGATAAAACACAAACAACCTCATATATCGATCATAAATGGACACAAGCTGCAAATATTGGTGACTAACTCCCTATGTCTACAAACATTATACATCAAGTCATGCATTGAGAAAGAAAGAAGTAGAAACAATATAAGAATTCACAAGAAATTCTCCCTTGAGATATGCTTTCTGATTGCTGTCTACAATGGGCAATTCCCAGCTTTATACTATATCGAATTGATCCATAACTAAATTCAGTTAAACCTTATAAAGAAAATCATGTTTATCTAAACTGATAGTTATCTATTTTCAGCTCATGTTTCCACCTTCCTTAAGGAAATATGCATTCTGCATGATTGCAATTCTATGCTAAGGTCATACTACCATTAGCTGATGCAGATCACAATTGACACAAGGAACCAAAATTGACCAACCCATTCTACGCATCACATCTAGCGAAATTCGATCTTGTCTTCCAACTCCCCAGATCCCAATTGAGGCATATTTCTATTCAGAAATATGCTCCACCCACCAACCAACCAAGGAAAAACAAAAGGGAAGAAGATGAAGATCAAATTAAGTCGCTTTCAGTGTAAGCACGTGAAAAGAATCTGCAGATCCGGGCAGGAAGGATATGATTGTCTTGATCGGATTGTACTTGTAGTGCACGGGCGACGCAGGGCAGGCGAGGTGGTAGATCCGGTCGACCTCGAGGAGGATGGGCTCGACGACGTCATGGCGGAGCAGCTCGAACCTGGGGTTGCGGAGGTGGTGCTTGACGTTGTCCTTCCTCCCGGTGAAGAAGTTGTCGACCACGATCACGCTGTCCCCCTGCTCGAGCAGCCGGTCCACGAGGTGGCTGCCCACGAACCCGGCTCCGCCGGTAACGACGACGCGGCGCGGCGGCGGGCGGAAGCCGGCGGGGACGCGGGAGTGCGAGGCGAACGAGAACAAAGGTCGGTGGTCGGGGTACTGGGAGGAGGGGGAGAGCGAGAGGTAGGGGCGGAGGAGGAAGAAGGTGGAGGCGATGAGCGCGCCGAGGAGGACGAAGAGGAGGCGCTGCTCGCGGAGGATGTACCCGAGCCAGGAGCGCGGGCCGGGGCGCGCGGGCTTGGCGGCCTTGGGCGCCGGCGCGTGCGCCGGCGACGGCGCGTGGGTGGGCGAGGACTTGTGGAGCTGCTTCATCATGGCGGGAGAGTGGCCGGGGTTGGTGACTCGGCTGTGGGTTTGGGGAAGGTGGGCAGGGGGTGAAGAAGGAAACGAGCGACGAACAGTGCGACGTCTTTTTCGTTCGTTCCATGCAATTTAGCCCTCAAAAGATTTGGCTTTGCCGTTTTGTTAATTAATACTACCAACTTGTGAACTGACCCTCTCAATTTACAAATGAGATCAAATCTCATTTCGAACTTGTGAAAATAATTTCTGACTCGTATTCCATGAGCAGATGTTACGCTAGGGTAGGCATTTTGGACCACATGAACGTTTGACATCGAAAGACTGAAGCGTTTAACTGTTTATTAATCGATATAGGTACGCATTTCATCCCACTGGGCGTGCCCGGACAGGGTGCAGTCATCTGCGAAAACGATGTCACACTAGGTTCCAGACGCAAAAATCTCGCTGCGCTACCAAGCGAGTCGTTGAACGCTTGACTTGGAAGCGTTCAGATCTGTGAACCATGCACGGCCGAGGCAGCTGCCGGATTATTCAATTCAAGATTCATCAGCCTCCAACCTACGTATATTCGGTAGTAGTATGTTGGATCTGAAAACCTGCTGGATTACGAGCGCCACGACGGGATTGTACGATCGAGACAAGACGGAATGTCGCTCTCGCGACCTCGCCGACGCCTTTTCGTCAGGCTGAAGCCATCACGCCTTTTCCTTCACTTTATTAGCAGAAAAGTCAATCAAGAAGTCGTTTGTTAGCCAATGCACATCATGCTCCTCTAGCTTGTTTGATTAACAATAGCAAATAAAACAAAGTAATCGGAATCAAACTTATTTACAATCGGATTTTGTGTGGGTATCAACTTATTTACAATCGGATTTTGTAGTGATTCTTGTGTGGTATCCTCAGAAACGAGTGAAACAAATCAATTTTCGATCAAACATTTGGGGCTGAAAAAATTGACCGGAGGAGATGCAAATTTCCAGTTTAAGTGTTACCTTACCTAGACAGACCCATAAATTCTGAGAAAATCGTGTTCAACGTGATATCGATTAGGTTACCTACAAAGCGAGAGTGGTCGAGTCAGAAACCGAACAAAACTGGTTGGGCTAGCACACCCTTGAAAGCTAGGCGTCCCCTTCCCCTTCCCCCAAATCGAAACTCCATCAGTTCAATCCTTGTTTCTGTTCCTCTCCTCGGCCGGGTCAAGGATCTGTTTTTATCTTTCGAAAGATCAGGGGTAAGGGATCTTCGTCCTCGGTGCATCGAATTCGGTTGCTGCGGTGGACCATTTGATATCCGGGAAATTGCGAATGCCACCGCCATTGTTCCCCAAACACGCACCTTTCGCCAGGACCCCGTGCGGCAGCAGCAAGCAATGCCACCTGGAGCCTCATGGACAGCGGCCATGGGCCTGGTTATCGGAGGATCTGGTGGAGCTTATAGGGCGGCGGGTGCTTGCCGGCGACCTGCTGGACTATGTCTGCTTCCGAGCCGTCTGCACCCACTGGAAATCCAGCACCGTCGGCCCACGCGGTCGCGGTCTCGTCGATCCGCGCTTCCACCCGCGCAGCTGGATGATGCTGCCCGAGGGCCACGGCCTCTACCCCGGCCACCCCCATCTCGGCGGGTATGTGCGCTTCTTCAGCTGTTCCACGGGCGCGCTCGTTCGAGCCCACCTTCCCCTCTTCGAGGACCACATCGTCCTCGACTCCACCGAGGGTCTCCTCCTCCTGCATCGTCACCCAGACACTGCCATCCGCCTCCTCCACCCCTTCACCGGTGAAATTGCGGAGTTCCCACCGCTATCGTCCCTCTTGCCGCAGATGGAACATCGTGAGCGCAGCTGCTGTGTGACCGAGGAAACCAGACTTGGCGAGCTCGGCATCTTCCTCCGGGGAATTTGTGCTGCTGTTACCGTCAGGGCCACCGGGGCCATTGATGTCATGCTAGCTCTTGATACGCTAAAGATACATCGTGTAGCCTACGCCACCACCGGCGATCGGACTAGCTGCACTGGGTACGGGACGCCCTCCGGTACCCGGTAGTGGAGGATCCACGTAGGACACAATCCTCCGCACCGGAGTACGGGAGGCGTCCGGTACCCTCCCGGACGCGCTCCAACCCGGCAAATAGAGCGCGGTACGGACGTCCGGACGAGCCCGACGTGGCGTGGGTCCCGCGGTTCGCTACTCCTCCCGCCATTCGCCGGAAGCCTGGAAATCGCCGGAAGGGGAGAGAGGAGAGCGGCAGGGCAGCGGAGGGAGGCGGCCCCGACGCAGATCCGGTCGGAGGAGGACGTCCGGCGGCCGAGTGAGGCGGGCCCGGCGCGGATCCGCCGCCAAACCCTCGCGACACGGCCCTTCCCGTCCGCCGCTGCCCACCGGAGCGCCGCCCACCGCGCCGGCCACCAAAGCGAGAAGGGCCGCCGCCGGATCCGCACCCCGTCCGTGCGCGGCGACCGGTGCTCCGGCGGAGCTATCTCGCACGGTGCGTGAGGAAGAGAGGACGGGCGGCCCACCGAGGTCGAGCAGGAAGGCCGCTGCGGGGACCAGCGCGGCCGCGAGGCGCGCGTTGTGCGCGAACGCCGGCCCGAGGCCGAGGACGCCGCGGCGTGGGCGCGGGCCCTCGCGCCGCCGCCAACGGAGGAACGGGGCCTCGAGACGGAAGCGGATGAGCCCGAGGCCGAGGACGCCGCGGCGGCGCGCTCACCATCGCGGCCGTGCCCGGCCGCCCGACCAACGCCGACCCCAGCCTCCGCGTCGCCGGCCCCCATGCTTGGATCCGGCCGGAGAAGGGAGGACCGTGCCGGATCCCGCCGGAGGAGGAGGATCCCTCACCCTGGAAACTCCCACCTTTGCTGACACAACCGGTGTCTTTCCGGATTTGGATCCTCTGCAGTACAGGTGAAAATTCGGAGGTGCTACAGTTGTCTCCGAATTTATTCACAACAAATACCGATGGATGAAAAATCAACGGTTCGGATTGAATGCTACGATAAAATGTGTACAGTTACTACAGTGCCGCTACGAGTATATTACACTGTTTCACGAATTTATACCTTCCACCCGGTTAATGTAGCGTGAATTTTTACCTTTGCCTTAGGCTACTGCAGAGAATTCGGATCCGTCTTTCCAAGGCAAGCTGTACGTGGTGTCATGGCTGTCTGATGGGTGCCAAGAGGACAACAAGTTGTACATCTACCGGATTGATCCGCCGCAACAGAACAGCGGAGATTTGCTGCACTCTCTGCCGCTGCCAGTGATGGTCGCCGCATGCCCACTGGTCGAAACTATCACCGAAGTCCACCTGGTAGAATGCAGCTCGGAACTCATGCTTGTTGGGTTCAACCACACTGATTCGTGTGCAGACCTGGTAGTTTACAGACTCAATGACCTGATTAGCGGAAGAGTTGTTCGTGTAAAGGACATTGGTGACCATGCTCTCTTCCTTGAGGAAAGGGGTGTGTGTCTCTCACCGAACAGCAAGGGACTTCCTTCTGTTTCAGCTAACTCTATCACCTGTATAAATAGATCAACAGTGTGGGATTTGCATGCGGAAACACCTGATCCGCGAAACTGCTGCTCACGTATTGAGCAATAGTACCATTTAAGCAGTGGTACCTGGTCTTCAGCAATACCCTTACATGCTTGCCCATCATATTTTCACCTGTTGCTTCCGCAGTTATTGGTAAGTCAAGTGTGTTTACCTTTTTCATTCTTTCCTGAAGAATCACTGTAATTCTTATGTTGGTTTTTATGGGGGAAAATTTTAGTGCAAATGCAATATTGAGTGAAACTGTGCAAACAAACAACCAGGTACGTTGGATCACGATCCAACTGCCCCCATTCAGGCGCGGCTTCCCCTCGACTCCACTTAAACAATTTAACAGAAAACCCCCTAAACAAATCCCGCTTTTCACAAAAAAACTCCAAGTACGAGTCTTCCTCTTCTCCTCTGTTCCTCTCGTTCTTTCATCAGAATCAGGTGGCCGCCGGCCTGTACATCGGAGTGGTCCTTGGGCTGTGTTGGCTAGGGTTCCTACTTATGCTACCCCTCATTCCTGATTTCTCCTACCAGCGGAATCGCCTCCCACCAGTACGCGGCCACTCGACATAGGGACCAGCTCCATCACCGGCAACCAACCCTGCACTACCGGTGCCGGCAGCACCCAGGCCCACAACTCGGTCTCCACCTTGTGGAGTTTGATCCTGCACATACCCCATGTATCTGCATGTGACAATGGATTGGATTTTTCATGTGCTAATGAATTGGATTTTGCAAATGGGAGTAGTGTGATTCGGCTTCAGTCTCAAGGTCAACGACGCATGAAGAATACCAACATGTGCTGCAATTTTGATGCGTGGATTGGCATGAGTTTGCAACATAAAAGTTTATGTAATTGCCTTTCATGGTTGAATCGTACATCAGATTGTTTCTCCTCCTAACTGGTAGAATAAATTCAATTGATCTCTCGAGATGTGTGTGTGACTGAATCAGGCTATTTTTTTTTATCTGATGGCTGTTCTGAATGAAACAGTCAACATGTTTGATGTTTCAGAATCATATCGAATAAGACAGCTTGTAAAATTTTTAATTGGAGCCATCGAATCAGAATCACCAACTATTCATATAATGAGCCAATGTTTTATGAAAAACAATCCTGAAGCTTAACTAGACTAACATCTATATGAAAAATAATTGGGTAAGCTAGATAAAAAACCGGTCCAAGTACTCGTTGTTAAAATACAAGATAACATGGTTCTGAAATAAATTGAAAGATCAATGCTGATGCTCTTTGTTGTGCAGATATGGGCATTGACAGCGACACTCCTCCCTCCTACTTGAAGTAGGACACAAGTTTACCTGAAAACATATTTTAAATTAAACTTGAAACCTGCAGCTCTGTATATGAAAAAAGAAACAATAGGTATTATGCACTATGCACCTGCATCACATGTTCTTTTTGGGCAAGTTCTTTTGTCATGAAAAACCAACTCTTTGCAGTGTCCGCACACGCGGGGAATCCTTTCATTTTTCTTTTTCTTAGCCTCCTCCTTCTTCTTGTCACTCCCACCCTTATCCAAGTGACCCCTAATTCTCTTAACACTGCCTCTAGAGCGTAAATCATTTGGTGGCAGTATATCAACTCGGGAAGGAATATTACACCCAATGAAACCTTCAAGCTCTTCAACTCTACTTCTTTGATTGTCAGGAAGCTCTTGTTTTACTTCGGCCATGAACTTTTGAAATTTACTTTTGACAATGTTCATGGTGTTTATGGATCCCCCAGCTTGTTGAAAGATGTCTTCCATTTCCTCGCGCATTTCAGAGGCCACTCTTTTCACTTCTGTATCCATTGGAGTTCTCTCCTTTTCTAGTAACAAATTCCCAGCTGCATCATATACAATCTCCTTCTTGCAATTTTTTGTCCACCTTTTGAGCAGGTAGTGACTAGGCAGCTCATTCACTTTTGTGCTTCGTAACACATATACAATGTGGCGGCAAGGAATTCCATGGGTTTGAAATAACATACAAGAGCAGTGGGCAATCATGCTGGAAATATCTAGACTGATTTCTCTTATCTTGGGGCCATCATCACTCATGGAACATATTTTGAAATTACCCTCCTGCTTCATGCTATCAACAATGCAACTATCTCTGGCAGCCAACACCTCCTTTTGAAATTCCAAAAATATTTTATAAGTGAAAACTTCACTTCCATGCTTTTCAATAGGCCATCCTGTCTTCAATATAGGATCTGTATGAATACTAGCATTGTCTTCTATCAACTCAAGTTCACGTTGTTCTTCAACAGCAGTATCAAATCGAACCCAAAACTCAACCAAAGACTGCTTGAAACCAATGAAGCATTTAAAAAATGAATTAGCACTCTCTGACCTTGAAGTTGTTCTAAGAATTCCAGCCAAGGATATGTCTCTGAAGTAAACTGGTACCCATGAAGCACGGATCTGATATCTGTTTCTGAGCCATTCATTTCCATCCAATCCAAAATCTTTGATTATTTTATCCCATTCTAACTCAAACTCTTCTTGTGTTTCAGATGAATATACACAACGGTTGACACGCTTATAAAAATCTTTGTTTTCCCTCACAGTCACCGGAGAACCAGCAAGCTTGTTCGGTAACTTTGTCAAAATATGCCACAAGCATAATCTATGAGCGGCAGATGGAAAAACTTTGGCAATGGCTGCCTTCATGCTGGCATCTTCATCAGTTATGATAAGTTTGGGTGCTGTCCCTCCCATTGCTTTGAGGAACGTATTGAACAACCATGTGTATGACTCTATTCTTTCATCAGAAATTAATGCAGCACCCAATAATACACAACCTCCATGGTGATTAACTCCAGTGAATGGTGTAAACTTCATGTTGTACTCATTTGTATTATATGTAGCATCAAAAGAGAGCATTTCTCCAAAATGTGCGTAATTCTTCCTACAAGTACTATCTGCCCAAAAGACATTGACCAACCTACCCTCTTCATCAACAACATAGTCAAAGTAAAAACCAGAATTGATGGAGTTTTTTTGGCAAGATTGTCAACAAACATCTGTGCATCCCGTTCCTTGATAATAACTCTTAGAGTACTATGATAATTTTGTAGATCCTGTTTTGTGCATCCCACGTTTGGAAATCCACCCGCATTAACATGGAGATATCTATATGCCATGGAAGTTCCAATGCTAGCTTTGTGGCAATCAAATAATGCAGTCTTAACTTTCTCACTAACTTGTCTATTTGACCGTAACAAGTGTCGAGATCTAGGTGAACGAAGTATGTGTGTATGGACAGCTTCAAAATTCTCAATCCTATATCTATTCTCCATAGTACGTTTAATAGCAATCATGGCCTCACAACCGCATCGACTTTCTTTCCGTACATACTTTCTCTTCTTCTTCTTGCTAACCAACATGGTTCCAAGGGTTGTTACCTTTTTGTTACCTTTAACTCGAAAACCTTCTCTTGAGCAGTAAAATCTCTTCCACATAATTTCACCATTAACCACAGTATGTTGTCCAATCCGAACTGAAAACCCAGCTTCATGGGCATAGTCTTTATAAAACTTTTCAGCCGAGACCAAATCAACAAACTCCATCCCCACAGCTGGAACGAAGTGATCGGCAACTTCAGGCATGCATCTTATTCCCTACAATATAGTATACGTATTGATATCAGCTACTAAAATGTGAAATCAAAATTATAATATTTTGAAATAGTTATACTCACAAGTAATGGAAATATGCGCTTTCGTGGAGTGATGCAAATCTCATCTTTCTGCGAGAGTAGATTGTTTTGGCTTTTCGAAGGACTTTGTGGCTCAGGGAAAGCTTTTGGCAAGCTGATGCTACCTTTCAATAATGACGGAGCTAGAACAATCTCATTTGGAACTGATCACGTACCAGTCAAACAAGGACAAATTACATTTATATTTGTATCATTAAAAGAGGAAAATATACATAGTTCTTCCAGACAGTACCTTCTGACCCCGTTGATGTCCGTGAGGAGAGCGTGGTTGTGGCATCAATGGATGCAGGAGTTGGTACTGACACAAAAGACGTCGTCGTCGCCGGCGTGAGAATGGGTGGCACGTAAGGTGTGGCCGCGTACGTCATTGGTGCAACAGTGGTAACGGACAGAGGCATATCCAACACCATCGGCGTGTCCATGGAAGCGGCCAGAGCATATCCATCGGCAGGATCACACGACAAGACGTTCACCATGGAGGCAGCCGTAGCACCTACGATTGGGGTGGTGATTGGAACTGTAAATTCAGATGAGATCTTGCCTGCTTGATCCTGCATTTCGTGTGGGTAATCCTCATTCCGATCGCCCATCCCGTTGCCCTAGATCGGTAACTGCCTTTGGATGAAAGAACGAGAGGAACAAAGGAGAAGAGGAAGACTCGTACTTGGAGTTTTTGGTGAAAAGCGGGATTTGTTTAGGGGTTCTCCATTAAATTGTTTAAGTGGACTTGAGGGAAGCCGCGGCTGAACGAGGACAGTTGGATCGTGATCGAACGTACGCGATTGCTTGTTTGCACAGTTTCACTCAATATTGCATTTGCACTAAAATTTTCCCCGTTTTTATGTGCTAGGAATAGTGCTGTGGATGTTTCTATTAATATTTCTATTTTAAAAGTATTATTTTCTCTTCTGTTTTCAGGAATAAAGGGCTCATATTATGCGCAGCAATATTACCTGATTGGTCGGTGAAGCCTAATTTGCAGATCGAGGTAATTTTTTTCTATCTAACTTCCCCAATTGTGTTGATAATGAACTGCTGAGAAGCTTTGCGATGATATTGTGTCTGTCCTGCCTAGGTAATTGTTCTGGGCAAAGAACTCTTCTCTCATTCTTGGTCATATTGGCTTACTGAAGGTTGTTGACATCGCATTCTCCTCTGTATTTTGGCTATGTTATTTGTTCCCCTCTCATTCTTGGTCATATTACTGAAGGTTGTTGACATCGCATTCTCCTGTGTGTTTTGTTATGTTATTTCTTCATGTTTTGTCTCCTTCCTCGAATCTGCTTGGGAATTGACGATTTCTTGATGGGGAATGGACGGCCGTTCTCCATGAATGTATCTTTTTCTTTCTTCTCCGATAAGATTTCTCCCCTTCTGATTTGTTCGATTCTTCTCATGCGTTTTAAATGAGTACGCTACATTAAATTTGACTGGTAAAAAAATTCTTCATTTTCTTCAGTGTCCGATCTGTGCGGTGTTTCTCCTCTCCCCATTCCTTTTCAACCTAGTGCTTCTACGATCCTCTCCCCCATTCTGATGCGTTTTTTGTTTGTTTGTTTGCGAAGATTTCCGGTAATCAGGATCAGGCCGAACTGTGAGGCAGCACGGGGGTCAATCGGAGTCGGACTGTTCGAGTCCGAGTGAAGGTGGCGATTCGATCTGAATTTGCCGACTCCGATCCGGCCGCCTGGCCTATAAATACAATACAAGTGGTGTGCTCCTCCAGCGCCGTCTTGAATCCTCTTCTCCGCAACCCCATGGACAGGAGCCGTCGCAACCGCGAGCTTCCCGCTCCCATATGGATGTCGATCCCAAATTTTGTCCTCTGGACCGCCGGGGAGCCCCCAATCCGCCGCTGCTCATCGCCGCCCCAACAGCAGCAAGTTTGCTCGCTTCGAAGGCACCGGCGGGGACGCCAGCCTGACCCTGCAGCAGATCACGGGTTGCTCTCGCTCGGGGAGGAGTGCGCCGTCTGCCTGAACGACTTCCGCGCCGACGAGACGCTCAGGGCGATGCCCTGCTCCCACGTCTTCCACCACCACTGCATCTCTGAGTGGCTCCGCCGTAACGCCGTCTGCCCTCTTTGTCGCCACCCGCTGTGCACTGCTCGCATGCCAGAGGAAGTGGAGGAGGTGGCGGTGGTGGCGACGGAGGTAGGAGAGGAGGAGGATGAGATGGAGTGGGTGGACGGCGACGTCGTAAGCAGTTGAGCACCACCATGTAGAGCTTTTGCTTCTTTTTCTACACACCCTCCGGAAAAAAGGAGTGACGAGAGGTGAATCAGTGAATTCTGTAATCCAAGGAGAAATCAAGATATAGGCTGTTTATCATCTCTTTCCATGAATTTCATGCTTATGCAAGCATCCTGTGTTCTCTTCAATCGACACTTGTATGTTGGATCTTGTTGCTTAATAAAGCCTTTGAAAAGTCAACATGTGTATGTATATACATTGCTTTGGGACCTATATTGTTTTTCGGCGCCCCTTATGAGAATAAACTCACGATCAAAGATATGCATTTAGGAATAAACCCATTGAAATAATTTGTACCCCAAAAAAATCTAAAAGAAATTAAGACCAATTGGTGCACATTACAAAGTTTGAATCTTGGAATACACTGCAGAATGAAAAAGGAGAGTAATATATGCATTTGAATTCACCGAAAGAATACAGATACTAGTGCTCCTTTCTCTGGACAATTCGTGTTCCATCCGTTTCCAGGAGCTCGTTTTGATTAACGATAGCACATAAACAAAGCATTCGAAATAAAACTTTCTAGGATGTCTCTTTACTAGTACGGTAATGATCGTGTCCTGGAAATGCTTCTCTCAACCAAGAGAGACATCAATTCCTGACGTCTTGTGCCTTCATTTCCACGCGCTTTGCCGTGCCGCCGGCCCTGTCCTCGAGCCACGAGATCACGTCGGCAAAGACGCGCTCCACGTCCCCCGGCTGCTCGGCCATGAGGACGTGCCACATCCCGGGGTAAAGCTTCAGAGTCTTGTCCCTGCTCGACGCCCGCTCGTGCAGCAGCTTGCTCCCCAAAGGGTCGGCCACGATGTCGTCCTCTCCGTGCAGGACCAAGAACGGCAATGAGACCTGACAGGCAAGCAATGGTAAAATGTTTCATGTGATCGCTTGGCCATGGTGAGATTAAAAGCATTTAAAAGCAATGACGAAAGAGTCACCTCCTGCAGGTTCATCTCTATGTCCAGGCTCGCCGCGAGGAGCTCATGGGCTGTCTGCGGCGCGAGATTTCCCTTGTACACGTACGGATTTGAACGGATCTGCATAAAATTCAGAAAAAAAAAGTTCAAGTACACATCTACATATGCATAACTGATTCTTCCTCCTCTTTGTCATTCTGCTCCCAAATTGTTTGTGGTGCATAATGCAGATTTCCTTACCTCTTTCTTGAACTGTGGATCTTTACAGACTTTATCAATCATGTCTAGGGCAGGGATGACTCTCCAGCTTGGGACAACCGCGCTGATCATCTTCAGCGCACTGACGACTATAGAAGGGGGTCGCCCGGAGATCTGACACCATGTGCGGAACAAGTCCAAAACAACCGTTTCGTTAAGAACATTCAGAAACATACTCCTACATAGGAGTACTGACAGGGAAGTGTTCTCTCTGTTGTAGAATTAATTTATGATAAGACCAAACCTTGCACATGGGAGCAAGCAAGACTCCGCCATCCCAGTATAGAGGATCCCTCCTGTGGACCTGAAGCACGACGCCCCCTCCCATGGAGAAGCCATAGAGGAACCTCTTCTTCAACCTGTTCGTCGGCTTCTCTGAAAATGCAGAAATCGTTATGCAAGTTAACAAAACCGATGCTGCACTGTCATTAGTTTGTATACATAATTGCGACCGTAGCATACAGCTTCGTACTCACCGCAGACACTCTTGAAATAATCAGCACAGTCCTTTACGACATCGCTAAAGTTCGATATGTAGCCTTTCGAGCCTGAAGATTTCCCATGGCCCTCATAGTCGATGCCATACACTGCATATCCCGAGTGTACTAATCGAGCAGCTGTATCTGTATTTAAAGGAAGTTAGCAAATATACATATGACTAGCTGTCGGTATTTTTCACCCATGAATGGATATGAAAAAAATATCGTACCTCCCATTGAAACGCTGCACTCTCCTCCATATCCTAGTAAATTCAGACATGAAAATAAGTAATGTTATCCAGCGTTCCTCGAGCATGACCATTAAGCAGGAGGTGAATTGAAAGAATGATAATAAGGAAATTTTATCAGTACCATGGCAGATAAAGATCAAAGCTTTGGGTTCCATCTTCTTGGGCTCCCATCTGCAGGTAAAGAGTCTGTTTCCTCTTGAATTCACAATGAAGTCCTGCCCAAAGCACCGTCAATGAATTATATATAAAAAAGAGTGATGCAATCGAAAGAAAATAGTATCAAATATCCAGGTAATAAAATGATCTGTCCAACAGAATTGCAGTAGAACCAACCTCTTCATATTTGATATCATCTCTGTACCGAGCCTGTAGAAATAGAAAAAGCAAGTGCTAAAAATCAGAGGATGTCCTGAGCCTGAACCTGAGGAAACACGAGCAAATTGTTTCTGAATGTTACCATGAGATTGAACCGTAAGGCTTATGTCCAAGCAACCAGTAAGTATAAGTATAACAGCAGAAGAGCTGATGGACATATATACTGCCGCATTACATCTGAAGACTGTTTGTTATCAACAGACTGAAAATTTGACCGGTGACTTGTCTTTAGATTTCAGAGAGAAGTCAACCTTCGACACGAAGAAAACGCGAATTTTCTGCTCCCACTTCCTTCGCAGAAACTATCATGCGGGCAGTGCACCATTCTGACTGGGTCTTTCGAAGAATAAATCAAATTCAATTGGGTGAAAGCGATAGAAGTAGCTTCCTACACGGATCGTGAGAAACACAAGTGTATGAAAAACGAACCGAACACGCATCAACATGAATAAGATCACCGGTCCTCTGATCACTTGAGCAGTGCAAAGATCCGGCGGTCCGGCAGTCACGGCGCCACGGCGGCCGGCGTCGGCGCTCAACCGCTATTCTTTCACTCATGGGCTTTTTTTTTTGAACACATCACTCATGGGCTTTGATGCCAAAACCTGCAGCGGGCCTAACCATGATGCTACCCGACCGACAAAGAGCCGGTCTTGCGGTCCACCCGATCCCGAGTAGTTCCCGACCGTGCAGACGCGATCCAGTGGCTGAAGGGTAACCCAGGCCTGAGGTAGTCGGTATTTGAAATAGCGACCATCCCGGGTCCGTGAACCGGCCGCATCGCGTCATGGCGCGGCTTGCCGGATCGGCGGCGCACAAGGCGTGTCTTGCTTCCATTACCTTCGTTCTGAATGTCTCGCGGCCATGATCTCTTGCATCTATACACGGAAACGATCAAGTAACTGGTGATAGCTGTAGCCTGTAGGTGCCGGGGCAAGCCGGGCACGCAGGATAGGCGTGGCCATGACGCGCGGCCTGCCAGAGCTCACTCGATTGGGCATGGCCATATCCCTTAAGCAGGCGAAACATTTGCCTTAACTTTTAGCTAAGGAAAAAACGTTGATCATCGTCTCGTGGAGCAGAACTTAGACATTCGAGCTGTTGAGAACAGAGCAGGGGGCGAGCATGTCGTGCACGGAGATGGTGCGCAGGTGTGCGGTGGGTTGGGGAAGCGGACCTGGTGGACGGTGGCGTCACCTGGGAGTACGTAATACACGAATTGGTGCTTGGTAAATGTCCAACGATTCTTTAAAAAAATCAAGAATAAAGTTCCTCAAATGTCGTTTTGCTTGGCAAAAAATTAGAAAGTATCTTCGGTGGACGAAGCTATTTTATTTGACAAGTAAATTAATTATGCTTGGACACTAACTTCACACGGCATATTAATCTGCACAATTCGCCCTCTCCTCTAACCAAGAGACAATGTCAGACCACACCCGCTCAACGTCGGCAGGGAGTTCCGCTGTCAGCGCGTGCCACATCCCGGGATAGAGCTTGAAGGTCTTGTCCCTGCTTGACGCTTTCTCGAAGAGCAACTTGCTGACGGAAGGATCGGTCACGATGTCGTCTCCACCGTGGAGGACCAAGAACGGCAGGGTCACCTGGTGGAAACTGAAAACGTTAGCCGTGCTTTGAAACAGGCAGTGTAGTTGCCTAGCATAGCAAAGGAAGGAGGCAGAAAAAAGTTAATTACCTGATCCAAATTCTTCTCGATATCTAGGCTGACCATGAGGAGTTCATGGCAAGTCTTCAGGGGAGCTTTCCTCTGTATATGTACGGGTTGGAACGAACCTGCATACAAAAAGAATGCAGAAAATCACAATTTTAATAATGAATCTGTACTACTGAATAATCACCAGGTCAGTAAATAACTGTAGTTTTGCCTCTACCTGTTTTCTCATCTCTGGATCTTTGCAGACTTTGTCAATGATATCAGGTGTGGGTATTATCCTCCAACTAGGCGCAATAGCGCAAATCATTGTCAGAACGCTCACCACAATTGGGTGAGGTCGCATATCATCCGAGACCTGTATCATACGATCACAAAACAGGGCCAGTCAAACCACGCTAAAGAAAAATCTTACTACACATGGGGAAAAAGTCAAATAATAAAGAGTCTCGACAGGGAAGCTGAAAGCAAATCAGGTATCAGGAAGCATGGTCCGTCCAGACCTTGCACATCGGAGCAAGCAAAACGGCACCATCCCAGTAGTCTGGTGCCTTCCTGTGAAGGAGAAGGGCCACGCTTCCGCCCATGGAGATGCCGTACAAGAACTTCTTCTTCCCCTGTTCCCCGGCTTCTCTGAAACAGGCGCCGTCAAAGTTCAGAGTTTGGTGTCTTCAGTTTGTATGTCCATCGAAATGATGTCATTTGATTCGTACCACAGATACTCGTGAAATGATCGGAGCAGTCGGCCACGACGTCGTTGAAGTTCGGTATGTAGCACCTCCGGCCGGATGATCTGCCGTGGCCCTCATGGTCTATCCCGTAAACGCCGTATCCGGCAGGCACCAACCGAGCTGCAGTGTCTGAATCTTATTCTGAATCTTGTCAGTCCACTACATCTCATCGTCTCTGTTATTGAATAAACACCCGAATTACTACACGTAAATACGTACCTCTCATAGATATGCTGCACTCTGCTGCGATTCCTGCATAAGAGAAATCAAGAACAGCAGTAGTAATTTTGATTTTGCCTCGAGGATTGATGAACGGGGTAGGAATGCAGTAGTACCGTGGCAGATGAAGATCAAAGCTTTTGGCTGATGATTCCGCGGCGTCCAACTGCAAGTGAACAGCTTGGTCCCCCGGGAGTTCACGATAAACTCCTGCAGAAGTAACACGTAAGTGATTATGAATGATAAAGCGATCAAGGGTACTTAAAAAAAGACAAAGCAATGATGGTAAGAGTGCATGGACAAAAGGATCAAACCTCTTCATACTTATCATCCGCGTCGTGGAGGTCCTACAAAATCACATGTCATCAGGATCAAAAGAGGCAAGAAACGCGAAAATATATGGTCAATTAACAGGATACTCCAGAACATCGTACCATGGCTAATTGGCTGTGTCTTCGAGATGATTTGTTACGGCAAGTGAGCACGACTGCACGATAAGTGCCTGTTAAAGCATATATAGCCCTGCTAGAACACAGATATCCAATACAATCGCCAAAACGTGTTTCGAGCCCTTTGCTTAACACGATATTTAATCGGAAGCAGGCCAACGGAATGCGACATTTATGTATACCTGTGCGCTGATAACACACTGCCGGTTCCTTAACGAGGTGTTCAAAACTGTAACTTGCCAAACCAGACATCTGCAGCTTTTAAAACGGTGTGCGTGCAGAGTCTCCGTGGGCGAATTTATCGAAATCAGGTGGCACTGTTAACGGGTTGATTCACGTTTCTTAGCTGTTGATCTTATTCTGTTGGAGAAACGATGCTGTGCAAAAATTTAAAAGAAATGCACACATGGCTCAGAATCTCACTAACCATTTCACTTTATTTACCCCCTTGGTCCGTTTATTATAGTTGACTTTTAAAAATGCTGGACTATGCTGTATAAAGTGGTTCACAATTTAGGCATCAGGAACAGGAAATTTTCTCTGGGGTTTCTGCGTGAGAGATGTCTGGTGGCAGCAGAACCGGCTCCCAACCGGTGCAGCACTGCAGGAGCTTCTTGAGTGCCATCGACGCCGGCTGAACGGAACAGGATTGGTAGCAGTCCTGAACCTCGAAGTCCCACGGCTCATCTCCGGCAGCATCTGAAGAAGTATAGGCAGAGCACTCTTCTCCACCATTCAGGAACAGGTCGCCTTCGGACCGTATGAGCCCGCTGGAGCTTCGATCCCTGTCTGCTGCCTGCTCTTCCATGTACCTGAAGACTTTCTTCTTCTCCCCCGCCTTGTAAATGTTGCACTGGGAGATAATCTGCACTCGGTGAGAGACGAGTGGCTCATAAGTAAGGAACAAAAAGAGAAGAAAAAAAAAGTTGCTCTTTGTCGATAACCTGTGACTCCACGCTGGCGCAGACAGCGTAGATCCCCCAATCCCTGGTGTAGTTGTTGTAGAGGTGCACCCTTCCGAACCTGACGCGCGGGTGCCTCTGCCTGGTGCCGTCGAAGAAGCAGTGGTGGATGGTGACCCGGACGCAGCGGTCCTCGACGTGGCCGCTGCTCCCGCCGATGAGCACGGCCTTGTCGTGCGCCGCGAGGTGGCACCGCGACACGGTCACGTCCGTGCTGCCGTTGGTGACGTCCACGAGCCCGTCGGCGCAGTCGCGCAGGCTGCACCGGTCCACCCACACGTGCCGCGCCCGCGGCTTGATCTGCACCGCGTCCGCGTCGTGCCCGCGCCCGCCCTGGATCTCCAGGCAGCACACGATCACGTGCTCGCACTCGCGCAGCTGCAGGCCCTTGCCGGACAGCGTGACGCGCCTCCCGCGGCCGTCGATAGTCTTGTAGGAGGAGACGCGCACGCCGGAGGAGAGCTGGATCGTGCCGGACACGTCGAACACGATCCAGAGCGGCTCGCGCCGGCGGCATCCTGCGCGCAGCGAGCCGGGCCCGTCGTCTGTGGAATAATGCACGCCTCAGTGTAGGCAGGAAGAGGGAAGTTGGGAGGATGGATTTCGTTCGTACCCTCCAGGGTGGTGACGTGGTAGATGTCGCCGTGGAGGCCGCCGATGGCGTGGCGGCCGAAGCCCTCGGCCTGGCCGGCAAGGCCGCGCAGCGTGGAGTCAACTGCGCCGTAGGGGAGAAGGGACTTCGCGTCTTCCATGGTCGGCTCGGACGGTGGAGTCGCCATGGCGAATTGGCGTTGCCAACGGACTGGGTACGAACGTGAAGACCGGATTCGGTCGGTACTTGTACCGCCGGCGCGCAGGTGACGAAACGGTTGCTGTTTTTAATTGGTTGGGCCGTTTCAGTTCGTGCGTTAAAGGCCGGCCCAACAAAGAGCTCATTAAACTCTCTTTGGGTTAACGACTCACGTAATTCATTTCGCGCGGACGTGCGTTTGATTTATGGATCGGAGCATACCATGAATAGTTTATCACGCGATCACTTTTTCTTCCAAGTGTTGTATCAAGCTATCACGTGCTTGCTGGCCTGGACGGCTGTAGATATGCAACAGTAACGAATGGTGTTTCTTCCCCAGGAATAACGAGAGTTGTTTAACTACCGTCTGCCACTAGATCTCCGCTGTTTAATATACCGCGAGAACATGCAAAAGTGTCTTTCAGTATCCTAGGAGTAGGTCATCCAGTTTCACGCTCAGTGGATACACAGACAACAGCCATTCATCAAAGTCTCGCACTCTCGGTCTCCGTCACTGTCGTACTAAAACCATCGTCGATTAATCAATTTTTTCCCGAGAAATTAACAAGCGCGAAAATGGCACGCCGGCACTGTCACGACTTAAACAAAGCAGAACGTGCCATAAATCACGGTCACCGGTAGGGCGCGGCGGACGTGACAAACACAAGCAAAAGGTCCGTCTCGCTCACGCCTGCAGTCTTCCACGATCCACTCTCCTGCTTGGACTCATCCACGTGACGTCGACGTTCCCGTGGAAAAGGACAACCTCACGAAGGCGCCGCGCAGCTGCTCACTCCCCCGCCTCGTGCTGCTCTCGCGGTCACTGCCTTGTGGTCCCCCGGGTTGGCCCCTCCTTTTACCTTTTGCAGCTCTGCTGAGTGCTGATGACTCCTGCTCCCGGCCGGCTCGAACCCCAACAAAACCTCCACGCAGAAAGCGGCTCCTCCCCAAACGCCAAAGAAGTCGTTACCGTCTCGCCATTCCCTTCTTCCCCCCACCCCGCTTTCCTCTCGCCTTCCTCCGCGCAGCCGCCGTCGCCGTCGCGTGGATTGCTCACTCCTCTTAAAGCGCGCGCTCCGCCCGAACCCTACCTCGGAGACCCTTGCGCACTACCCGACTCGCACTCCGCCTCACGTGACGATGTCGCTCGAGATCCACGAAGGTGAGCGGGCGCTGGGCTGGACTCGTGCTCGACGATCAAGTACCGAATGCTTCGGCGTCATGGCGGTTCGTGGCACTGATTGATTTTGTTTTTCTGATTCTGCTGCAGAGGGCAGTGAAGCCGGTGCCAGTACCACTCCCAGCGCCGGCACGGTGAAGGTGATGACCGTGTCGGGGAGCGGGAAGCGGGGGCGGTACGTGCGGCAGGTGACCGGTCGGCACAACGACACCGACCTCCACGTGGCGGCGCGGGGTGGGGACGCCGCGGCGGTGCGCCGCGCGCTGGACGAGGCCGCGGCGGCCGTGGCCGTGGGGAGGGGGCGGACGGGCTCGAGGCGGCGCGGCGCGCGGTGGCCGCGGAGCCGAACCAGCCCGGGGAGACGCCGCTCGTCGCGGCCGCGGAGAGGGGGCACCTCGAGGTGGTGGTGGAGCTGCTCCGGCACCTCGACGACGAGGGGTGGCCGTGAAGAACAGGTCGGGGTTCGACGCGCTGCACGTCGCGGCGAGAGAAGGGCACCTTGGTGAGATGCCGTCCTTCAGAGTCTCTTGCAATTTGTGTCTATTCGAGTAATAATGTGGACCATTGAGTTGGCACCGTAGCACCAGCACGGAGCAAGCTGCTTCTTCCCAGAAATTTTGGGACAACTGATTCCAGTGGAGGGAATGTCTTCTGCTGGAATTAACAAATCTGTTCAAAACAAAAATAAATTGGTTTAAACAAAATAGTTGCCCACTGTATTGTCCTATTTAATCCACCCATCACACGACCAGTCGGCATATGATGTTTTATGTTCTTTTCACTTAATCAGGCATCAAGCTATAGAGAGTCTTGTCGCATAGTTTTGTTTGATCATCTATTTATAGCGACAAGCTGTTAATAAAATCCCTTGTTAACGAGTGAGCTCAGTGCCTCTACATCAGGGGACTTCAAAATTCTTACTCTTCAGTCTTCCATGACTCTCGTACCTCATAATTCAGATAGCAGCTGGTGTGCAAAATAGAAAACACTTTTTGACTGCAGGATCATACCATCATAATTTTGTTTTTGAACAATCTAGGATTGGGAATTCTTGGATGATAGGAAATGCTTTAAGCTGCATCAGGCATAGCCACATCAAAAGTTTGGTGTTGAATCTTTCATGTGTTAGATTCTATTTTGTTTGTAATAAACCCTAATAACAGTCTAATGTTTAGTTCAAAAATGAATTAGAGCTATTGCCTTAACGACAACAATTTCCTAATGGAGGCGTACATGGTAATTGTGAAATTAATACAATCCATTGTATCGTATCCATAGAAATATATGATATTATAATTTTGAACCCCTGCTCAGAGTATGTTCACCTGTTAGTCATATAAAGAGCAGTTGTCCTAAACACACTAACACAGATCCTTTTTGTCAGCTATTGTGCAGGAAATCATACATCGTGATAGGATGCTTGCCAAAACAATTGGTCCTGGAAATACTACTCCGCTTATATCAGCAGCCATGAGGGGTCACATTGAAGTTGTCAGGCTGCTGTTAGAACAAGATGACTTGGGATTGATAGAAATGACCAAAGATAATGGAAAAAGTGCCTTACATTTTGCTGCTCGGCAGGGACATATTGGAATTGTCAAAACATTACTGGAGAAAGATCCTCAGTTAGCAAGACAATATGATAAGAAAGGTCAAACTGCCCTTCATATGGCTGTAAAGGGAACAAGCTGTGATGTGCTTCGAGCACTTGTGGATGCTGATCCGACAATTGTAATGTTGCCTGATAAAAATGGCAACACAGCCTTGCACGTCGCAACAAGGAAAAACGAGCAGAGGTAGATATAATAAACATCGTGAGGCTTTTAAATTGTTGTTTGCACTGCAAAAACATGTGTTCGTATGTTTTGTTGATATGTGCTCCGAATCTTTCTCGATTATAATCGATTCAATGTTTATGTTTTGCTTGTTAGATAACTTTATGCATCATTCCACATGCATTGATATTCTTGTTCCAGTCCTACAGAAACACCATGAAGAAACCGGTGACTTAGGCTAGTATCCAATTCATACTGAACCTAGAAAACAAAAAAACCTTACCTGCTCGTTGTGGCTCACTTCAAGCTGTCAATTAGTTATTGTTTTCTGAGAACTTGTCATTGAACACTGAATCAAACCTTTTGGTGATCATCTTCCTTCTTGTCTTCTTAAAGTATCCTGAAAAGTCAGTGCATACTCTCCTGTGTTTTATCCAAGATCCAAGTACATCAGAACCAATGTTTATTCATACTGGAATTTACTGTTATCTTTTAATTCAAATGGACTTACTGCTACCTTTTTTGTTTCTTGCCTCCTACAGATAGTTACTGTTCTTTTGCGTCTACCAGATACCCATGTCAATGCATTAAATAGAGACCACAAGACAGCCTACGATATAGCCGAAGAGCTGCCAGTTTGTGAGGAATCTTGTGAAATTAAGGACATTTTATCTCAACATGGCGCGCTTAGATCTAGGGAGCTGAACCAGCCTCGAGATGAGCTACGGAAGACAGTGACAGAGATAAAGAAAGATGTCCACACACAATTGGAACAAACGAGAAGAACAAATAAAAATGTTCATGGCATTGCTAAGGAACTCAGAAAGTTGCACAGAGAAGGCATCAACAATGCAACAAACTCTGTAACTGTTGTTGCTGTGCTATTTGCTACTGTTGCTTTTGCAGCTATATTTACCGTACCTGGTGGAAATGATGACAATGGCCTTGCTGTTGTTGTTCAGGCTGCCTCCTTTAAGATATTCTTCATCTTCAATGCTGTGGCTCTGTTTACATCATTGGCAGTGGTTGTAGTTCAAATAACAGTTGTCAGGGGAGAAACGAAATCTGAACGAAGGGTTGTTGAGGTGATCAACAAGCTTATGTGGCTAGCATCAGTTTGCACTACAATTTCTTTCATTGCCTCCTGTTATATTGTGCTGGGTCGCCACTTCGAATGGGCAGCGATACTGGTTTCTTTGATAGGTGGTGTCACAATGGCTGGTGTACTTGGTACTATGACATACTATGTCGTGAAATCAAAACGCATAAGGAAGATTAGAAAAAAGAGAAGATGTCACGAAGAAGTGGCTCAAGCTCCTGGTATGATAATACTGAGCTCTCAGATACGGAGCTTAACCAAGTATATGCTTTGTAAAGAAAAAGGGTGTATTAAACTCGGTCTCTTTCTCCGAAGTCGAATATATACTTGCTAACAGATATGGTAGCTCACAATATTTGTTCATTGTATGACTCCTGTAAGGCTGCAACAACAAAACTGCCCGGAGCTAAGTTGCTCGTGGTGCAAGGCTTCTGCAGTTGGAAATATTTTATGGCACAAAATGTGCTCAATCTATTGTACATGTGAGTTATAAACTTCATTTTTTCCCTCCCAGATTTGATTAGAAGTATCGTTTTTGTCATGTATGTGTACACCTACGTGTAATTTTTTCACGCTGCTGCAAAGTCTTGCCTCAGTTTATGTACGTTCCAATAAATTACTCCTAATTGTGAGCTTGTTCCTTTACTTTTATTATACAGCTTCAGATCCTGATTTTTTTATATGGTTTAGCTCCTATTACACAGTTCGGTCTCTTGTTCTTAATATGGTGATGTATTCTAGCTCAGATAGTTATTTTCATACTGCAACTGCATAATGTTCTGTCAAGATAAATTAAGCTCATTATCAGTTTTGAGATTTGATTGATCTTGACTAGAAACCAATTTAATGCAAGACTATTAGTCCACGCTGGAATCTGAAAATAAACTTGGTGGTTATTATTGTTTTATGTGCTTGAACCTTTTAGTCTTCTGTTGACATAAAATTTCCGTCATAATAATGTAACACCAAAATGTTCTCAGTACTCACCTTGCTACCACAAGTATATACTCTGTTCCTTATTTGTTGGACCAGACATTTGGACTTGTGAGCAACTGCAAATCTGTTGTTCAAAACGACAACAAAAACTGAATAAAGGGAGTACAATGGTTTATAGAAAGCAGGATGCTTTTATTGATAATATTCAAATGCATTGCTGAACAAATGATATCTTCAGTAATCATTCAAATAAGTTAAGCCTATACAACCTTGATCTAACTTACACTGGCATGAGCTTCAGTTGAACATTTGAAAAGAATTTACTAGATATATAAATCAATAATATCATTATTTTAGGCTTGAAACGGTCACTGATGCACATCAGCACATAACCTGGCTAGACTTGGGTCATTGATTAATCTAGTTTATCACGATTTACTTTGCTTACTAGTCAAAGAGTAAATAGCACAAGTTGGCATGCCAAGCCAAGGACACTGCATGATGGGAAAAGAAAATGGATGCAACTTATGTCATGCAAAAACTACACAATATCTGAACTAGCTAGTTTGTCTTAGCGACAACAAAAGAAAACTGGAGGTAGTAGTGTAAATGGTAGCTTAATATGGGTGCTTAAGAAATAGGGAGGTGCTAAGTAGGCCCTATTAGATTCATGCCCGTCCTGACACTGCTCAATGTCATCATGCGGCTGATTACTATTGCTGTAATAGTGCCTGGCCTTTTGTTGACATGCTCCCTTAGTTTAAGGTTTCCTGAATTCACTTGGTCCTCCGCTCTACGACATGTTCTCAGCTAAGGAATGTGATATCTAACAAGCAGATTTATTTTATATCAATTTAGGATAGATTCTCACAAGTTGTGTTCTTTAACAACAATCATCATGTGCACATGCTGATATATCTATTGTTAACATTGCCACATAGTTGTTATGCTTAAATAAAGAAAAAAACGCTGACATCAAAATTTGGTGTTATGGGAATGATACTTGTTTTCCCCATTACTTTTGCAGTGTTCCTGAACCTATATGTCAGAAACCAAACTGAATAATTCTTTGCGGTTACTTGCTTTGGTTCTCAAAAGTATAACTTTACTGGAATATTAGATAGCCAGATTAATTCCTGGGAATGTTATAAAGTGTCTGTTGCCTTGTGGCTTACATATTTGAGTGTTTGTGACCTTGTGGCCATATAAAAGAAATCTTGTGGACATCCATTGAGACAGCCAGATTAATATTTCAGTGTTTGTGACCTTTTGGCCAGTTACTTTTATACTGATGTTGTTATAATAGTACACATTATTTTTTGGCACTGATACGGCAGGGAGGTATTCTACTGCAGGCTGTTATCCCAAATGAAACCACTTGAGCTCAGATATGTATACTCAATTAAGTGTAAACCTATCATATTTGTTTCTGTTATAATTTATTTGTGACATTCCAAGTTCCAACTTTCTTGCACTGCGTATCAGGGCATCCGTTGAGATAAGGCAGGCATTGGTGGGAACAGAAATCTGTGCCTCCACTGCCCCCATATATTTTTTTTGTTGGTTATCCAATTCATGCTTGCTGTCAAATGATTCATAGTTTTAAAGCCGAGAAACATGTAGTAGAACTTATTAATATTTCTGGTATGTATGATGCCGAGGATACTTTTTTTGTCAAGAAAGAAAGGGATATTGTTCTGTCTTTCATGTTCGAAGTGCCAACTGAGTGCCTTGCTTTTCCTAAAGAAGCCACTGCTATAGTATTTGCATGTTCCTTGGTTAGCACAAAGGGATGCTATCCAGTTTCCAGAAAGCACTATTGTGCAAGCAGAGCATTTTGAGTTGATTTAATGTTATGCTGTACCCATTGGTTGCATTAGACGGGCCCTTCTATAATGAAATATTCAGTGTGTGTAGTAAAACTTTTTTATCGTCTTTATTCCTCTGCTAATCTCTTTGGTTAGTCTGTAAAGGACAAGACCAATGCTTAGTTATCCCATTTACCTTTTCAATATGTTGCACCATAGGCATACAGATGTGTTTCTTCCTTCTTGTTTTGTTGACTATATTAATTTGTTGTATCATAGCCATTGCATGTTTCTTCTATCTTTTCTATTGTGTTCAATAAACAGGACATCAGTCTTCAATCAGAGAGTCATTCATGCGTGTGGAGATAACTATACAACAAGTACAAAATGACAGATCTACCAAAAAACAATAACCTAACTTAGTTAACAGTTATATGTCACACTTGTGATTACTTTCATTTAGTCATTGCACATGGCACCCATGGTGATGCTAATTAGTGAAAATATATTATTGCTGTTACTAGTTATTTTCTCCAGTACATCAGACAGAGAAATTTGAGAGTATTATTTCAATAATTGTTATGACATACTGAAGTTGTTTGTCCTTCAACAGATATGATTTCATTTATATTAGCAAGGCCTTAACATTTACTATATACCATATCATATCTGCAGAAAATCTCATAATTGAAAGGGTACAGAACTATTTGGAGACATTGAATCCATATTTGTGATCCGACTAATCTCAATTATATCCTCTGCATCTTGGGATTCTGCTGCTATTTTGGATGCTGATGATAGCATGAACCGAAAACCTGCGTCGCTTGCACTCTTCCTCACCGAGGCCAGTTGCTGCGACTTCTTGCAGTATGCTATTGCGCCCTGAATTGGATTGTCCATCTCTGAGCTTGCACTGCTGCTTCTCCTTAGCACTGGTCCACCAGCAGAATCATTTGAGCTTGGGATGGAAAAGGAGGATGAACTCGATGAAGAGCATGACGATGACGACACGGACGATGTCTTGTTTGATGACGAATGCCGGATAATGACGCTGGAGAGTGATCTTCTATGGCCACACTCATCCTCTTTAAGCTTGCTTCCTAGTGTGGTACTGGTGCTGATGGGTGAGTCTATATACCTGTTGCTTCTGATATGACCAAATGGGTTCCTCTTCCAGGTCTTGAACTGTTCATTGGAGAGCTCGTTTGCTCTAGGTGTGCCATTCTTGTCATCTGGATTCCCTCCTTTGGTGGCAAATATTGTCTTGATGTAAGCTTTTGATGCCTTCAGCTTGAGACCGAGGTTGAGATGCTTTATGAACTTGAGCTTCTTGGACCATGGCTTCTTCTCAGAAGCTGACACTTCCTCGGCAACTGCAATTCCAGCGGAGAAGCACTCATGGAAGTAATGCTCCGCATTGAGTTCACCACTGACATAACATGAGTTTGCTTTTGATGCGTTGCATGGCTGGTATGGTGTTGATGGGGCAGTGCTAGCTGAGAGTAGGCCCTTATCAGATGCAGTCTCAAGGAGCTTCTCAACCATCTGGATGCGTGGTGGAAGGTGGAGCGGTAGCAGCTTGCCCTTGTAGAAGAGCTCATCTGCAGGGGACGCCATGGGTTCCCACTGATCAAGTGGAGCTGACATGTGGAATTCAAACTCTCGCGAGTGTTGTGGGGAGGCTGCCATGGAAGTGTTGTAGCAGAACAAGCTTGCTGTGGTGGTGACCTCTTTGGTAGCTGCTGGTGAGCTCAAATCCATATCTATATAGTCATCTTCTAGGAGTTGTTGGTCATGGCTTTGGGGGCTATGTTTTGCCATTGTTCTTGCCATGCCTTGTGTGTTTGGTGAGTTGTGTTTTCTGGTTTTGGTTGGTCTTGGCAGAGGTGGTGGTTGTGTTTTAGGAAGGAAGTGGAAGAAGTTTTGGTGTGCTTTAAAGCAGAATTCCTGTATCCATAGAGGTTTATATATTGACTTATACTCCTTGTGGTCCCTATGATCTGCCTTTTGTTTGCATCTAATCCTCTTTCTGTCGCGGCTATATGCAATGCAGTACTCCGGTGCATGGTAAACATTTTAATCTATTATTGCTCTATATGTGGCTGCGATTCTTTATGTGATTAGGTTATTTTACCTGTTCCTTCCTTGGCATGCTTCTCCTCTTTCCATGATCAAAGCTATCTGTTTTGTTTTGTTGTGTAGGGTTACAAGGCAACCATTAAGAGCTGGGCCAACGAGGTGATCACCTTTACCGATAAATGATTTATCAAGTGCCTGCCGCCTGCTGATATGCAGGTTTTACAAAGCACTTCGTCGACATGCTAAATGCATGGTTGCACTTGGAAGCTTCACATTTCTTAAAGCCAGTGTAGAAAGTTTTTTTTTCAATGGCTGGATTGCCTTATGGTAGATTGTGTGTCGTATCTGAAAGGCATTCGTCTTACACGGCAGAAGTAAACTTCAGTCGTGTGTATAGCAAGATTCAAAAAAGAACAAGCCTCGAAGGTGGTATACTCGAGGAAGTTTTACAGACGGTAAATTTCATTTGAAAGTTGTCTTAGATGATTGACCTATTCATGTTCAAGCTTGTAATTTAATAAAAAAATGTAACAGGGAAGGCGCATGCCCTCAAAACATGGAACAATGTCCTATTTGCTCATTTCATCTTTATATGTCAACCTTTGGGAAGTGTGACAATGACATCAGTCACAAGAGATTAGGCACGTTGTTTAAGTTCCTTGTCTAAACTGTGCGTGCGCAGGTTGGTGTTGGTTCCATGCTTCTGCTCTGCTAGCTGCTGCGATTGATTCATTGTCAACTTTACCTCTTTGGAGTTTGGTGTAATTATTGACTAATGGGCGTGCATAAGCTCGTATCGAGGCTTTTGTGCAGTATAAAATATTTTCTTGATGAGAAGAATTTGCCACGGGAAACAAGTTTGGGTGGCTATTAGCTTATTAATTTTGCTCAGTTCTAGGTACTATTTATTTTTTTACATGGAGATCCTTGCTTACACATCAAGGATGGACCCTCATCATCATGTAGAAAGAACTGGTGATCTTGGAATTACAGCAAGCAAGAGATATTTTGTCCCTGGTAAGGATAAGTACATAAATATGTTGTAATTTGCTACTGGCTAAAAGTCCTGAACTTTGTGATATTCACTTGAACATCCTTTATGCCTGCTAGTTCCTAAACGGCTCAACTTTCTATCTAGAGCACTAACCAACGTTTCACAGCTTGCTTAGTTACCACAAGAATAGCATCACCCTAGCTCTAAATCGTGATATTATTGTCTAACCTGACGCTCATTGTCATTGACCACCAGCAGGCTTTTTTTTTCAGGAGAGAGAGCTAACTAGAAAATTACGTCAACTAGGTTAGGTGTGTATCAAGTGCCTAACTCTCTACTCAACAACGAAAATATCACCGTGCAGTGTTTATAAACCGGAGCGTGGATCCGCTAAATTACAGGTCTATAAAAAAGTATTAATCCTTTTGCAGCCACTATTACGTGGTTGCTGGTGTTTGGAACTTGAAAAAGATCGTCCATGGCTGCGCACTACAAATTATATTGGAAACTCACAAACGTTGTAGACACAGTGCATCACCCCTGCGAGTCACAAAGTCATAACCAACTCTCTTAGACTCTTATTACTTTACTAGCTAGCTTAGCGGCATGCATGGCCTGAAGGACCTGATCATTGTGCCTCAAGATACATTGCGCGTGAAGGGCGACAGTGTAAACCTAGACGATTAAGTTATGGTACGGTAGTTATCTTGCGCAGTAGTTTTTTAACAAGCTGCAGGTTGCTTTACCTGCATGTACTGATGTTTCTTCTCCGTACCAGGCAGACATTTCGTGGTGGGAGTCCAATTCTTTTTGCACCACACAGATTAGCTAGAAAGGAGGACCCTTGAAAGCTCCCTAAGCTCGAGGTGTTCTTTGCCGCTTCTCCAAACTTGGAATCGAAGCATAAAGCTTCGGTTGTCGAAGCAATTAATTCTGGGGCTTCTGATAGTCTACACGGCGGAAAGGTCATGCTGAATTTTGACCGCTCTTATCTCTCCAGGTTCTATCTATAATGATTATTACTCCCTCCGTTTCATTGAAAGTGTCGCTATGGTATCCGTGCAGCTTAAACTTTTCAAACTTGGATCAAATTTATAGAAAATATTAGTAGTATTTTTATCTCTGAATAAGTTGATTATAAAAATAGATTCAATTATCTATCTAATGATACTAATTATATTCAATAAACATTTATAGTTTTTAATATATTTTTAGTTAAAGTTAAAAAAGTTTGACTTCTTAAAAAGCAAGAACGACACTTTCAATGGGACAGAGGTAGTACTTGTATTGCCTTGCCTGTGGCATGGAAATGTAATTTTGGCTACTTTTTTATGTGTTGTAAAATGTCTCGAAAACACCTCATTGACAATCACTTTACAAAAGGCCAATGGTCTGTGCGGGACGTGTCATAAAAACTATCAGATTTCCTTTTTAAGAGTAGATATAATATGCGATGTGACGGAACTAGTTGTTGTGTTCAGAAGATAATTTATTCTAGAGGGATGGAACATATGCCCCTTTTCAAGGAGAAAAAAACACTTTTTTTATGAAAAGTTGCGGTTGTGGGGACTTTTGTCGATGTTTGTACAGTATGGTACACGCACCAACACCATGCTAACTGTTACACACTGAAGACGCCATTTCTGCTTCTGCGAGAAAGCATTTGGAGCTTCAGAAGTGCATTAGGAGGATTTTTATGAGTTGCATATCTTCCTGTCCTGGTTTTCAGCTGGGGGATTTTTCTTCAGAAAGAACTAGCAATGACAAATTCGTCATGAACTGTTATTATGTTTGAATATAATGTTACCGCTACATTATCTTTGAATGTTTCTTTTTGTGGTATTTGAGAAGGTAACAATGAAACGTCCCGATATCTTAGGTGCAAAGCCAACAATGTCATTTTCACTAGAAAGAGTTGAGCATAACATATTACCACGGAACCACCTAAGATTGACGAACAAAACCCGGAAGAGCCGGAGAAGATGCATTTGGGTTGGGTACGTGCTGCCATCAGCTTTGACAATTCTGGTTGACAATGGGATTCGCGCTTTGACTTTTGTTTATGCTGCAATGCTGAGATATGAAAGATCCTCCGTGATCAACGGGCGTGCTGGCCGTCTGGCGTCTAGCGGTCTAGGGACAGAAACAGACTCTGAGAACTGCGATTCACAGTTCATGGGCTGCGGAATTCACACAAGCTGTACTTGCGTAGCTAACGGCCCACAGGCGCCTCAGAAGCTCGATTAACAGTTCATGGGCTGTGGAATGTAGTTGCAAACTTGCAATCTGTAAAGCTCGAAACGCCTCAGAAGCCACGGGCGTCGCTTCTAGAACCGGAACGGCCAATGGGCTCTAGGCCCGTGGCATTCCTCGCTCGCCAGTGATACCGAGATGCTTTTCCTCAATCCTCACCAAGTCACCAGTCAGTCATCACCGATTCCATGTAAGAGTGCGCGTCGGCGTCGCTTTGCCTGCAACAAACGCGTGAATCCGAAATCGCGCGAGTGACATGCAAAGAGGAGAGGCTCATCGCGACACGCACTTACGCACCAGGGATGCTGGTAAACTAGTCCCCGGTGTTGCTGTTCCCTTCATTCCTTTCGTCTCCAAATCCTCAGCTCGTAGACAGAGTGCATCACTGTTTTTCAGCAAAACTGATCGGCGTTGGATCGCACTAGGACTAAAGCGCCGTGTACGTGTCGCTGTCAATACGCACTCTGGCCACGCACGCAGTGCATTCAGGCCTACCCTCCTCCGAGTTTCCTCGACTCGAGTCAATTACGGTCGCCGCCCGTTGTGGAATTCATGAGGAAGGCGATGCTACGGCACGTCGGATATCTTGACCCAGCCCCGGCGCCTGTTTCCTCGTCAACGATTCCGCAACTTTTCTAGATTTTCTGCCAAGCTTCCTCACTTGCAGAGTTTTTTCTTTTTTTGATTGGCACTTGCAGAGTTGCGCAGACGTGGTCGACGTAATCTTATTGGCCCGTATCCTTCCAGGCCCAACGCGTACCGTTCGATCACGACCCAACGCTCCGACCGACTGCGTTTCTTTCTTCCCTGCTAAGCGTCAGCGGTCAAGGTCTCCCCACCAAGCTGTCACCAATCTCGAGGAGGATCCAACGGTGCACGGACCCCCACCCATCTTCCAAAGCCCCTTCATCAGAAGGGGAAAAGTCTCCACCTCGACCCGTCCGGCCAATTCGCGCACCTCTCCCTCCCCTCGCCCGCACCCAGATCTCGCGCCGCGATGGCCGTCGCCGCCGCCCGCGCGCTCCTCCTCCTCGTCGCGGTCACCGGGACCCTCCTCCACCCGGCGGCGGCCGAGATCAAGCAGGAGTCCTTCAAGGACGACTCCCGCCCCTCCATCCTCTTCGAGAAGTTCGGGTTCAACCACCACGGCTCGGTCTCCATCTCCGTACACGGCGCCCAGGCCGCCTCCAAGCTCACGAAGCCGGACCCGGCGCAGCTCGGATTCTTCCTCCTCTCCGACGAGGCGCTATTCGAGGCCATCTACGAGCAGCCGCCGCCCACGGATCTCAACCCCAACCCGGAGTCCTCGTCCACCTGCGTCCTCTCCAGCCCCTACGTCACGCCGCTCTTCACCTTCGCCGAGCTCGACGGCGAGGGCCACTACAACAAGACCTTCCCCATCACCCACCCCGATGAGTACAGCCTCTTCTTCGCCAACTGCGCGCCCGAGACCTCCGTCACCATGGAGGTCACCACCGAGATGTACAACACCAACGACGGCACCAGGGACTACCTCTCCGTCGGCCAGGCCCCCGTCCCGGGGATCTACGCCTTCTTCGCCGTCAGCTACGTCGTCTTCCTCGCCGTCTGGCTCTACGTCACCCTCCACCGCAACCGCCTCTCCGCGCACCGCATCCACCACCTCATGACCGGCCTGCTTGTCGCGCGTATGCTCTACTGCATCTCGGCAGCCGAGGACCAGCACTACATCCGTACCTTCGGTACCCCGCACGGCTGGGACGTGATGTTCTACATGTTCCAGCTCGTCAAGGGTGTTATCCTGTTCGCTGTGATTGCTCTGATTGGGACTGGGTGGTCGTTCCTCAAGCCGTTCCTGCAGGACAAGGAGAAGAAGGTGCTCATGGTGGTCATCCCGTTGCAGGTTGCAGCCAACATCGCTGCTGCTGTGGTTGGGGAGACCGGACCATTTCTGCAGGGATGGGTTACATGGAACCAGATATTCCTGTTTGTTGATGTTGCCTGCTGCTGTGCGGTGCTCTTCCCAGTTGTTTGGTCGATGCGCTCTCTGCGGGAGTCATCCAAGACTGATGGCAAGGCGGCGCGGACCCTGGCCAAGCTCACCCTGTTCCGCCAGTTCTATGTTGTTGTGATTGGATACTTGTACTTCACAAGGATCATTGTGTATGCGCTCAAGACAATCACCAACTACAAGTACAGATGGGTGAGTGTTGCAGCCGAGGAGGTTGCCACCATGGCATTCTACATGTTCATGTTCTACATGTTCAGGCCGGCTGAGAGGAACCAGTACTTTGCACTCGATGACGATGAGGAGGAAGCTGCAGAGCTGAGCACTCCGTGAGGAGGAGTTTGAGCTCTAGAGAATTGCAAGGGATGCCTGATGAATTGGGAATACGTCCTTCCGAAATTCAGTATCTCCTCGATGAGATGTTGATCATACTATACAGATTCAGGGTTTAGCTTATATTTTGTCTACGTGTTGTGGGAAATCTTCTTTTCTACTCCCTGTTTTAGCTTCTGAAGCTGCCAGTGAGGCTTGTGGTAACTGGATTGCTTGTGTTGCGAGCTAGGGGAAATTAATCAGTGTTGTCATTTTGCCACACCTCAATCTTCAATTGTTTGTGCTCGTGCTGTTCTATTTTGATGACAACACAGAATGTTCTTACTATGGGGATAGCATGGATAAGCAGCAGCTTTGCTGGAGGCATTTCTGATGGTTGAGGTTTGATAATTGATACTGTGCAACAGATTATAGTTCCACATTTTTGCATATGCTTGTTGGCTTGTTGCTGCATCACTGTCCAACTGTTAGTTCTTAGGAGTGACCGGGCACCAAATGAGCCTCTTGTTGTTATAAAAAAATAAAAATAAAAATGAGCCTCTTGTCAAAATTGTTCTTGATGCATACCTAGCTTTTAAATCGCCATTTCTGAGATATTTTGTTGAGGTTCGTTCTCTGAATTATGTCGCTGTTCTGGTAAAGTAGTTGGGTGAGCATCATATTAGAATTACTGTGTAAGCTCGTTGACAAGTTATATCAAGACGGTATAATGATCTGGAAGCTGTGGGTTTCACACTATCCTGGTTTGGTTTTCTGAAAAAAAGAGACTTGACACACGAGATATTCCAATCCTGCGACCTTGTCGCAGCGCCAGCAGAACAACCTCATCACCATTTTGTGCTCTTGGTTTGTTCAATACCGCGTCATCTGAGGACTTCGATTGGATTGATAGCTGGAGATACCTACTTGTCCCGTTTCTGGGCTTTGTAATCTCCGTCCTCTCTAATCCTTGCATCCTGCTCATATGCTCTCAGCGTCAGCGGGTTATGCAGCTTGAAAGAAAAAAAGTGCCAAAACGGGAAACGTTCTACATGAGAAGCCAGAATACAATCCGCTTTCTCTCGCTCTGGGGTGTGTTCGTTTTCCGGTCTAAACTTTAGAAGCTGTCACATCAAAAAGAATCTTACTATTTAAGAGTATTAAATAAAGTTTAATTATAAAATAAATTACAGGCCCTTAGACTAATTTACTGAGACGAATCTAATGAGGTTAATTAAGTCATGATTAGAAGACGGTTACTGTAGCATCACTTTAGCAAAAACCTAAATTAATTAAGCTCATTAGATTCATCTCGAAAATTAGTATCAATCTGTCAATAGGGTTTTGTCATTAAATTGATCGAAATATTCATAAATAGTAAGATCCTCTTTGATGTGACAGTGCTTAAATTTTAGAGAGCGAGAAACGAACAGGGCCCTGATTGTTGCAAGAAGTGGCCACAGTATGGCTAGCGACTAGCAATTTGTAAGACGGGCAATATTTGAAATGGAAAAAAGAAACGATCAACTTTTCTGTATACAGGATAAAATTTTGAAATATTGAACAACATTCGTTACTGGAAGTACTACTTCGGCATCTATTAGGGATCATTTTTGCACAGAATAGTCTAATGTATACCAGACGGGTGGCCTCAAATCGTCTGTCAGACTACTTTTTCCCGTTTCAGCACACATTCATAGAGAGTTTAATCAGAGTTTCACTCGGCCTTGGCCTTCCTAGGTGTTACATTGACTTGAAGTGCGCACCGTCTTGCCAGTTTGAGGGCCTCGTCGATGATGATCACCGGGAACGCCACTACCAAGACCAGCAGCCACTCATTAAAGCTCAGGGGCACGATGCCGAAAGCCGATGCGAAGAAGGGGACATACAGAATGAAGAAGTGCAAGCCGAACGACACTGCCATCGCTATGAGGAGCCAGGGATTGACCCAAGGAGGCATGGTCAGTAGGCTGGCATCTTCAGACAGCGCATTCAGAGAGTTGAACATCTCGATGGCGACCAGGACTGAGAGGGAGATCGTCGTGGCCTTCGCCTTTCCCTCCGTGAAGTAGTCGCAGGGGTTGGCATCGAACGAGAATACACGATCCCCTGCGGTAAACGGATCAGCCTTGAAGCCTTCCCAGGAGGAGCACTGGCCCCAGTTTGAGAGCTGGTTGTAGGTGACTAGAGTATGGCCATCAGCGCTCAGGTCTATCCCGAGGAATGATCCATGTGTATACCAGATGACAAACGCACCAACTGTTGCCAAGCCAACATACAGCCCAATGACCTGCTCATCGCATGAAGCACGGAAGCGCAAAAAATCAGATAACTGCAAATCCTGCCACTTTTATCTGCATTCTGTTTTTCCATATCAACGAATTCAGCCTTAACTGAATTTCTGCTCGTACCATGCAAGTTTCAGATGGTAGCTGAAGCACTTACCGTGTAGCGGAACAAGACCCACGCACTGATCAGTGATTCCTGGCTCCGACGTGGAGGTTTCTTCATGATATCCTTATCCGGTGGATTGAATCCCAGAGCAGTGGCTGGTGGTCCATCAGTGACGAGGTTAACCCATAGAAGTTGAACAGGGATGAGCCCTTCTGGAATGCCCAAAGCAGCTGTAAGGAATATGGAGGCTACCTCACCGATGTTTGATGAGATCATATACCTGCAATGAGTAAGTACTTTCATTTTTCAAGCTAGTCTTATATCAGCAATTTTTATTTAGTCATGCAAGAAAAATAAAAGCATGCTAAATTAATATAATTAAACAAGGATTAGATGGTTCTAAAAACCTTATGAATGCTTTCATGTTGTTGTAGATAGATCTTCCTTCGCCAACTGCTGAAACAATTGTTCTGAAATTGTCATCTGCTAGCACCATATCAGAAGCTTCCTTAGCAACCTGGAATTAAGTTCATCTTTTGAGTGATGTGTATAAAACTTTATTCTAAGAATACAATTCTGCATATATTTATTTTGTATTACTAAGGTCAGTGAGAAGATCTAAACTTTGTATATGTTTCTTATTTTCATTTCGAACCAGCAACCTAACTGACTAAGTGACTAGTGCAATGGATGATGCCTACAAGATTAGCAAATATATGCAAGACGAATTGAAGAATATTTCTTTCTCTACAAAGGACAGGTTTATCCCCTTTTCATACATGGTCCACTTCCACCATGTGTTTTAAACTGAAGGAATGAGGAAGCAAAGTAGCAAAGATACCTCTGTGCCAGCAATACCCATGGCTATACCAATGTCAGCCAGCTTCAAGGCAGGGGCATCATTAACTCCATCTCCTGTCATTGCAACAACCTCGCCATCTTCTTTTAACAACCTTACAATCTCTTGCTTGTGCTTTGGCTCAGCCCGGGAGAACAGTAACCCCCTTGCTGCTTTAGCTTAGATTTCTTATCCGTGAGTGACATGAACTCTCGGCCTGTGAAGCTCTTGGTTTTGAGGTTCTCATCCCTGCTGAAAACACCAATCTCCCTACAGATAGCCTCAGCTGTCTCCTTGTTATCTCCAGTAATCACCATGACACGAATGCCTGCAGCCTTGCATTTCTCAATTGCTTCAGGAACCTCTTCACGTGGCGGATCCTGCCATACAAAAATGCTTATTACCACAGATTTGATTTGGACTGCTGAACTATATGGCTGATTGAAATTGATCAACATACCCTTAGCCCAACAAATCCAACAAATATGAGATCCTTCTCGATGGATGAATAGTTCGAATGATCAAGAAGAAGCTTGTGGGCAGGGTGTTCTTCGCCATCATAGGTGGCAAATTCTAAGATTTCGCTCTTATATGCAAAGCCAAGGCAGCGCAAAGCACTCCTTGACATCTCACGAAGTGATTCCAGAATGAGTCCCCTAGAGGTATCATCCATTTTGACAACAGTGCCATCAAGCAATTGCATATAGGTGCTCCTCTCCAAAAGATTCTCCACGGCTCCCTGTCAGTTAAGTTCATCATTATTGCTCCTCATATGCTTCCAAAAATTTAAAAACTTTATATATTGAAGAATGTTTTCTTCTGTGAAACAATGTCATGTTGGAATCTAATCTAGATAGGAGTGATCCCTAATCAGACTTCTATTGGTGCTAAATAAAATTACATCGATTTCACTATCTGATACTGGTATTAGATTGTTTCAACAAAAAAAAATACTGGTATTAGATAGATACAAGTACCTTGACTAGTAATGAATTTTTCCCTGAATTGGATTTCACAATGACTCCCATGGACTTGCGTATGCGATCAAATTCCAAAGTAGCTATCCTGCATGAATTTTCACTCCACCACTGGCAGCAACCTGGTTTTAAAATAGAGGAGCAAAGCTAATGGTTAATTGGTTATCGTCAGAGCATTGTTCATTGAGTTTACGAAGATAGTAAAACTAGAAAACCAATAACAGCTCGTACGCAGAAACTGAGAAGACTTGAACGAAGATGCAGAATCACCAGGGAGCCCCATTTTCTCCACCAAAACCTGTTGGCATGAAACAAATAATAGCACACTTTTAAATAGGCAGATTGAGTTAAACGTACATGAGCAACGTGAAGTGGGAAAAGGATCCAACCTTCTAGGAAAAAAACTTAACAAGAACTACCATCAGACATTGAAAACTACAATAACGTTAGCACCATCTTCAGCTAGTTCCATTTATTTTTCATAAACAGTATACTGTACCAGGTATCAAATTCATGATTTCAAAATTACCGCCATCAGGTAATTTTTTACTGTAGAGTGTAATTTTGGAGTTTAACGTGTTAATTGACGCTACAGAATCAAACTTTTGACACACCTGAACCTTATATGCTCGCTCAATCCGAATAACGTGAAGCATTTGAGATTTTGTGAACAAATTCTTTGAAACCCGAATAATCTGATCCTGAACAAATTCTTTGAAACCAATAATAAACTGACGCTTCTCTGTCACTTCCCCACCAGTGTTATTCAAAAAAAAAATTAGTTCCAAAAAGTGGAACCAAAACAAAAAAAAATCCAGAAAATGACAGTAGTGAACTTCGATACGTTGAAACAAGACGAAGTGTGCCGGAAATTAGTTCTCACCTTGAGAGCTGCCTCCGTCGGCATGCCACTGGCGACGTAATGCTGCCCGGACAGAGAAACGCTGGCGTCGTTGCAGACGGCGGCGATCCTGGCCAACATCCCCAAATTCTCGTCCATGGAGCCGGCCTCCGGCCATCCCTCGATGCGCCCGTCCTTGGGGTCATAGGTGGTGCCCTCGACGCGGAAGCTCCTGAGTTTGTCTCCTCCCTTCTCCGGCATTGCCACCACACGCACGGCGGACATCTGGTTCGTGGTGAGCGTGCCCGTCTTGTCGGAGCAGATGACCGTCGTGCACCCCAGCGTCTCCACGCTGGGCAGTCTTCGCACGAGCGCGTTCTTCTGCGCCATCTTCCTCGTGCCCAGCGCGAGGCACGTGGTGATCACGGTGGGCAGGCCCTCCGGGATGGCTGCCACCGCGAGCGCCACGGCGATCTTGAAGTAGTAGGTGCAGCGCTCGAAGGAGAACCCCACCCTGGTGGGAGCCCACCATTTTCCATCGTCGTAGTCCCAGGTGAGGAAGTAGCGCACGTTGATGAGCCAGACGAGCGCGCAGATGGCGCCGATGATGGCCGTGAGCGCCTCCCCGAACTCGTTGAGCTTGCGCTTGAGCGGCGTGTCGTCGTCCTCCTGCGCCGCCTCGTGTATCTGGCTGTGGATGCGGCCGATCTCCGTGGCCATCCCCGTGGCCACCACCATCGCCACGCAGCTGCCGTTGGCCACCGTGGTGCCCGCGAACAGCATGCACTCCTTGGCCTGGATCTCCGCGTCCTCCTCCGCCGCCACCGCGCGGGCCGTCTTGTTCACGGACTCGCTCTCGCCGGTGAGCGACGCCTGCTCGGCCCGCAGCGTGGAGGAGACGAGGTGCATCACGCGGGCGTCGGCGGGGACGCGGTCGCCGGCGCGGAGCTCGATGACGTCGCCGGGAACGAGCTCCCGGGCCGGGACGCGCGGCACGAGCACGCCGTCGCGGCGCACGACGGCGTGCTCGCTCTGGATTTCTTTAAGCGCCGCGAGCGCGCGCTCCGCGTTGGTCTCCTGCCACACGCCCACGGCGGCGTTGACGAGGAGGATGAGGAAGATGACGAGCGGCTCCACGAAGGAGGAGGCCGCGTCGTCGAAGTAGGCCAGCGCGAAGGAGACGCCCGCCGCGGCGAGGAGCACGCGGACGAGGGTGTCGTCGAACTGGGCCAGGAGGAGGGAGAGGAGCGACGGGGAAGGGTGCGAGCCCAGCTCGTTGGGGCCGTACACCTCGCGCCGGGCGTCGGCCTCGTCGGTGGAGAGGCCCACCGCGGCGGATACGGCGAAGGCCGCCTCGCACTCGGCGGGCGTGCGCGCCCAGGCCGGGAACGCGTGGCCCGGGTGCGGCGGCGCGTGGCCGTTGCTGTGGGCGTGCTTGCCCATGGCCACTCACACTAGCAAAGCGCGCGGCGAGATAGCTAGTGCGAGGGGTTGTTGATGCGGGCCTGTGACTAGTGTCTCGTAGAGAGTGAGGAGGGTTGGCAAGGGAAGCTGCCGGGTGCCTGGAGCGCGTCTCTGGCCGTGGGTTTTATCGCAGGAGTCGCCGTGGCAACCTGGCAACGTTCGAGCAGGTGGCGGTTGGGTACTCGGGCTCGGTGGCGGCCGATGATGGTGATGTGAGGTGACGGCACGGCCGCGCGCTCCTAGGTTGGTGTGGGTTCGTGTGCTAGGTTTTGGCTCGTAGGTCGGCTGCCACGGCAACGTCTATGTGCCTCAGTTGCAGGTTGCAGACGCGCGGCGCAGTGCTTTTAGCATGCCACTAGTCGTTTCTACTCCAGGCATTCGTTGCGGCAGGATCCGTGAAAATTCGCCCTGCAGGGACCTCTTTTGACTGTCGCTAGCTCAATTTTTTTAGCTCCCACTCATCATCTGATCGGCAACATCAGCGAAGCTAATGGTTGACGAAGCTTCGCCATCATCGCCAAGCTCACCAGCCACGCCATCGCCAACCAGCTCGGCGCCAAAGCGTCCTTTTGACCCATAGCAGGGGTGGGAACTAGTTGACAAAAAGGATTAGTCCCGGCAAGCTGTTCAGTAGTCAGAGGCAAGATCGCAGTTTTTTTAATGAGGCGCGGATAAAATATTTCAGATGCTCTCCTATATTCCCAGATGTCGAAAATGATTACCGGTGTTTCAAATCCCTGATTTGATAATCAAGACGCATACGTCTCTGTACTGGTGCCCTCAACTTATCTGTACTGGAAACGTACTGTTGCTTATAATTTCAGTTTATTTTAGTACAGTGCTTGTTTGATTCGTTGTACCGCCTATATTCCATATGCCCCAAACTCTACACCACTATGCCCTCAACTATTTTCAGTCTGGCATTGGCGTCGCAACTCGAAGTCAATATGCATTAGATTCAGATTGATGTTAGGACAACCAGGTTGGTTTACATTACCTTCTGTTCCGTTATCTTAAAATAAAAAGGTATCATTACCTCCATTACTAGGTCAATTTATTAACACGGATTTTATGCATACTAAATTATTACAGTTTTGCCTAAACAACATGGATGAGCAAAGATGGGATTCTCTGAAAAAAGACAGCTGATTATTTTGACGGGTTAACTAACCCTGCTCATATCATTGAGTTATAAAAGCTTTGACCAAATTGCTACCGAATGCCTGATGAATGAACCTGCAGTTGGATTGAGAACTGAATTGAAAATAGCTGGAGCTAATATATACAGGTAATGACTGTTTGGAGCTGAAAATTTGCAAAAGAACGTCCCGGCAGATGCAATTTGCAAAATACATTTTGCCTCTCATATAAAGCAGGAGGTTTTTAATGTCAGAAAAGTTACAGTGTTAAAGATCCTTTTTTCACTATATGGGTGAAAGCATCATGATAATCACTGCAACACTCTTATCACTCCCTTAGTGACTTGCTTTTCGAAACTTTGATTCGGACCTTGACTTTTGTGTCCTAGCTCGGCAATGTAGCAGTTAGCAACTAGTATTAAAGATCTCCAGTATATTCGTACCTCGTTTGTTTTTTAATCTCCCCATGTCGATTGCACACCTAATGCTGCACACACCATTACACCACGGAGATGTGATGCTTTTTTTTGTCAACTTACACGCATCTGTCGAGATCGATCTCCACGTTTCTGCTCCTTCGATCACAGTCTCAGTTGTTTAGGATTTTAATTTTTTGAAAGAGAGTTTAGGATTTTAATTGAGCTGCGCTGAACTGATCTGGCAACATCAGGACTCAGGAGCTTAATCTGGTCTTGCTTACAAGTCACAGCCCGATTTGTTTATTCAATCAGTCGGTGTAGAGACGTCCTAGGTAGCAGCAAGAACATGCCCGCGAAGTGGACCTTGCATTTTGAAGCTTCTGCGAAGCTTCGCCCGGTTCAAGTGTAGCTTTCCGATGCGCATGCGTATACATATCTTGAGTTCTCGACTTGGGATCTATTTCTGACGCCTGCTCATGAGGTGTGCTTCCGTGATTCTGTGGGTTATTACAGTTAACGCCAGAACAATTATTTTGACTTGCCTAGTTCATGCTATGCACGCAGAATGGACAAGTTATGCGTCCTACGTATGCTCATCGCGGGGTCTGCAGCTTGATTGGCAGCTGTCAAATACCAGTATCTTAGGGTGTACAGTAATTGGTTGCAATGGTCAATTTGTTGAGTTATCGTAAAGCATGCTGATAATTTAAACACATGTCGATTCAGCACAGTTTTAGTTGATTCAGTGATCATCTGGCCGACCTCTGAGGACACGAACAGGTACCTATGCAATCCAGTTTTCGCTAAAGTTCAACAGAGCAAAGTATGTTTCACTAAAGTTTCAACGCTTGAATTTGTTCATGGATATCAAGAATGAAAATCGATGGCCAACCCTCTTTTTATAAGGGGAAAAAATCGATGGCCACCTGAAGAAGCCTTTGCAGCGCCTTGCGTGCAGTTAATAATAAACAATCCTTTTCTCTTGCAGTTCGAGGATTATAAAAGGACAAACGAAGTTATTTTTTTAACTGAAGGACAAAGAAAGTTGTCACTAGGGAATTTGCATGATTGTTGATTACTTCTCCTTGATTTGTCTGGGAGCGTAGAAGCTTGTTTGAGCACACTTCAAATAGGTCACGCTATTGTTATAAAAAAAAAGGTCACGCTATTCTCCCCAGCACCTTAGAAGAAAGCTCCTGTTGTGAGCTTGGAGCGCAACCAGTGCTACCAAAACCTGGTGATTAAGAACAAGCATCACAAGTCATCTTTCAAGGTGGTTAGGGACATGCTTACAAAGAAGTGGATTATTGTAAAGAAGCATAAACAGTTGGGTTCTTGGTCCTTACATTGATCTGTAGACACTTACTAGAAGCTCTCCAGTGGGGGCAGCATTCTGTTGGGAAAACCGGCACTAATCACCACCAATAATCCCTCATCTTGTGCTGAACATTGAGGTAAACATTCACCGACAGACCTGCAGCGAAATACACAATCACAATGCACAATTGACACAATGATTTACGTGGAAAACCTCCTCTGAACGAGAGGAGTAAAAACCACCGGGGCAACCAGCCCCCTCTAACCTTCTCCACTATAAAACGATAATGGATACAAGAAGTCTTCTCTAGAACCTCTATAGGCACATCACAGCAGCAACTAGACTAACAAGGTAGCTACAACCTTGATACAACAGCAATAGCAACACAACCAAGTGAAATACAACAAGAGCTAGCACTTTCAGCTATTACAGAGATGACTGCATTCTGTCCGCTTCGGAGTTTAGTTCATACCGAGCAAACCACAGATCCAATGACCACGAATTTTGGTAGGCAAACAGTTCCACGAGTCCCCTATGTGCTGACCAAAATTCAGCTCAATCCGACACCGTTTCACTGCCCAAACAATTCATCTACCAAAACTGCACGCTGCTGAATCTGCTGCTAACAGAACTGGCAAACTCCCCCTCAAATCCGATGCTCCACTAATCTAATCCTCAAACCAACTGACCGAAACAGAGTACTCTACGTGTAGAACGAGCTCACCAAGTTTGGGGCTAATCCAACCACGTTTGAGCCTCCGATCAGCTGCAAGACGATGGCTGCACAGGATGCACGAATCTGGACAGCAAGCCTTCTCTTCTTCCTCTTTTGCTTCACTTCGTGTTCTATTGTTGTTTGCTGCTCTCTCTCATCCCTTGTCCCATCCCCAACCTGAACAAGGTATATGAGGGCTAGGGTTCTGCTTCTCCAAGCATTCTCCACCGTTCATCAAGTGGCAATCAACGGTTCACACGCGCTGGACCGTTTTGGGCTTTGTACTGAATATTTCTTCATGTGGAGGGAATTTAGCCCAACAAACTCCCCCTCCCGACATCATGAAGAAACTCACATTGCAGCAGCACCACCATCACCATGGCGGCACACATCAAGCTCTTCTTGCTTTTTTCTTTGTTTTGCCTCTTCCAATCAGGGCACTTCCATCTTATGTGTCATGTCTTATGGCAATGATAGCACTCAACATGTGAAGATCTTCCCTGAGATTTGCTTCTACCTCTTGATTCACCATGCCTCGGACCCTTACTCCTATTTCTCCCCCTTGAGTCTGTGACCAACAACTCATCCTTCGAGGAAGAACCCTCCTTTTCTGTAATTTTCCTTGTCTCCTCATTTATCACTCTGGTCTTGACAAGATCCCAAGTGACAACACCATTTGGAGCTGAATTGCATAAAGTGACTTTCAGAGTCTCCCAAGTGTCCGGCAATGAACCAAGTAGCAGCAATGCTCTCACCTCAACTTCAAATGTAATGCCCATCGATGATAGCTGATTAATAATGTCTTGGAAAGCATTCACATGATCAGCCACAGGAGTGCTCTCTCGGTACCTCAAACACATCAACTGTTTGATCAAGAACATCTTGTTCGTACCTTCCTTTTGAGCATACAACTCCTCCAATTTCTGCCATAAGGTACATGCATGTGTCTCATCACTGATATGGTTCAACACATTGTCATCGACCCATTGTCGAATAAACCCACAAGCTTGGCGATGAAGAACCTTCCACTCATCATCGGATTTATCACCCGGCTTTTCAGTGGCAAACATTGGCTTCCAATATTCTTTTACATAGAGCATATCCTCCATTTTACCCTTCCAAGCTTGATAATTTGAACCATTCAATGATATCATTCTGCTGGTATTTGCTTCCATCTTCAACACAAGGAAATCAGCAACTAGACCAACTCAAATCAAGCTGAAATCAACCTGAAGTTCAGTCACTGCTCCGATACCACTTTATTGGAAAAACCAGCACTAATCACCACCAATAGTCCCTCATCTTGTGCTGAACATTGAGGTAAACATTTACCAACAGACCTGCAGCGGAATACACAATCACAATGCACAATTGACACAATGATTTACGTGAAAAACCTCCTCTGAACGAGAGGAGTAAAAACCACGGGGCAACCAGCCCACTCTAACCTTCTCCACTATAAAACGATAATTAATACAAGGAGTCTTCTCTAGAATCTCTAAAGGCACATCACAGCAGCAACTATACTAACAAGGTAGCTACAACCTTGATACAACAGCAATAGCAACACAACCAAGTGAAATACAACAAGAGCTAGCACTTTCAGCTATTACAGAGATGACTGCATTCTGTCCGCTTCGTAGTTTAGTTCATACCGAGGAAACCACAGATCCAATGACCACGAATTTTGGTAGGTAAACAGTTCCACGAGTCATCTATGTTCTGATCAAAATTCAGTTCAATCCGACACCGTTTCACTGCCCAAACAATTCATCTATCAAAACTGCACGCTGCTGAATCTGCTGCTAACAGAACTGACAAACTCCCCCTCAAATCCGATGCTCCACTAATCTAATCCTCAAACCAACTGACCGAAACAGAGTACTCTAAGTGTAGAACGAGCTTACCAAGTTTGGGGCCAATCCAACCACGTTTGAGCCTCCGATCAGCTACAAGACGATGGCTGCACAGGATGCACGAATCTGGACAGCAAGGCTTCTCTTCTTCCTCTCTTGCTTCACTTCGTGTTCTATTGTTGTTTGCTGCTCTCTCTCATCCCTTGCCTCATCCACAACCTGAACAAGGTATATGAGGGCTAGGGTTTTGCTTCTCCAAGCATTCTTCACCGTTCACCAAGGTGGCAATCAACGGTTCACTAGCGCTGGACCGTTTTGGGCTTTGGGCTGAATATATCTTCAAGTGGAGGGAATTTAGCCCAACACATTCAAGCCACTAGATTGGCTATGCTTATGCTAGAAATCAGGAAGCTAATACAAGCACATGAGATGGAGAAGAAGAAAAGGTAAACAATCAACCACAAGCACAATCCCACAAGAACAAGAAAGTGATATGGATTCCATAGAAGCTTTTGTCAACTTTTACTTCCAAGCTATCCAGGTGACCGCCTTGGCTATTAAAGCATCAAGCAATTGAAAAGGCAACAACGTGTGTCCTGTCGCAGATTAGCTAGTCCCGTCATGTGGTTGCCTCTTCATTTGGGCATTATCTTTGAAGTTTAGTATGTTGCTTGTTGTGGCCTTCATATCGTTTGGTCATGGTGATCTTTGCTCTTTCTTTAGTTGTCGTACTGTTGCCTCGATGTGTTGTGGTTTTCTCTCTTGTTTCAGTTTCCATGTTTTGCTCAGCTTGTTGCTAGGCTTAGTTTCATGTACCCTTTAGGATGTAATCTTTGTTTCCTACCTTAATGAATGACAGTGCTCCTGCCTTTGTTTTAAAAAAATAGGTCACGCTATCCGATTGAGGTGGACGAGATAAGCAAGCAAGATATGGAAGTCCTTCCGTAAAGCCAAGGACCCATCCTCCAGCCCATGAGATCCAATACTCCAGGAATTTTCAATACCAGACGGCTTTGTCTAGGGCAGTAGGACTGTAGAGCGTCTTTGAGTACACTTTAAATCACTCACTCACTCACTCTCATTGGACGATTCGGTAATCACCGATGTTCTTTAGTATTGCTTTTAGCTTTTTGCAATTTCAAATTGACAACTTCTCAAACTCAAGAAGTATTGGCTCTTGTCCCTATACCTCATTAATGTCCAATCATGTGTCTCCAAATTTGGCATCACACTTAAGACAAGTTCCTTCATTCATGTAGATCACCACCCCATGTAAAGAACCTCGTAGAGCTGGTAACTACCACGATGGAGTGGAGGAAGTCTCTCGATTTTGTTGTAGCTGCCACCATAAGAAGAAATTATTAGGACTTTAATCTCATCATAGGATTGAGATGCTCCAAAATGATATAATGATGATGTGGTTCTCGGGTCATACCATTTAAACACCAATTCGGTGAGTTTCTTCTTATTACCAAGACTTTCTGTTTGCGCATACAAGCCAACAATGATACCTAAACAGGTTGTGTGGCCGTGGAAGCATCTGCACCACATAGGGATTCAGTAAAAACGTAGTATGTACAACTGCAAACAGATATTTTTTTGCGTGTACAACTTCATCAAGTATAATGAAAGCATATATCTTCGGCTCACTGGTTCATAGAAAGAGTGTTCCAGGAGGACAGGTTTTGAGCTCTCATTATGGACGTCATCCGGATCCACCTCTGTCCAAGTCTTGGTTATATTCTGAAGTACTCCCTCCTTTATTAAATTGTTATCGTTATTGACTTTTTTCGTGACGTTTGACCATTCGTCTTATTTAAAAAATTTCTTCAAATACAAAAAGTAATATGCTACATTTCAAGTTTCTTTAGTGATAAAGCATATTCCAACAAAATATATGACATTTGTTAAACTTTATTTGAATAAGACAAATGATCAAACTTAACAAAAAAATCAACGGCGACAACAATTTAGTAAAGAAGTAGTATGCTACATGGATGCATGACATCTTTGTGGCCAACTGCCTTAGCTTTCACCAACTAACCTCCCTCTCATGGTGTCCGGGTGGCTGGTGGCACGTGCGGTGGAAGATTTGGCAGCCGTGTGGCGGAACCTGAAGCGAGGGCGAGGGGGAAAAATTCTATGCGTGCATGGATTGCTCCGGTCAAACAATGGCGTGACGATGTACCCAAAAACTCAGGCATTCATTTCAGAAGAAGGGAGGGATGTCTTGTTATCTCTATCTATATCAAACTAAAATTGCCCATCATGTAATGGCGGCGCCTGTAGATGTTGCATAAAAAAAATCAAAAGTCTAGATGTTTGGACAAGGTCTTGTTTGTTTCCAGCCCAAAGCTGATTTGCAGCCCAAGACTGGAGCGAGTATAGGGCTAAAAGTTATAAGCAAGATCAAATTGTTTTAGCAACAGTAGCAATTAATTAAGAACGTGCTACTATCAAGTTTAACGTACTGCAAAACACTCACACAAGCTTATTACCTAGAACTGACTATCACTCGAATGCATCCAATTCGTAAACTAGCTATACTAATCAAAGACCGCGAGCTTCTGATACTCGGCACCAGCAATCGCAGCCGCCATGACAGCTTCCGGGCTGACCACGCCATCCTTTTCCAAGAAAAGCTTCACCATGTTCTTGGAGAAGCCGCTGACCAAGGCAACCCCTGGCTGCGTGGACATCACCGGCGTGGACCTCGAGTCCCTCAGGTTCCAGAACACGATCTGCGGCACGACGTGGCCGTACCCTGCCTCACCGAACTTGCGGCAGATGGCCCGGTAGTCCGTCTCCCACGGGTTCGCGGACGCGCAGTCGAACTCCATGTCGCTGAACACGAACACGGTCCGGGTCATCTTCTCCGGCGGCAGCCGCGTGTCCACGGCCGTGGCGAGGATGCGGTCGAACACGGCCTGGAAGTCGGTGTTGCCGCCCCAGTTCATGTCCTCAAGGAAGCTCAGCTTTTCCTCGAGATTGGCGCCTTGGACGGTGTGGATCTCGGGCCGCCTGCTGAACGTGATCACCCTGCCGGCCCACGGCGGCTCGCTGAGCTCCGAGACGAGCAGGCCCAGCGCCACGCACACCTCCATGGGCGTGCCTTGCATGCTCGCCGACACGTCGCACACCGCGATGCAGTTGCGCAGCGAGCCCTTGCCGCGGAGGTCGTCCACCATGCGCCGCCACTGCAGCTCGGACACGCCGCTGCCGTCGTCGGCGAAGGCGATCTCGTGCGGCAGGAGCGCGCCCGCGGCGATCTTGGCCTTGCCGGCCTCCACGTCGCGCGAGGTAGCCGGCGAAGCGCGCGGCGTCGTGCTCCTGGAACAGCTTGGTGTAGCGGCGCATGGCCACGGAGGCCACGCGGGTGTAGGGCAGGTCGGACCACCGGCGGGCGCTCATGTAGACCTCGGGGAGCTCGAGCGCCCTGCGGAGCGGGACCAGCACCTCGCGGCGGAGGCGGCGGAGCGCGCCGTACATGTAGTGCTGCTCGTCCTCCTCCCCTGCTCCGGCTGCTGACTGTGGAAGGGGAAGATGCAGCGGGCGATGGCCTCGCAGAGCAGCGTGGCCCTGTCCAGGGACGAGCCGGGCGTCGGGCACCACTTGGCGGCGAGGCTGATCTTGTTGAGCTGGCCGTGGCGCATGTGCTCCACGTCGGAGGCGAGGAGGCCGGAGAGGAACTCGGCCACGTGGTCGAACAGGAAGCGGTAGTCCCGGTCGCCGTAGTAGGTCTCGAGCGCCTGCACGGCCAGGCGCGCTGTTTTTCTCGTCTTTTCGGTGAGCTCCTTCTTCTCCTCCATCTTCTTCGGTGCGAGGACTTCGTCTTTTCCTCCATCTTCTCCTTCTCCTTTTTCTTCTCCTTCTCCTTCCTCTTCCTCTTTTTTCCCGTAGTGTTCCTCTTCCTCTTCCGAAGCAATCTCGGTGGTCGTGACAATGGTGAAGGACGGTTTCTTTTTCTTCAATGCGCCACCACTACCGCCCTGCTCATTGGTGAGAGGTCGACCACGCTTCCGTCCAAGGACGACAGCCATGAGGTGGCGACCGCGGCCGAATAAAAGCGGTGAAGGTGCCGCCTGCTGCAGCTTCATGCACCGCCGTCGTTCTGTCTTGCTGTGGCCGGCGACCTCCGTACAAGAAGTAGCAAGATCTGCAGCTGGTGGGACCGTCACTACTGTCGCCTTATTTTTGGCAGCAAAAGTATGCCGAGCAGTTATTGGGCGCTTAACGACGGCCCTGGTGGCGCCATGGACGAGGCGGAAGAGCAGCTCGGGAAGTCCTTGAGGTACCCGAACTCGGCGAGCGCGGGGACGTTGGATGCCAGTGTCTTGGGGTGGTGGTCGTGCATCCACAGCGCCGCCGCGTAGAAGCCCTCCCTGTCGGACTTGCCGGTCCCGCGCACGCCGCGGAGGTTGCACACGAGCTTGAGCGCCGTGAGCGGGTCGTGGGCCCAGGCCGCGGCGACCAGGTCGCGGACGCGCTGCGGCGGCGTCGAGGGGACCACCTGGAAGAAGAGGTCCACGCAGGGGTTACCGGAGCTGGCGTGGGTGGCGGATCCGTTCTCGGTGCGCGCCACGGTCGACGATGACGAAGCGGGGCCGCTGGCGGGTGGTTGAAGCCGGCGTCGAGGAGGTCCAGGAACGGGTGGGAGGGAGGGGCGTCGTCGAAGTCCGGCGGCGGCGCGCAGACGCGGCCGCGGGCGACCGGAGGACCCAGGAGGCGCATGGCGGCGGTGATCGATCTTTCCGTTCTGTTCCGTGAGGGGTTTCCGTTAATAAATAAAGAAAGAAAGAGCGATTGTGCCGTGCGCGCTACTCCTTTTATTTCATTCGATTCCACGGCTCTCCTGGCCCAATGAACGGCCCATCTCATCTCATTCGCATTACAGTTGATAATTAGATTGAGAACATTTTTTTCTCGAACACGCAGGAGAACTGCGCGTCATTGTATTAAGAAGAAGAAAAACGGTCCCGGTACAAAGCCGTGAAGGCTGGATTATGAAAGCAAACTAAAGGAACGCGCCCATAACACAAAGACTACCGCCGGAAGTCCACTGCATTGATCTATAGGATTGTGCGCAGCTTCCTCGCCCGGCCGGACTCCACGAGGCGAGGCCTCGTTCCCGATCGCACCGATTAGTTCCCGGGCGCACGGGCTGCATCCATCGAAAACACATATGTTCCTGTGTTTCCATAGTTCCCAGAACACGAGCATAGCAAGAGTGTTAAATCCTTTTCTCGATCATTTGGCACTCTTTTCGCCGCATGCCGCCACCAATCTCGGAACGAGCCCTCTGTCCTGCCGGCGTCAAGCGTTCTAGCCGTCCCCATCTTAGAACATGAAGCCACACCTCCCGGGCAAAGGCGCAGGTAGTTAAGAGGTGATCAATGTCTTCATCCGCCTGATCGCACAGCGGGCACCTCGTTGGGTGTTGGAGCCCCGGCGCGCCGGGCGATCCGCCGTCCAAACCCGCTTCCAAGTTGCTAACCAAACGAACAGCTTCACCTTCGGTGGTGCCCATGATTTCCAAATTCGTTTGTGTGGTTCAAATTGAATACCGCCCACAAAGAAACGTTGATATGCTGACTTGGAGCTGAAGGTTCCCGAGGCACATGGCGTCCGGTTGTGTACATCCGGGGTTTGTGGCGTGAGGTGCACCTCAATGATGTTGTCCCACGGGAGGAGGAACTGCCGGATCGCCAAGCGGGCAGGCCGCCTGTAATGTCTTGCAGCCAGGAGTTATCCCGCATTGCCTCAAATACCGATCCGTTGCGCCATCCCCTCCGCTTGACGAACGGCATTAGGGCCGGCGCAAGCTCTTGGACGCAGCGGCCATTAATCCACCGATCAGTCCGGAACAAGGTGGTTTTTCCGTCTCCCACCACGGTCTTGATCGATATGTGGAACATATCTTCGACCACCTGCGGCACCTTTATGTCAAGTAGTGCCCATGGTTTGTCCGGATGCGTCTTCTTTTGCCAGCACCAACGCATTCTCAAGGCCCATGCCATAATCTCCAGATTCAAGATACCTAACCCTCCTAGCTGCAGAGGCCGGGTCACTCTCATCCAAGAAACGGGGCAATGCCCTCCCCGTAGATCTTGGTTGCCTCTCCAAAGGAACTTCCGCCTCCATTTGTCGATGGCTCGAATAAACCAGCGTGGAAGGTCTAGTGTGATGAGTTTGTGGATGGGTATGGCTGTGAGTACCGCACGCACCGAATTAGCCGGCTCGATGGCTGTAGGAGTGCTGCCTTCCAGCCGGGTAACAAATCAGCCACTTTATCGATATATGGTTGCAGATCTGCCATGGTTAATTTCCTAAGAGACAAGGGAACCCCTAAGTATTTGCAAGGAAAGCTGGCCACGTTGCACCCCATGGTTTCTTGGATTTGTTGGGTGTCTTGACATCTTATTGGCGAGGATCGAAGACTTGTCCATGTTGGTACGAAGGCCGGTAGCTTGTCCAAACTTATGCAGCAGCATCTTGATTAGCTCAAGGTCCCCAATGTTCGTTGAAGTGAACAGGACTACATCGTCGGCATATAAGGATATGCGGGTGCCAATGTTCCCGGGCGCCAAGGGCTGAAGAAGGCCCAAGTGTTCGGCTCGATCACCATGCTAGTGAGGACGTCCATTACCATTATGAACGAGCATAGGGGATAGAGGGTCTCCCTGCCGCAACCCTCTCTTATGGTTGATGTGATTCCCTGGTGTTCCATTCAAAAGCACTCTAGTCGATGATGATGCCAAAAGGTTTGCAACCGGGTTTCTCCAGCGCCTTCCAAAACCTAGGTGTTCAAGCACTTCCAACGAAACGCCCAACTAACCGAATCAAAGGCCTTTGTAATGTCCAGCTTGAGAAGAGCTCTTGGCAGCTTCTTGGAGTGAAAAAATCTCGCCATCCGGTGGACCAACATAAAGTTATCATGTATGCTTCGTCCTTTGATGAAGGCGCTTTGGTTTTTGGCGATAATGTCATTGAGTCTAGGGGAAAGACGGTTGGCCATGATCTTTGTGATTAGCTTCGCGAAACTGTGCACAAGGCTTATCGGACGATAATCAGCCACCCTCATTGCATCTTCCTTTTTGGGAATTAAGACCATATATGCTGAGTTGAGGCGGTAAAGCTTCCTCTTATCTCCTGCATGGACAGCCCCAATAGCCGCCATGACATCATGCTTAATGATGTGCCAGCATGTCCGATAAAAGCGCCCTGTAAACCCATCCGGCCCCGGCGCTTTGTCCGGGCTAAGTCTTTTAATTGCTTCCCAAGTTTCTTGCTCGGAGATCGGCTCGTCTAGAGCTCCCAAGTCTTGGCCGCGGTGATGGAAGGCCTGCAAGTTCAAAGTTTCCGTCCTGTGCATTGTCGTGCCAATCAAGCTATTGAAGTAACGCCATATTGCTTCTTCTTTATCTTCATGGGAGGTGGCTAGAGACTCTCCATCCTGGAGCTTAGAGATAAAGTTCTTCCGTTTCCGATGTCGGGCATGGGCATGGAAGAAATTAGAGTTGGCATCACCCTCGGCCAACCAGTCAATCCGGGAACGTGTTCCGAGAATCGTGCGATGTAGCGAGACAAGGGCTAGCAAATGATGCTTGAGGCTACGCCGCAGCCGGACCTCCTCGGGCGAGAGCGCACGTTTTTCCTGCGCAATGTCGAGGCGTAGTAAGAGGTCCCGGGCCTGTTCAATCTGTGTACTAACATGTCCCACTGTCTTGGAGCTCCATGACTGCAACGCCCGGCCAGTTGCAATCAGTTTAGAGGCCGATCGATCAAGCGGACGGGTTGGAGGAGCAGCATTGTCCGTGGTGTTCCATGCCCGCATCACGGCTTCCTGAAATCCAGGTAGGTTGGGCCGAAGCTTTCGAAATGAAAGCGTCGCTTGCCCCATTCATTAGCACCGAGGTTGAGGACTAAGGGGCGGTGATCCGAGATCCCTGCCGCGAGTACTCGAAGGAGGCGGTTTGGAAAAACTACATCCCACGTCATTGAACAGAAAACTCGGTCTAGTCGAACCAGGGTAGGCGTCGCGCGTTCATTGGACCATGTGAATCTTCGCCCGAGTAACTCGATTTCTCCGAGCTCGAGATCGTTGATCATCCTCCGGAAACGACCCATGTTCGCCCGATCCGGGTTTGTGTTATTCTTGTCCGCGGCACGGTAAATCGGATTGAAGTCCCCACCTAGAAGCCATGGCCCCGGGCAAGCCGAGCGAACAGCGCGCAACTCCTCCAGGAAACGGATTTTGTGTGCATCGTCCCGTGGCCCGTAGACGGTCGTACACCACCACCGTAAGCCCGAGCCGCTCCGAAAGAGTATCGACACCGAGTATTCATCTACCCGATGCGTGATTGCCCGGCAAGCTAGACTACTCCAAGCGACCGTAATGCCACCCCGTGTTCCTCGCCGCTGGTAACACCACGTGTTGGTCAAAACCCGACCCTAATGTGGAGAGCAGAATTCGATCCGTCATATTCTGGACTTTGGTTTCTTGTAGGCACACCACCTCGAGTCCGGATGCAGCAACTAGGTCGCGCACCGAATCCTGTCGTGCTTTTGGTTGAGTCCACGCACGTTCCAAAACAGAATGTTGGACAAATCCATGGAAAGGTGAAGGCAACCGGTATCCTAACATGAAGCCTAGACCAGAAGTTGGTCCGATGCACGCGCCTCGCAGTCGGACGGCACAGTCCAACCAAACAAGGCTGCGAGTGCATTGAGCTGGGAGTGCGAGAGGGGGTGGTCGAATAGTCGTGTATACGCTTCCGTGCTTCGGCGAAATCCTCTCGTTGTCGGCAATTACGCCGAGCTTGCGCATGAGCACCGTCCGGGCTCCGTCCAAAGCTGTACCCCGCGCAATTGTGGCAGCAATTCTTTTGCTTCTACGGAGGGTGGACGAGGAAGCATTCTTATCGGCTCGCCGCGGGTGCGCCTGGAGTTTGAGGTATCTCGTTCGTTGTTGTGTTGCACCGGTAATGAGATGGAGTTCATGAAGTTCCGCACTCTGCTTTCATGGCATGCTGTTGGTAAGGTTTCCTCGAAGTATTGGACCCAATCTGCTGGCTTGGTGCAATCTCCTCATGGTCGGGAGTGGACTGCTGCGTATAGGAAGTCTCCACATTCGCCAGCTGACCCGCCGGGCTGAGTTGCGGGGCTTGGGCCACCATCCGTGTTTGGGCCATTTCCCGGACGGACGGAGCCCAAGTGGCGGAAATTGCTGGCTCGCGGGAAGCTTCCTGCCTCATCGGATCAATTTCAAAATCTTGCTCGTTGGCCCCACCCTTCGATCCTACCCAGGATATCTTGCGTAAGCCGTTGTTCCATGTGGGGGTCAATTACTCCATTGTCGGAGGGCCGTTGGGGCGCAAATCTCGGTGTGCTCGCAGATAATTGAATGCCATGTCGCTGTCCCGTAGCACTTCGTGGACCCCGCCGTAATGATTCCTCGTACGTTGGCTTCGTGCTCTTCACCGGTCAGGACTTCCGGCCGAGCCTCATGGCCGGCGACCCGGCCGTACATGGAATTATGCCCACAGCCCGAAGGACCAGCCTCATCGGGGGTTGGGGGGTGTCCGAGCGCCGCCGGCGAGGGCGACAGGGCCTCCGCTCTCTACTACGTGCGCGCCTTGGAGCTCGATCCGGCGACTCGTCACCGGAGTCACTTGTGGAGGGTGGTGTCGGCGGCGGGGAGGGGGTGGTGAATCCGGTGGCATTCCGAGCAGCAATCTCCTAACTCTTATTTGCACCCGATATTTCAAGCATCGGGCGCATCGGCAAAGTCTCATCGATGAATGGCTCGGGCACCGCCGAGATCTTGGACTCCGGTATGCGCTCCGGCTGCGTAGTCCACGCCGTGAGCTTAAACACCGCAAGGTCTCGACGCGCGCGTCTCTCGGATGGATGCTGGCCACCGAGCGAGTAAGGTCGTAGCAACTCCGCCGCCGTCGTGAGCTGCCATGCGTGCGGTGGAATTCCTTCTAATTCTATGTGCACCTTGTGATATAACGCCCCATGGTCGGCGTAGGCGAGTCTCGCTCCACGGTCCGATGCTCGAGTGAGAATCCGGCGTGTGCACTCGTTTGGTCGCCATTGAGCACCGTCGGATAGGAGGCATGGTCGGGTAGTATGAGGAAGAAATCAAACGGTGGCGCAGCTGCATGGATTTCCGGGTTTTCATCTACTGGAACGCCATATTTTTCTGCAATGGCCAACCGGGCTTGCTCTAGCGTGATCGGCGGTCGTGTTCCGATGATCCGCACCAAGCATCGCCAAGTACTCATACGCCGATTCTCGTTGGTCGGTGTCCGCCGTCCGATCGATGTAGCATACCTCGGTTTCATCCGGGCGGCGCCGTGATGGCGAAGGGGAAGCCGGAGAGGGGGAGCGGCCTGAGCGCTCGGAGGTAGACTCATGGCCTTTCCTCGCTCGCTTCCGGCGCTCACCCCCTCTGCAGCCCCTTCGCCTCCTGCCGCGCATGCGGTCCCGCTGCTGCTGCTGGTCGGTGGCTGCTCGCCCGGATACTTGTTGCGCTTGCTTCTGCCGGTCTCCAGCAAAATGGAGGATTTTTGGCCCGGTGGAGCAGGATCCGAAGCTCGCAGAAACTCTCGGCTCCTCCTTGGGTCGTCGTGAGTTTATCCTCGGTTGGCGGCATTCAAAAGAACGATGGCCTTGCTTTTTGCAGCGAATGCACCGGGTAGGCTCCCTGCACATCTTCCTTAGATGGCCCTTCGACAAGCAATTGAAGCAGCGCCCCGGCAAAAGCTCCAGCAGGCTACTCTTTGGTCCCCGCGGCAGGGGATGAGGCCGACGGTTGCGCCTCCTGCTCACCACGCGCAAGCCGTCGTCCACCGGCGCAGCTTCGGAGATCCGATGGATTTCGGAGCGCGGACGGGGAGCGGCCGGCAGCGGTGGCGGCGAGGCCGGCAAAACCGTCTTCCGCTTCGGGATTTCACTCTGCCGAGGGGAGATCCCTTTGACTAGAACATCTCGGAAGGAAGGCTTCAGCCGGTCTAGGGTGTGCTTCTCCGAATCGAGATCCGAGGGCGAGTCTATCCACCTCTCGCTGCTTGGAGCGACCAGCGGAGGAGGGGTAGAAGGGCTTTGCTTGTGGGGAAAGGGGGCTGGAAGCACCGGGTTTCTTGGAGGTGGGGGAGGCGTTGTTGGTCGCCGGTGCCGGGGTGGTCGCCGGCGGGTTGGTGTCTTGGTGGGTGTCCATCAGCTCCGGAATAGATTGAGAACATTATTGTCGTATCGCAACAAAGGCCGAAATTTTAGCTTCGTCTTCTCCTCAAGCTTCACGATTCTTATGCTTCTTTATTATCCACACAAGAAGAATCAATCCACAATTCCTAACAGGACAACCCATCCAAGTAAGCTAATCAAGCTACCTCCAATTCTCCTTGATTTTTAGTTGGAGCACCCTTAAATTTAGCGTTTGGATTAATGTTTTGTTGGAATCATATGGGCCGTCGGTTTCTTGCCTAGTCTTATCATAGTAGGAGTTCCACTAAGAGCACCACAGCTAGCATGAAAGAATATTACTCCCCGCCGTATGACACGAACCGAGAGGAAGGAATGGCGTTGGTGCGGAAAACCGGATGGAGGAAGAAGGATATGAAGACAGAGCCTTTTGAATTTTTTTAGTTGAAAAGTTGCAAACTAGCTTAGCCGTTGATGTGACTCTAGATGGCCCGGATTAGTTAATGCGGAGAGAAGGGAATCCTCTCGCATTGAGTGCTGCAATGCAGACGATATGGATCCTCCTAGCAAGCATGGGCATCCATTTAGATCTAAACCAGGAATGCTTACAAATATGAACGGAGGTAGTAGTAAAATAAGAATCATCTTTTATGATTAACAAAAGAGAACTACATTTTTTTTTTGAAAGCAAGGCAGGAGCGCTGCCATTCATTGATAAAAATAGGAAGGTAATAAAGAGTACAAATACAGGAAACACCAAAAGCAACAGAAGTTAAGAAGAAACTGAAAATAAGAAACTAAGAAACTAGGAGCTAGATATTCGTTGCATTGAATTCCCGGAAATCATTGGCCATACGAGACGCTACCAATGGTGGGGACTCCTCCTGATTTTGGAAGATCCTCCTATTCCGTTCTTTCCACGGATGCCACCAGAATGTAAGAAGGATTTCAGAGAACTTTTTTTGTCAGCCTTGCTCTGATTTTTTGTGACGTGCATTGCCCACTTATGGAGTGAACCATCCGGCAATACATGAAGTTGTGATGGTAAGTTGAAAATCCGGGCAACCCTATGCCATGTTGCTTCTGCGAAATTGCACTCCTTTAGTAGATGTTCTGCCGTTTCATGCATACAGTAACAGTTTGCACAATATGGTTGACAATCCCAGTTTATTTTTAGCATGACATCAGCTGTGAGCGCTTTGTTGTGTGAAATGAGCCATGCGAAGAACTTAGCTCCGGGGTGGGTAACCGCCTTCCAAATCTCTTTGTTGATCCGAGGGAGGAGGGATCCTCTGAATTGACATTCATAGGCCGAAGAGGCTGAGTACATACCCGAAGTAGTCCATCTCCAAATAATTTCATCTTTCATATTCGTGAGCTGTACCTGGGCGATTGTGTTATATAGCAGTAGGAATTCATCCAGTATCGATTCCGAGAGGATTGATGGAAGACTCCGGATCCAATTTTGATTTTGAAGCTCTTTGTGAACGGTCCTCTTCTTATATCTTGTTTGCCGGTAGATAGTTGGTGCGAGATCTTTAGGGGCCATGCCAAAGAGCCATCTTCCCTCCCAAAATGGAGTTAGGAGGCCAAACGTGGCTGACATCTTGGTCACCAGTACCATCCTTGATAACTTTAGAAAAGCTGTCCGGTTTAATCGTTAACACTCGGAAAACAGAAATCTTCCCTATCAGCTGCGATCACATAACACTCCCCGACCTTCATAGCCTACCCTCCAATCCGAGAGATTTCCCTGGAACTTACCTTGGGCTTCCATTGTATTACGAGCACCAAGACAATCCGCCATCAACCCGCTCATAGAACGAATTGCAAATCGGGTACCAGGTTGGAAAACTGAATTCATGAGCTACCCCGGCAGGGAAATTCTAATCAAAGCATCGTTATCCTCGGTGGCAATCTATTTCATGGCCATATTCAAATTACCCAAATGGGCAATAAACAAGATCAACAAGATCCTAAGGTCCTTTTGTGGAAAGGACATCAAGTTGACCGAGTTGCTGGGGGTAAATGTCTTGCTAACCGGGCTTTGGTTACAAGGTCAAAAAAATATAGACTGGGAATCAAGGATCTGGAAAAATTCAATCGGGCGCCGAGACTAAGATGGCTCTGGTTTGCTTGGGATGATCAGGAAAGACCTTGGAAGAGCGTACTCTATCACGCCGACAAAAAGACCGAGCTCTGTTCTTTGCTTCGACTGTCATCAACATTGGTGTGTTATATAGCAGTAGGAATTCATCCAATGATCGTTTCCGAGAGGATTGATGGAAGACTCCGGATCCAATTTTAATTTTGAAGCTCTTTGTGAACGGTCCTCTTCTTATATCTTGTTTGCCGGTAGATAGTTGGTGCGACATCTTTAGGGGCCATGCCAAAGAGCCATCTTCCCTCCCAAAATGGAGTTAGGAGGCCATTGCCAATGTTGATGACAATCGAAGCAAAGAACAAAGCTCTGTCTTTTTTGTCGGCGTGATAGAGTACGCTCTTCCAAGGTCTTTCCTGATCATCCCAAGCAAACCAGAGCCATCTTAGTCTCGGCGCCCGATTGAATTTTTCCAGATCCTTGATTCCCAGTCCACCATATTTTTTGGCCTTGTAACCAAAGCCCAGTTAGCAAGACATTTACCCCCAGCAACTCGGTCAACTTGATGTCCTTTCCACAAAAAGGACCTTAGGATCTTGTTGATCTTGTTTATTGCCCATTTGGGCAATTTGAATATGGTCATGAAATAGATTGCCACCGAGGATAACGATGCTTTGATTAGAATTTCCCTGTCGGGGTAGCTCATGAATTCAGTTTTCCAACCTGGTACCCGATTTGCAATTCGTTGTATGAGCGGGTTGATGGCGGATTGTCTTGGTGCTCTGTAATGCAGTGGAAGCCCAAGGTAAGTTCTAGGGAAAACTCTCAGATTGGAGGGTAGGCTATGAAGGTCGGGGAGTGTTATGTGATCACAGCTGATAGGGAAGATTTCTGTTTTCTGAGTGTTAACGATTAAGCCAGCCGCTTTTCCAAAGTTCTACTTACATTGAATTGGCCTCTGGTCTCGTGGTGAAGGCGTAGTGGCAGCTCACCGGCTGTGAAAATTTTTCCTCGTCTTTTCCGATCAAAACACTAGGCAAAAGAATTGCATCACAGCTCACACGACCACTAAGTCCCTGTGTATGTTTGAGGAAGGAGTTCGAAAGTTTTTTGGACCTGCGTGACGAATGTCTTCTTCTAGTTAAATCTGTTTCCAATATTATTTGTTATGCATGTGAATTTCTCAACTATTGGACATACCTGCAGAAGGAGGAGAAGGACAGGAAGGCACTAGAGACCGGAGCTGCGGCGTTGCACCAAAACGCGGTGGAGTTCCATCCATGCGAGGAGGGTGAACTGCAAACTGATGAGAGAGCGTTCACAACAATATGAAGGTGACGACGAGAATGCAATGAAAAAGCAGAGAAAGTTACAAAAGAAAAGGTAATGTCCTGGCGACGTGTGTGGGCAATGACCAAAAGCTTAGAGTGTCTGGTAGTCTTTTGACTTGTAATTTGTTTTTCCGTAAGACACTCAGTGATTAATTTTGCTCCATTGGGAATGAAATTCCAGGGAGAGCACTGTTACGGGAAAAACAGTTTCCTTTGGGAATAATTTATTTTAGAGTATTTGGAGACAAGAGAAATTACTCCTAACATTTTTTAGACTTCTACTAAAAATAGTCTTTTGGGGTTAATTTATGGAAGAGTTTTTGGAGATGAGATGCTCTACGAATATAATCGTGTCTTGTGCATATTGCAGAACTGAAAACCGATTATCAATTACAAGTGTGATATAACTCAAGAATCCGGCCCAGTACAAGCGGGGAGGAGTTGCTTGTTTTTCCCGCGACGCTACCTTGTCCCGCATCCCGTGGGCACCGAAATCGGGCAAACACCATGGATCGCGTGCGCGCCGAAGACGTTCTGTTGTATCTGCCACGGCTCACGCGCCGGCCATGTTGCCGCCGCTGGTCACCTGAGCATGACTCATCCATGTGCTCGTGAGCTCGCCTCCGACGCGGCATCTGATCAGAGCTTTTGGGTCGACTGCTGCTCACGGATCTCCCGGATGGCGTGCACACAAGAGAGCCCCAAACTTTCTGGAGCCGGAACGGGCGCTGGGCATATACCGCGTTGGGCGATTCGCCCGTGCCGAAATTAGGTCACCCCGATTCATGGGTGTGTGGCGGTACCTCACGGGAAGAATCGGCAAGATGCCATGTGGCGTGTCCATCTTTCGTCACATACGAAATTTGTAACACGAGACTCTTTAGTGTTATATAATTAATCATCAGTGGAAATATTGATCTGGACCTCCCCTGTACTGTTGACTCTCACACGCAACTAGCAGCGTGACGTAATATACGCTGTTGTTTATACTTGCTCATATACTCTGTACAAGAGTAAGACCTTGACGGCGGGCTTGGATATAATAAGCCGTGAGAGAAACTAGTAGCTAGTAGCATGCACCAACCCGGTGGCTGCTTGTCCAGTCCCATTCCTCAGACCGCGATTCCGGTGCGAGTTTGTTGAGCGATCGCCGACCTACACGGCGCGACGACCAGGCATGCATCGTACGCGTGCATGCAACATACGAATTGTATACATTAACAACGCAGAGTCGTCGAGGGGACAAGTATCCAAGCGCAAGTGTATACAGAAAAATAATTTCCAGGGTCTTGCCGTGTCGGTCTCTCCGTCTCGCCGCCGGTTTGGTACGGTGCAGCTCATCTAAGCCCCGGGCAAGCAAATTAACAGCCACCAGGCGGTCCACGCCGCCGCCGCAGTGCCAAATACTAGTACATGTGCTCCGCTTGCTTCTATTGGAAATCTGTTCGCCCAGCAACCAACCCGTAGCATATGATGCTCTGTAACGAAGATGATTCCATTCCTCTGCTCAGGACCAGTTGCTGCTTTCTGTTGTGCTCTGTTCACGTCTAAACCCCAGCGCCAGGGACAGAGACCAAGCGGAAGCTACCGTTCCTTGTCACTATAGGAGCAGGTGTGCTCCGTTCCAATCATTGACGCGATGCAACTCTAATCCAAGCCATGGTTCATCTTTGGTATACTGATGTAGTACTACATCATAGCCAATCGGCAAAAGAGACGAGTTAAAATAGTCAGCAAGTCATGTCAAACTCCTGATCCTGACTGGAAGTGTAGAACTGGCTAATTATATCGAATCACAAGAGTGAAAGTGAAACGGACATAAAATTAAGTTAGAAGCAGGTCACTGCTAGCATGAACGCTGTATCATCAAATGCTTGATTAATTACAAACGAGCCAATGCCAGTAAGACTGTTTGGATATACGATTCACCTAACTATAACCAACCTCCCGTGCAGTTCATATCTAACTCCTGGAGGATCATGTATCACCGTATGACAGCAACAAAAACACTATGTTAAGGTTCCACATTGAGGGACCAAAAAAAGGCAGATAAGAAGAGCACAAAGGATTGCTTTGTTCTTTCCAGAGTTTGAAAAGAGGGCATGCTAGCTTTCTTCTTGTCCACACTGAGAGAAGGAAGAAGCTTCTTCTCCCCGGACCCTTTTTGAGCCAGAGGAATGAGATAAAGTGCAACCGAGTTACTATTAAAGAACAAACAGAACCAAACAGAGTCAACTACTAGTCTGTCTTTTGGTTCTACTGAGAACTGAGACTGATGTTTCAGGAAAAGAAGACAACAAAAATGTGCTCAATCATTTCGATAATCTTGTAGTTTTGGACACTTGGGAAAAAAACAAAGTAACGAACGAACAGGTAGTGGATCCGAGCATATGCTTACAAATTACAAAACCACTTATTAGCAGAAGAATTAAGAAGAAGAAAAACAACATGAGCAATCACCACCTAGTCGACTACGTACATCTTCCCACTTGCACGCCTGCGCTGCTCTCTTCCATGGCCATTCATCAAATGTACATACATGTCCATGACGGTGCGATACGATCACCTCCTCTTGTTCTTGCTGCCGAGCAGGAGGCTGAAGTAGAAGAGGATCCGGAAGAGGAAGCCCCATGCCGCCGTGACGAGCAGGCACTCCCATTTCCCGAGCTGCGTGACCGCCGTCTGCTGCAGCACGCCGTTTCCCGTGACGACGCACGAGTCGGGCTTGATGGCGACGCCGAGCGCGGAGCTGATGGACGCGAGCACCCGCGCCTTGACGGCGTCGGGCAGGCCGGCGAGCGGGGAGTTGTCGAAGATCTGCGCGCCGCGCACGAAGCACTCGCCCGCGCGGGCGAACTCGTTCTGCAGCACGCCCTCGAACGGGTACTTGACCAGAGACAGGTAGTGGAACCAGATCCAGTATGCCGGGATCCTGTCCCGGTTGATGAAGAAGCCGCTGAAGAGCAGGAAGTAGGCGAGGATGGCCACCACTACCGTGTACCCGATCATCACGTGCGGAATCACCCCGGACAGGAACGTCACGAACCCGCTCCCCGCCCAGAACGACGCCAGGATGGCCAGCGCGTAGAAGGCGAACCCGGCCGCGCCGCCGGCCAGCCCCACCGCGAAGAAGGTGGTGCACGCGAAGGCCAGCGAGAGCACCACCAGCGGCGGGAAGGAGACGACGGCGTTGGAGAGCACGTAGGACGCGCGGCGGTACGCGCCGTAGGCCGTCTCCCTCAGGAAGACGTAGCGCTCGTTGAGGAACACGGGCAGCGCGTCGGCGCAGGTGTAGAACATGGTGGACATGGCGAAGGCGAAGAACCCCAGCCGCTCCTGCGCGCCCTTGGGGGACTGGTCGAGGCGGAAGAAGACGGTGGCGAGGATCGCGCCCGTCACCACCACCGCGCCCAGCCGGATGAGGAACAGCTCCGGCATGCGCCGCGTGTTGATGGCCGAGCGCCGCGTCAGCACCTTCATCTCCACCCAGAACGGGTTCGCGTAGGTGTGGACCGAGGCGGTCTCGCCCGCCACGTCGGCGCCGGAGACCAGCTTCCCGCGCGAGATGCTCGCGCTGATGGCCTCCTTGAGCGACATCTGAGAGGAGGACGCCGGAGGGCTGTCGTCCGCGCCGCCACCCGGAGAGGCGTGCATGAGCTGCCAGGTGCGGTTGAAGTCGACGAGCGGCTTGGTGCCCGTGGGCGCGGCCTCGAACTCGCGGATGAGGTCGAGCGCGAACTCGGCCCGGTTCTCGTTGTCGGGGACGGGGTACCCGAGCTCGGCGAAGTAGGCGGGCAGCGAGGACGGCGGGCCGTAGTAGACCGTCCTGCCGCGCGAGAGGAAGAGCAGGCGGTCCAGCAACCCGAGGATGCGGTGGCTGGGCTGGTGGATGGACGTGACCACAATGCTGCCGCTCTCCGCGATGCGGCGGAGCACCTTGACCACCATGAATGCCGAGGTGGAGTCCAGCCCGGAGGTGGGCTCGTCGAGGAACAGCAGGATCGGGTCGTGGATGATGTCCGTGCCGATGGACACCCGCCGGCGCTCGCCGCCGGACACCCCGCGGTGGCCCTCGTCGCCGATGATGGTGTGCGCCGCCGCGCGCAGGCCCAGCTGCTCGATCAGCGCCTGCACGCGCGCGCGCTTCTTCGCCGGGGACAGCATCCGCGGGAGGCGGAACTCGGCCGCGAACGAGAGCGTCTCCGTGACGGTGAGCATCGGGAACAGCAGGTCGTCCTGCATGACGTAGGCGGAGATGGACTTGAGCACCGTGTCCGTGAGCGGCTCCCCGTTGAGCGTCACGCCGCCCTTGAGCGCGCCGCGGGCGATGCGGTTCGCCAGCGCGTCGATGAGGGTCGACTTGCCCGACCCGCTCGCGCCCATCACCGCCAGGATCTCGCCCTCGCGGGCCTCGCCCGACACGCCGTCCAGCAGCGCCCGCATCTGCGGCGCGGGCGCGTCGAGCGCGGAAGCGGTCACGCGGCGCTGCAGGAGCCCGGCGCCCTTGCCGCGGTGCTTGGCGCGGACGCTGTAGCTCAGGTTCGTGAAGGCCAGCCGGAACTGGATGGTCCGCCCGATCGGGGTGACCGCCGCATGGTCCGGCGTCGCGGGGACCGGCAGCGGCAGCGAGAACGTGGACGCGGAGGCGTCGTCGTCCGCGGCGGCGGGGTCGTCGACGGTTGCCGCGCCGACGAGGCGGAGCATTTCCGCGAGAGGCGGGTTCCGGCCCCGCTCCCTCACCGGCGGGGGCGCCGGCGGCGAGGCCAGGAACGGCAGGCGGTCCTGCACGGCGGGCGCCATTGCATGCACAGCTCACAGGCTTCTTCTACGTGGTGTGTACTTCCGTTACCTGTGCCCACTGGCTGCCGCAAAAGCAAGCGGGCACGAGGCCGATTTAAGTAAGGGGCGGGGAGAGGTGGTGTAGTTTTCAGAGAGGACGCACGGCGCGGTGGGGTCTCTCCGCGCTGCGCTGGGGGCGCTTCTCTCCGAGGGATGGTTACGACTTTGAGATTGAAGCGTGGAGCTCAAGTTTTAAAGGCTGGTGGCGCGAGGCGTGGCGTGCGGGTGGTACGGACGTGCGGGCTGAGGAGACGACGGGCCGAGTCAGGGGCCGGTGTAGGAGACGGGGTGGTGACCAACGCGCCAGCCAGCGATGGCGCCGCGGCGAGGCTGCGAGACGGTCTGCGTGGGGAGGGTGGGTTAGCTCACTGCCACGTCCAATGGGTGCGATTTAGGTTGGGTGGGTGATGAGAAAACGAGAGCTTAGGAAGGAAACGGCAACTTGGCTAGTATATTCTTGATTAGGAGTTGGGATCTTTACTCCATTATTCAACACACATGTTCCTATTTTAAGCTTCTGGCTGCCCAAGTACGATTGGCTCCTTGATCTAGAACGTTGATGGCTCCGTGTGTTGTTGACGTAACATGGTGCATAAGCTGTGACACTTATTACAAGTCATCGCTAGAGCGTGTGTTATTAACAGGAGGTGGAAAGGAGCCAAAGTAATCGGAACCTTAATTGGACTTGGACCGGCGTCAGTAAAGTAAGCTACGCGTTGGTTAGCAAACTGCCCCAAAGGGTGTGTGTGCGTGTGTGTTTGTGTAAAACCAAGTTATGACAGTAGGTACAGCATGTGACATCCTGATGGTAAGGCAACAGTGAATCAGTACAAAGATGATAAACCACTTATCATACTGCTAAACAAATCATTTCAAGTCTTCTTTTCCCAAATCCATACACTTATGATTAGATAAGAACGTGCTCTGACAAGGTTCTGGATTGGGATGTTCTGCAGCTCACTGCAGGATCCTTTCTCCTGGGTTGGTATGTTCAGTTTGCATATGCTCCGGTTTTTTTCTGGTACTGTACAACCCAAGACAGCAAGAAAACCAGATGTATGCAGCTCATTGTTTGTACAGTGAGGCGCTGGACTTGGACCTGGCGAGTCAGCAAAGGCCATGTTCGTTTTCTGCCCTCTAAAAATTATACCCATCACATCAAAAAGAATCTTACTATTTAGTAGTACTTTTATTAATTTAATGACAAAACCTATGTCACGACCCCCTCTAATTTGCGAGACGAATCTAATGATCCTAATTAATCTATGTTTTGCTACAGTGATGCTACAGTAAATATCTTCTAATAACATCATAATTACCCTCGTTGGATTCGTCTCGTAAATTAGATAGGGGGTCTGCAATTAGTTTCGAGATTAGACTTTATTTAGTACTCCAAAATGATAAAATTCTCTTTGATTTGACCCTCTAAAAATTATATACCTGGAAACGAACACACCCTGGTTAGCAAACTGCCCCAAAAGGGTGTGTGTGAAAACAAGTTATGACAGCAGGTGCAGCATGTGACACCCTATGCCCCGTAATGGAAAGGCAACTGAATTAGTACAGAGAAACTAAAAGTTCCAAAAGTCTTTGCTTTGCCAAATCCATCCTCTTGTGATAAGCTACTAAGAACGTACTGTGACGGTTTCTGAAACAGGATGCTCGCCTGCCTGCCTGCAGTGCCACCACATGATCTTTTCTTCTGGGTTGGTATGCTCGGTTTGCATATGTTTCATTTTTTCGGTACTGCACAACCCAAGGCAGCTCATCGATCGTGAAAGGCTGCTGAACGCCTTCCTGTTCCGGAATGGAATGAATGCCGATACTCGATAGCAACTGGTAACCGCGGCACACTTGATTCGCAACGCCTCGGGCATCACCTGGCGCACGGAACGCGGCCAAGACGACACGACGACCTCCTCGGACGCGAGAGATGGGCGGGCATCCACCAAGGGAACGCTCACGCCAGCGATAACCGCGGCAACCTGTACAATGCAAGTATCGTTGCATCACCTGGCCTGGCGCACCGAAAGGCAAAGGCGAGATCCGTCAGACGTGAGCGCCCCACCACAATTTTAAATGCTGCTACTAGTTCACGCCGCCGCCCGACGTGTCGGATCGCGACGGCAACCGCGGCCACGGAAAGTACGGGGGAGCACGGGTCCGTGCCACGCTCGCAGGCTTAATTCCGCGCTCCGTTACCGCGGGCACGGGGTGGCCGACTGCCTGTTCTGCCCGCGCTGTGCTGTGCTGTGCTGTGGCCCATCTACCGCGCCGCGGACACTTGTTCGCTCGGCTCGATGGCACCTTCATTGTGCCACGCGCGGCGCGGAACCGGAACTCCCGCTGCGATTGCTCGCTGGAGCCGTACCCGGAAACCGTGCTTGCGCGCGCCTGCCGTCCCGCCCGGCCTCGGCAGTGCCGCGCTGTGGGGTGGAAACCGCCCGCAGGGCACTGCTTCCCCCGCCTTCCCGTAGCCGGTACTCTCTGCGCGGCGTTGGCTCGAGTTAACTCGCGCGGGTACCGACAAAACGCTGCGGGCCAGGCGACACGGCGCGCGCCCATGAAGCTCGTCGTGCAACTGGAGGATTTGCCATTGACTTCCCGCGCCACGCGACGGGGATCCGCGGCCCATGTCGCCGCATCACTGCAGGTGTCCTGGCACAACCGTCAGTACGCACGCGCTCGTTGAGTGGTCGCGCTTGTTCGTTCCGGTCCATACCACCTGGATTTCAGCACTGAGATTCAAGTCGCCGAGCGTAGCGACCTGTCATCGTTGCGATATCCGCGCCGGCGGGCGAGGTGTCGCCGCGCCAAGCGACGGAGATCCACCGCCCATGTCCAAGAAGCCTCACCACATCATTGCAGGTGTCCTGGCATAACCGTTTGCACACGGAGCTGCCGTGTTGCGGCCCATAACTACCTCGAGACCTGGATTCTGTGTCGATTTTCGGCTCGAGCTCAACGCTCAACATTGAATTATGAGGGAGACCATGGCTTCGTCTCGACACTGCCAATCCAAGAAGGTATTTTTTTAGTCCTCCTCAGGAACGAGCCGAGGTAATTTTTTGAATGGTATAACACGGGATTAGATACATTGCTGCCTCGATCTCTACGATGACAACAAGTAAATGACAAAAATGAAGTATCAATACTCCGCAAGGATCAGCAGATACGTAGCCACTTCACGTTTACGACGGATCCCGAAGTTCATTTTAACGTCTGTATAATGTTAAGTCAATTACGTATCTAGGTAATGTTCCAGACCTCCATGCTACAGTAACTTGGATTAAAACATCTGAAACTTCGTCATCGAAGGACAGCTCATGGAATGGTCACTGCAATAGGGGGAATAAAGCAACAAATGGCTCGCACGGGCGGACAACAGTAGAATCATGAAATATGCCTGCCGGGTGGTCCAGACGTCCAGTTGGGCCGTTGACGTTGGGCGAAATTTGTTGTGGGATTTTCGGTGATCAATGGGCCTTGCTTTCACGGACAAGTGGACAACCCACTTTCCTCTCTTCATTCCATTGATGTTCGATTTTCGTGCGTCCACACGGCGTGCTCAACCGAACACTCTTGTCATGCCAATCAGATGGCAAACACTGAAACACGCAAGGCATCAAGCTAGGCCAAAGTGGCTTTGACAAATCGCTTCGCTGCTCACCAAACCAGGCGCGTCAAGGACAATTGGAGCGCTAGATCAGCACCGAGTAGATCAAGTTAACCGAACGAGCGAGAACAACCAATAATTAAGAGACGAAACATAACAGTAAAATCACGAGATTTTGAAGCGAGTGAACCAGCTTCGTTGATACTGAAACAACATTACAAGGCACAGGTTGTCAGTAATTTAGAACGCAGAATGGAAACACAGCAAGCCTTCACAACTACGCATTCCCACTCAGGCACGGCTCCAGAACTTTCCAATCATTAGACTACTAGAAACAACTACCGCTACTAGCACTACTAGCCATGGGCAACTAAGAACATGGACCAAATCAACTCGAGCCTCCACCACGATTTCTTGACCGCGACCCAAGACTTCTGCCACGGCCACCCGTCGCCGGCGGCACCCGCTCAGCCGCCGAATCCGTAGAGGGTGCGGCCCTGGCGCTTGAGCGCGTAGACGACGTCCATGGCGGTGACGGTCTTGCGGCGGGCGTGCTCGGTGTAGGTGACGGCGTCGCGGATGACGTTCTCGAGGAAGATCTTGAGCACGCCGCGGGTCTCCTCGTAGATGAGCCCGGAGATGCGCTTCACGCCTCCCTCCTCGCCAGCCTCCGGATCGCCGGCTTGGTGATGCCCTGGATGTTGTCGCGGAGGACCTTGCGGTGACGCTTCGCGCCACCCTTGCCCAGACCCTTGCCGCCCTTGCCGCGCCCGGACATGGCTGCTTCAGCTAGCTCGAAATCTGAGGAGAGGTTGGAACTTTGGGGATTTGGTTGGTGGCTAGGAGCGGTGGTTGCGGTCACAGGAAGGGGACGGGTTTATTATTTAAAGCGGGATCGGTGTGGGGTGCATCGGAAGCCTGTGCTGTTGGATGTTGTGGAAACGAACGGATGAGATCAGGAGGTGAAGAGGTGCCGCGGATCGCTGACGTGGCCTGGGGCGCGGATCGATGAGTTGGCAGGCGGGGCCTGAAATTTCGTATTTCGGGCGCCAGATTGGGAATAGTTTGCGCGAAAACTTTCGCAAAGTTAGCGGGATCGCCACAGCGTTTGCTCTCTCTCTGGCTGGTGGGGACATGTTTCATTCTGATGGTTCTGTAGGCGGGATTATGTTGTGTGTTCGGGATGATTTTGTTTATGTGTTCCAAACAATTTCCCCTAAAATGAATAGTGTTGTGATTTGTAAAATATTGTTCAACAACGATTGATTCTAGTAGTTCAGCTTTGCGTGTACAATATTTTTTCTTATCCACTTCTTAAGTATGATTTTATTTAGATGTCAAAATTACGAAAAAATAGACTATTGACTCTGCTATACATGCATTTGACTTCTAAAATATTTTTGAACAAGATTGAGATACTTGCGTATAGAATATTTCCAAATGTGATATCGACATGACATATGTCTGTAAAATCTTGTGATCGGAAGTATTGCACAGAAAATCTCCCTAAGAATCGTTTTTTCTATAACTTATTTGTTATAAATGAATTTTATAGTTCATTGTTTGTACATACTGGTCGGAATGTCAACATTTTTCAATACAGGGAGTAAGGGATTGTTTGGATGATGCCATGGCAAACTTCTAGGTTGTGATGTGTGTGTTTGCTTTCATTCCAAAAAAGAAGGGCTATATTTTCTTCCATTCCAAAGAAAGTCTTCCCGTACGCAAGTTTTGGACTTTATTCGGATGAGAATGGATCAGTTATTAAATCTTGGATGGAAATTTCTTTTACCTATTTCTCTCGTAAAACTCCTAAGTTCAACTCTCAATTTAAATTCATGTATTTTTCTCTGTTGCAATCAAACATTTAATAGAAAATATTCATGCGGTTCCAATTCCTCTAGAATTGTAATGGATGTCGAATGCCAAACTCATTTTTTATGTTTTTTTCTCTTTTTTTATTTCTACATTCAAATGAGGCATAGACACTTTGTACCAGTCTTCGACAATTTTGTTTTACCATATTTCACCCGTTCAAATACCATGTTAGTGTTAGTTCTTCGTAAAAATAAGAAAATCAGAATGCTACTGTTAATTTTATGAAGGAGAAAGTCCAAATTACTTCCCTCAAGTATAAGCCAAAGTCTGGATAACCCCTAAACTATTACTTGGTACAGTTTAATCCTAAAATCGTGCAATTTGGTTCATTTTATCCCATAACATAATTTATCTTTTTTGGTTCTTCACACAAGTGAAGTGTTAAGGTAAAATTTATAGGATGCTAGAACACTTTATTACATATGTTAAAAAAATATATCATGAATTTTTTTATCATTATTTTGATAGATAATAAAATTTATAATACTATATTGATGTGGTAATGGAAAAGTGTATGAAAATAATGATAAAAATTCAAAAAAATATAATTTTGGACATGCATTGTGATATCAACTACCACCCTATAAAATTTTAACTTAATATTCCACTTATATATGCAGAAACAAAAAAGATAAGTTCAATTAAGAGGTGAATTGAACTAAATAAACTATTTTGATGTGTAAACTGAACCAAACAATAGTTTAGGGGTTATCCAAATTTTAGCAATACTTGAGGAGAGTAATTTGGGCTTTCTACTTTTATAAAACATGTCTCGTTCTTTTGGTCCTGCCTAATATGCGCATATGCGGGGAGGCTTGGTAGCAAACCCTCTCAGTAGCTTCCCAACTTTTAGTTTTCAGAAAGTTTTCCCTCCCGTCGTTTTTCATTTAAGGAAAGTTTTTAGTCAATAAATTTACGCTAAACTTTGAAACAAACTTTATTGTATAACTCTGAGTAAACTTTTGAGGGAAATTTTGGATGAACTTTAAACCAAATTTTGGAGTAAAATTTTAAGCTAAATATTTTGGATCAAACTTCGACTAGGCCTTGTCTGTTTCCCAAGCAGATTATATAATTTAGAGGGTGTGTTTATTTACCTAGATTATTGTTACTGGATTATTGCTTACTAGTCTGTCAACCCGTACACCTGCACGGGCTAGCACCAATAATTACAGGAAATATAATAAACTAAATATATTTATGGAAGTTATTATTCCCGTACTTAATTATACTTGTGAAATTATAATTTCAAATGCAAGACACTTGAAATACATTAGATGATTTCTATTCGATATTAGATAGTTGTTTTCCACATGCATATGTACCAAAAAGAAAGTTATATGTCGAGTTAGGATAAATTATACACTTGAGCTTTGTGAATCATAAATTTCAGATCGACTTAAGTCTAACTTTTAGGACACATGTTTGGCTGTATATTTTCCTTAAATCTTCCTTATTAAATTCAACTTGCATAGATTTCCTCTTTTATCTCGTTATATGGAGTTAAAAAATCTCAATGCTGAAAAACCTGAAGCATTATATTTGTCATGATCCATTAATTTCAATTTAATTTGGTGTGTGTCTCTAATAAGACACGTAATGGAAACGAAATTGTTTAGCAAAGCTTTAAAGCTTGATCAAGTATGTAGACCTTAAAAGCACATCAATGGAATGTTATGATTGCTTTGCAACAATTATATATAGTAAAAGATATGGAAAAAAATATGCTAACCTATTGTATTATATTTATTTTACTACAAATGTCTCGTGGCAATGTCATGTCAAGGGCTATCCTATGCTACTCTAGTCTACTTTTTAAGTTTGTTTCTCATAGTCAAACAACAACACATAAGGTCACAAATCAAATGAAAATAATTACCTACAAAGTCCTCATAAGTTTTATATTTATGGATTCCATAATAAACTTTTGAAAATGAAAATAATGAATAAGGATTTACTTACCTTACTTGCATATCTGCGAATCTCTCTTCTGGACATTTAATTTTATCCCCAGGCTTCTCTGTTATAGAGGCACGCTAGCGGAAGTAGAGTCATGCTAGCGGAAGTAGCTAAATAATATTTGTTTCAACAATTTTCAGTAGGCTAAGGCTTGGGAGAGAGATTCTTCAGGATCATCGTGATCAGGAGGTTTCATTGCGACAATTTGTTTGACGGATCTCGCGAGAAAGTGGAAAAAATGAAGGATTGGTTGGATTTGAAGAGGAAATGGAAGAGGAAAGAGAAGAAGAGGAAGAGGAAGAAACAATAGTTGCGGGTGGCGACATGTGTGTGAGGTAGGTGGGGTCCACATTGATGGCAAGGTGCGTAATTTCTTTCAATTATATAAGGTTAGTGGGTCTTTTGTCAAATAAGCTGAAAGAGGTGCTTATTGGATTATGATAATCTAGCCTCTAGATGATTTAATCTCATCAAATAAGCTGGCCTGTTTGTTTACCCAACTAGATTATCTGATCTAGATTAAATAATCTGAACCCAAATAGGCAGAAACAAACAGGCCCTAAGTAGTTTTAATTTAGATCAATTTTTTTATTAAGCTTTTCGGATCATTCTTTGCATGCATGGGCACATTGTGCATGGCTACATGCAAGTTGTTGAGCGGATGAGATGCATGCATGCATGCAAGTTATGCGCAAGAAAGGTTGCATGCGCACTCATGCAGAATAGGAATTTCGTGTTCTTTTCCTTCTGAAGTGATGGTATCGGTCGTTGCCTACGCTGCCTACTCGCTCCTTACAGCCGGCCAAAACGGCCCCTTTCCCCGCATGCTGCGGCCGGCCACCCCTATCCTCTATCTCGCCATGGCTCTCTCCACAACCAGCGCCCGGCCTCTTCCCGCCCCCGGGCCTTCCCGGCCCTACCCAACCCCCATCCCTTGGCGGCGTAGCGCAATCAGCGGTAGCAATAGTGTCGTGCCAGAGGAAGGTGAATAGAACCTAGTCGTGGAGAAAGTGGACAGAGGAGGAGAGGAGGCGATAGAGGGAGAAGACCGTGATGTTGCGGCGTGCGGCGAGCAACGCTTATTCGTGGTGGTGGGCGAGCCACATCCGCACCACGCAGTCCAAATGGCTCGACAACAATCTCCAAGGTATTATTTTGTCATGTCGCATTGATTGAAGGAGTACCTTAGAAATCATGATCTACAAGTATTGGCGTTGATTGTTATTTGTTAATGTTGCAATTGATCGATCAAAACTACGATGTTATTTACTTGTATTATTGCTTGTGTGGCCAATTTGTTTGGTGGCATCTCATTTAAGCATGGAATGTCTGTCTAAGAAACGATTTAGCATGCCCCAATATAAATGTTGGTTGCCTGGTTGGAATTTTTACTGATATGTGTATGGTTGTATTTGTAGAGATGGAAGCTAGGGTGAAGGCCATGATCAAGCTCATAGAGATAGATGCCGACACTTTTGCAAAAAAGGCGGAACTATATTTCAAGAACAGACCCGAGCTCATAACCCACGTTCAAGAGACATATAGATCATACCAGGCACTTGTTGATCGATGTGATCGGATATCAGGGGAGCTGCACAAGTCAAATCACACTATAGCAACCGCGTTTCCTGAGCAAGTCCAACTCTCATTGCAAAATGATAATGGTGATGGTTTCCCAAAGGGTATCACAGGGATCAATATTGGTAGAGGGACAAGCTTAGCTCCAAAAAGGACACAAACACATAGAAGGATCAGCTCACATATGAGTAAAGATAAGGCAGAGGAAGAGATCGAGAGGTTGGAGAAGGAGATCCTTGTGTTGCAAACTGAGAAAGAATTCTTCAAGACCTCTTATGAAGCTTCACTAAATAAATACTTGGACATTGAAAAACGGGCAACAGAGATGCAAGAGGAGGTATGGAGCTTGCAAGAGACTTTTAATACCAGTGCAGTAATTGAAGACAATGAAGCTCGAGCATTGATGGCTGCTCGCGCCCTTGTTTCGTGTGAAGATACACTAGTTAACTTGCATGGCCAGCAAAAGAAATCATCTCAAGAGGCAGGAATAGAGTCCGAACGAGTCATAGATGCGAAAAAGAAGCTTAAAGCTTTCAAGGATGAGTCTGGACATCCATATAATCAGAAGGAGCTAAGTGATCACCACGACGCAGTAACTAACCCTGCATGTCAATCAACAACAGATGATGATCTCATTACGCAAGACCGCAGGCTCGAGCTGCAGGAAATATGCCAAAAAGTCAAAAAACAGTTTGAGTCGTGCTCAGAGTCATATGTAGTACATTTAGCTGGTAAGATTGATGAACTCGTGGATAAGGTCATCACCTTAGAAATTTCAGCTTCATCGCAGAATGCCCAAATCGGTAGAATGCGGACCGAGGCAAATGAACTGCATAAGCGCCTAGATAGTTTGGAGGAAGAAAAGACAACTTTAATTGGGGATTCCAGCAAGTTGTCTGAGAGGTTGAAGCAAGTTGAGGAGGTGCTGCAAACAATTCAACGGATTGAGAAGTCTGTGCACAATGAAAATGAAAGTATGTACAAACAATTAATTGAAGCTAGAACCGGTCTTACTAATTTTGTGGAAAATTTAGATGCACCTTTGAGTGAAGAAATAGTAGATTCAGAGTCCAAAGGAATTGCTTCCGAAGAAGATGCAGATAAACAAAGTACACTCTCTGACCCATTTCAAAATGATACAGAATATGCAGGCAAATTGATGGACGAACAAAAATCAGAATTTTTTGATATGTACAGTGAGGTACAGGAAGAAGAGCCAGACAACGCTTTAGGGTGGCAGCAACTAGTTTTGAACGGATTAGAAGGCAAAGATAAAGTTCTCCTAAAAGATTATGCATCCATCCTTCGTAACTACGAAGATACAAGGAAACAACTTTCAGACATCGAGAACAAAAATCGTGAATATCATCTTGAGGCAATGTCGGAGATGAAGGAATTAAAGAGTGCCAATGCAACAAAAGATGATGAGATTCGCTCCCTTAGGCGAATGCTGAGCTCTCTACAGACCAAGCTCAACACGTTTCAACCTCAGTGTCCTGATAAATCTGAACAATCATCTGAAATAAACACCAATCCTAGTCATGAAGACAAAGAGATAGGTGAGATAGAAGAATATACGAAAAGATGTCAAGTTGAAGAACAACATATTTCTTCATTAGAGGATAAATTCAGAGTAGAGATTGGCAGAGTATTGGAGGAAAGTTTGGATTTTTGGTTAAGGTTCAGTACATCATACCACTATATACAGAAGTTCCAAAAATCATTTGATAAAGCAAAATCTGAATTGGATAGACTTACTGATGCGAAAGCAGAGGAAGGATCAGATACCAATCCTGCTAGCCAGTTTGCTATTAAACAAGAGTCAACCACCCTTGAAAAGAAATTCCGTGACTTGAACACTGATTTGCAGGTCTGGTTGGAAAAGAATGTGATGTTACAAGGGGAACTAGAGAGTAGATTTTCATCGTTGTGCAACATACAAGAAGAGATATCAAAGATAACAAAATTGAATACAACGGATGAACCTCACTTTACACCTTTCCAGGCTGCAAAGTTCCAAGGAGAGGTGAGCAATATGAAGCAAGAGAATAACAAGGTCACCAAAGAGCTACAAGCTGGGCTTGACCATGTAAGGGGCCTTCAAGTCGAGGTTGGGAGAGCTCTTTTGAAACTCACAGAGAATATTGAACTCAACATTGGGAGAAGCAATCGGGCACAACATAACTTCAGAGCTATGTCAGTGAAGGCTGGGGTACCACTCCGAACTTTTCTATTTGGTCCTAAGCCCAAAAAAGCATCGTTGTTTTCCTGCATGGGTCCTGTAATGCCGAAGCCTGTTTCTGACATGAGGCCAGGGCTTTTTAGATAAGATTGATTAGATTCTCAGCTAAATTTTTTTATTGTTTGAACTGATTATGATCTTCACATCATACATAGTAATCGTGTTGAGTCTTTGTAGGTTTAAGAATGTAAAGGATCATGTTATGAATTGGGCTCCACTTCCCTGTTCCCTTGACATGTGCATTCCCTCTTACTATACTGAAATAACCTGGTGTGTAAACACCACTCGGTACACCACTAGCATTCCTTTTGGCGGGAGTCTGCTGAATTCCTAGTGTATTTTCAGCTGACAGATTGAGTGTACATCGATATGTTTTGCCTACCCACTAGGAAAAGTAGTGGCTCAACTATTTACAAGTTGACTTGTTATCTTGGAGAAAGCTTAGTCTTGTAGTGTTGACTTGACCATCAACCTATAGCTATATGTGAATTTAACTTCTCAGATTTTAATTGTTAACAATTATCATGGATGGAGTATGGCCTTATGCATAATATATTAGTAACTGATAAATAGATTTAGGATGGAGTGAAATCAAATCTCAAGTTTCTCTTTCACAACAACACCGAAAGTTTTAACAGGCACACATGCTTTTGCCATTTTTGATGGCGACATTCATAATTGTTTAGTGGCCTTTTCCAGGTAGCGAATTTTTTTAGAAGCTTCATGATCTCCTCAACAGTTTCTCAAATGACAAATGTCTGTTCTGCATGCATGGCATCCATAAAGTTGCAAGGTTAGAGATAAGGGTTCAAAGACTTCGTCATGTTTGGTTAATGTCTAATCCGAACTTAGCACACTCATCATGTTTGGTTGATGTCAAATCCAAACTTAGCTTGCGTGCTTTTGTCTGTTCCCGTTGACATCAGTAAAAGAGATTGTGTTTCTTCTACAAGTAAAAAGGCACTGTGATTTCTTTGTTGTATTACCTTTTTTTTCTTCTCATGTAACAAACATGTGCATGCTTTTCTCTTCCATTGATAAAGAAACGAAAAAGAAGAAGGATGATAGTGGTACTATCAACTGTCATAAAAAAGATTACAATAGAACTTGGTAGGCGCATTTGTAATAATGTTTTGTGTGACAGTCCATCTAATGTGCCACTGGTAACAATTTTTGAACTTAGGGTGTGTTCGTTTCCTCCCTCTAAAATTTAGCACTGTCACATCAAAGAGAATCGTATTATTTATAAATATTTCGATCAATTTAATGACAAAACCCTATTGACAGATTGGTGCTAATTTTCGAGATGAATCTAATGAGCTTAATTAATCTATATTTTGCTAAAGTGATGCTACAGTAACCGTCTTCTAATCACGACTTAATTAACGTCATTAGATTCGTCTCGTAAATTAGTCTAGGAGCCTGTAATTTGTTTTATAATTAAACTTTATTTAATACTCTTAAATAATAAGATTCTTTTTGATGTGACAGCTCTAAAATTTAGACCCCAGGAAACGAACACACCCTTAGAAGCACATTTGACTTGATGGGCCTGTCTGTCCGGGTGATTGCTGCTCCTGCTCCGGATGGCTTTGCTTTCTTCTTCTTCTTCTTTTTCAGATGGTTTTGGCAGGAATTATGACTTGATGAGTTGGCTCTGAAGGACAGCAGGCAGACGGATGAGGCAATCTAAACAAATGCCTAACTCAGCCTTTGGGTAATATAGTCCCAGGGTCATCTGGTGACTTGATCCAAACATCTGTAAGTTTTCTTCTTAATTAGAATTTAATCTGTTCACGCATTTTTCATGCAGTATTTTCAGGAAAATAAATATGATCGATATTTACGCCAGTATCCCACTCCCCAGAAATGTGAATCATAAACCCTGTTTGAATGTTGTATGCTGGTGCCCACTTGCGGTCAACTGTGGCCTGCATAATCTCTGGAGTTCCATTGTCGCAAATTTTATATCACTGCAGCAATATGTCAAAGATTTCATGAGATGTGCTAATCTAGCTCTTTTTTTATTATTATATATGATATGCAGATGTTACCATGCACCAGATGACTTTATTTGACCATGCACTACATGTGATTTAATGGCAATCCCTAAAATAACTTGTCTTAATAGGTCAGCATCTCATCCTACTCGTGGTTCCTTTATATATTTTGACCTTTTTAGTTTATGAAATTGTGTTTTAATTAATTTTCAATTCTTAAAATAAACTATAAACGTTGGCAGAAATGCCTTGAATAAATATCCTGGGATTCCCTCCTCCATTGAAGGGAAGATACAAAAGTAGTAGAAAATAAAGGCCCACTCCATCGGTATGTCATTGCATTGCTGAATTTCCATGTTCATTCATAATTGAACATGTCACTCGAAAAGCGCAGATGTTCTCAAACTAATTAAATCGAGCTGCTGAAAAATCATTTGGTATGTGTAATCTAAATGGATGCGCTCAGCTGCTTTATTTTTTTATGTGCATAAACAAACAGAATTTGTTAGAACATGGATTTTAGGTCATACATGAACATGTAAATCATTCAGGGTATTAGTAAGTTCATGGAACGATGGAAACTCAGATTCTGAGTGGATACACCGTTTTTCTTTTTAACCGTGAGGTTGTGAATATATCGAGATGGAGAAAATGCAGTTAAGCCAAACCAGTAAGAAAGTACTACTCCATGCTTGCATGTATGGTTAAAAATACAGAAAATATAGGAAGGCCTGATTCTAGTCACATCGTACCTTCTGCAGCCCCTCGCACGGTTTGCTTGATGAAGAAACAAATTGAGGTATTTTCCATTGTCATAATAAGCATGATTGGTGTCTTGTTCTGTTTTTCCATGATTCTGGTAAACAAATGCTCTGTTTGGCTGTTCCAAACCAAGTACAGTTTCCGGATATCTGAAACTGCAACACAAATTGGCTGATCTTCTGTAGTAACTGGCTAAACTGATGCCTTTAGTATATCTACAGAAACTGTGCTCTCTGTTGGATTCCGAGGTTGATCCTTGCATGCTAACCTGGTAATTTTGATGCTTATATTTTCCATGCTACTCTGATCCTGTTTCACTTTTTGGAGGTTATACCCTGTTGGTAAGTTCTTATCAACAATTTCATTTTGTCGCTAATTTGAAACCTTCTCGGGGGAAATGGAAGGTTTATGCTGCAGTTAAGTGGCGAGATGATGACTCCTTTTTTCTGGTCCTGTGCAAATTGTGCAGTATTGGGCATGTAGAGATCTTTGACAATGACTTATATCTTTCATATCAAACCATCTTGGAATATTTCAGGACAGCATCTCGTCTATCTAATGCCACCGGCACCGATCTAATGGTCCTCGGTACTACTGTAGTACTACTGTGATCTTATTGGACAGAACGAAGATGTGTGCGCTTTGGCAAAGTTGTATTGCTGCTTCCAATAAGTTATGTACAGCCGGTTCGAGTTATAGTATCGGACTGGTCCTGCTGGCAATATGCATCTTTGTCTAAGTACAGTAAGTGTCCTATAACCTCCGTTTCATGCTGCATTCCGACTTCCGAGTTCGCGTTCCTGTTGTCACAGTAAGTGAATCTTATCGTGATATTTGTAACTGAAGTCAACACAGGGACTGGGAATAGTGGTTTGGTGCCTGTGCAGCTTATTAGCTATAACAGTTCCTTGTTTGACGTGCGTGTTGCGAAAGATTGCCAACTGGTGCTACATACTAAGTTCGGTAAACAACTTCTTTTTCCTGGTAATATGTTAAAGAGCAGGTTGTTGACTTTTTATTATCCGATCCATTTGTCTTATTGTAGAACGTCATCTTATATTCATATTAACCGCGGTGAAAATAAAATAGTTTGCGAGCTTACTTTTTAGACAGCCCACGCGTGCCCAGAAAAGAAAAATGGTTCAGTAATCAGAGGTTCAGCACCTTATTGATCTCATTTTATAGAGAAAGGGACACTGGCATCAAGCTGCTTGCGTTTGTTAATCACGTATACTTAGTTGGAGCATATTCGCTAGCTGTGACATGCACCTATATTCATTCCCCTCTAATTGTTAACTTGAGAATGACTTCTTTTATCAAAGCAGGTCGAATATGTCTGCCCCTCTTTAATTTCCAAGGCAAAGGCACTTGGTTTCCTGTAGCGCCTTATATAAATTTCATATTTAAAAAGGACGAAACAACTTGGCTAGGAACTATTGCCTATGGCGCATCAAGTCATCATTCTTCAGCAGTGCAAGGAGTACATTTGATGCCCTTCACTCTAGGCGCTAAGACAATCTTATAATGGGTCAAATGGGTAAAGGCGTTTTGCGAGAATAAGATTGTAAAGTAACACAGTTTTTACCACCAAAGAAATCGTCACTTGCAAGCATGGCTTCGATCGTAACAAAACATTCCCTGGTTCTCGGCCTCGGCTTGGATTCTTACATGGGCCGCTCTCTCCGCATCTTTGACGTCAGTTTAGCTACTACAAATGCACCATGCGTCTTTCAACGCATTGCTATATGTCGAACATATTTGACATCCTCCCTCTCGAGATTTTCTTTCGATGTCGTTAGGACACAGTGCATTTCTGCTGATGGCCCCTCAAAGTGATATTCAGCGTTTGAATTATATGCGGTGTTTCCGACCATCTAAGCAGTTTCTACCTTGTAATGATGCCACTGATATTTGATCTGACACTTCCGAGACACATTCCCGAACAGTAGAATGGTGCTGTTGCCGGGATTCTGATAAGATTTTTAGTCGTGGTCCCACCACCTTTAAGTGCACAGCACCCTGCACTAGCAGCAGAAGACGGGCCATGCCTTCCTTCTTATACCACACCCCTCCACTTAAACGTTTCCTCCAAACCACCACAAAGTCCCGAGAGCCTCCAGCTTTTCTCACGTCCAGAAACCATGTTCCGCCACTCCTCCCCCTCGTCGGCGCCCGCTTCCTACAGCGAAGCCCTCATGCACCACGCGGCGAGCTTCTCGGCCGCGCTGGCGGTCACCGTCCCGGCCCAGATCCCGCGCAGCAGCGGCGGGTACCTCGACGGCAATGGTGGCGCGTTCTCGTCGCCGCCGTCGAGCTGTTACTCGTCGTCCGTGCCGTCGTCGTACTACGCCAACATCCAGAGGAGCATCAGCTCGCACTCGCTCCCCATGCACATCCAGCTCGCCGACCACCTCGGCGGCGGCGGCAATGGCTTCTTCTCGCCGTCCTCGCCGTCGCCGCACCAGCTGCCGCTGCCGCCGCTCTCCTCCTCCCCGTCCTCTTCCTCCGGCGACCTCTTCGAGTTCACCTCGTCGTGCCCTGTTCGCCGCGTCTACAGCACCGGCGACCTCCAGGTACCGAGCCGTGGATCTCAAGAGCCGTGCTGTGGCTGGTCGGCGCAGCAGAATCCGAGACTGATGAACTCTGCCGTTTGTGCTGACAATGAAACAGGGGATGAACGGGTCACCGCCACCGTGTCAGGTGGCCTCGGGCGACAGCAGCGGGCAAGAAGGCGGCGGGCCCTTCTCGCAGAAGGTCGGGCGGTACAGCGCCGAGGAGAGGAAGGAGAGGATCGAGAGGTACCGCGTTAAGCGCCAACAGAGAAATTTCAATAAGAAAATCACTGTAAATCCCTGATCCCACCTCATCTCCAATTGCTCGCATCGCCATTAGTTTCAGCGGCTAACGTCTGGTGTTCACGCACCAGTATGCGTGCAGGAAGACGCTTGCCGACAGCCGGCCGAGGGTGAAGGGCCGGTTCGCGAGGAACGGCGAGACGGAGGCGGAGGCCGACGAGCGCGAGGCGTCGGAAATCACCTACGAGTACTGCTGCGACCACACCGAGCTCAGCAACAACAGCAGCGGCTGCTACGACGGCCACTACAAGCCCGACGGCGGCAGCGTCGGTGGCGGCAACAACAGTGTCATCACATCAGCATTCACCTGCGGCAGCGACAATGGCGAGTGGTGGTGGCGCGCACCGGGCGCCGCCGCCGCCAGCGCCGGCGCCGACGACGCGCAGCGGCAGCGGCAGGTCGGCTTCGAGGACGACGAGGAGCTGTGGGCCACCCTCGGGGACATGATTTCCGTGAACCTGGCCTCGTAGGCGACACGTAGGCAGTCACCGTTGAGTCACTAGGCGGCGGGATCCGCGGCCAAGGATGATGGAACGGAACGGAACGCGCGCGGCGTTGGTGGGCGGCGGGGCCCGGTGCACGAGCGAGAGCACTCAGGCTCGCTGGCGGCCGCGCGCGTGCATTGCCGGTGCGGGTGAGGAGGTCGGGTCGGGGTGTCGTCGTTGACCTTCCCTTGTGTATGATTGCTTGTCCTGTAACTTTTTAGCCAGAAACATCATGAAGCAACAACAACAACAAAAAAGAAGTTCAAAACAACTTCTCGTGCGTGTGTGAGAGCCTGATAACAACCCGACTTTGATCCGTGATTTCCCGGTTACTTCCACGACAAAGCACCTCGAATTGTCTCATCTTCCGTGCGACTGAACCTGAATTCCATTTCCTCAGTGCTGCCTACGGAAGTAGCAGGCAAGCTTCGCGCCCGGCTCGCACTTTGCAGGTCCCTGTCGCTTAGGGTGTGTTCGTTTTCGCGATCCAAAACTTTAACACTGTCATATCGAAAAGAATTTTATTATTTATAAATAGTTAAATAAAATTTAATTATAAAACTAAATTAAGCAGTTAGTACTAATTTACGAGACGAATCCAATGAGGTTAATTAAGTCATGATTAGAAGATGATGCTACTGTAGCATCACTTTAGTAAAATCATAGATTAATTAAGTTCATTAGATTCATCTCGAAAATTAGCACCAATCCGTAATATAGTTTTATCATTAAACTGTATCTAAATATTCATAAATAATAAGATTCTCTTTGATGTGATAGTCTCTAAATTTTAGAGCCAAGAAACGAACAGTTCATCCGTATGCCTCTCCACTGGCACACTTGCACGAAATTTCAAAACACCATATGGCGCAAATGATATAACCCGTCAGTGACACGACATGTCAAGTCATGTCGTGGCCGTTTGCTCACTGGCCTTGGCCTACCACCTCCCCAACCCGTGGGGCTGGCAAGGCAACGGGACTTCTCCTGTTCTCGCGGAGGTGAGGTGGAGGCCGGTCAAACGGGTGCAGATCACTGTCGTTAACGCAGAACGGCAAGGCGTCCGTGACGCGCCAACCATCTCCGTCCAGCTTTAGGACGGGAGGGTTCGTTCAATCGCTTCAATGGCCGTCTCTTCGAGATGTTCCCATTGGCCACACGTGACGTGATCGGCGGCTCCAGTTTAGTCGCCGCGCGATAAGTTAGCCGTTCGGTAAGAGTCGTGTCAGCATCGGCATGTTTTTGGACCAATTATTTGCGTGTAACGTTGTGTCATCTGAGAATTCGCGAAACCGCCAGAAGAACATATATAGAGGAGAACACATCGCTCCCCTTTTCATCAGGGAAAAAGATCAATGTCCTTATAATTGGTTTGCTTAAAAAATGTATATTATACAAGTTGAGATAAGAACGAATTAAACCGATGATTCCTGTGAATTTCCAGCTCAATTCGGTAAGTTCCAAGTGGATACGAAATGCACCGATATTCTAGCGTAGTTGTGTACGGGAAGACCCTTGGCTTGCTGGGTCTGGAATGTCACTACTCCCGGGATTCTAGCATTTTTCGCCTGTGGATCTCCATATACGGCAAGGGAGAAAAGCATATATGGAAAAAAGAAATCGCGCCTTAAGATTTTTAGTCAAGATAAGCAGAAAGTTCGATTATCGTCTACTACAGATTAATCCGCAAGGGGAAAATTCGATTCCCGCAAGAGCTGAAAATACAATTAATCTCTACTACTTGTAGTAGTACCAGCGCACTTTTGACCATCCAAAGGCATCGAAATTTTATCACCGGAGAATAAAGCAGCACTCAATTGCGCCTCCAAACGTAGCAGGACAAAGAAATGTAAAGGGACATTCAAGCAGCCGGGAAGAGGCACCCAGCAACGAGAGAAAGAATTCAGTTCCAATCCTTGCCGATATCTCAGAGTATATTTTCTGAACTTGATTTCGGGAATCATTCATCCAAGAGTTAGAAGGGGACGGAAAAACGACTTTAGGAAGATGGCAACGGGCAGGGCATGATCATCCTTGCAGGACATGATACCGTAAAGATGAGTCAAACGAGAATAAGAACCCAAATAGTTTGTAACGTCTCAATGATTAAGTGTCAGAAGAGCAACAAAGAAGCCTCCATGCTTTGTAGAGTGTGAAGCTGTAGAACAAGATGCAGAAGAAAACGAATTAAAAGAGACTAACCAGTAGCTAGCTATTTGTTAATTTCTTCTACGAAAGGGTAAAAGAGCGAAAAAGATCCCGACAGTCATTTTTTAATTTACTGTCCCAATAGGTAAAAGAAGATGGACATCATTAACATGGGAACACTTTTGTAGTTAAGGTCAACACGCCAATGTTTCCCATGTTTAGGGGGTAAAGTAAAAGTTACGGCATTAACCAGGAACTCATCAGTTTAATATTTTTTTCAACTACAATAATGTGTATGTGGTGAATGCACATAGTTTTTGCATGTTTCAGTGGGATTCATGTGATCAGTTGCTTAGGTCTATATAATGAGAGCGACTAAGGAGCCTTTGCACTTGCAGCAGTTCCATGTCGACTACCCCCCTACTGCGCAATGCTTGTGTTACCTACTGACTAGTCTTTTGCGGCAGAGGAAATTCTGAAACCTCTACACATCACATGAGGGCCATTACACTGCATTTCAGGTTCTTTCCGCCGGCAAGTAAGTTTTATTTCAAGGGGTGATGTTTCAGTGCTGAGTAGGGTAGCAACTTGGGAAAAGGAATCAGTGTGTTGAGCTAGGAGGAGTCCTATAATTAAGGGCGCACTAATTCTCCCACTCGCCACTCGCCACTGCTTAGTTTTTTAGAGCAAGCAGCAGCACACTGCATCTTTCTCTCTGTCTCTTTGGAATTTCTAGCTTTGGCCAGGGCTCTCTCTCTCTCTACCCTCTTCCTTTCCCTCTCCTCCATAGAGGTGGGGAGTGTAGCTGCCGATTCTTTGTCGGCCGGTAACCCAGTACTTTGCACAGATAATCTTGTTAAACGGCTATGATTTCGGTTTGTAATTAGTACCACTTTTGTTGTTCCTAAATTCTTTTTTCTTTCATGCTTGAGTTAATGAACATGCAATTGTCGTTGCTGAAAATGCTACTAATCTACTACTGCAGAATATATGTGAAATGCCGCTTCTCTGCAGCTGCTAACCTAAGCCTTTTCAGCCAACGGCGCGCGGCAGTTGATGTCGGCTAATAATGTGCTAATCTTCAGGTAGACTAGCTAGCTTCATGATGACAAGAATTGAGGAGAGAATGTGACAGGCAACGGTGCTTGTGCGATACATATTTTAAAGTGAGCGGCATGCAAAATATAATCAGCAGTTATTAAAACATTTATAAATTGGAAGCACCAATCCACTTTTCTCTAGTGGAGGAAGCAGAAGGGAATCATGTGAGGTGTTGCATTCCCTGCATATATACAATTATGCAAATTACTTATACAAGAAGTGAAGGCCCCAGCAGAATCAAATGATGGCCTGCTTTTTGGATATATCAATCATAAGGGAAACACATGGCATGAACTTCAAAAAGTGCACCGTTGGATGCTATTGTTGACCCTAGTAAGAAATGTAGGGGACCGTAGCCCACACTAATACTTCATCAATTAGCAAACTCTTACTTGGGGGTTAGAACAAAAACAAAAAGCGGCGATCTTTGTGCACTCAGAAGATCCTGAATGGGAAAGTATAATTAGTCTAAGCTGGAATCAAGATTAAGGACACTGAATGCAAGAATAAGGTCAAAAGGTTTTACAGAACCCTATAGAAAAGGGGGGGGGAAGGACATTGCGAGAGGGATGGAATCAGAAATGAGAAATGGCATGAGCGATGTTTAACGATGCTGTGTGGCCGACCTGTAATATCATCAACAAAAAATGGTAATTAGGGTGGTCCTTGTAGTTATTCCCACAAATAGCAGCTGTAAACCAGCTAGTGGTGGTTTCTTGCCACTTGCTTTATGTTACTAGTAGTAGTTTTGGGCTAGTAGTTTGAGCATTTTTTTGGACATGTCGGCTACTAGAAGTGGAAAGACTGGGATCTACACTGTGATGATCAAATAAGGTTTACGGACGGGGTTTTGTCAGCTGTGATTTAGATAATAAGGGAATAGAGGGAAGCTATCCCAAACTACGACTAATGATTCATCATGTCTAAATTCGAATTTGTAATCACCGTGTGCAGATACTTTTTTCCCTAAAAGATGAGAATCCATAATATGAACATAAAAAATTAATGTTGAGAATACAAAGTGTGCAATCCACTAAAAAAACAGAATACCAGTATCTCAAAATACGGCTAGGCATACCGAGAGAGGGATGGAATGGAATCCACTTCCGCCCTCACCAAGGCTTGTACCCCACCTGCTTGTCGAATTGCCACCACGGCCATGAACTTGTCCTCCGTAGTCCGCATCGTCCGCCGGTGATCCCGGTAGGGCCGTCCACCCCTACAAATTTGGGGGCCCGATGCAAAATGTAAAATGGGGTCTTTTTTCTCTTTGCAATGTGGTGGTGGAGGACCACACACAAAAATTTAGGTGGGGCGGAGATGGACTGAATTAACTACCAACAAAACTATACCAAATTTAGCATAAAATCAAATAAATCAATGTGATTTCTGGCCATCCAACGCGAGTATGGGCCTTCCTGCTACATATGAGTTGTTCAATTTAGGACTTTTTCCTTTTCATGAATACATATGGGCTATTCTGCTTATTTAGTATTCAAAGCCCGTTAGCCTACCTAGAATACATATGGGCTATTCTGAGTCATCTTCTTCCTTTGCCTGCCGGATGGGAGTTTCTAGCCTCCTCCATCAACGGCGTTAACTACTTTTTCCTCTAAATGAATTAACTAATGTGATTAGAAAGTGGGGGCCCTAAATTTTGGGAGGCCGATGTGGTTGTCCACTCTGCCCCTGCTAAGGGATGATTCTGATCCCGGACTCGTGCACCTTGCCCCGGTGGCCCAACCGCTCCAACGCTCGCTAATGAATGCTTGCTTTAGTGGGCTCTTTATTATCGGCCAATAAGTGGGCCTAGATTTATGGGGATTTTTCAGTGCCAAGGCCCGTCAATCCCAAAAGTCTAATCATCCAATTCTCCAAAGAGAAATAATAGTAAAACCTAATAATAGGAATGCACTTCAATTAAATAACAAGCCATAGAAGAGAGACTACCAAATCCATTCATTGCATCCCGGCCATATTTTATAATGTAACATAGGAATGCATTTTTCTGATTTCTGTATTTAGTATATATATTTAAAATAGTCCTATTAGCACATCGTGAGAGTGTGATAATCTTTTTTTAGAATTAATTATTTTGTGTACGACAAAGGATACACTACTAGAATAGAGACCTGCAATGACATAGGTTCCTATAGGTAGCCCGCGCTACGTGGAGGTTCCACGTAACACGACCCAAAGCCTGCTAATGATACTTTCGTCCCAAAAGCTATTCATTGTTATTCGGCTCAAAACTAAGCTCCTTGGTTTATTTTTCATTTTCAAACAGATTAGCAAGTAATTGTTAAATTTAAGATTGAAAATAATTCATAATATTTTTACTTATTACTCTCTGGAACAATTCATTTTCACCAAACAATTCAAATTTATTACTGGAACAATCAATTTTCACTATGTAACAGTTCAACAATTTTGAAACCAAATTCAAACAAATTATCAAAAAATACAAAATATTGGAACAATGAATTTTCAGTACTAGAACAATCAATTTTTTTACCAAAACATTTGTTTTTTTGCTGCCGGAACAACTGATTTCAATTGTCAAAACAATGAACTTTCACTACCAACAATTAAATTTCATTACTAGAACAATTGTTTTTCCTATTATTTTTCTTTAAAAAAAATAATAGTTTTTTAATATCGGACGGGCAGACACCATGTCGTCCGATATTGTAGTAGTGCACTGTAGTAACGGTCTCATCGACATCACTTGGGTCGATATTGCACTCACCGGGTCGCGCGTGCCACCACACCCTGCCTTTGCCCGAAGACGCCGTCGCGCCGCCTCCGCCTCCATCCCGGGCCCGTGCTGCCTCTACCTTCAGCCTAGGCCGGTGTCGCCTCCTCCTCTGCCTAGGGCCACTGTCGCCACCGCCTCCAGCCCGGAGCCACCACCGCGTCGCCTTTGCCTCCGCTCGGTAGGCCCGAGCGTTCGGTGTATCAAAAATTTTGGTTCAGGTAATTCAGTCTTTTCTAAATTTCAGTCTTGAAGAATCAGTACCTGAAATGTCACAAAAACTTTTGGCACCCCAAAATTTTGGATGACTAAATTTCGGTTCGGTCTTCGGTTTTACCCGAAATACCCAAACATACACACAAATGTCCTGCAACTTGAATTCTTTAGAAAAATAGCAAATAAATTTTTAAAATAATCAAATCTTGTCATGACACAATTTATATGATCTATTTTCTATACAAAATAATTTAAAGTTTAAATAAAGTTGGTCCGTCAATTTGACTTCAACTTTTAGTGATTCGTTCTCAACTCTAAGGTTCTTCTTTGGAGATTCTCTATTTTCTAAGCAACATATGAGACAAGCTGTGTGAAACATTCTCATCTTTTTATCGTAGCCTCCACGTGTGATACCACCACATCATGACATATTTCATGATTTTCAGATTTTATTTGTTTTTTAAGAATTTAAAAATTATTAGAACAAACGTTAATGGTCATATTTCTTAAACAAGATATGTCGAGTTTCTTTTTATTTTATGGGTAAGATCTTAAATTGGGCTATATAACATGAATATAATTTCTAAACTTTTATATTTCTTGTTGTATTTAACTAATTACATTTGAAGCAAGTTTTTGAATTAAATCAAATTTGAAATACAACTGATTCAAATAATATAACATGTTGAATGTATAGGATATGAAAAGTTTTGGGGCTAAAATAGGAAGAAAATTATTTTTTTGTCGAGTGTAAAAAAATACACTCGACAATCTCGAATCTTTGTCGAGTGTCAACAAATAATACACCGAGCAAAGTGGTGTTTGTCAAATACCATAAAAAGCAACTGGTAATCACTAATCTTTGTCGAGTGTATTTTATTTGGCACTCGCCAAACACCACTTTGCTAAGTGTAGTTGTTTTGCCGAATGTTTTTTATTTGGCACTCGGCAAAGGCGTTGTTTGTTGTGTGCCCGAGTAAAAACATTCAACAAATAGCTGATTTTTAATTTTTCTGTAGTGATAGAGAACTAATGCACCTGGTTCTAGAATTCTCTACAGTTTCAACGTGTGAATTTCACACGATTTCTCATGCCTCCTTATTAGTCTAGCCTAGGGCATACCACTGCCTCTACTGTACCTTCTTGGGCCCCTCTCTCCTTTCGTACCCTCTTGGACCCCTCTGTCTCCTTTCTTGCTGATGGTTAGAGAAAGCGGATCCCGTCTCTCTAGTAATAGAGCCGTGGTTCCCTCTTGGTATCATGACACTTGCTCCGTTTTATTTTTTTTCTTTCTCAGACACAAATGTCCTTTTTGAAAATGTTCTCGCCTTGTGAAATGTACCATCCATTTCGGTCCTTTTTTTTATTTGAAGTACAGTGGTGCACGAATGTCCTTTGTATGTGAGGAACGGATGAAGATTGGTTATCACAATTTATAGCAGCGTTGGCTTCTGAGAATAGAAGAGTGGTTAGAGGTTCCAATTTCCAATCCTCATTTCAAAAGCTAACTGCAAAACATATTAGTTTTGCCAATGCCATTGACCAAGAAGAACCTCATGATTTTGGAGACAGGAAAAATAACCTTAGGCCACTTGCGGGTACACTTTTTTAGATCCATAAACTTATCTAGTTATTAATTCGTTAGTCCCAGTTTATATCTACGCCTGCCAGGCCCTGACATATTCAGTATAGTTTGAGTATGTTCCCATGTGTTACCACGTGAGCATCTTGATTTAATTTGTGGTTTGCGCAGTCCCTTGTGGCTTCCATGTGTAATTGAATTCCGATGGAGACAATCTCCCTGGCTTTGGCAGGTCTGGATATTAACCGGGATTAATAAGAAAATAAATACTTTAGTTGGTTGATGATGTCTCAAGACAAGACATCTGTCCTATCAAAAAAAAAAAAAAAGACAAGACATCTGTATAAAGGAAGACGCAGTTCCCATGTATGAACTCAACTACTCCCTCCGAGTTCACCAAAAGCGCCCTGCAGAGTTCGGTTGCATCTGTGACCTGACAAATCACGAAGTAGATTATGGAGTCAAAAACCAGCTCCATGCTGCAGCCGGTGTATCCCATCCCGCACCAGCTCGCCGGCGAGAAGGTCCCTTTGACCATTTTCGACCGCGCCGCCTTCGACGTCTTTGTGCCCAGCGTGCGCGCCTATTCTGCGCCGGCACCGTCCAACGAGGTGCTTAAAGAGGGCCTCCGTAGAGCCGTGGCGCTGTACCCTCACCTGGCGGGACGGCTAGTCGTAGAAGACCAGGGCCGGCGGTTCATCCACATCAACAACGAGGGCGTCCTTGTTGTAGAAGCGACAATCTCGGCTGACCTGGTAATCACCGACGGCGTGATTGCAAATGTCGGTGAGCTTTACCCACCGCTCCCAAAGGTAAAAAAATCTTGTATTCAAAATTATTTCTTTCTTTCCAAATTCCAAGCCACACCTTTTAAAATTTTATATCCCCTAGTTGCCACTTTTTAAAATTGTTTTGCATGTTAAATGGGTGGTAAAAAAATAATATACCCTCAAGTTGAGATCTAGCAAAACTTAAAGGCTTCATCAGCGAAATTGTGGAAGAATCCCTTCTTGAAATTAATGATTTTTTTAGTTTTTATTATGATTCTACCAACAAAAATTGCTGAAAATATAAAAGGAGAACACATATCTTTGTTATCACGATGCCAACAAAATTTTCATATAATTTGCTAGATTTCATTTTAAGGACATATTGGTCTTTTAGGCCACCATTTAATAATCATTCGACAGGTGATATAATAAAAAGTGGCACATAGGGAATAATATATATTTAAAATAATGACAGTATGGGAGAGGGGAGGAAGCTGGAAGTTTTTTATTGTTTGAAGTGTACAAGCTTGATGGCACCCAAGGAGTTTGCTCTAGCCTTTATATATTACTGGGGATTCACATTAGCTAGACCCTCGTTGTATCTCATGGATCTTATGGGCACATGCATGTAGCATGTATTTTTGTTAACCTTATTGTTGGTATACTTTGGCACGTTACGTACAGGAGAACGTCGGGGCAGCACTGTTGCAGGTGAAGTTCAGCCGCTACCGGTGCGGTGGTGTCGTGATCGGCGTCAGCCACCTCCACATCGTCGACGGATACTCCTTTAGCATGTTCTTGACTACATGGGCGAGGGCGGTGCGTGAGGGCAAGGACTTCACCATCCCATCGCCGCCGCCCTTCCTTGATCGCGCAGCAACCATTGTTGCACGCAGCACGCCAGCGCCAAAGTTGGACCACCGATCCATCGAGTTCAAGAAGAAAGAGGACGGCGGCGGTGACCACAGCTCCAAGTCCCACGCCATCGTCGTCCCTATGGACAAGATCAAGAGCATAACAATGCATTTCACGCCCGAGTTCATTGCTAACTTAAAAGGACGTGTGGGCGCACGGTGCAGCACGTTTGAGTGCCTTCTCGCTCACGTGTGGAAGAAGATCACCGTAGCACGGGACCTTAGTCCAGAGGCCTTCACGCAGGTAAGGGTGGCCGTGAACTGCAGAGGCCGATCCGACCCTCCGGTGCCGATGGAATTCTTCGGAAACATGGTGCTATGGGCATTCCCCAGACTTCAGGTCAAGGAGCTCCTGAATTCTTCCTACGGCAGTGTGGTTGGCACAATCCGTGACGCCGTGTCGCGCATCAACGGCGAGTACATCCAGTCCTTCATTGACTTCGGGGCTGTGACTGACATCGGAGGGGAGGTGCTCACTGCTACGGCTGCAACGCCCGGCTCAATGCTTTGCCCAGACCTGGAGGTGGACAGCTTGCTGGGGTTCCAGTTCCACCAGATGGACTTCGGCACCGGACCACCAAACGCGTTCTTGATGCCGGACCTGCCCATCGAGGGGTTGATGGTCTTCGTGCCGTCGTGTTTGGTTAACGGTGGCGTCAACTTGTACATGGCCGTCGCTGAGGACCACGTCGATGTGTTCCAGCAGATCTGCCATTCAATAGATGTTGGTGTGATGGTACGCGCACAATTATAAGCGCAAATGTTGGTTCAACAATTTCACTCAGACTATTCAGAATTAGCGTATGTCGGCAAGCATGTCAAGCACATCACCATAGTACTCCAGTATGTCAGATCATTTATTTGACATGTTGTTTGTGTACTATGGGACATGGATTTTTTTTCCCATCAGAGGGAGAAAATGTAATAAATATCTAAATATTAGTTAATAAAATAAAAAATTATAAAACTTGGCATACGTGTAGTTTGTTAAACGAAGTTTCAACTTTAAATTCAAATTCATTCAAAAAATATATAATTAACAAATCATGCATAAAACCAAAAGAAAAGGACAAAAACGTTAATTTGTCCTCTTTCTCCTTGATTTTTTAATTTTATATATTTTAAAAAATTTAAATTTAAATTTGATTTTGTGGGCATGTTTTCTATCATGTCAACTACGCACATACCAAAATCCAAATAAATAATGGTTTTTCATTATTCCATCGGTAGGGGACATCCCACTGGTGGGAAAAGATACTTTCAAATAAATGGGTTAGCGAGGCCCTTGTTAATGAACAATGGATCCATGATATCACCGACTCAAGAACAGTGCCTTTGCTTTGAAAGATCGCAATCAATGGAAGTTGGTGATGGAGCTATGACGCTTTTCTGGCTGGACACATGGCTTGGTGAGAGGTCGATAGCTTCCATAGCTCCCCACCTCTTGTTGGCCGTCTCTACACGGACAAGGAACTGAGGCTCTCACGGATTGGAGATGGGTTAAAGATATAAAAGGACCTCTCACCATTCAGGTTATTATTGATTATTTGGCCAGCTGCGATCGACTACTTGTGGTTCAATTATCCCAAAATCCAGATAGATTCATTTAGAAATGGCCGCAAGATGGCAAGTTCTCTACGGCGAGTGCTTACCATGCTTTCTTCCTAACCCAATCCGAGAACCTCGACGTCCGGTACTCGGAAAACTCATGCGCCAAATAAATGTCGCTTCTTCCACTACAAGAAATTTGACCTTTTGTGATGAAACTAGGTGACAAAAATAGGAAATTTACTCTAATATAATTGACATTCTAGCTCTAGACATAGAGATTAAAAAATAAGAATTAAAGTAGGTGCGTAGAAAACGATGAGAAAAAGAGAGATACTCCCTCCGTCTAAAAATATAAGAATTTGTTGATTTTCAACTGTAGTGTTTGACCATTTGTCTTATTTAATATAGTTTTAGAAATACAAAAATTAATCACCAATATTGAAATTATATTCAATGATAAAAAATTATAATAAAATCTATAATATTTTTACAAAAATTTTGAATAAGACGAGTGGCCAAGTGTGATTTTAGAAAGTCAACAAATGCTTATATTTTTGGACGGAGATAGTAAATGTGTATTGAGAAGAGAAAATCGTGTCTCGAAAAGTGAGGCCAAACATTTTGTAAAAAATAGATGAACCTATAATGCCAAATATTCAGAGACATAAGGAGGAGATAATAAGAATAGGGGGAAGCTATTCCAAACTACGACTAATGCTTGATCATGTGTAAATTCGAATTTGTATTTTGTAATCACCGTGTGCAGATATTTTTCTCCTGAAAGATGAGAATTCATAATATGAACACAAAAAATTAATGTTGAGAATACAAAGTGTACAATCCACCAGAAAAAAGAAAAAACAGAATTGGGATGGAATCCACTTCCGCCCTCACCAAGGTTCTCAATTCTCATCACCTCTCCGAGCGTGTGCCTCGCCTGCTCGTCGAATTGCCACCACGGCCACGAACTTGTCCGAGACCTGTTAGTCATTAACCAATGTCAACACGAAGCCCGCCTCCGCCCACCCCTATGCGGGCCAGCGAACCCAGCAGCGTGACGGCTCAATAGAAGGATGACCCACCCAGCGAATCCATCTCCATCGTCTTCCTCGGCACCGCGCCCCGCGTCCGCGTCTTCCTCGGCACCGGCCGCCACCCCCGCCCTGCGAACCGCGCGCCCTGGTCGCTCCAACGCCAAGGCCGTAAGTGGGCCTAGATTCATGGGCTTTTTCAGTGCCAAGGCCGTCAAGCCCAAAAGCCTAATCATCCAATTCTCAAAAGAGAAATAATAATAAAGCCTAATCATCCTTGCCTGTTCGTGTTCCTCAGGTGCGGCGACTGCGAGGGTGTTCGGTACCGTTCGTCAGGTGAAGGTGAAGAGGACTAAGCTGGTGAGTGGTGAGTTGGGGAACTCCATTCTGCCAATACAAGGGATTCTTCTCGACTTGTTCTCCTCATCCTGCTCCTCGGATCCTCCCATCAGGTGCGGCGACAGGGAGTCCGAACTGGATTGGATTGGTTCCTTCGTTTTGCAGGTACGGAAACCCTAGCTTGCTGGGATGGCCAGATGGGCTGTTCGAGGAGTAAGTTTCGTTCTGCTCAGGTTTTATTTCCTGTGGGCAATGAGTCCGGATGTTTCTTTTCAAATGGTATGGATATCTTAATCCATCTCCATTTTGATGCGAGTTTATTTGGGCGTCGACGAGTAGCGCCTTCGTTTCTGTTGAATTATTGGGGATTCATCTGAACCTACATTCCCAAGTCAAGCGTGTCTGTGATCTTAATGCAAATCGGAGGTATTTATTGGTATTTCATTCAAGAGGGCGAAATGTGCTAGAGAACCAGCGTTTCGATCGTACAAGCAGCCCAAGGGCGCCGTGATTGTAGCTCCCCCAGGAGCTAGTACAAAGGTAAAAACGAAAGCAGCAGGGGTCGGGTGTAGAACATTAGGCCGGGGGTGGAGGAGTCACCGATACCGCGGCGATGTGGGCGCGCCAAGCATCGATATGGTGGATAGTAGTCGCGTTGTCATCCTTGGCGTTGAACACCTTGTTGTTGCGTGCCGTCCAGATTTGCCAATGAATCGTTAGGATGATGTCGTTGCGAACGTCAAGTCAAGAGGGAGAGGTAGAGGCGGCTGAACGTCCCACGAGCAGGTGATCGTGGCGTGCTCGATGTCGATGCCGAGCTACCTCCAAGTTTCGGCAGCCGGTGGGCAGAAGTAGAACAAGTGGTGGCCATCTTCAACAATGTTGAGGCAACCCATGTCTCCTAGATTGCACAATTGTTTGGGTCATCGATCCTGATTTCAGTAAGGCACCTGTAGGCGTTTCGAGAGGAGTAGGCGGTCGAGCCCCGGATGAAGATCTGTCCCTCGGACTCATCATCTAGGCTAACCGTCTCAATGTGGTTGCTGAGTTCCGTCATGTTGTGCATTGCGGCCCTGGAGAGGCGAGGATGGAGGGGAGGGAGAAGGTTGGTACAAGAGTGGCGGCAACCGAGGTGTAAGGATGGGTGACGTGGTTGAAGAGAGCAGGGTATTAGTGGCGAGGGAGCCGAAGCTAAGCCGATCGTACTCGGAAGGAGGTGGATTCACCATTGTGAACACGGACTCGGTGAGGGAGCGGTAGCGATCCAGTTCTTCGTTGACAATGCGACCAATGAAGGACCCGACCGAGATGCCGCCTCCAATGTCCCTCCCAATGTCGCGACGGTAGCCAATCGCGCCATGCGCCATGCCACACCGGCACCGCTGAACACTTGGTGAACAAACTTCATGAGGAGGCAATGGTTATGCATCTCGAGGTTCTTAGTGCCAATGCCATCCTCGAGGCGCGCCAACATCGCTTTGCCCCATGCAATTAGGCATCGTGCGCTAGAGTTCTAGTCGCGGGTCCACACGAACACATGACGGCTTTTGTCGATCGTGCGATGATGGTCTTGTGGAGGGAGAGGGAGCACATGTGATAGACGGCAAGGTTGTTGAGAACTGAGTTAGTGAGCTGGAGGCGCCCGCTCGACGTCGAAGCCGACCTTTCCACCCAGCAAAGTACTTGTTGCTTTTGTTGATGAGGGGCAGGAAGTCGGTGACGATTGGCGAGATAGGGAGATCGAGTACTGCTCATACTGTCCACTATAGTTTTGATTCTCCCAAACAACAATATCTTTAGAGATTACCCGTTCTCTTTTGAATCAGTGCCATATGAAGTGTGACATGTGAGTGCACGACATGCCTTTTTGTGGTCTGTTTATTGGCACCTTCGTTTAGAAATGGTGGTTGCATGTACTGTCTTTTAGCTACAGGCAACTGCTAGACTTATTATCTTCCAGTAGCTCTAGTTCTGGTTTATGAATCGGGATTAGTTACTGCACCTTACCTTTAGCAGGTTATCTAAGGAAAACATATAGCTCTTTCGGCAACAAGGAGCCTTTATCTTATGCTTTTTCTTCATTGGAATATTTTGTATCATATTTAATCGTCTGATTGATAAAAGTCCAGAGAGTGAATAAAGGCCCTGTTCGGCTGGTATATTTTTCAGCCGATGCTTGCTTTAAGCTGCAACTGCACCCAGCAGCTAGAGCAGCCAGGAGGCAGCCAAACAGCCGATTTGGCTGGAAATGACTCCAGCCGAACAGGGCCAAATTCTATTTAGTTCAACACATCTCATTGTTTTGCATTCTCTCCATGAAATTCTTTTCTATTAAAAAAAACATAGAGAAGCATGTTTCATTTAACTTGTGCTTGTGTGTTCAGTGTGGTAAACCATTTGTTCATTTTACTGGAATTTCTAGCCCAATCAGTCTCTGTTTCTGACCAGACCTTCATATAGTCAGCTGTCAAGCAGACTTAGAAAGCTGAACGATTATCCGAGCAGCGAGTTAGGGTCAGAAGTTGAGAGTGTTATGACCAAGTAGACTGTTCATTACTAGTCATTAGTTTTTCTCCCCTCCCTCAAATATAACTTTTACTCCAAAAAATGTATTTCCCACATCAGGTAGCCTTTTCTTTGGAATGTGAAGCAAGTCATAATGTTGGTCTGGTTTTGAAGCTGCAATGCCATTTAAAGAGGAGTAATGATCACTATGATATTTTAAATTGGCGTTTCAGTGACCAAATGTTGAACAAGTCCAACTGGTAAGGAACCGGTTCAATCATGAGCTTCTGATTGCTTGCAGGAATTCAACAATCAGAAGCTCATGCTTGAACTAGTTGCTTAGAACTTTAGATGGGTGTTTGCAATATGGTACAGGTAGACTATTAATTTTGAGGATTTGTGGTGTTGTCAAACGTCATGGGTAGATGGTCAGATTTGTTGCATTGGAGAATTTTACTTTTAAAACTGAAGTTCTCGTGTACTTCAGCAGTATGTAGCGGTGTCCAGATCTATGTTGAAGCCTCAAACAGGCTTGTACTGCTACAATATGTCTTTGTTGTCAACTCTCTAGGTAGTTGCCAATAGCTTTTGTATCTCCATATGCTGGAATCAGCTTAATCCTACATCATTTTATGTCTGTGAATTATTTAGTTTTTTTGCTCATTGCTGCATGTCTGGTAACTCTTGCGTGAGCATTCTTATCGGACATGCATGTGATAACTTGTGCTTGAGTTCTTTTTGAGGGAAACTTGAGCATTTCCATAGTTATGCATGTAATAACTCATTTATGACCTTTTACCTCTTTTATTCTCCAGGCTGCATAGTTATCTATATAATAAAGTTAAGCTGTGCATCAGAAGACCATGGAGGGGAATCATGGAAAGCAAGAACTAGAAGTTGCATCCCACATCAAAGTTGCCAGAGAGCCTGCCATCATTATCAATGGTATCCCGGAACTGCTTCCTGATTGCACAACTGATTCACAGCCTGAGGTAAATGCAGAGTCTCAAGTTGATCCACGTTTTGGTGAATGGCTGGAAGGAAGGAAAGTGAAGAAACTTTTTGGAGACACATATTACATAGGGAAAGTGGTCAAGTATGACAGCGAAAGCAACTGGTATAACATTCTCTATGATGATGGAGACCAGGAAGATCTTGAGTGGTGCGAACTTGAGAAGGTTCTGCTTCCATTGGATGTAACCATTCCGCTCAAAACTATAGTCATGGATAAATGCAAACTTCAGGGAACAGGCTCTGATTCCAAGCCTAAGGTGGGGAGACCAAGAAAGCTTTATGCTAAAATCGATGTCAATATAACAAAAACATCAAATGTTGTTCCATCTAAGGGAAATGATGCTATGAACAATCAGATATCGATGGTTGGAACAGAAAATAGTGAAGGCCATGTTGTTCCATCTAAGGGAAATGATGCTATGAACAATCAGATATCGATGGTTGGAACAGAAAATAGTGAAGGCCATGTTGTTCCATCTAAGGGAAATGATGCTATGAACAATCAGATATCGATGGTTGGAACAGAAGATAGTGAAGGCCAACAGTCCAATGACATGTCACAGTTACTTCCAGACCCTACATCCAATGATGCAACGGGTGGTCAGTTAGTGATTGTCGCCGCACAAGGGAATCCTCAAGCATGCTTGCAGGCTAACAATGAACCTAGAAAGAGGGGTAGGCCTCGAAAGAATTCAAGTTTATCTGTTAATAATCCACCTAAAAAAAGAGGCAGGCCTCCCAAAAACAGTACTGCAGCGGAAAATTCTCTGGCCCTTGTGCCAGTCGAAGATGGAGAATCTTCCAGGAAACAGAACAGTACCCTTATGCGCAATACACTGACAGCACGGGCAGAGAAACTGAAAAGAGATAATTTGCGTGCTCAACGCACACTGCCTGGAGCTCAGTCATTTTAACAAGTAGTCTCACTTCTCCAATATAGATCTCATATCTGTAAGCATTTCAGAATCTATGTGTGATGGTGACATCTAGCCTTCAACACATACTTTGTACAACCCGACATAGAACAAAACTTGTAAAGCTAACTCTGCTATCCCAATGCTATCGTATTAATTCCTATACAAGTATATTTGAACCCGTTTGAAAATTTTCGGTTATACATGATCTTAGAAGTTTTCCTTGTGGAAATGGAACCTTGTTGTGGTCGTCTGGCTGAATTCTTTTGAAAGATCTTTGAGTTGTTTTGTGAGCGTTGGAGACCCACAATAGAAAACACCTGAAATGTTATGAATATATTAATTGTTGTCCCTGAGTTAATAACTACTATCCACAAAGTTAAGGTATCTCACCTATGCGAGAATTCTTATGGGCATTTGCCAAATCAGAGAATACCTTTCTCCAGTTTGGTCTAGCAAAATGTGTCCGAATCTGCAACAGAGAAAGGAGATCCTCAGATAAAGGCACCGATATCATACGCAGAATCATTTGCAGAGGGAATACAAGAAAAGAAGAGAGATGCCAATTACCCTGCTACCGGAGACGATATCCACCCCATTTTTGGCATGCTGAAGGGATTGAACCATAGCAATCAGAGCTGATCTTGCGTCCCCTTCTTCATAAACGCTAGTAAGGTAGTTGTGCATCTCTATAACATTCTGCAGTAGCCATATTTTTAGCTTAATTTCTGTTTACTGGGTCAGGTAATTATATGGCAAATTGAGTTCAGAGGAATGAGAGTGAGGTAATACACTGTGATCGCTTTCAGCAACATCATTCATGACTCCTTTGAACCATTCGAAGGATCCTTGCTCTCTAGTAACCCAGTAGAAGTATGCTCTTCCTGGACCATTGTTCTTGAAGCTGCCTATCTCAGATCCGTGGATGCTTTCCACCTCCTGTTGAAATCAAATCAATAGTCTATCAGCTATTCTTAGCATAGATGTAATTTTTCTTTTCTATAAGAAATTTACCTCATTGGATTTTAAGTTGTTCAACATATCCTTCAATATGCTGATGAAAGGAGTTGCTCCGATTCCGAGACCAATAAGCAACAGAATGTCATATTTTTTGTAGTTTTGTGCTGGTGCACCATAGGGCCCATCTATTAACACCCTCGGAAACCTAAATCGTACACAACAAAAATTAAGCAAGTTAGAAATGCTTATGAATTTCAGTAACCTCTAAAACAGTCAAATCTAGAATGCAAAAAATATGAAGCTAAGCACCTAGTGTCCTCTGTTTGAGCATCTGCCACTACTGTAGTTTCAAGTCTTGTAAGTGTAGCCTTCTTGGAAGTTACTTGTGCCTCGCAAGCCTGCATGAATACCAAGTTCAATAATTTATTTTTGCAATCCATATTGTTCTGCTTCAATAATAACAATCTTTATCTTCTTGCCTCAAACTGACCTTTCCAAAGAGGCTGCGAAGTTCAGATGTCCAGTCACCCAGCGTACGGATATGCACACTCAAGTAGTCATCACCTGGTGCAGAAGTAATGGAGAAGGGATGCCTGCATGGGTCACAGAACTGTAAGCAGAAACCTTACATGAATTAAGTCTTGGAAGTGTATGTGGCACTTATGAAATGATACCATTCAAAAGGAGAGACATCTGGACATTTTACAAACAGGTACATCCCACTCTTGTACTTGAAACCAGGTGGCTTCTTCATGTGAATTGAGAGCACATTTCCTGGATAAATTGCTGCCTGAATACATATCATAGTATTAGTTAGTACCTGACAATTAGAGTGAACTTCATCATACTTTCAGCAGTTTACCTTGATAATGCTCACTCGGTAGTTGTTCTCACGAACTTTTCTGATAGTTCTTTCACAGGCATAAAATAGGACAGGCACAATCAGGTACATCCATGTCTGAATCAACAAATTGAGATAATCAGCATTTCATTATCTTGCTCCGACAATTGAATTTTACAAGGAGAACAAAGAGCTGTGCTTGCGAGGATTACCGTCTTCTTGTACCATTCCCTAGTGAGGAATATGAAGAAAGAGTGCACCACCAGGAGGACATATGCCAGGACCAGCAGGTGATGGGCGTACCAGAAGGCATTGAAACCGGCAAGGTGATGCAGAGGCGACGGCAGCTTCACCACGCTCCGCCTGAAGGAGTGTGTTGCCAGCGTGAAGGAGAAGGACATGATAACGATCATGAGGATACCAGTGACCCCAGGGGCGCTCGCCAGTAGGTCCCCGTACGTCGGCTGCTTGTAGTGGAAGTTCGGCCCCAAGAAGGCCATGAACTTGTCGTTTGGGTAACTGATCAGCCTCGGGAAGTCGCAGGTGACGTGAGCGATCGTGTGGATTGCCGTGGCGATTGCAATCGACAGCGCGATGATCTGATGTTTGTGATCGAAGCAATAAAAATGTTTGAGATAATGCAATTAATTAAGCTGTTGCTAGTTCGACGTGTTTTGTCACGAGTCAGAAGTCAGTTCAGATCGCTGTACCTTGTGGAAGTTGATGTTGTCGTCGAAGGGTACGACCTTGCCGACCGCCGTGGACCTGAGCGTCGTCAGCGTGTTCCGGCAGACGGGCAGCAGGATGAGCGCCATGTTGAGCTTGAGCGTCTCGGCGGCGCCCTTGGCGACGCAGACGCAGTAGCCCATCACCTGGAACGAGGCGCGGCGCTTGTACTGCTCGAACTTGTACACGAACAGGCCGATGTTGACGGCAAGCCACAGCGTGACGAGCCATATCCGCTTCCAGTTCTCGTGGATGAAGTCCACCGACCTGGAGATGTGCCGTTTCAGCGGGCTCCGGTATCGCGACGGGATCATCGTGCGCGCCAGGCTCGACGTCGTGCGCTTCAGCTTCTCCGTCGGCGCCTGCGCGCTCACCATGCCCCGGAGCAGCGTCTCCAGCTGCCAAATCTGCATTGCAGAAAATTGCGAAGCGCGTCGTAAGAAAATCAATCATCCGTCTTCGTCCAAAATTCAGCGGGAAAATAAAGTTCAATTCGGACCTCGATGTAACCGCGGTCATCGGGGTCGAGCTCCTCCATGATTAGCGACGCGTAGGTCGCAGCGTGCCCCTTCAACTTGGCCAGCTTGTTCGCTGACGCGCTCAGTATAATAACCTGTCGGGGGAAATTGATTTGAAGCAAAAATAAATTAATTCCAAGACAATCAATCTACTGGTAAAAGACCTAATGACGCTGTTCGGTGAGTTGCTCACCTCTTTGACCTCGTCTTCCGTGAGCATCCCATCGCCGTTCTTATCGCACCTGTTCAAGACGCAGATATGAATTCATAGCATCAGTAGCTGAATGTAAGGCATAATCGATCCCCCTGCCATTGGCGCGGGAACGAGAGAAGATGGGCATTACATGTCAAAGAAAATGCGCAGACGCGAGTCGAAGTTCTGGTCAGTCATCTCCTCCCAGAACTCCTTGAGCTGCTCCTTGGTGATGCCATCCTCAGGTTCCAGGTTGCGCCGTCTCGCCAGCGCCACGAAAAGCTCGCCGGCGAATTCCTTGGAGTCCGCCATGCCTTTTGAGAAGAAGATTCATGAGCCGATTTTTTTTTACTGCTAACTATTTTTACCACCGACACACAAACTTGAAAATTGCAGTGGTTGTTGCACTAGGATTTTATTGCTCCTGATTACTGTTCTGGGATAATTTTGTGGAATGAGCAAAAGTAACCGAATGATGAGATTCTTGGGGTCCAAAAAATGGATCTCAGTTAGGTAAAGCTTGTCCTACCAACTATTTGGGCAAACAGGCGCAGCTCATGATATCATCCACGACATGTTGCAAAGCACAAAAACCGATGAATGAAACAAACGAGAATGCCTCCAACACAAGATTCCGATGCACAACCATCGCTGTCCGTACCATATTATTGATTTTTTAAGTAATCTTTTCCCCATTGAACCGGATCGCCGCATCAAGCAGGCGCATGGCGAACAGAACGGCAAGCTCGATCGACAGACAATACTGGTTAGAACTCACCGATGCACTTGCCGAAGCTCTCCTTGGGCAGGCGGCCGCCCTTGTTCATGTCGTCGAAGCGGCGCTCGACGGCCTTCCACCCCTCCTTGCCGCCGGAGGTCTTGTCGAGGAAGCGCAGGCCGCGGAGCCCAATCTGCGCGCTGGACTGCATCCGCGTCATCTTCCCCGGCCGCATCCCCGGCATCCCCTCGGGCACCTTCATCGACACCCGCGACGCGAACTGCCGCACCCCGGACGCCAGCCGCGACGGCTGCTTCATCAACCCGCGCGCGAACCCGGGCCCCGGCGGCGGCCTCCCCATCCCGGCGCCCGGCTGCTGCGCCCTGCTGCCCCCGTCGACGGCGATGCCGTCCAGCGAAGGCCGCTGGTCCCCGTACCCCGCCATGCCGCGCGCCGCGACCAGAAAACGCAATGCCGCTCGCCGGCGGCCGGCTCACCGTACGACACTAGCAGGGCCCACCTGCCAGGCTCCGTGTGTGTCTAAGAGAGAGAGAGGGAGAGGCAGGGGAAGGAAGAGGAGGAAGGGGACAGAGATGGCGGGTAACATGCGTGTCCCCGCCCAATTATAGCCGTTGAGGAGCCGCCCTGCCACAGAGCCGTACCTGACGACAAAGCCTCAGCCGTCGGATGCGAGCTCAGCGGCCTGAACGAGCTTGGCTCCCTCCACGAGATACCGCGGGTCGGCGAGTTGTACCGCGAGATGGTGTCGCGCGAAGTTGATTTTCCTTCCCGTGCAGGCAAGGTCCGCGGCGACGTGGGCACTCGCCGTCCGTCAGATGAGGAACGTACTGTGTCCAGTGAAGCTGGCGTTAGGTAGGCAGGTCAAGTAACGTGGCGCCTGCTCTTTTCCCTGCCGGGACAGGATGCGGTGTTCGCAGCCTGCGCGCGTGGCCGTGCCGTGCCGGAAAGGAGGTTGTTCTGGTGCGTGACGTGTGTGCTGGGTCTTTGCGGCTGGCAGGTGGGGCCGCGCGCAAACCCGGAGGGCGAAGCAGCGTCCTGTTCCTGTAAACGAACCACGATTATTGATGATGATGATCGCTCAACTCTCAACGGTACGGGTGGACTCGCGCGAGATGCAGGGCCTGATCACCTACCTGGTTTCGAGATTGTTGGGGCCACGCACGTATCAGTGCAAGTACATTACTGTACATATGCCTGATGCATCAACCTAAATCGCCTAAGAATACATGGCAGATTCCGGTTCGAACCTGATCAGTACTAAAGTCAAAAGCACGCTCTTATTTCATCGGATTACAGCTCCTGCACTGACAGTGACCGTGCAACAGTCGCTGTTGAGATGTTTGCGGTGCTCGAGAGCTGACCCTCGCACTGCGTGTTCGTCCTGTTCTCCAAGCTCAACAGAACATCTGGACAAAAAAAATATGGGATCAGATCACGATGTTTAGTTCGTATGAATCCCTCTCGTACACGTGCGATATGTTTAGGTAAACACTGAAGATGATGATAAAGCTCGTCTTTTCCGCTGATGTTACTGTGACCATTACGTGCAGCCATCCGCTGCCGTTTTTTATCTGTTGCTAATTAGGCGAGCTGATTGAAATTCTTCTCTGGGCTGTAGTCATTGATCCTAATTATTTTACTCTATCTGCAAAACGATCGATCTTTAAATAGAGTTGTTACTGTGTGATGTATGTATGCGAACAGACTGGAATGAGGGGATGTGATTCTACGGCAACGAGAATCATTATCTCTTCTATACGTGGTGCCAGCGGCCATCTCATGTCGGAACAGAAACAAGATGCCCACTGGATTTGTTGGTCCTTGATCACGTGATTCCTGACGTCGCATTGCACGAGCAATGTGATCAGGTCCAGAGAGAATTTTGTCTCGCAGTATGCATCAAGGTAATTCAGAGAGTACCTTGCTTTGTGAGTGCATTTTGCGGTCAGGTATCCAACTTTTTCCCTCGCGTCCGAAATTCGTGATTGGCGTGTTGTGTGGTGACTTGCTTTCAGGTTTTTTAGATAATGGAACAAAAAGTCGACTTGCTTTCAGGTAAACCTCGCTTCTTTTGAGTTTGCAAAAGCAGCGGATGCGAAAGCCATATTACATGACCGATCGAGCTTTTCTGAAAGGCGGTCATGATCTGAAATCCTGTCTGGAATTATTTAACGGGGAATGGCATCTTTGCGCCCTAATCATTGCGATCGCTGAAACCTGGACTAACTTTTTACAAAGCACGCTCTCCGCCTTGTCGTCGTCAAGTAATTAGCAATCGAGATCCAGTAGTACACATGGTTCGTGGAGCAGTTCGTTCAGTCGCAGGCAGCTGGACACTGCACCTAGGCTGCGTTGGGTTTGCTACAAGCCGATGACGCTGTCGAAGGAAAGAAGCCGTGGACAGGTTGGGTTTGGTTCGCCTCCGTGCCACATGAGCAATGCCCATCGCGGAGGCCGCTTTCGCGTCCACGACGGCTCGAAACGTGACACCCGGAAAACGGCCAACATGCCCGGCGACGGGGATGGCCGGTGAGCCAGTGGCGCTCGCTGTCGGTGGCCATCTCCGTCGGCCAGGCCCCAGGGCAGCCCGGCCGGATGGATGGCCTGTAACGAGGCGCACGGTTGTTACTCGCACGTGCTCTGCTCCCGGTCGGGGCCCTTACACGTCCGCTTTCCTTTGCCCTTACCCATGGGCGGCCAGCTCGGCTGACAGCGAGCTTCCGGTACCCTGCACCGCTTTGGCATCGTCATTCGTTGGGTTTGGTCCGCCTTTTGCAGTCAGCAGAAAACGTTAATCATAATTAGGGTCTTTCGGACCTAATGTGTAGCCACTTAACACCGCGTTTGCAACTTTATCCAAGCAGAGAAAAAGGATTGCACTCGATTATTATTGCGCTATATAGTATACACGTAGCATTGTTCACCGTTCACACCAGACCAAGACACGCATCGTTTCTACTAGCCTTCTAGAACTAAGGTCCTCCCTATGATCAGCTGCTCCATCATTGCCGAACGCTTTGTTTATTGGGCGGCACTCGAAATCTTCGACATTAGGTTCACCAGATTCTTCAGTTACGCGGGGAGACTTGTTAAATTCGTAGCCGTGCGAGGTGGTGCTTGCCACTAAAGAAATGCTCTCCGGAACGGAATGTTCCACGCGCCATTGTTTATACGCCAAGGTAGCAGACGCCAGTCTGCCTGCAGGCGGGGAGGGAGGAAGAACCGGTTGACATCTCGCGAGACGACGCGCGTCGCGAGAGATCGCATGTCTGTCAATCAGGCCGCGCGGGTCGGGGTCGTCGCGAATTTAGGGTCCGTTTGGATCCGGGGACTAAAACCCGGAGTGACTAAATTTAATCGGTTCAGTGTCTAAAGATCCAAACGTACGGACTAAAATCGGAGTAAAAACTTTTAGCCCGGCTAGACGGCGCACCGTAGCTAAAAGTGACTAACGAGGAAAAATTTCCCCGTCTGCCCCTGACTCTTCGCGAACCATCGCTTCTCCGCCAGAAGTCCGCTGCGCGCCGCATCCCGTTTGCCTGCAGGCCGCCGCCTCCCTGCGCTCTCGACGCCGGCAGCCCGCCGCTGTCCCTGCGCCTCCGCATCCCCTGTGCCTCCAGGCCGCCGCGCTCCATTCGGCTGTCGCGTCCCGACGCCGGCAGTCCGTCGCGGTCTTGGAGCTGCCGCGCGGCCTTGCGTCGCCGACCCGCCGCGGTCCCCTCGCCCGCACCCATGCGCCGCCAGCCAGTGTAGCTCCCGGCGGGCGCCTGCGTGGACGGCCCGACGCACGCCGCTAGGTCACGTCGGCAAGCAACGCCGCGCGACCCTCGCATCGCTCGCCGCTCGCCCTTCTCCGCATCGCCAAGTCGGCGCGAGCACTCATCGCCGCGCGCCGTTGCGTCGCCAACTCCCCGGGCCCAGATCCCGTCGCGCCCGTCCCGGCCGTCGCGGCCGTCGCACCCGTCGCGGCCGCCGCGTCCGTCCTCGCCGTCGTGCCCGTCGCGGCCCGCCGCGGCCGTTGCGGCCGCCGCGGCCGTCCCGGCCGTCGCGCCCGCCGCGCTCCGTCGCACCCGTCGCGTCCGCCGCGGCCGCCGCTCCCGTCGCGGCCCGTCGCGCTCGACCCGCCCGTCCCGGCCCGTCGCGCCCGTCACCTAGGGATATTTTGGTCTTTTTACAACTCATTTATTTAAGTTTAGTCACTTTTAGTTAAGTGAACCAAACAGGGGTGACTAAAATTTTAGTCACCCCTTTTAGTCACTTTGCTTTAGTCACGGGGATCCAAACGGGGTCTTAGTGGCGAAAAACAGGGCCGCACGTTGGGCGAGGGAGACCTCTGAATGAGATCGAGGCACACACACCTCGCCTTCAACTGCTCGGCTGAATCTGTACTCCCCGTTTCAGAGCACCGAGACCCATAAGAAAATGCAGGCGCGTTCATTCCTGCCGCTGCTGTTTCCTGTGTGCTTCGGCGACTACGTGTTGTAAGCGGACGATTAAACTAGTCGTTATAGGCGGATTAGTAGGCTATAATACTTTGGATACGCAGAGCACATGGCTGGATCACTTTCTGACGGTTGTTCACCTGTTTCCATACCGAAAGCCTATTGGCTCCATTCATTCTGCGCGTCCAGCATATCCACTATGGAACTATCGGCGGGCGGGCGGTACTGCTGCCGGGAGGTAATTGGTAGGAGAAACAGAACTAATCGACATTTATTATGAACTCCTTTTTAATGCAGTAGCAAATCAAAGCCTTCTGCGTCTCTCGATCAAAAAAAAATCATCATCTCTCGACCAAGGAAAACAATCATCAAATCGATCTTGTCACCGGTGGCTCATTGTTTTCAGAGATGGTGAGACTCTGTACATCAACATCAAACAGCTGTGAGCCTGCACAGCCTATGTTGAGAGCCTGCAGGAGGCTGTAAGCACGAGAGGTGGTTATTGCATCTCAATCGTAGAGAAAATGTGGTGGTGCAGTTGCCGGTTAGTGCCTTCGTATGAAGAGGGCACTCCCTTGCTTGACCAGAAAGTTTTTCTTTGTTTTATTAAAAGAACATCACAAGTTGGGACAGCAGCAACACTACTGAGAAAGGCGGGAAAAATATCGCAAGTTGCTAATTTGGGACGTCAGCAACAGCAAGTTCAGACAATTCGAACGGTGATTTTAGTTGTTGTTTTTGTGGTCAGGTCAAGACAGATGGGATTTAACAATTTTCTACGACGCGTGCATGGCTCCTTGGTCAAGCTTACAGTTCACAACTGTCTGCTAAACCGTGTTTCCAATTCAAATTTTCCATGGGAGATAAAGCTGTATCCACTCATGGTCCTGGAATTTGTAATGCAGTTGTGATCTTTTCGGACTTTTACTTTGCATTCCTTGACTAAAGATTGGGCGTAAAGAAAGACACCTTTTTTTGTGTCCTGGTGATGCTGTACAGGTTAGCAGGACAGTGGAACTCGTAACGACCTGGGGCCGCATTGAACTGAAAGCAAGCACTGTATGTGGCTGTTATAATCTCGATGCATGATTAGCACCGCCGGGCTTCAGGTTATTCACATCAGATTTTTCTTTTTAGTCTGTGCGCGTCAGAATCACTTGAATGGAGACGTGGATAACGTGCAGTGCTTGTTGATGCTCATTTTGCCAAAGTCTCTCCATAACAATTTTTGTAAATACATGCCTGTGACCCTATTCAACCCTATATACTCATTCTAATGACATGCAAACTGTAGAAACAGAAAATGAATTACCTTGATGATCTAAATTCATTTTTTAAATTTTCCATATCGTGAGAACTTCCCGCTTGTTAAATCTTGTAGAGGGCATACTCATGGTGACATGGACCATTTGAGCTACTAGTAAGTACTATTTTCGAAAGAGTTTGAATGCCACTCCATTCGGTTTTACACACTTGTATTTTCTTTTACAGAATCGAAACGTGTACGAAATATTCTGATAAGTTTGGTCCTTTTGATTTTGAAATTGACAAGTTTGGTCCTCATGCCTCATTATGGATCTCCACTAGGAGAGTTCAGGCTTCACAAAACCAGTAAGTTTGGTACATACGCACCGTCGCAGCTTGCAACCAACCTGTCGTTCAGGAAACCAAGCAGCGGACTTGTACTGAAGAATTGGCAGCAAATAAATCTGAAACCACAGAATTACTCATTAGCATTCGAGGATGCGTACCCTGTCTATGTTACGGCACTGCTGAGACTGAGAGCACTCGTAAGCGTAATTAATGTGCTTGGTCCTCATCCTATGTTCGGCATCCCTCACTCGCACAGAGAGGGCCCCGAGAGTTTTAGGCATCTCGGATTACACGGAACGCGCGAATGGAAGGTTGCATTTGAGTTGGATCGAGCACGAGGTAGAGACAGTGGGTCGCCCCAAATCGCCATCCACACCGTGACTTGTCCATTTCTACGTGCTGTTATTGCGATAATGCGCTCCTTCTTCCGAGCAGCACTAGGCCAGGATTGCACACTTGTAGACTCTGTGCCGTTCGTGTCCGTATCAGTTCAGGAATCTTACGAACAGTGATCGGAAAGCGGAGTTTCCCGAGGCGAGAACGAAGACGGGTTACCCTATGTTTCATCAGGAATCATTTTGGTTGTTGCCGGGAATATCTCAGAAAGACGCAGCGTTTCATGCTGCATCACGTTTGCAGCTTTTGTTAGCCAGCAGAGGATCGCTCATTCTCTTCTATTAATAACTGCTTTAATTTGCGTGTGTTCTGAGAGTTTTAGTCTTTTATCCACTTAAGAAAATAAAAATAGTTCTAATGCAGTGGGTTCGATAACGGTACATAAGTGCTATTGTGGATCGTCGACCCCATCACTTTTGACTGGCCCGTGATTGATGGTATCCGATGGCTTTCCCTTGGCACAAAAAAAATGTGCCTGTACCGGTTTGATGAGACCCTGCCCCTACCATACCAAGATGATGTGAACGTGGTGAAGATAGTGAACCGTTTGGTTGAAAAAAGGTGTGAACAGATAAGATGAATAAGACTTCGATTCAATCACTCATTCCCCCTTTATTTTTGTTTAAACAAAAAGCTTTGTTTGCAGTACAGCGAGGCATTGGTAAGGCATGACAAGGTGTGATTTATCTAGATAGACGCAGTCAGTGTTTATGAACTTCAGTTCCACTTAGTTCCCCTAACCATTTTTGCATTGCATGGTATATTCATATTCCTTGTTCTTCCGCTTATTTTCAAGTTTTTTTCTCTTGGACACTCTAAAAACATGCTTTGGTCTCGTGGACAATACATCTCTTCTTTGATCTTGTGGACACCGAGAAAACATGACTTTTGTCTACATGACACTATAGCAGAAAATGACTATTTTCATTTTTTTATTTCAATACAAAAATACATTACAATTTGAAATTTGGCACAAAGTTACTTTATTGAATTTTTCTGTCTATGTGTTTTTTTTCCTTATTTTTTTGCCGATTGTTTGCGTAGTTTGATTTTGATAAAATTAATTAGTTAAAAAATTATGTAACCAATCAACAATGAATATGAAAAAATTACATGTATAGAAATACAATAATGTTTGCTTGCGTCAAATTTAAAGTTACAATGTATATTATACATTGAGGTAATTTTTTAAAAAATAATCATTTTTTCTGCTATGGTATCGTGTAGACAAAAGCTCGTTTTCTCATTGTCAACCAGACCAAAAGAAGAGGCAGATGTCGAGACCAAACCATGTTTTAATAGTGTCCAGCACACAAAAAAGAAAACCCTATTTCTAACGGAGTAATGGACTAATGGTCCCTGCCTCCCTGGCTCCATGTTTTCCCTCAAGAGACGCGTTCGCGCCCTGCCGCCGATGGGCCGTATTGAGCCGTGTACTGCCGCAGGAACAACGGCCCGAATTAAGCGAACGAGCGATTCCATGGAGGCCTCCCGCTGCTGCTCCCCGTCCTTCGAGCACCGCAGCTCGACTGCCGCTTCTTTCGATCGCCCGCCTTCCACGACTTAAACCCTAGATCTCCCTTCTCCCCCAGCTCGGCGCCCTCCGCCACCGCCGTCGCCGGAGGAGGGACCTCTCCACCATGTACCTCCACAGCCTGAGGAGGCAGCGCGCGACGGGCGCAGTGTGCGCCGTCATCGGCAGCTTCTGCGGCCGGGACGCGAAGAAGGCGGCCGCGTCCGGGTCCGCCTCCGAGCAGGAGATCAGTCAGGGATATGCGTATTGCAAATTTATTTGATGAGGAAACACCTCAGGTGTTCACAGTCTGTGTCTGTGGTCCTCGCTCTACAATGCGCATCTTGCGGCCTGGCCTTGCTATTAGTGAGATGGCCCGATCAATGCTGCCTGCTAAACCTATTGCTGTGTGGACTGTCGAGAAGAATATTAACGACATGTTTGATGCTTACATTATCGTGTCCTTTGCTAATGTTACACTTGTGCTCTCTATTGGTGAGACCATTGAAGAAGTCAGCGATAGCCAGTTCCTTGTCACCACGTACTCCCTCGCAGTCACGCTTCTTGGTGAGGACTAGAATGCAGGTCCATCCAAATGGTATCAGGCACATCAGGGTTCAGGGAAGATGGTTGTCTTCTGGAACTGCAGGACAATGAGGCAGCTGCCAGCATTTGCTCTGTGAATTTCCATGATAAGGAGCATGGCACTCTCCTGGTTGTTGGTACTGCAAAGGGATTACAGTTCTGGCCAAAGAGGACTCTTGCTGGTGGGTTCATTCACATATACAAGTCTGTGAATGAAGGGAGGGCCATTCAAACTTCTTCACAAAACTCAAGTGGAGGAAGTACCTCTAGCATTGTGCCAGTTCCAGGGACGGTTACTTGCAGGGGTTGGTTCAGTGCTCAGATTATATGATCTGGGCAAGAGAAAGTTGCTCAGGAAATGTGAAAACAAGCTTTTTCCTAGGACAATAGTCTCTATTCATACCTACCGCGACAGAATCTATGTTGGTGATATGCAAGAGGTATGTACTAAATATTTGTTAAGCTATGCTGTTTTCTCTGTTTTGTTTGTTGTGTGGTTAAAGTTTTATTTGTCTAATTATATATAAAAAGGTTTTATTTGTTTAATTATTTATATAAAAAAAGTTTTATTTGTCTATGTAGCCACAAAGACAAGTTACTGAATATTAGCTGCATTGATCTGTAACCTGCAAACCTACCTACTAATATTATGTTCTCTGTGCATATATATTTAAGTTGTGCATATATATTTGATTGGATATAATATAGTGTGGTACTAATGCTAGAGTTTCAAGTGTATTAGCTGTCATCTTGACAGGTTGATTAACTCATCTCTGTTATTTGATTATGTTGGAATCCATATCCATTGTCCAGTTTCAGAAAAATTATGCCGTTTACAATTTTCTGTGTCCATGCAGTCATTTACTAAGTAACGGGATGAAAACCAGTTGTATATCTTCGCAGATGACTGTTCCTAGATGGCTTACAACAGCACAGCACATAGATACTGACACTATGGCTGGGGCAGATAAGTTTGGCAACATCTACTTTGCTCGTCTTCCTCAGGATATCTCAGACGAAATTGAAGAAGATCCAACCGGAGGCAAGATTTAATGGGAGCAAGGGAAATTAAATGGTGCTCCAAATAAAGTTGAAGAAATTATGCAGTTTCATGTTGGTGATGTTGTCACATGTGAGTCTTGCTGATGTTAACTGGTGTCTACACTAAAATGGTCGTCTTAGCTGATGTCTACAGTTGTACTAGTATCTTTTAGAGCAGACCCAACTGATGTCTTCACTGTCTGTTATTCGGCTTGATGTAGTTCTTGTTGGATACTGAGGCCACATGGAGTCACTCTACTGTCTTTATGGCGTGTTTTTAATTACATAAGAGGAAATAAACTTAAACTGGCTCTTTGTTTGACTATTGAAAAGAACTCTTCTGTAGTTTCGTTTAACAAGATGCTATTTGATCGTGCTACCACAATCCGTTGTAGTCTAGCTGGTTAGGATACTCGGCTCTCACCCGAGAGACCCGGGTTCGAGTCCCGGCAACGGAATTTTTTTTCTTTTAAAGTCTCCAGCCTTCTGTTTTTTCTTTCCCTACTGCAGGATGCAGGAAGAGCTCCTGTGTTAGGCTGAGTCCAACAGCGGGTAGGCAAAGTCAAAAATGCATGTTCAATCGCTACTGTTCACTCCATTTCAATCTCCAACAGAGGAGGTAAACAAGAAGGCACTTTTGCCTTGGAGGAGAGAGGAGACGTAAAAATAGATAACCTCTCTCCTCCAATGCATACGACGAAGACGCGGCACATGGGGGAGCGGGGTGGTGGCCGACGGCAGGGCGAGCTCCGTGTGCATTGAGGTGGTGGCCGACCGCAGACGACACAAGGGGAGCGGCAGCGTGTGATGCGAGCATCGGCAACAAGCACGACGATAACAGGTGAGCTCGGGAGCGGCTGCAAGCGTAGGCACGACGGTGGCAGGTGTGCTCGAGGGCGGGCGTCGCAGCACGGGCGACCGCGGATGCTGGCGAGCGGCGAGCTAGGGCGGACGACGTTGAGCGCGGGAGAGCTCGAGCGTAGCCGCAGCGCGCGACGCAACGCGAGCAACGACAGCAGTCGGGAGCAAGCGACATGCTGGGCCATCCGCGACGGTAGACGAGGCAAGCGTCGCGCGGGCCAGCGGCAGCGACTGGCGAGGCGAGCCGCGTGGCTAGCTCTTCCATCGCGTGCACAGGTGGTAGCCATCGTGGAGCAGGCGCTCAACACCAACGGTGGCCTGCGGTTGACGCGGGCCCGGTGGCGAGCATGACGGCGGCGGCGCGAGCTCAAGCGAGCATGGCAGCCGAAGACGTGGCCACGTCGGTGACTGGTGAGCTTGAGAGCGGGCGCAATCACGACGGCGACGGGTGTGTTCGGGGCGAGCGCGCAGCCGGCGAAAGGGCGCAGGCGCGAGCTCAAGGGCGGTTGGTGCTAGCGAGCGTAGTCGCGGTCACGAGCATGGCCGTTTGCCTCTAGAAACTGGCTCTTCTGTTGGAGTCAACCACCGCGGCGGCTACTGTTCACGCAAGCCAAATAGAATTTTGCCTCTGGTAAATGCAATCACTTGTTGGAGTCAGCCTTAAAGCCCAAGGACGGCCACTGGTCCGCAGATCTTCAGTTCCACGCGGTCGTCTACCGTTTGTGTCCAGTAAGGCCGTAGCGTGTTTCCCCATCGTTTGGCTCGCTGGATCGTTGATTTTTCACGGCAATCTGCGAGTTGCACGAGTTGGTGCCGGTAGCTATACTTGGTGTACCAAACGCGAGCTGGCTTGCGCGTACCAGTACGGAGCAAAAGTTTGGCCTGAAGGTCCGTACATAACTCGCGTCGCTAGTGACTCCCGGACTGGTGGATCGACAGATGAGGTGTGTTCCGGGCTTTTGGTCGCCACATTTGCAAATAAGGTGTGTTCCTGGACTTAGATGGTGATTGGATTTGGATAATGAAACGACCATAGTCCGCGGCCGTAGCTGCCAGTGACACGAGAAATTTGTATCTGTAAAGCTTTTGGATCACACCACGGCTCACATAGTAGGAGAGGACGATCGTCGCAAATACTAACGAACAGGCTCGCGTACAGTAATAGGCAGTTAGGCGGGATAGAAAGCTTTTCCAAAAGGGATTCACTTGAGACACGAAAAAGTTTTTGGATGCAAAAAGCTGCGGCGCACCGCTAGCTGTGGGACGACCGAGTCGTGGCCCACGACATTATCTAGCCCCCGCCTGCGGCAGCAGGAGGCACGTATCCATCATTTCGTCCGAATCCAAGCTGACTACAGTACTGTAGTAGATTTCAGAAAAAAAGAGGGTACTACTGTAGTTAGTTGGGTTGGCAATGGAATTTATCAGCTACTGTAGTAATATAACATCGCTTTGGAAGTTTTAATATCGGTACGGCGAGTGCATTGTTACCAGATCTAGCGTTGCAAAACAATTTCTGACCACAGAAGCGAGCACAGGTCCCCCTGACACGGAGAATCGAGATCTCGGCCTGTCACTGACTGAGCCGGCGCCCAGCGCTGCTCTCCCATCCCCATGTCGGCGACGAGGAAGAACCCACGAGGCCCCGCCGGCCCGGGGTCAGGGTCACTCACTCCAATCTCCATGCACCATCCCAAACCCCAAAAAAAAGGAAGAGGAAAAGATTTAAACCAAAGCGTAAAATATTTAAGTAGGGTGTTTGGATCCTCTAGTTGACTAAAGTTTAGTCCATTAAGAGCAAGTACAAGGTGTGGTCTTATAGACCGTCTCATGCATGACACGTAATCTCGAGACGGTCTATTAGACCACTTGTACAATAGATGGTTGTTTTAGTTGTCTTGTAGAAATTGACATTCTCTAAATTTATGGATGAGAAAAGGAATATTTATGAGTTGCATAGCAACTACAATTTGTACTAATAGTGTGTAAGCCGTCTCATACTCCTAAATTCTAGCACTCGAGGTGGTTGCTTCGCGAACAACCACCTCTTTCTCTCACCTCCTTCTCTCTTCCATATCATCAAAAATCCTATGTGACATTAGTATGAGACGAGCTATGAAACTGCTGACGTGTACCGTTGTACGTGCCCTAACACGCTCCTCCGATTTCCCAGCTCCCCAATCGACACGCGACGCGGGCGAGCGGAGCGGTTTCACCACGCCACACGCGAACGCAGATCAAATCTCAGCGGCAGTATAGTAATCCGGTCACCACCGACTGCTGCTGCTGCAGTTCTGCTGGAATCACACTCCAGTTCCAGTTGACTCCCTCCCTCCCGGTACGCCTCGGGGCGGCGTCCCCTTTGCACGCCTACGCCTACGCCACCGGCCTGGCATCGCCGAAGCCCGCCGGCTGAGGAGTCCGAGAGGCAAGAGGGTTGTGGTGGCGGTGGCGCCGGGGCCCGAAGCCCGCCGCGAGAGATGAAGGCCAAGGCGCTCCCCTTCATCGCCTTCGAGCACAAGCGGTTCGTTCCCGCCTTCCTCCCCGTCCTCGTGACCGCGCGCGCGCATCCCGGCGTCGAGCTGGTCGTTGCTATTTGGGTTTGTTTTCCCCGGCCGGATTTTTAGACGTACCTGCTCGATACACCCGCTCGTGGGTTTTGGGATTTACTTTGGTGCGGAGGATCTCGATCTGGGGCGAGATATTAGGGGCCAAATTTAGGCAATGCAGCGCCTAGATCTCCGCATTTGGAATGAGAACTTATTGTTTTTGTTTTTACAAATTGTGTTTCTCGTGATGGTTGCCTATGAAAGGATCCGAGTGTCGCGAACTGCAGAGCTGTGTAAATCAAACTTAGTTATTTCGATGAATGTAAGCAAAATCGTCTCGTGATTCCAATTTTGATCGGTCCTGTGTCCTCGTTGAAAACAAACTCAATTGTGTAAATTTCTACTAGAACATATGTATACTGCAGCATTACGTACTGTTAATACATCTCTGACTGAGGCATTTGGTTGGTGGTACAGGGACGCCTATGGTTTCGCCGTGCGTCCGCAACATCTTCAACGGTACAGGGAGTATGCAAACATCTACAAGGTGAAACAGACAAGCTCCCTGGTGATGCCTACATTTTGCACCATGTTGTTTGATCTTGCTGAGTTCAAATTGTTGCGCTGGGTCTGCAGGAGGAGGAAGAAGAGAGGTCTGAGAGATGGAAGAATTTTCTGGATAGGCAGGCCGAAGATGGTGAATCATCTGGAGAAGATGTTAAAGTTTCACCTTCCAACGAGATTGACGAAGCTGGAGGCGACACCGCCGACGATGGCAGGTCAAAACTTTCAGATGAGAAGAAGTCGACACAGCCAAGACCACATATGGTCCAAACTTGGACCGAAATCAGGCCCTCTCTGGGCCACATCAAGGAGATGATGTGCTTGCGTGTCAAGAAGAAGCAATCGTCTGCTGATAATGAATATAAAAAGGACACGCTGCACTCTGATAATCTTGAAGAGAGCAAGCCATCGGAGGATTCTGATGATGAGTTTTATGATGTAGAGAAGGTTGATCCTAGCCAAGAAGTGCCTGGAGCTGACAATGCCAATACTGATTCAGGTGCAAACAGAGGTGCCGATCAACAAGAATATTATCCTTGGAAGGAAGAACTGGAGTGCTTAATCCGTGATGGGCTGCCAATGGCTCTGAGAGGAGAGGTACCAATCAAATTTTGATGATATATATAAATACACTGAGCTATTGCATTTTTTTAAAAAAAATGCTTTGTGGTGACAGCTATGGCAAGCTTTTATTGGTATTGGAGCACGTCGGGTAAAAGGGTACTATGAGGGTCTCCTTGCAGCAGACAGTGAAAAAGATGACGGCACATGCTCTGATTCTCTGACTAAGGATTGCGGTGATGAAAAATCAAAAACATCTCAAACATATTCTTCTGAGAAGTGGAAAGGGCAAATAGAAAAGGTTCATAGATTGTTACAGATATTCCTACTGATCATATCTCTTCATTTGATAATTTTATGTATATTTAGAAGTCTGGGGCGAAGTGTTCATCTGTTTCTTTGGGACCTTTTTAGGATTTGCCAAGAACATTTCCAGGACATCCTGCTCTAGATGAAGATGGCAGAAATGCTTTAAGACGCTTGCTCACGGCTTATGCTAGACATAATCCATCAGTTGGTTACTGCCAGGTACGTCTGCACCTTAACGATGATTGTATTGCTTTCCATGTTAGTGAGATCATCAGCTTGTTGGGATGCCCTTCCAGTTTTCAGATGCAATATCAGTCAAATAATGTTGTTTTGAATTCTATCAACATTGCCTGCTATTCAGACATGTTGGTTGGACATAGTTAGCATTGTCAATTTTCTGCGAGTTGATCTGCTGATGTTACTTTTAAGCAGCACTCTTAACTGAACAGAGATGTTTGATGTGTTCATCAAGTGTGGTCCAGTGGTGTACCATTGTAGGTACCAAACAGAAGGTACTGAAGGTATGGGTGGGTACTGACTACTGACTTTTGAGAGTAATTTGCTGTGAAGAGGGGTGCCATGGAACATAGTCATCCCATAAAAAAAGTTATAACAAAAGTCAAGTGCGGTGAAGGACAAATGTTGACTTCAACTCTAGCAGAGTCTAGTATTCATAATACATAGTCCAGGCCATGAGCCGTAGCACAACACAATCCATACTAATGGCTGGTTGCCATGGCATGAGATGGACATGATATGATGATTCATGGCCGAGTAGATCAATCCATTAACTCATTGTTCTTTCATTTCTTCTGTCATTAGCTTAATGAAAGTATCTATCGATGAAATATCCCTTGGGTAGCTAAATTTCTCAGTAATACAGCTGCTGAACATTTCCACTCGCATGCTCACTGATTCTCTTTGTAGTCAAGATTAATCCTTAAATAATGCAGGCGATGAATTTCTTTGCTGGTTTATTACTTCTGCTGATGCCAGAGGAGAATGCATTTTGGTAGGTTTCTCCAATACACCTTTATGGAATATGCATTATTCTAAATTATTCAATGTTGAACCGTCGATTGCATGATTGTAAAGCTGAACTAATCTTGATTTTTTCATGGGGTCTAAAGGGCATTGACCGGTATTATGGATGACTATTTCGATGGTTACTTCTCTGAAGAAATGATTGAGTCTCAGGTATTCAGAAGTACCATTGATTTTAGTTTTGATGTTTGCAAACATATTGGGCGCTTTTTAATTCAAGCTGCTTTGTTTCATGTGCTGCATTTTGTTTACCCCAGGTGGATCAGCTTGTTTTGGAGGAGCTAGTCCGAGAGAGATTCCCAAAGCTAGGTTTGCGGCATGTTCTTAGATATTTCATTATTTGTACATGGCCATTAGATAATTGCACAATTTTGACGAGAACATCTATGGTTTATACAGTAAATCACCTTGATTACCTTGGTGTACAAGTTGCATGGGTTACTGGGCCATGGTTTCTTTCAATATTCATGAATATGCTTCCTTGGGAAAGCGGTAAGACCTGTTTTACGCTATTTACATTTTTACCTTTAACATGCAAAATTTGTTATATTACAAGTTCATTATTATCATCTTTTTAAGGAGCTCTTACCAATTTAATATTTTAATATTCCAGTTCTTCGTGTATGGGATGTGCTCCTTTTTGAGGGAAACCGGGTGATGCTCTTCCGGACAGCCCTTGCACTGATGGAGTTGTATGGTACTGGGTCCCCCTCTTTTGCTTTCTTGACACCGAAAAAAGACAAGAGGAAGGGATATTTTATCTCAAACTAGTCGACTCGATGGAGACTAAAGTATAGTGTTGATTGCAGGTCCTGCACTTGTGACAACAAAAGATGCCGGAGATGCAATAACTCTTTTGCAGTCTTTAGCTGGTTCCACCTTTGACAGCAGCCAGCTAGTTTTAACAGCTTGCATGGGATACCAAGCTGTAGGTGAAGCAAGGCTGCAAGAGCTGAGAAATAAACACCGTCCATCTGTTATATCTTCAATGGAACAGAGAGCAAAAGGTCTTCGTGTCTGGAGGGACACCAATGGTCTTGCATCAAAGCTATATAATTTCAAGCGTGACCATGAACCGTTGGTGTCATTATCAAAAGATCAGTCAAATGCCTTACCAAATGGTGATATGAATCAGGAAAAAAATTCAAGTAGTATGGATGATATGTATGGTGGCCTTACTGTCAGCCCTGAGATTGACTCTTTGCCTGATCCGAAAGACCAGGTTTCCTTCTAAAATACTACTAAGTTTCCAATGAATTATTTCACCTACAAATTGTAAAATAGTGGTTGCATTAAAAATTATGAATAGACTAATATAAATAAAGAATTACATTGACTACATGCACAATTTTTTTTGTATTGTTGCTGTGAGAACTTGATTATGTTGCTCCTAAATTAGCATGATTATTGTTACCAGTTTATATGGTTGACCTGTTATGGCAGTTTTTGCAACCTGGATACTTGGTCTTAATCTACCTATGTGTTTTCATGGTTTTATACTTATGTTGATACTGAAAGTAATAGCTTTACCTTTTTTTAAGGGAATAGTGGCTTCACCTTGTTAACCAAAGTATTTATACTTGTACTATCCCAGGTTATCTGGCTGAAGGGTGAATTGTGCCAATTACTAGACGAGCGAAGATCAGCTGTTCTGAGGTCTGTTCAAATATCCAAGATTTTAACCCTTAGGTTGCTTTGAGAAATTTATATCCTCAGTGTGCATATCGATGCACCAGTGTATATGTGTATGTAATCAATCTTGGAACTTTTCGACCTTATGGACAAGCCCTTATAAAGCTTGTCTAAATATAGCAAAACAGTTGTTCCACCAAGCCAAAAGTCAGTTCGATGATTTTCAGTAAAATCCTTTGTTGAGCATACATGTTAATCATGGACAGTGATCCTGAAAAACAGTAGTGAGGCCAGCTTGTTGAACTACTCTTCTGATTACCCTTTACATCCATGTCCAGGGCTGATGAACTTGAGACAGCCCTGATGGAAATGGTTAAGCAAGACAACAGGCGTGAATTAAGTGCAAAGGTGTGTATTATATTATTTAGTTAGTTTTGTAGGGAATTATATTATTTAGTTATTGATGATATGATGATCACTATTGTATGTTTGTCTTTTTGCTATCTTTCTCCCTTCATTATTGAACTCCTATTCTGTTGATTTTGTACATTTTTTATTTGTTATCCTAGTAGTTGGAAGTTTTTATTTTCCTTATGATAAGAGCATTTGTTTTCTCATCTCCTAGGTCGAGCAGCTGGAACAAGAGCTGTCCGAGGTAAGGCAAGCTCTATCAGACAAGCAGGAACAGGAGCAAGCAATGCTTCAGGTGCTGTTCTTGTCCATTGGTTACTCTAAATGAATCTTGTTAATGTCATGTCTAGGTACTCACCAATTAGGTCTGTACTGTAGGTCCTGATGCGTGTGGAGCAAGAACAGAAAGTGACAGAGGATGCACGCATATTTGCCGAGCAGGATGCTGCTGCTCAGAAATATGCTGCACATGTGCTCCAGGTTAATTCAATTTGATTAATACTCTAGGCTGTCTTTTTATTATACAATATTGTACGCCCTGATCTGAATGTCATGTTTGCATGTGAAACAATCGATTGATAAATTTATATTTATCTAACGAAGATCAATGATTTATCAACAGATTGTTTCACACCTTTTTCTCTAAATTGGTGCATCCTGCATACTCCCTCCGTTCTTAAATTGTTGACGCCGTTGACTTTTTTCATTACGTTTGAATTATAATTCATTTTATCAGTAAAGGAAGTTCAAACACCACTTATGGTTTTACATATTTGAGAAAATATTTTGAATAAGACGAATGGTCAAACGTAGCGAAAAAGTCAACGGTGTCAACAATTTAAAAACGGAGGGAGTATGTTAGTAGTACAAAACTATGCATTGCAATGAACATGGACTTATATATATAGAGCGCATGGATTATGTAGTTTGAATTATGTGAAACTTCCAATTAGAAATTCTGTAAGAATCCAGTTTTATTGTTATTATTTGATCATGGATATATATCATCACATGAATGAAACAAGTAAATATTTGCTTGTTCATTGTTTTATGATTTGCTGATTGTACATTTAATTGTGTATAGGAAAAGTATGAGCAAGCTATGGCTTCACTTGCACAAATGGAGAACAGAGCAGTCATGGCCGAAACTATGTTGGAGGCAACACTTCAGTATCAATCTAGCCAGCAAAAAGCACAGCTGCCATCCCCTTCCCCTTCTCCAAGGTACCATTGTCATGTCTTGTCTAGGATATTAGTAACGTATTGCAATTGATGTTGCCAAGGCAACAATTCGAACTGCTAAATTATGGAATATCTACATCTCTTTAATCCTTGAGACTGCCAGTGTGCTACATCCTGACAAGAAAAGATCAATTCTCTATTTCATTTTCAATAGAAATATATGTGATTTGACAAGTGAACTTTCCCTGCAAAGGATTGTCTATTCCACTAATTTGCTACCATAGTTCTCCAGTAGTAATTAACTTAATATCAATTCCTAATGCCTTTTTTCTTCTAGGACACAAACATCTGGCCAAGCGAACCAAGATTCATCGCAGGAGTTCCAGCCCAGAAGAATTAGTTTGCTTGCCCCATTTTCTCTTGGTTGGCGTGACAAGAATAAGGTAATTTATATTTTCTGGTTAATTACGATCTACTGAAGATACATGATCTTGTTTTATATCCAGTAATACACATTTATAATTTATTTGTCCAAACTCTGTTGTCATACCTCAGACAGTCACTTTTATCTTGGGAATATTTTTTCTTGTGCATGAAGATAATGAAAAAAAAATAGCTTAAGAAAGCTAGGCAGCTTCTTGAAGCTAATCTGTAGTATAGTAGCGAAATTTCTGCTTAGAGTTTGTGAGCAAAAAGTGTGGTATTACTTGAAAGGATTTTCTTCCATCTTTCTTAAAAAGGTCAGATATTTTTGCTATCTTGTTTTATATATCTAGTGTTTGTGAGCGAAACATACAGCACCTGAAAGGCCCTGTTATTGACGAGGCTTGCCGTTAACAATTTCTACTAAATAAAACTGTAAACTGTCATGAACTGTCTTGCCACTTGCATTTCTGCCTAGTACATTTGGTGTAAGTTCAGACAGCTGTTATACTGAAGTTCTTAATCAATTTCACATTGTAATACTTCCCTGTGAACATTTTGGGGCTGGTGTTGTATGATAATTGTTCTGCCTTGCCTTGTTTTATGTTATCAGGGAAAGCAGAACAATGCTGATGAGGAAACAAACGGCAAGATTAATAACAACACTGAGCAAAGTGTAGAAACACCAAAGAAGGAAGACGAAAAGCATGGAGGCTCATCAAATGAGGGCAAGCGGAGTGTGGAAACGCCCAAAAGCGATAGTGAGCTCAAATTAGAGACGCCCAAGATGGAAGGCGATGTGCCAAGTGAAGAAAAGAGCACACATATTTTGAATGGGAAAGAGGATCAATTGGAAGAAATAAAGTTGAATTGATATAGAGAAGTAGTTCCACCGAGTCTCGCCATGGTGTTTCAAGTCACACAACACATGGTGCCAGTTTTCTAAATTTACATATCGTTGTATTTATTTCCCCCTTTTCCTCTTCCATTTTTTTTCTTGTGAGAGCATCTTTCTTGTAGTATAGATTCAATCATTGGAATCAGAATTTGAGGGGAGAGTGAATAAGTTATGTTTTGCCTTTACAAGATGGGCTGTAAGTTAGAGACAATCCCATGGGAAAAATGTAACAGTGAAAGAAAAATGCATTTTAGGAAATCTCTGCCGTTTGCCTAGTGACTTTCTGGCTGCCTGTTTCATCTACCAGCCGGATTGAAATCCTCTGCTGTAATGACCGATCAATGCAGAGGAACACTGTTTCAACAGTGGAATGAGTCCTTAGCTATAGGCACCTGCATTAGTTAATTGTTACTTACAGTTACATATGGTACTTAAGTTTATTAAAATGACCCTATACTGTAGCATCGGTTCTGTAGCAACTATTTTGAAGCGTCAGTTTTCCATCTAACAGTTGGGGAGGGGTCCTAATTCAGAGAACTGTTCATCCTTTGCATTGAGCAGAGAATCTGAAGCCTACTACGTCTCCATGCCTGCTTGATGTTCAACAATTGGTGCCCCACATTTCTCGCACTAAGCATGATGGAAAAGCATTGCGTGGTTCAGTGTACCTTGCTGCCATTCTTTTGAGGTCAAGGGTGGCATTCTCATAATCTCGTAGCATGAAAACGATTGCCACTGCTTGTACCATGCTTCATGTGAAATCCTGGGGGAGACATGAATACCTTTTGTTTCAGAAATTCCACCTGCTTGTCTGAAAAAGAAGGCATCAACGTATTTGAGTGAAAACGATAGCACATCTTAAGCATGTGCATTTCGTGACTACATGCCTTCAGACATACTGTATTGGGTAGTAGGAGCGTAGGAGAGATGTCGCGTCCGGGTTTTCAGTGAGAGAGCATATATAGGAATCTAATGGGCCACCTGAAAGATCCTGCCGCACGGGGTCACTGCCATGGTTTAACTTACCGATTATACCGTTGCTACTGTCCGACCACGAGATCGCGGTAACCACGGTTATCGCGTAACCGTTCGAAAACCGCACAAATGGAGAATTTAAACTCGTTTGAACCGAAAACGGTTTTCTCGAGCGGTTACCGAGCGGTAAGTGCGGTTTACCGCAAGGCGCAACGGAAAACCGACATAAAATGAGAAAAAGGGAATATAAAATAAAAGGCAAAAAAATTGACATGAGCTTTGCATAATTTTTACACCAATGGACACACAGATATTAAGCACATATAATCTAGATAACATCATGTAAACTAGCAAGACATATAATTCATACTATATATGGTTCAAATAAATTATCCATTACATCACATAGTCTTTTAACAAATAATTATACGAGCTAGAATATATTATGCATATTACAATAAATATAGTATGCATTACACAAGAGACCATGGTTGTTGCATCCAATTGGCGTATTCATCTATTGATACTAGCGTAATCCTACGAGTAGTCAATGTCCCACATGTAATTAGAGTATAATTGTTAGTGATAAAAAATAGGTACAATAAATATTGAACAAATGACCCTCATATGAAGGGGGATAAGATTATTTTTGAATTTTTTTATTCATTTTCTCTATTTCTACCTTTCTCAATTTTTTCACTCCTCAAATTTGTGACTTTTTGTAATGTTATTTCACCAAAAATCATCGTACGACGTCTAGTCTTTCTATGAATTCTTTTATCAAATTTTTTCAAAAATTTAAAAATTCAAATTTTAAATGACCGGTAATCGGCCGTCTGCTGTTACCGGACCGGCTCGATAACTGCGGTAACCGCGGTAACCGGCCGGTTACCGAACGGTAACTTAAACCATGGTCACTGCTCGATGGCGTTGATACTTGATACACGCAAGTCCGAAGGGCTTGTTATTGCAATTCCAGGTTTAGTTTCGGAGGAATCTTAAGTTGACGTGCTCTTTTGTTCCCCTTCGAAACAGACGAAGCAATCACACATTTTGAATTGCTGCGAATTCCCTAGTTCACCTAGAAAATACCGTAAGGTCTTGCATTGAGCTGAACCAACAACCTACTTATGATTCATGTGATTTGCATGATATCCTCAGTTCATCGGCAACCATTTCAAAAGATCAACACGTTAATATTTCAGTTTCCATACTAGCTTTTGGTTTGGATGCTAGCACGAGCACTTGCGAGCAGAAGATGACATGAACGATTGGCCATGAACGGTACAGAAAAATCCACCACACACGGATCCACGCGGCTGCTGGTGCCGGGCTTGCGGGCCTACAAAGCAGCGTGCTCACTCCCTCAACCTAAAAGTTGCCCAAAACAGGGGCCACCACACCCACCATCCCCAGCCGAGTGCCGCCACAGGACTTGAAATCAACCATCCCTAAAACACGCCCATTTTTAACATGTGATGCATGCTCTCCAAACCAAACTGCAGGTAGCGTCCGACAAAACGCGGCAATGATGGGCACGTATGGGCCTGCCACAGTGTCCCGTGTCACTGATCGATGTGTTCAGTGAGCGCACATGTCCCTCACTCACATCCAACGGCCGGCGCCTTTCGTCTAGATTCATCGGCTCCACCTGACGGCGCAATCAAATTAGTTAACTCAAAAGCACCGATACTACTTGCACGAAATCTCTGCCGAGAAAGAGGCGCCCGAGCATCTTTCTTCGATTAGGCATGAGCCCTAATCTTCTTTTCACCGTCTAATCGTGTGCGATTAGCCTAATCGCTCACTCATACCGTTATTGGCCCACCTATCACTTCGCAAGATGCGACAGAGTGAGAGTAAGGAGTGACACCGCAACCACTCGAAACAGGGACCACCACATGGGGCTAAACAAGCGTGCCACTTTATTCCCGGACCCCAGCAGGTGGATCGAAAGAAAAAGGACAAGGCGCGTTTCAGGTTTCATCTTCCCAACGCAACGTGCCTAAATTCCGAGCTATAAGTATCGGGTGCCTTGCACGCTCCCTCCTCATCAATCCAAACAGCGAGCTCTCGCCTTCTCCACCAGCAGCCAGAGCAAGGCCACCCGAGAGCAGAAGAAGCTCTCACGCAGAGGACGAGCGGCCAAAAAGGGAGAAAGAAATCAGAGGAGAGAAACAATGGAGTACGGGTACCCCTACAACGGCTGCGGCAGCAACAAGGAGAAGAGGCCGCCGCTCAAGAGGGGCAGCTCAAGCTGCAGATAGCCAAGACGCTGGGCAGCCTCGTGGTGCCGGGCGGCGCCAAGAAGAGGGAGCGCAGCTTCGGGAGATAAGCAAAGCCATCAGCAGCTGGCTTATGAACTCAACCATCCTTAGGAGGATGTGTGGTTGTGTGATGTTTGACATAGGAATTGTGCAAACTGATGAGTTTTGTTTTGTTTGGTAGTAGCTGTTGGTCTAAGATTTCCCCTATCGATCCTTCTCGCTCGCCTTGAGTTCTTAGCTACTGGAATCAAATGCTTAGAGCTCTGTTCTTGAGCGAAGCGATGCAGAGGGAAAGACAGAGAGGTGTACTGTTCCTTGTTGTGCGGACTGAAGCGCTGTTACATGATTTTGATCGTATTTAGCTGTTCATTTGCCCCTTCAAAGTTTGCCAAAATATCAATCCACTCAGTTGAAGCAGGATTGACGTCAATACTCACGGGAGTTATTTCTTAGGTGCTACTGACTGAAAATTTACTCACGTAATGCTACTGAACATAGAGAATTTCATGGTCCAGTCTTCATGAGCTGGTGCAAATCACGCTCCACGCTTCCTCGCAGTCTCAGCTCCAGTCTCCGTTTCCTGGCTTCGCCTTCGGGGCTGAGACTTCCTCATTCTCCTCCTCGGCCTACACCCGCCAGCCAGGCAGGAATGTAAAGCGGCTAGTTCCCTGCGCCGTTCAGGCTGATGCGATACCGGCTGGCCGAGATGTGAGTTGGTGATGTTGCTCCGGCTCAGTCCCACCCACCTCCCACTCGGATACGGGATACTAATCCGTGAATCGAGATCTGTTGTCTTTTTATTTGCTAAAAGAAAAGAATTGGGACACAATGGATAGTGATTCTCTTCAGGTGTCTTATCTGATGATAAACTAATGTTGCACATCCCTCCAACAAGGAATAATTTCCAGTGATGCGAATCTGCCTGAATTGACTTAGTCCCTGTTCGTTTCTCGTCATCTAAAATTTAAGATCTGTCACATCAAAGAGAATCTTATTATTTATGAATATTTCGATCAATTTAATGACAAAACCCTATTGATAGATTGATGCTAATTTTCGAGATGAATCTAATGAGCTTAATTAATTTAGGTTTTGCTAAAGTGATGCTACAGACAACCGTCTTCTAATCATGACTTAATTAACCTCATTAGATTCGTCTCGTAAATTAGTCTAGGGATCTGTAATTTATTTTATAATTAAACTTTATTTAGTACTTTTAAATAGTAAGATTCTTTTTGATGTGACAGCTATAAAATTTAGATCCGGAAAACGAACACACCCTTACAGATCTGATGGAGCATCGCCACGAGATATCAGAGATCTAAGCAGTGCAAAGAAAATTCCCTTTGAATCCACATTTGGCCCCTCTTCGTTTCCTCGTCCTCTAAAATTTAGCATCGTCACATCAAAGAGAATCTTATTATTTATGAATATTTCGATCAATTTAATGAGAAAACCCTATTGACAGATTGGTGCTAATTTTCGAGATGAATCTAATGAGCTTAATTAATTTAGGTTTTACTAAAGTGATGCTACAGTAAGCATCTTCTAATCATGATTTAATTAACCTCATTAGATTCGATCTCGTAAATTAGTCTAGGAGCCTGTAATTTATTTTATAATTTAACTTTATGTAGTACTTCTTAAATATTAAGATTCTTTTTGATGTGACAGTTATAAAATTTAGACTCAGAAAACGAACACACCCTTGTTCGGTACACCACTGGGTCTGGAAAAGGAGTTTTCTGATGAAGCAGAATGAGGTTAGGGGAGTGGATAAGACCGCGGTTTTTTTTACCCATAACTGTGCTGTGTTTCTTACCCATGTAAAGTAGAATATTTGGATTTAACATAAACATCCGTACCCGTGAAGTAGATCGGTCATGAGACAGAAGATGGCCACGAACGGTGAAGAAGAAAAAAGTTATGTCCAGTTCCCACTCTCCACACCAGGCCAACCGAACCGGAGATCAACGTGGTTCGTGGAAGTGGCTGGTGGTGCCGGGCTCGTACGGCTCACAGCTTGACGCCATCAATGGTCCTGTCACACAGGCGGCACATGTTGCGAGTCACCGCGTGCGTTATTCCGCTCAGCCGCTCGTCCTCGATTTTCAGCTCCACGCAGCGGCGCAATCACATTAATTAACTGAAAAGCATATGTTCACTACTTAGTGGACAGTAACAGGAGAAAATCGAGGCCGAGAAAGAGGTTCTAGTACGTATTTGGCATAGGCTAATCCCTCCCTAACCCTGTACTAGTTACTCATTGGGCATTGGCCGCCTGTGCCTGTCCCTTCACGGATGCTTCGAACGGAGTGAGAGCTGCCAGCAACTGAGCAAGTGACACCACTCCCACCCACCGCCCACCACATGGTTAAACAAGTCTGCCATTTTGTTCCCGGACCCCGGCAGGTGATTAACAGCATTTCATCAAAGCAAAGAAGGTGCGTTCAGGTTTCAACTCCCAACAGGACGCAACGTGCCTGAAAGATTTTGGCTATAAGGGTGTGTTCGTTTCCTCCTCTAAAATTTAAGCATCTGTCACATCAAAGAAAATCTTATTATTTATGAATATTTCAATCAATTTAATGACAAAATCCTATTGACATGATTGGTACTAATTTTCGAGATGAATCTAATGAACTTAATTAATCTTTTTTCTAAAGTGATGCTACAGTAACCGTCTTCTAATCACGACTTAATTAACCTCATTAGATTCGTCTCAGTAAATTAGTTTAAGAGCATGTAATTTGTTTTATAATTAAACTTTATTTAATACTCTTAAATAAATAATAAAATTCTTTTTAATATGATAGACTTTAGACCCAGAAAACGAACACCCTAAGTGCTATAAGCCTCCCTTCACTCTCTCCCTCCCCAAGCCAAGCGAACTAGCAAGCTCCTCGATCGCCTTCTCCACCGGGAGCAGAAGAAAAGAAGCAGACGAGCAGCAATGGAGTACGGATACACCTACAACACCAACAAGGGGAAGAAGCCGCCGCTCAAGAGGGGCAGCTCGAGCTGCAGATAGCAAGGACCCTGGGCAGCCTCGTCGTGCCGAGCGGCGCCAAGAACAGGGAGCGCAGCTTCGGGAGATAAGCAGAATCCGCCGGCTGGCACAACCAGCTCAGTTGTACGATGGCGTGGGGCTTGACATGGGGTTCGGGAGGATTGTGCAAAGTGATGAGTTTTTACCTTTTTTTTTTAGTTGTGGTCTCATGTTTCCTCCTATAGTGTTCTACTACCCTCTTGCAGACTCCGATTTGTCACTAATTAAAAGTTAAATCAAGTTTTACTCATACGCATATGCTTTAGAAAATAAATCATTTCCCCCTAAAAAACGGTTTCCATTATGATGAAAAAATAAAGAGCACCGTTAGAGTAGGCCTGTAAGACTTTTGTACGACTAGGAAATTTAATGGTTAAAATCAGAGAAGTTTTTCGATCCACAATACAGGTCAATAATATCTCAGTAATAGTCATTAGTAATTTCTAAAATTAAATCTATACCGTGGATCCAACTAATAATCATTAATAGTAAAAAGATAACAACTACTATTTCAGATTGGAAAACTCCTCTTTCTTTTGGCTACTGCAAAGTAACTGACTCGGTGCAAAAAATTTGTCATGTAGAAAATAAATATTTACAATTGACTGTTGTATGTGCTATGCATAGGATGGCAATGGGTATCCGATACCCGAAATCCGATGGGTAAAAACCCTATTAGCGTGTGGGTATGGGACATATATTATATCCATGGGTACATAAATGGGTAAAATTTTGTACCCGATGGCTACATGGGTATGGGTATAGGAACCATAAACCCAAACCCGTGTACCCATGAACGCGAAATTTATTTGTGATTTATAGTTGATAACATGAATTCATCATTTTTATTGTAACTCTAATGCTCTATTAACACTATAAAATGGATTAGATTAAAATACGACCTCATGTTATGAATGTGCTAGACAAAATTTCTTATTAAATTGGTAAAATTTATTGATCTATTAAGAATTCGTATGAAATATCGTGGGTATGAAAACCCGTGGGTACCCGATTACCCGATGGGTATGGGTATGGGGTAAAACTTTAACCCGTTATGGGTATGGATATGGGTATGGGTATAGTTTACTTCCGACGGGTATGGGTATGGGATACTAAAACCCGGTGGGTTTGTACCCGTTGCCATCTTGCATCAATAGTTTGAAATAAACTCAAACGTCTATCTTTGGATGTTACTAGTTCTGAGCTCTGTCGACATCCCTTTGTGCAATTTGAGATCAATCATTGCCACCTACGGTACCTGTTTTTTTTTCATATAATATCATATAAAAAAGTTTCTATTCGAAAAATACATTTATTAACTCTCTCACACACAATTCCATATACTTCTTATGTGATGGTTTGATTTTGTAAACATCGTGACGATAAAATGTGTGAAATCTTCCAAATTTTTTATATATCATAACCTCCACATCATAACAAATCTCATGATTTTCAGACTTAATTTATGTTTTTAGAATTTAAAAATCATTAGAACACACTTTATGATTATATTTCTTGAACAAGATATGCGAAATTTATTTTAATTTCATGGATAAGGCCTCAAACTAGGCTAAATAACATGAATATATTATTTAAATTAGTTGCAGTTCAAATTTGACTTGATTCAAAAAAATTGCTTGAAATATAATTAATTAATTAAATATAGCAAATAAATACAAGACATACCAAATTTTAACATGGAGTAATACATGTTGTATATAGAGAGTAGAAAAGTTTTGAGGGTGAAAAAGAAAAAAACATTTCTTTGGCGAGTGTAAAAAAACACTTGGAAAATATAATCTTTGCCAATTGTATTAAATAAATACACTAGGTAAAGACCGCTTTGCCGAGTGCCACAAAATACACTCAGCAACCTCTCCATTGTGCCGACTGGGTTTTTTTTTCTTGACACTCGGCAAAGAATTTGCGAAGTATTTTTTGTCAGCTCTCGGTAAACTCGCCTCTTTGTTGATTGTTCGAAAGAGAACATTTGTCAAAGAGGAGCATACTCATGCAAAATTCAATCCTCCCGTGCAAATGTTACACATATTATCTAACGTAAAAATCAGAATGCCGTACATGATTTTTATGTTGATGCTAATCCACATGCATCAGTGCAGAGTACATGACTCGATGCCAACGGTTGCGCGCTGGTAACAAGTGATGCACCAGAGGAGCGTTGGGCGACGCGACATTGGCGACGGCGTGCTGGATGTTGCTGCGCTGGCGCCGGCGTCGAGGCGCCTCCCCTGCCACTCCTCGCCTCCTGCCGTTGTTGGCAGCTCCCCTGGCAGCGCCTCTCACGGCAGGAGGCACGGAGGACCTGCCGCCATGCTATCCGTGTGATCTGTACTCTTGAGGCGGCACACGTGAGGTGGCCGTCGGCGTGGACATGAACATGGGCGACAATTGGGATGGTGGTGCGCGTGCTTTGTCGACGCAGCAAGCGATGGTGGTGAAGTTGGCGCGGTGCGAAGGTGACCGATGGGACGGAGCTGCGAGAGGATCGGAGATGGCGTAATAGAACCGGGAGAAATCCTGCTTGGTGTCAACCATGCCGCAATGTGGATGTCTTAGGGCCTCCTTCTCCTTCTTGAAGGCATTGTCGAGGGGTTATACTTGCCATCTCCGGTTCCGTAGGCGAAAGCTGTGATCCGGCCTGCCGGATCGGGTGGCGGCGGCGTCTAGCGTCATGAACTTCTTGAAGGCACCAACCTGAAGCAGCTCCTTTTCACAACAGTGTCCATGTTACGTCTGGTTGTGTGTGTGTGTTCGCGTGGGTGTGTTGTGTGTTGTGCTAGTGTGTGGGATGGTGTGTGATGGGCGTGTTGTGTTGTGTGTCTGTCGGATCGCTACGGGTTCTTATCCAGTTTTTCTTCTTATATAATGAAGCGCAACTCTCCTGTGTTTTCGAATAAAAGTTGTAAATCACGCCCCTATATGCGGTATCAGTACCTTGATATGAGAGATCTTAATAGTACATAGAAAATCCCTTTAAAAGTGCTCCATATTTTATTCAGGGAATTGCCAATTTGCCAAGGTTAGCCTAGACAAGTCACATAATCCCCGGAGAATCATCGGAAAGGGATGCTAGGAAATAAGGAGTTCACTGAAGATTCGCAGCGCAAAAGAAAGCAGAATGAGGTGATAAGCTCGGATATCAAACAGTAAAATTGCGCCGCCAGTAATCATTAACCCATTCATCATCCCCACAAACTAGCCGGATCACATAGTAGGCAGCAACGCCACTAAATGACTAAAACCAGAGCTTGGCGTGATCGCGAAGGGAACCAGCACCTAATCAAGCCTTGCAAGATCCTGGGAACGATATGCGTGATGACTAGGATCACAATAAGTTAGGCAAAAAGGTAAGTCGGTGTGGTGTCGGGAGAGATACCAGTGATAAAATATACTAGTAGTATGTATTTGAGATATATACTACCCAAATACAGGAATACATACATATACCTCCTGCACCTTCCAGACTCTTTACGCGTGATCCAGCAAATGGGCAGTCTGTTAATCACAAATTATTTTGGCAGTATGTTAAGCACACATTAGAACATTGAATTTTCTAGTTGATCTGGTTGAAGCACTTTTCTTGTACCACAGTTCTTGTATTCCCCAGAGTCGTCACGAGAATTCAGGAGAACGCATTTCATCAGTTTAAACGCACACAATAACAATAAAGCACTATAGCCACGGTTGGGAGACCTCTATAGCCGCGGGTCAACCCCAACCGTGGCTATGTTTGCGCTCCGTAGCCTCGCAAACAAGGCCAACCGTGGCTATAGTGTGTCACTATAGCCACGGTTGACAATGTCAACCGTGTCTATAGTGCTACAACTATAGTCACGGTTGAAGTCTTCAACCGCTCGTACGAGTGGAAATTAAAAAATAAAATAAAAAAGCACTGGACGGGCTGAACGGGCCTGCGTGACCCGCTAGCCCGCCCATTCCGGCCTCATCCACGCCGCCCACTAAGGAGCCTCCACGTCCCGTCGGGACAGGAGAGGGGGAGACAACGAATCCGATGCCCAATGCCGCCACCTAGACGTAGGAGAGGGGCGGCCCCGGATCCATCCGCCACCCATGGCACGCCAAAGAGGGGTCGGCCTCGGATCCGACCGCCTCGCCGTCACCCATGGCCCGCCGGAGAAGGGTGGCCCCGAATCCGACTGCCCCGCCACAGCCCATGGCCCGCCGGAGAGGGGGCGGCCCCGGATCCGACCGCCCTTGTCACCGCCCGTGGTCGCCGGAGAGCCGACCGCTCGGGAGGGTGTCGGTCGTCGGAGAGGGGCGAGGAGGGACCCCGCCGGAGAGCAAGGTCGATGCCCTCTCGACCCCACGCGTCGTGGCCCTGGCCTTGCCGGCGCCGGATCCGGCCGGACGATGGAGAGTGGCGGTAGTTGGTGGAGCACGGTGCATGGAGATCCGGCCACTCGGAATGCACGGTGCCGAGGAGCATGAGCATTTCGGGAGGCCGGCCGGTGGTGGAGGAGGTAGGCGCGCGACCGATTGGTGGAGAGAGAGAGAGAGATAGAGAGAGAGAGAGTTAGTGAGGAGGCGGCGGCTGGAGAGAGGAATTGAGGAGGGGAGTGGGAGTTAGGGTTGGTTGATTTATATAGACGAGTGAGTCCGTGGCGCGGTTCGTCCACTATAGCCACGGTTGGCTTCAACCGTGGCTATAGTGGCCTCAATAGCCACGGTTGAAGAAGTGAACCGTGGCTATTGTTAAAGGCCTCAATAGCCACGGTTCACTTCTTCAACCGTGGCTATAGAAGACACTATAGCCACGGTTGGTTTCTTCTCTCACTGTAGCCACGGCTCATTTTACTTGCCGTGGCTACTGGGTTTTGAGAGGCGTGGCTATAGTACCGTTTTCTTATAGTGGCACGTCCACAGTTATAGAGTAACACAACCATCTTGCACATGATGTTGCATACAAACCGAAACGGTGGGTGGTACAAGAAGGAATCAGAAAACTTTTGGGAACTCACTGGGATAGTCTCTCCAGGTTCAGTTCGGGTGTTCCTGAAATAAACCTTACGAGAAACCAGGCTTGCACTTCGCGCTATCGGCTTAGATCTCATCTTCACGTACTACAGCAGAAAAAAACTGAAAAAGCTGCATAATATGCGCAGATCGCCGCCGAGGAGAGAACACACCGGCCACGCACCGGCTGACGGAAAGGAATGTGCATTCTGAGTGGCAGCGGTGATGGCCATAATCATTCGCCGGTGAGACTGATGCTCCAGGTATCCGCTCTATAATTAACCACGGTGACTGCTTGACCGCCTTTCCGAACGCAAGTCGTCAGTCGGTTCTCATCCATTTCCATTCGTAGCCGGCGTATCTAGGCGACGTGGAGATCGCTCTGCACATTTTGATCTCTGATTGTCTCATGCCTTTCCTTGCCTATTTATACCCGGGTTTGGGTTGGGCTCGGTGCAACGCAGCCAGATCCTCCCGTTTCTGAACTAGCGGAGAGAGCCGGTAGAACCAATCAATGGCGACTAGATGCCACGCACCGTCCAAACGCAGCATGAGCAGGGCACCATCGTCGGGGAACCCGCTGCCCCGGAGGGGCCAGGTCATGGAGAGGATCGTCAAGAACATCGTCGTTGCCGTGGGCACGGCGGCGGCGCTGGCATGCGACTGCGACAGGACTGCGGCCTCTAGCGCAGGCCAGAAAGACGGCGGGGGTAAGCGGGCGTTTACCACCGCCGTGGCTGGCTCTAAGAAAAACTGAAGAAAAATTATCAAAGTTCAGAGGAAGGATTACAGTAATGTAATGCGCTCTACGTGCTTTTCAAGTTTCCGTGTCACCGACCGGATCGTATTACCTTTCGTGTTAGATTTGGTCAGGGGTGCAGCAGGTGTGGGTGAATGTGCCTTGTGCGTGTCCCCGCTTGCTATGATCAGGCGGCTTTCGTGTAATGTGTTTGTTTGCCGGTCTGTCTGTATGACATGCTGTTCAGCTTGTGATTAGGAGTGGAGCAAAAGGGGTCCGCGAGTATTGTGATAATCGGCTTATATACGAGTGTTTGTTTACTGCAAGAAGAAGAGCGTCCGTCCGTTTGCTGAGCTAGGTTGCATTTCGGCAATATAAACTACAATATACTCGCTTATTTTCGGCGATTGGGATTTGGAAATGGCAGAATAGGTGCTTGCAGAACTGGCTATGCCGCATCTGCTGCGTGTCCTGCCCAGCAACAAAGTTGATGGCGAGTCGTGCCTGGAACACGGCAGTCGGCAGCGCGCAGTGGCTCCGGGTAGCAGGGAGACGTACCACTCGCGGTATAGTTTTTGTCGAACACGCGCACCACTCGCGGTATAGTGGCGAAGTGGGCTCCGAGTCCGAGATGCTGCTGGGGAGCTTCGTACCGCTTCGATGGAAGGGTGGACGACGACAAGCTCACGGCAGGTGCACACCGATCGTTAATGCACTACACCACGGTTGATCTTTACCGACCTATATTAACTACGGATAGTCAGTCGCTAAACAATGCCCACGAACGGTTGGTTGCTAATTCTACGTACACCGATGATCGGTGGGTCGGTAAACGCCGTCGCATTTACCGTTGGATGGACGGTCGGTAAATATCAAGAATCACGTCGATCGGTCGGTCGGGAAAACGTTTCTCCCACGATGTGACCAACCCTAATGTTTTTCCCTCCCGGCCGCCTTCTACTCCCGCTCACAATCTCGCAAAAATTCCCCTGACGCGCTCTTCCTCCCGCCTCGAATCCCCGCCGAAACGACTCCAGAATTGAATCGACCTGCCCTGATTGAATCCCCACCTCCGATCCCCGTCCAGCAAAGGCCGCCGCCCCTGCATCTCCACCCCTAGCCGCCGCCCTTTCCTCCCCACGAAGCAGCAGACTGCTGCCCCTCGCCTCCGCACGGCGGAGCAGGCCGCGGCCGCCCTGTGAATCGGATCCCACCTCCGATCCCCGCCCAGGAAAGGCCGCGCCCCTGCACCTCCAGCCCGAGCCGTCGCCCTGTGATTCCCCACGAAGCAGCAGCCTGCAGGACCTCGCCTCCGCACGAATCAGCAGGTCGCGGCCTCCCTGTCCCTCCCCACGGAGCAGCAGGCAGCCTTCCCTGGCGTCCCCGCCGAGCAGCAGGTCACCACCCCTCGCCTCCCCACCAAGCAGCAAGCCACGGCTTTGTCCCTCCCTGCTCAGCAGCAGGCCGGTGCCCCTGGCCTCCCGATTGAGCAGCAGGCTGCCGCACCTCCCTGCAAGAACCAATATATTGATTTTGTGAGTTTCTGTTAAAAATTTTAGCTTTTGTTTTAAATTTCAGTTAGAACCAATATATTGATTTGCAGCTGAATGTGTATGAGAATATATTTTTTTATTGGAGGACCAATAGATGCAGCGAGCAAGGTGTTATGCATATTTGCTGCACACCGAAATAATGCTATATTATTGGGTTAAGATCTGCTTATGATAGATGAACTATTGTAGTAATAATTTGCATTTACATATTTTACAAGTCCAGTGATGTAAACATGAGTATTAATTGTCAAAATGATCTTTATGCAAGATTCTACATGCTGGTAAGCTGGACAGATCGGTAGCAAATAATTAGTTGGTGTTCAGGGTTGCAAGAAGGCATTGAAGGCTTTGGAAGTTAAGGAGAAGGTATTTCCTATATTTCCATCTTCTATCTTTTTATTTCCATGTCTTTTGGTTGCCATTCATTTCATTTTCCATAAGCGCTTGTGGGTTAATTATCAACCAAAGTATGCAGTTACTATTTTGATTGTTTCTTTATTCATATTTCATGTAAAGGTGAATGGATAAATCGTGGATCGACTGTGAAGCTAGGTACAACATAATAATTTTACAATTACTTAAATTAATGGCAGGAGTTATGATTATATTTAACATTAAAGCTGAAACTGCATGTAGGGAGTCAAAGGCATATAAACAATGGGTGAACAGTTTCCTAGCTTTTGCATTTAGAAATTCAGCGGTAGGGAACAAAATATTGTGCCCTTGCAGAAAGTGTGTTAACTCATATTGGAGAGAGGCTAGTGAAGTTAGAGAACACTTGATATGTGATGGATTCTTGAAAGGGTATAGAACATGGACCTTACATGGAGAAGCTAGTTCCTCTTGTGCGAACCAAGGTAACAATGATGTTGCTGAATTTATGGAGGAAACAAATGAAGAAGATGACATATCTGACTTTCTTAGGGACCTAGCCTGTGGTTTAGATGATAGAGGTGATATGGAAGATGATGGGTCTTCTGATCCACCTAATAAAGATGTAGCAGCCATTCATAAGTTAGCAGCCGATAACAGTCAAGAGTTGTACCCAGGGTGCAACAACTACTCAAAGCTACGGTTTCTTGTTAGGTTACTGCACATCAAACTTATTGGAGGTTGGACTGATAGAAGTTTCAATTTACTGGTAGATCTACTTGCTGATGCACTCCCTAAAGGCTCAAGCACTGCCCAAAAATTTTCATGAAGCTAAGAAATTGGTTAAATCTGTTGGTCTTGGTTACACTACTATTCATGCATGTGAAAATGATTGCATTCTCTATTGGGGGATCATTTAAAATCTACCTCTTGTCCGAAATGTAAAGTTTCACGTTGGAAATCAGAAAAGAAGAGTCTAGATGGGAAACGTGAGTACAAGGTTCCTAGGAAGGTTCTTCGTTACTTTCCTATTAAGAAAAGGCTCCAAAGATTATTTGTATCCTCCAAAACTGCAAGTCTCACGAGATGGCATTCTGCACATGGTGAAAAGGATGATGTCTTGCTTAAGCATCCTGAACAACGAATAGATGATGGTTTGCTTAGGCATCCTGCAGACTCTCCACTTTGGAAGGACTTTGATAAAGAATATCCTGAATTTGCTGCTGATAGCCGTAATATTCGGCTAGGATTTGCTATCGATGGATTTAGTCCATATAGGACTATGAATGTTAGTTATAGTATTTGGCCTGGTATTCTTATTCCTTTCAATTTTCCACCTTCCATGTGCATGAAGGATTCAAATTTTATCTTGTCCGTGTTAATTCCTGGTCGACATGCTGCTGGTAGTGATATGGATGTTTATTTTCAGCCACTTGTTTATGACCTGCTCGATATGTTTGTTAATGGTGTGAGAACTTATGATCCTTCCAAGGGTGATTTCTTTCAGTTGCGTGCTGCAATACTTTGGATCATCACTGGAGGCTAGTTGACGATGATAAGAAATATGAGCTATGGACTGATATAAAGGTAATCCCTTGTACTTCCTTTGTGCTGTTTTTCATCTTATAGATCTTTGTCATCCATGTATTGATAGCTTAATTATATGTACAACAGAACTTTTATGATATTGATGATGATGGGTTCAACTGGTTCATGCGTACTGCTGCAAGGAAGTGGAAAGAATTCAAGGCCACCATAAAGGCTTTGTATTTCAAACCTGAAATGACTATAGAGGAAGTGGGGCAAAGTCGTGATAAAAGGATTAATGATGCTGAGTGGAAGTTTTTATTCAACTATTGGTTGTCTCCTGAATTTGAAGTAAGAGTCTACTTTTATTTAATACAATGAACATGTTAACCTATATGGCATTGAATAACAAGGTTTCATGCTATGTAAGGCTCGCTCGGAAAAAGCAAAAGAAAATCGGGCGAAATTGCAGTTGCACCATACATCGAGCAAGTGTGAGCTATGCATGTTCAGAATATGACTTGGTAATATTCTGTATATACTAAGCTATTTCAGAGTTTACTTTGTTGCTGTTCTTTAATAATAACATTATGTTTCAGTCTGTGGAATTGGGACGCCCCCTCGAAGGGATGAAAACTTTATCAAAACCCACACAAGAAAAAATGGAGTACCTTCAGAGCAGGCAGCACCAATAATAGTAAGTCTTCTCCCAACAAATAGTTATAATGTGCATTTGTTGCTATACTTTTTCCTAACAGAATTGATTCATGTTAAATTTCCTAGAACCAACTGAAAGAAATTGTTGAAGAGCATCCAGATTTGAAGGAGCGAACAATTGAGGAAGGTGATGCTTTTGCTGCTGTCTGTGGAGAGAAAGAGCCAAAGGGTTATGTTCGTGTTTTTACTGCTCAAATAGCCCAAATGAATAAATACTGCTCAAATATAAGTGATGAGGTTTATACTGCAACTACAACTAACTAGTACCAATTTAGCAAAAAAAAATTGTGTGTTATCGGACACCTCATGACCAAGACCCACAAAGTGCCCATATCAGTGATGTAAAAGCTCTTATCTTAGTTCTTCATTTCTGCCATCCATTTACTGCATGCACATATTGTGTTTCTCTTTCTGTAGAGCATGAACTGATTTCTTGACATTTTCTTTTTCAGGAACTATTGGCTAGTGATAGCTACTTAACCCATCGTGACTTCAAGCTAGTGTGACTAGAATAACCGTCATGTACATGCATCCTTTGTAGTGGATGATTTTGTAGAAATGGTTAACGGGTATGCGGTGTGCAACATGGTTGCTCCACTTTTGTAATAGAACCTAGGTGCTATTTACTATCATGAGCATTTGGTGTTCCATTTTCTAATGTGACAAAAACTTGAGAGTTCAAGCTTTTTGCTTTGTGACACTTATGGTCTATGAATGTCATTTCAACTAAATCATTTACTTTGGGCTGTATGAAAATCGTGGTATATTGTGTTGGTATGAGTGCTAAATGGTTGTGCTAAAAATTATCGATGGATAATGATTTCTGAATTACTGATTAATAATAATGATTGATGGTTCTCTTGTGATTAGTGGGTGCCTGGTAGCAACCTACGGTTGGTCGGTAATTCAACTAGTAGCGTCCATCTATCGGTCAGTAAAGAGTCATCTGTATCGACTGAAGGTTGGTCGCTAAATGTAAGTCGGTCGGTAATTCTTTTACCGACACAGCTTACACCGACCGTCCACATAGGTCGGTAAAGCTATTTAGCGACCGACTGTAAGTCGCTTAAGGCGTTTTTAGCGACCAACCGTTAGTTGTCTAAAGTGAACCGTGGTGTAGTGATGGAAAGGCGTGATTAATGGAAAGCCAAATTGAAGAGTAATGGCAAAGAACACGAACAATAAAGTAAAACGCCATGGGTTTTCTTTCATCCCGCCTTTTCCTATCCAAATTTTGATCTAAATAAATGTTAACTTTTACAGGCTATTTCTGTTTGAGCGGGCTTTCCTGTTTTTTGTACGGAAAATCGCCAAAAGCCTGCAGGGAACGTTGGAAGATTCCAGTCTCTCTTTCTCTGGAAGAGAAAAAAGAAAAATAATTTCCGATTAAACTCCTCGCCGACCGGGTGGCATCCATATCCGTCGATCGAAACTTTCGGCCGTTGCACAGAACTGCATAGACACGTTCAGATGATTAAGCTGGAGATTTAGTCATCTTATTCGCCAATATATCTCAAATGAAAATTTAGCCTTGTTGTTATGTACGGTAGCAAACACATCTCCAAAAAGGACTACATGATAAAATGGCACATTGCAAACATCAATGACCAAAACACCAGGCATCATTCACTGAGCATTACTAGATCAAGGTATAATTATCATAAAAATCAATCCCACTTGCATATATGTTGTTCCTACTTGGAGCCCAAAAATGGAGCAATACTTCTCAAAGACATTCCAGAGTATTATGATGTGCCCTCGCCAGGTTCTCGTATCTGAATGGAAGTTCTCGCCAGGCTTGCTTCAAGGTCCAATTCATCATCAACACGGATTCATCATCATCATGCTCCTCAACATCGATACCATTGGATGCTGACGAATTTGGGCCAGCATCCTGACTTTTTTTCGTCTACAGCATGGAAGCGAAAATATACGCATCAGGAGGAATTATTTCAAGTAAGCAAACCACAAACACTCTTCATTTTGCAATAGTAAGCATTGAACTGTAGAGAAACAGGAAGCAATTCATTTATCAATTGAAAATCATCATAGCAAATAAGACATGCATTGATTCAAAATCTTTGTGGTAGAAAATAGTAGTATTATTCATTGTTAAGTGAATGAATCTCCCTTTGCATCCTGTAGGTGACAGAATCTACTAGGAATAAGATACTTCTTTGGGGTTCTTGAATGCATCCAAAGATTATCTATCCATCTAGTTCTTAATATATCAAGACAAAAACAATAAACCTATGGATTCATCTAGTTGCCTAGTAAGAATGGTTACACTGTTACAGAGACTAAATTCCATAATAACACTCCTTAAAAGAGCTACAAACTGAGCCATTTCAGATGTTTTAACGCACAAAGAGAATGGAAACATGGGGGACTCCACGTTAAGACCAAGACATCATGCCCAAAAAATCTGAGGTAGCAATAGCCACTTGTTTTGGGCACTATGGATACAAAACATCTATGGAAAAGCCATGAAACCTACTCAATAGTAAGCATTATCAGGAAACAAAGATAATTATTTTTTACCGGCTCTTCGTTAGCCTCTGAATCTTCATGTCTCTCATAGACTTCATATGCTTCAGCATCATCCACAAAGACACTTGCATCAGCCATGAACAGCTCACAAGCACTGAAAACAAGAACATGTATCATTAAAATAACTACTCTGAGGGCATAAAACAATTAACTAATAAAAAGAAAAATTACCTCATGCAGTCATTTTTAGCTCTTTCTGCCCTAAAGGCAGCTTGGCCGGCTTCTCTCTTCTACCTTCTTTCTCTTCCATTCCATGACACTTGCATCCATACTGTTTCTTCTCCACGGCATCAAGAAAGTACTTACAAACCTACAGTACAAAAACATAACAATATTATTGTCCTATTTAATAAGGTAAGTATAGTATTTCACTGCTGAGATGGGGGTGGCCGGGGTAGAGGCCATAGCCCTCGGACCCAATAAGCTGACGTAGTCCAGCATATCGCCGGCCAGTACTCGCCACCCAATAAGCTGAACTAGATCCTGCGCCAGCGAATCCCATTGTGGCGCCCCCTGGGGTGAGGCTGAGATGCTTGGCTGCGCTATCTACGGCCGCCATGCGAGCACGGTCCGGAGAGGATGGGGAGGTGCGAGGGAGAGGATGGGGAGGTGCGACCGTGCGAGGGAGGAGGCGGCGGACGGTGTGGCGAGGAAAAGGAGAGGTGTGACGGGAAGCCAAGAGGGGATTTTTTATTTTATTTTTTTGACAGGAAGAGAAATATTGGGGAAGTGAACACGAGTCGGGAAAGAAAATTGTAGTCTACTTGTAATCGGCATCAAAACTTTGCTCATAATCGGCAACGAAAAAATTGAAGTCTGTTATTCACAGTAGCAACATATCTCCAACAAGGATTACATAATGTAAAAGGGCACATAGAAAACATCAATGACCACGACACCAGGCGTCATCCACTGAGCATTACTCATTCAAGGAAGCTAATGATCATATAATTATCATAAAAATCAATCCCACATGTATCTATGCTCCGTCTCTTCTGTTCCTAAAGGGACTATAGATCAGCTTGGAGAGCCCAAAAATGGAGCAGTACAGTACTTCTCAAAGACATTCCAGAGTATTACTGCTCAACATGATGTGCCCTCGCCAGGTTCTCGTATCTGAATGGACGTTCTCGACAGGCTTGCTTCAAGTTCATTAAGTTCATCAAGGTCCAAATCGTCATCAACATCGATATCATCATCATCATCATCAGGCTCCTCAGCCTGCTTACCATTGGATGTTGATGAACTTGGGCCAGCATCCAGGCTTTTCTTCGCCTGCAGCACGGAAGCAAAAATATACACATCAAGACAAAAAATATTTTTGAGTAAACAAATCACAAACACTAGTCATTTATAGCAATGTTGTAAACACTGAACTGTCCAGATGAAACATTTCACTTAGCAATTGAAAATCATCGTAGCAAATAAGATATGCATTGATTTTAAATCGTTGTCGTAGAAAGCAAAATCCACCCATAGAGTAGCATTATTCAGAGTTAAGTGAATGGATTTGCATCCCGTAGATGACAGAATCTGCTAGGAATAAGATACTTCCTTGGGGTTCTTGAATGCATCCAAAGGTTATCTATTGATCTAATTCTAGATATATCAAGACAAAATCAATGGGCCTGCAGATTCATCTAGCTGCCTACATTAGGGTTAAACTGCTATAGAAGTTAAATGCGATTAAATTCCATAATAGCACTCCTTAAAAGAGCTACAAATATGAGCCATTTTCAGATGTTTTAATGCGCAAAGAGAATGGTAACATGGGGGATTCTACGTTTAAGACCAAGACATATGGAACAAAACATAACACTTGACACCTACTCAATAAAAAGCATTATCAGGAAATGAATATAATTATTTTTTACCGGCTCTTCGTTAGCCTCTGACTCTTCGTGTCTCTCATAGACTTCATATGCTTCAGCATCATCCACAAAAACACTTGCATCAGCCATGAAGAGCTCACGACCACTGAAAAGAAGAAAATGTATCAATAAAATAAGTACTCTGAGGACATAAAACAATTTAACTGACAAAAAGGAAAATCACCTCATGCGGTCATTTTTAGCTCTTTCTGCCCTCAGGGCAGCTTGGCCAGCTTCTCTTTCCTCTGCCTTCTTTCTCTTCCATTCCATGAACAATTCAGTAGTCATTGGGGTTGTCGTCTTTGTCTTTTTGCGCTGTCAAATTGACACAACAAGAAATAATATAAGCTAATAGTTCTAAAAAAAGCTTCAATATTGCATCTAAGAATGAAATTGATCTCTATCTACCTCATTTTCAATCTCATCTTCAATAGCTATCTTTTCACTCTCTTCCTCTAGTAAGGCCTTCATTTGGGATTTTAGTACATATCCAGGCGGAAGAGCATGCCTGTAGTGGCAATCTTTCCCACCATTTGGGCAAACCCAAAACCACCCATACTGTTTCTTCTCCACGGCATCAAGAAAGTACTTACAAACCTAGAGAACAAAACATACAGCAAAATTATTGTCCTATTTAACAAGGTAAGTTTAGTATTTCATTGCTGAATATGAACTTATATCAGCAGAAAAGGTCAAATAAAATGCTGTAAAGACAAAAGGAAAATATCAAGTTTCTGAAAAGCATACAAGGTATGCGACAGAATGAAACAATACGTTTAGTTATATAAAAATCTTGAACAGAGTTACAATAAAAACAGCACAAAATTGCAGATGCCAATGCATCCTAATATGGTATATTTTTTAGACACGTTCATTCACTTTGAGTATGGCAGGCATATAGTTTGCCTAACAACTATAAGGAACGTAACCTCTTATAAATCTTTGCAGTGATAGCTAGTGTGTTAAGTAAATTGCTTAATAATGATGTTGCCTCCCGAATGTTTCAACAGGAAAACTAGCCAAGATGTCGACATAATTCTGTATAATCTAAGCCTGAATCCTTGATCAGCAGAAAAAAATTAACACACCAAGTACAAGAGAGCTACCAATGTGGCAAACAGACAGGAAAAGTTGCATAGGACAAATATAATAAATACCTACAAGATAGTTTATAGTAAGTACAAATCAAGGATAAAAGACAATTTTACTGTAAAGAACTAGACATTGATTGTATAATAGGCTTTGGGTAGTCATTAGTGCATACAATATCAGTTGGTTTGTTCTGCTGATACTCTGTCCTTTTTGATTCAACAACCTTCTCGAGAGTCTCCTGATCCCAATCCTCCATAGTTTCTGGCCACAACAGAAATATATCAATTTCTTATCCAAAAGAAAATGAACTCTTCTGACAAACAAACACAAAATAGGGCACAATAATCAAACTATATTTGTCTCTTACCCGCATCACGCTTGTCCGTGTAAATATCAATCTTTTCACCCTTCCTCTGGACATTCAGATCATGTGAGAACTTGCACTTAAAACCCTTCTGGCACTGGCCAACCTTGAAGAACTCACACACAATTGACTTGGGATCAACACCTGCAAAACAGAATTAAGGTGTCACCAGAAAACCAGAGTAGCAGCCGCAACACCACAAATTTTTTTATCCCAAATTCATCCTGATAATTTTGCTACATTCATGTGCTTTTTATCCCAAATTCATCCTGAAAACTTTGCTACATTCATGTGCAGGTAAAAGAGACTAAAGTAGCTCACATTCCACAATGAAAAACTTACACTGAACAAAAGAAACTAACATATCAATAAAATGACACAAAAACCATGCAACTTCTTTTTCATGTACTTGAATGGTATTGAATGGAGAGCTTGCAACACCTACTAATTTCGAATACAAACCGACACGGACTACATAGTATATCTTACTAGCTAGGATAGGACTAATCAAGATGCCTAAGCAGAAGGAGAAGAAGCCATACCAACGGGGACCTTGGGCTGGCTGACGGCGACCTTGAATAGATCATTAAGCTCCTTCTCACGTGCCTTCTCCTCCTCTTTCTTCTTCTGCGCATCCACATCCACAGAAAAGAAACAAAACATCAGAAGAGCAAAGCAGTCGGATAAGGCGAAGAAAAGCCCGCGCGGGGTCCGATCTGAATGCTCTCCCTTGCCTTGGCGGCAGTCTTCGACGGGTCGGGCTTGGGCTGGACGGCCTGGTGCAGGGACTGGACGTACTTCTGCACGTTCTTGCTCTTGTTCTTGTTCTTGAGCCCGAACGTCTTGTCCTCCACGATCTTCTGCTTCTTGGCCAGTTCCGCCTTCGACGGCTGCGCCTTCTTCGGCGGCATCCTGTCCGGCTGTTTCTCGCACTCGCGGGCGTTGGGGATTGGGCGGCGGAAGGTGGGAGGCGGCGACGGGAGGGTTTCTTGGGTTTGGGGCTGGAGGAAGGGGAAGGCGGAGGCGAGGAGGAAGTTTCTAGAGATGCAGGTGATTGATCTCTTGCTGATGTGGGTAGCCGGAATTGGATGATGACCGGGTAGTTGTTGGGCCTCCAGAGAGGGTTTGGAAATGGGCTTTTGGGCTTGGCCTGGCTCAATTCATTTTATGCTTACGTTACGTGACAGACCAGATCCACCTCAGATTTGCTCTTACATCCATATGCTTTTATCTGTGTCAACGTGGCAAACCAGGTTCACCGAACCCACTGGACTGTGTTCGCTCGGCATCTGGACCGTAGATTTCAGAGAGGCCAGCAACCAAACCCTAGACATCAAACCCACCGAGTATAAATTGCTTCACCATCCCAAACCCGCATCTCTCTTACTAGCCGCCGCCGCCGCCGCTCCCAGCCCGTGCCCCCGCCGCTGCTGCCACCGCCGCCGAACCGCCCCTCCTCGCAGCGTTCCCGAACCCTTCGTCAACATGGGGTACTTGGTCTCTCATCTCCGTACTCTTGTGATCTGTTTTGTGATGTTCTAATCCCTTGGCGATCTAGCACTCTGTTGTTGTTTGGCATGTTTGATATTAACATAGTTTGCTTCTCTTAATAATACCATGGTCAGCTTCGTATTTTGTTGCTTTTCCTTGAGGGTGCTACTCAGCCCTGATATCTGGTTGAGAATGAGTTTAAGTTACTTTGACGAAAGCAAGCTTATTGACGGTCCAGTGCTGATCAGATTACAACGTCAGTGCTAAACATAATCATAAGCGATATCAATCCGTTGCTGCTGCGCATTGTCTTTCTGGGTTCAAGTTTCTTGGATCTATGAAGTTATGCGTGGTAGCATACATTTAACTCGTTGCTTTATGACATTTCAAGGATTCGTCCTTTGTGTCCATCATAGCATTATGAGTTAATAAACCTGGAATGCAGTTCTTGATTTTGTCCTATATAATGTGTCATTGTCATCAATAGTCTTGTAAAGATCCCTAGTGCGTTGAGTTGTATAATGCTAGTCTTGTCAGCAATCAAGTTATAATTCCATTTCAAGGATTATTTGTTACTAGCTTTAGAATGATGGTTTGGCCGCAGTTGGTTCGTTTGGCACGAAGCATGCTTTCTAGTCTCACAGTACATCTGAATGTCACCTTTTTTGTTATTATTCACCAAGTGCACTGTAAGGTTATTATGTTATGATATAGATAGACAGATAGCCGCTAGCCCGCATACTGCATTGGATTCAGTATCAACTGTGGTGTTTTAGGCCATGAGTATTTTTCTGTTTTCGTTTAGATGTGAACCTTGTTTATCTTTCTTGTACAGGAAGACACGTGGTATGGGAGCTGGTCGCAAGTTGAAGACCCACCGCAGGAACCAGAGGTGGGCTGACAAGGCTTACAAGAAGAGCCACTTGGGCAACGAGTGGAAGAAACCCTTTGCAGGGTCGTCTCACGCCAAGGGCATTGTTCTTGAGAAGATGTAAGCAGAACCTGATTATTTTTCTTCACATATGTTTTTGTGAACTTGTGCCTAATATGCACTGATTCTATTTGCAGTGGTATTGAGGCCAAGCAGCCTAACTCTGCTATCCGTAAGTGTGCCCGTGTCCAGCTTGTGAAGAATGGCAAGAAGATCGCTGCCTTTGTGCCAAATGATGGTTGTTTGAACTTCATTGAGGAAAATGTATAACCTTCATCTTGCACTCTTGTGTATGACATCTATATGCAGCAGGAGCATAATATTATTCCTCTTTCTTTGAACTCCAGGATGAGGTGCTGATTGCTGGATTTGGTCGTAAGGGTCATGCTGTGGGAGATATTCCTGGAGTCCGGTTCAAGGTCGTCAAGGTCTCTGGTGTGTCTCTGCTTGCCCTTTTCAAGGAGAAGAAGGAGAAGCCAAGGTCTTAGATTGTTCTTGCATCTTGATCAGCGAAGCATGGAATAGAAAGTTTGAAAGCTTTAGATGTTTGAGAATGGTTCCTTGCTTATGTTTACACTGAAATTGTTAACTTAAGATTGTGTTGGTGAAAACCATTTCTTGTCAGACTTCCCCTGTGTTAAGAGAATAGTACTATCTTGAGTTTTGGTCGCCCAGCTTGGGATTGCAATTTTGCCTTTACCCATTCATACTGTAGTTTTGTGTTCTGTTTGGGGCATGGACTGCTCAACTCATGCTCTACTCTGCAGGTTTTGGTGAAAACCATTTCTTGTCAGACTTTCCCTCTGTTAAGAGAATAGTACTGTCATGACTCTTGGTCTCCAGTTTGGGATCGCAGATTCGCCGTTTTCCTTTACTACCCATTCGTGCTGTAATTGTGTTCTATTTTGGGCGTGAAGCCATGAACTCCTCAACTCATGAGCTCTACTCTGATCCTGTTGTTGACTAGCACAATTGCTTATGAGGAAGTGATTAGTTATTGCATAATTGATGGTTTGACTAATAAACAGTAGGTTTTACGAAGTTCAGCATGAATATGCATCTTAATATAGGTTGTGATGTGATTTGTGAAATCTTCATTGTGATCAAATGGGTTGTTTTGATCGCCAGCTGCGCCAGCATAAATTAGAACTCTCTTGAAATTTCGACTACCGTTTTTCTTCTTCACCATGATTGTGCTATGTTTCCTTGTGTTGTCACCGGATCGTTTCCGGGATCCTGGTAAAAGTTTGCCATGATAGGGTGCATGATTTGCCTGTCACTTATGCTGTCCCTCAAAAAACGTTTAACATCTGCAAATTTGAGCGATATAGCCAACAAAATTGGAAAATAAGAAAAAGAAAAGGTCCCAGTGGAATAAAGAAAGAAAATAGCTCGGTCCGGGTCCACCGACAGCAGGAGCATGGTCCTGGTGGGCCCGGGCCCCACTCACCACCGCGTCCGTATTGGCAACTGACGAACGGCCCGGATCCCCGGCTTCCTCCATCGCACCCACCCGAACCGCCTCCCCTTCTCCAGCGTCCGATCCCCATTCCCCACCTCTCCTCCTCTCTCCGCGGCCACCCCTCTCTCTCCTCCCCCTTCTCTCCCTCCCCGCCTCCGCGCGCGCGCGCAAGTTTTTTATAAGGTACGTACGGCGCGTCGACACGCTGCCCTCCTGCCACCTGCCGTCTCCCGGCGGCGCCGCCGAGAGCTCTGACGGGATCGATGTTGTTGTGTGACCTCGTGTTGGTGGATCTAGGGTTTTTGCTGGGGAGGCTTCCCGGCGATGGCGGATGACAGCGGGAGCCACGAGGGCGGCGGTGGAAGCGGAGGGGTTAGGGAGCAGGATCGGTTCCTGCCCATCGCCAACATCAGCCGCATCATGAAGAAGGCCGTCCCCGCCAACGGCAAGATCGCCAAGGACGCCAAGGAGACCCTGCAGGAGTGCGTCTCCGAGTTCATCTCTTTCGTCACCAGCGAGTGAGTTGAGACTGACCGGTAGCGTAGCCCCTTTGGCCTTGGATCGGGTTTGCTTCGTTTCCTTTCCTTGAATGCTTCTTTTGTTGATTCTGATCTGGTTTCGGTGGCGGCGCGTTCAGGGCGAGCGACAAGTGCCAGAAGGAGAAGCGCAAGACCATCAACGGTGACGATCTGCTCTGGGCGATGGCCACGCTCGGATTCGAGGAGTACGTCGACCCCCTCAAGAACTACTTACAAAAGTACAGAGAGGTGAGTAATGTTTCGTTGTGTAGATGTGGATCCCTTTCCAAAAGTATGTTTTGATCTCATGACGATTCTGTATCCGCTTGCATAATCTCTTCCGTGGATTGCGGGTGGTAATTGCAGATGGAGGTATGTGACCCTGATACACTTCTCCTTGTGTACCTTTGTTCCCCATCTGTATCTGTATTTAAAGTTTTAGTGATAATTTTTAAGACGAATGAATGAGGCAGATTCCTAGAACTTGGTATGCCAATCCCTTTTACAGTGCAAACACATTGTACTTTGCTTTGGCACGAACTCTACACAACAACAAAATCTTTCGTCACGAATTGAAACCCTCATAATCCCAACACCCCCTGTGGTCTGTACCATCTAGGAAATATACATGATGTCCCGAAAGCTTCATTCACTGAAGCTGCCAAAATTCACAAGCTTGGAACATATGGTAGTTCTCGTTACAATGCAAAGCTTCTGTGCTACGTCGTGCAGTTGCTGTGAACAAGTTAATACCTTCATGTACTATTTGCATTTTTGCATACCATAGATCATAACTATTTTTCCTATTGTTTTGTGCTAGGGTGATAGTAAGTTGTCTACTAAGGGTGAAGGCTCTGTAAAGAAGGATGCAATGAATCCCCACGGTGGCACAAGCAGCTCAACTAATCAGGTTAGCATGTGTAATTTGTATTACCCTCCTCAACTCCTCCCAGTTATGCTTGAAGCTGACTTCCTCGTGATTCTTGTAGTTAGTTCAGCATGGAGTTTACAATCAAGGGATGGGCTATATGCAACCTCAGGTAATCATATTTACTTATTTCGTCATTAAAATAATGGTATAGTTCATCTGAGGCTATATGTGACACAAATATTCCAATAATTTGCTGACACGTTTCTTTTCCCCTTTTGCACTCTCAGTACCACAATGGGGATGCCTGAATGGATAAACTGAAGACGACAGCAGTTTTCTGGTACTGCTACTTCCTGAATTTTTTTCTCTTTTATCCATGTATAGATGTAGATGATCTACCACTCTAGTACATATCTTTCATGTGAAACACAAATGTCTGGCCTTAAGATACATGTATTATGCTTCTTTTCTTTGTTCTGATAACATTTCTGTTTCTCCAGTGGTTATCCATTTACCAAGGAAATTGCCCCCGCATTGGGTCCATGTTTACTGGCAGATAACTGAAGCACCTTAAAACGGTGTTTGACATTGTGATGGCTGCCTCAGATGTAAATTGCTTCCATCAGAATAGATTATATGGATTAGTGCTTGCTTTTGTCTGTAAATTCCGAATTGTTATCTTTGCCATTTTTTCAACCTTTGACAGTACATTTGTATTATGAAGCATGAATCTATAGTAGTGATCCTAGGCTCAAATAATGCTGATTAACATATAATTTCTGTTATTTCCGTTTTCTCAAACGAACACTTTTGTTCGGGTTCCTCTGAATGTGAGGCTCTCGTCTGAATCTCGAAAGCATCTTTGTTCAAGACGGGAGAGTTTTATTTTTCGAAAATTGAGCAGGCGCACTGCTCTTTCATTTAAGGAGCAAAGTTACAAAATTCATTACATTGGATTACATTTCAAAAGAGAAAAGCACCTGAAAGCACTTCCAAACATCCTATTATCATGTCGGAATCTACTCCTTTTCAGCTCGGTTGCCACAAGCCATCTTTCTTAGCGTGATATCCTCCTCTATCATGTTGAAAATTTGTCTTGGTTGCATTATGCTGTGTTGAAAAATTCGAGATGCGAGAGTTGCAACCCGCAGCTTTATAGCCAGTACCAGTACAGGCATTTACACCGGTGTATTGGGCCTATTCTGCATGGGCTCTGAAAAAAGGAAGTTCTATTTACCTCATCTAATTATTACCGTAGTTCGTTTTTGTCCATTAATTACAAAATCGGGTAGGATAACTCTCTTAGCTTTTAATACGGTTCACTTTTCCTCTTGGCTGATGTGGCACTATGGGGCTCACCATTTTTTATTCTCATTTTATGATGGTTTTTTCTTCCAAACTTTAGGTTTCGGAGCTTAGAAAATTATGGAAATTTCAAATTCAAATTAAATTTGATATTAAAAATTTCGAAATGTCACTTTGTTATTGCAAATTGGATATTCTTTTTAATTCAAAATTTATTTCAAATTTAGAAAAGTTGTTCTTTAACTTACGATGTAATATGGGTGCAAAATTTTTCATAATTTTTATGCTTTATAAGCTAAGTGAAGGAAAACCATCATGAAATGAGAAAAAATATATAAAAAGATGACATGAAACATTGACAGGTGGGCCCCATAGTGCCACATCAATCAATAGCACTATCAAATCATCTATGGAGGAAAAATGATACGGTATTAAAAGTCGAGGGAGTCATTCTACTCAGTTTTGTAACCGAGAGACCAAAACCAAACTACCGAAATAGTTAGAGGAGGTAAATAGGACTTCTTCCTCTGAAAAATTCTTAAGTTAAAAGGATGGAAAGTTTTTCTTTGCCCTTACGCTTTTTTGTTCTTTTTAGCGTATGTTTCGGTTCATATATTGCCAATTCCTTTGTGGTTAGGTTCTTTCTTCTTTTCTTTTTTTTTGAGGGCAAGTGGTTAGGTTCTTTCTTCTTTTTTTTTTTGAGGGCAAGTGGTTAGGTTTTTCTCCTCGTGATAATAAGGCCAAATTAGTTGACGTATACAGAGCAATATTAGACGCTTGACAAGAGACATTGGCCGGTTAAAGAGGTATATGAAGCTTGTAGATGTTTGACTGCTGAAATATAAATATTTGCATATCTCACAAGTATGAAGTCAGACTATTGTGCCAAAGCTTTTACTTTATGATTAAGTTTATTTTACTCCGTAAATATAACCAAAGTTTGGATAACTCTCAATTTGTTTCCATTTTTTTAATCAAAAAATATTTTATACTTTGAATAGTTACTCTAATTTTGATTTGCTAATATGAACTATGAAAACGAATGAACGGCGTATATTGTCCGACATGACACTATTCATGTGCCTTTTTTCCTTTTTATACATCTCTTGAGGTGCCCGACACAATCTCAACATGCCACGTTGCTAGGTGATCACATTCACCAATCACCGTTACGATCGCATTCCTTTCCAGCTGTAAGTGCCATCGTGTGAGTAGAGGAAAATGTCAACACATAAAAGGTATGGGAAGTGTTTCATATACGTCTGCACTATCCGACCGAGCCTTCCGAGTAGTGCAAATTCATATGTATTACTACCTTCTAATCTGTTGTTATTTGCATTGGTTGTATAACAGTGTTTAAAAAGTATATCTATTTGTTACATCGAAAAGCACATGTGATGTGGGATAGAGTTGTCTGCCTAGACAATTATAGTTATGTGGCATGTTAATCCATTTGCCACGTTGCATAACACGTGTGATAGTTTGGGGACAATTTCAGATAAATCGGGATTAGAATACATACAGGTATAAACTAGCCTTGTTTAACAAACAATACAGGTAAAACAATCCAAACGACTGATGATGGATTTATGTAGACTTCGGTGATACTTAAAATGATTTATTCTTAGCCATGCCTCCATAAGCATAAAAAACAAGAAATAAGAACAAACTATTTTCCTATTTACCCACAATCTCTTCTGCTTTAAAGACATCATCAAGATTTAGTCCATCTGTAGGACAAGTGACATCGACCATTAGATTAGTTAGCAAACCTGATTTTTACTACTCTGTTTTCTTAGTGTTGTCGTTGGGACATAGAAGCGTACCTCATTTCTAGTTCTCTTCCGCTGTCTGAAACGACAACAAATACGGACCAGAGGGAGTACGGCATTACGTCAAACATGCACTGAGCAGCATTTAAAAGAATAAGTACAACAGAGTTATTTCGGTTGAAAACCAATACAGTTAAACATTTTTCATGCCTTTTTTCCAGCCTGGGCACAATAATCCCAAAAGAATCTATTTTCCATTTATAAGTGGTACAGAGCAGTCACTTTGGTAAAATTTTAAAACTAAAGTAGGCAGAACAAATCTACATTCTATCTTTTTTGTTAGCAACTATAATCTGCATCTCGTTGTAGAAACTGTACGATGAACCTTGCCCTCTACAATATGGCGGTGAACTTACAAAATCTCCTGCCCCAACGCTGGCAGTCTCAGCTACGACTGCACGGATGCGCTAGGAAGAAGTCCGGCGGTCTGACAAAATGCTGTGTATCGGGGGAAATGATCCCATTCCCATGTCACCCATAAAGTTCCACTCCTGTGCTCCAAAAAATGCAAGAAATAAGCTCAATCTCTTCATGTACTGCCTTTAACATGGATTAGTCCTCGTCATCTGCTAGCAGAGCAAACGAAAATGGCTTGAATTTGTAGCCGTCCCCATGGTAGAACTTGTTCATAAACTCAACCCAATGCAGACGCAGTGCATGCAGGAAAGCACTCAGTGATTCCATCCCGAGCAATATGAAGCCAGTAGCAAAAGCGAAGACTACAAGTCCAACTAACTTGACGATAAGGCTGTCATACCTATGAACAATAGAGTGAAATTTGACCTAAGCACTTGTTGGGTTTCGCCCATCATTATCAAATATAAGAGGAACAGTCATGATATACGATTAATTGGGGATAACTTTGTTAAATTTAAATGGAAGAAAGCTGCTTACCCCCACGCAAGTACCAGTAGCTTCTCATAGAAAACTGTTGATAACTCTGAATGAGCCAAGCTGAAACATACGAAAAATATATACAACTTAGGATCTGAACCTGGAGGATTATACTTCGCAGAAAAGCATCACAAGAGGCAAACCTCAGGGCCCAGAGTCGAAGATAGGATGCAGTATTTGAAACTGCACCAAGTACAAACTCAATGGAGTGTATCATTTGATGCACGAAAACTTCACTAAAATTGAAATCATCATGACGTGCTCGAGCAGAATCAGGTTCAGAATCTGGATCCATTTCAGATGTCCCTAGGAAACGGTAGGTGTGACCCTGAAACCTCTGTATCAATGTGAAGAAAATTTAGTAACTCGTTAGATCACTCAAAACCAAGGTTCATTGCTTAATTCCATTAAAAAACATGTTCACTGTTTAATCAAGGAAAATAGCATATTAGTTTTTTTTAAAGCACTTATAATTCACTTGAAATTCTACAAGAGTGGAACTATCTACTCTCCATGAATTCGAGGGATCCCCTAATGCAAAAGGACTAGCAAGATAGCAAACAATTTAGCATAAAAAATTGGCTAATATGCTGCTCTCCAAGAATATTTTTTCATAACTTAATACCTCCTTATGAAGTTTCTTCAAGATAAAAGGCTTTGGGAAGAGCATCCATGGAACGGCAACAAGGGCCAGAAGCAACAAAAGTATCTACATGAGCAAAGCTGATAAGTTAGTGTTCAAAGGATGCTATAAATACATGGTAATCATTTTCTATGGTTAAAGGGAACATCATATAACCTGGAGTTCCTTTTGGCCCCAGAACAGTTGATTTTCTCCAAGATCTCCAGCAGGATCGAGGAACATATATATCATGACATGATATAGATCAGCTTGAGAGCCCGTGCACCACTTGATGAGAATCAGGAGTGCTAAGTAACCGAAAAGGCTATTCAGGAATATCATCTGAGGAATGAATTGATACCTGAACAAGTTCACATAGTTAAAAATTGATGCACCTTTACCTCTAATTTGGCTGCATCCAAAGAGAAGGTACAAAGTAACGTACAATACCTTATGTCAAGGACATTTCCATGGAACTTAGCATCAAAATAACTCAATACAATCCCCAAGTTCATCTGGGCCACACCCATCAGTATAGACATCTTCATCTTCAATGAATTTAGAAAGGGTAGCTCAGATCGACTTCCACGCCAGCTTGGATCGACTCCAAAAGGATAGGGATCACGGACTTTGATGAGACCAGCAGTATATGCATCACTGAAGAACACAGATTAGGTGTCAAATTTTTTGGAACAAAATGCTCAATTCACGCATTTTAATGTGGCAAAAGAAAGCAATACTGTACTCATACATATGTTGTTTTGAAGTGTTTCTTATTGGTCTTAGCATGTGTTTAATCTGTACTTTTAATTAACTTTGTTGTTGTTGTTTTTTTTGCGAAGGGTACTTTTAATTACCAGCTGCTAGTCTAGCAGTAAAGTGTGTTGCAAGTAGAGGTTTCTTCCTTGTCCTAGCATTGCTACATGAAAAACAGTTTTGAATCTCTGGACCTTTAGCAGAACTGACTAATACTTCAGTTGTATGAATCCATTATATTAAATGTATAGCTCTTTGATATTGCAGAAAAAAGGTGATGTGAACACTTCAAGTACTTGATAAATTTATCATGTATAACCAAACATCGAAATCTTTGATGGTTTAAGATACGAAACAGATACTAGCTCATTCACACAGCAAATTGAAGTTACAGCAATTACAACCATGGAAGATAATGTAAGCCAATAAAAGTGAGATTTCGATCCAGCAACCAGCATAACAAAATCGCTATCAACAAATAGTTGAGCATAGCTGAGATATTTAAAATAATGTACAACAATTTATCCAACAAAAAGAAGCATCATCATAAGACATACCTGCAGCTTTTTTCACGGCACTCATATGCAGATTTTCCAAATATATGGAATGGAACTGAGAAGAACTCATTATATATAAGACCACAGTATATTGAGAATAATGACATCAGAAGAATAACATAGCGTCCACCAAATGCCATCTCCATAAAGCTCCCAAGCTTCTGAAATACGTAAGAGGTAGCGATTTAATAGCAGGCTAGGAGGATAATCCAAGTAGTATGTAAATATTTATCTATTAGAATTTTCAGCTTGTAGGTGATATGTAATAATTAATTGAGCATTGAGCACTTAATTGTGTGGATGCCGTAACATTTCATTTATCGAAAGACAATACAGGATTAGTATGTGATGACTATACCAAATAAAGAAAATGGTTCAATTTCAATCAAAGATACCTGGGATGAAAGTTTCTTCTCGCAAGTATAAGAACCAAAGCTCCTAGTAACAAACATATTCCATGACCCCAATCTCCAAACATAACAGCAAAAAGAAATGGGAATGTAATAACAGAATAAACAGCTGGATTAGCTTCTTGATATCTAGCAACACTGCAAGAATACAAAGTCATGGTCAACTCACTATTGCAAAGTCCATTAAGAGACTATTGTAACATGCAGTTCCCATTCATAAGAGAGCATCAAAGAAGGTACGTGAACTAGTCAAACATGCCGATATAATATCAAGCTCATCAAGTGTGCACTCAGATAATAACACGTAAGGTTTCAAGAAGTAATCACCCTTGTAAGATTATCAATCTACTCCAAAGGAACCACTTAACAGTCAAAACGCCAACTAAAATAATTCCTATATAAAACAACTCAGGTCCAACCTCATATTATCATTTTATCACCATGCAAGTTCAACCAAAAAAAACTTCATAACAGAAAGCAAACAATTTGCCCTAGGCCAAAAGATAAAGTATACCTGATTTACCATGATTATTTTTTAAGACTAACACCTAATGATAAACAAATGCAACTCCATAAAATATTTAAAAGGTGTAAGAAAATGTTGTACATACCCATATGCATCAACAATTTCTTGGAAAGCATTGGTAAATTTATCAGTTCGAAAATATGTAGGTGGTGAATCAATAGTGTCCATCTCGTGAAATATAGTTCCAACTTGTGAGTTACTATGAAGTGTTGCACGCTGCAAACATTCCTTGATCTGAAACGCAAGTTGGAAGTAAGATACATTTTCTGAAGAATGACTATGGTAGTTCGAATAATCAGTCTCACGGACCTGAGATTTAGCAAATATAGGACACCATCCTTCACCAACAAGGCATTTCTTTGTCACATCGAAATTTAGCATGTTCAGTGTGTCATATACAGCTTTCTCCTTTTTAACCTAAAGGAGGAATGCAATAACATATGGTAAACAATAAATTACCATCGATTTCCATGGATGACAAGGTAGATGCTCTTTTTAGGAAAAAAATGGAGAAATTCGCATTTACTTGATTACCATGATTGTCCATCTCCACAACTGTGACCCCACTGATTCAAGAGCTCTGTTTCTGTGCTGGATTCCAGCATCCAAAGTGACTTCTAGGTCAGAGAGGCGTGCAGACACCTAAAAGAAGTTGTAGCAGTTATTACTTCAACTCATGGTATTCAGATTACATTACAATGAATGAAGACATAAATGATGAATACGACCCATGTTACTGTCAAGCTTTTATAGGATAGACAGCAGACACTTAAAGAGTTTTGGCAGTTCCCACTTCAAGTTTTAAACTCATGGTATTCAGATTATATTACAATGAATGAAGACATAAATGCCGAATACGACCCACGTTACTGTCAAGCTTTTATATGGAGGATAGACAGCAGACCGGTAATATCTCATAGTGCAAAGTGAAGACAGAGATTTGCTTTTCAAACTGAATGAATGAAATGCACAAGGGCAACTAATTACTTGGAGACATGGTTTTTTATACCAAACAATCATACAGACGTGCATAACACCCCACAGACCCAGATGAAAATGGAACACACGCACACACCAGGAACAGAAAAGAGAGTAAGCCTGAGGCTGCTTATGCCTCGAGATCGCTCTACTAAAATAGCATTAAGTAAGGGCATCAAGTTTTGCCATTCAAACGCGGGCGCGCACACATACACACACAAAAAAACGAAACACAAACTAAAATACCTCATGGAAAATTTGTCTCTGCTTGATCATTTCCTCGGGAACAGGGTAGCAATTTGCTCCAAATGAATCACAGATCTTTCGTATTTTAGCTTTGGCTTGCTCCCCAGAAAAGAAAACCACAAAAACAGTTTTCTCTACCTGCAAAATGTTAAAACATTCTTCAGATGCTTTGAATGTTTCTAAGGAACCAAACCAGAAGTAGTAGCTAGGTTGAATTTTGGAAATGAAATATATGCAGATTGTAAAATACTAGATGAAGAGGGGGCAAAAAAAGAGTGCAGCTAGTGCAATAGGTAAATAATCTAAGACGAATACACAAGAATTAGCAAGAGCAAACCATGATTATCAGACCTCTTCACCAGATATGGGATCAGTTACAGGTTCCCCTGCAGGCGCCTGATTGAATAACATATTTCCTCTTGTGGCTCGGAAAAGCATCCTCTCAAAAGCCAATGCCTTAGACTTCAATATTATCCCACTGACAAATCTTACCCCAGAATTTCCATTGGATCCTTGATGTATCCCCTGCAACAGTTTCTTGTTAGGACTTAGGTCAAATGTGAAAATTGAATAATGTTAGCTTCACTGATAAGAGCAATTGAGCAAAACCAAAACCTGTTCGAGCAAATAGGTGTTTCCCTCATCCACTTCCTTCTGATATATGTTTTCATCTAGCTCCTGGTCAGCAGAAGCTGCATGGTTGTGAGAAGAAGCAAGGATGCCACCTGCCTGCAAGATGTTATATGAGAAAACAAGAAACAGGACAAGCAGTCACAGTGCCAAAGCTTATGTTTTACTGACTCATCAGTCATCATATACAGTATAATTCTCATATTTTTCCTAGAGGAAAAGGCATTAAGAGCTATTACTAGAAGGTATTAGAATAAACTAGTAAAGGTCGGTAGGTCCTTTTATTTTTCATTTGAATGGGCAAAAGAAAATACGTGACACAGCACCATGTTTCATAAGAATGGAAAAACAACCTTTGTCAAGACCAACTTGAATTCAAGAAGTTCATTGTAAGTCTGTTGTAGCTTGTCACTGTTGGTATTCATCTCAAGCAGTTCATGTTCATGCTCAACCAATTTGGCCTGGAGATCCAACAAAACCAAGTTTTGCAATCACAATTTATCCTCACTAAATACAGCTACTCTTACATAAACACATAGCCGTAACACAAAACTTCTCTTACGGAAGGATGAAAAACACACCTCAAGCTCCTCCAGATCAATATCCGGTTGAAGTGCTGGAATGACAGAAGATCTTACTCCTGCCTTGCTGATCTGATCGCTGAAAAATCTTAGTTTACGTGACATCTCTGCACACCGTTTGACCTGCAGGGGGATTGGGACGGATTGTCAATGTAAAAAAAAAACATGGAAGCCGCAGGGAGTTGATGTTGCCCATAAAGATATGCTAGAAGGCATACTCAAACAAAGTTCCGTAAATTATCATTTCATCATTCTATTATGTATGTATATTGTTCTAATGCAGAGAAAACAAGGGATATGACAGTCCTGTTCCAATTTTATATAATCTACTAAAATGTTACTCGGTGCCATAATTATGCTTCATCAGGATACTATGATAATTTAACCCATTCCTCAACAAGAATCAGAACTTATCCATATGGCAGTATTCTTATTGATCAGGTATTTCTAACAGTCGAAAAGGAAATAGAGAAAAAAATATTATGACAGTGAACCACCCAATCCATGATGCACTGTTAATGGTGTGCAAGTGAACTGAGACATCATAACTGACGTGTTCCATAACTTAGCTGATGATACTTATCTTCACAAAAGGGTGACAACAACACTTGATAGCAAATAGCTTTCTGTATAATCTTTCTTTTCAATTCCAAAATTCAAAAAAAAAACTGATTGTTTGCTTATGTTATGTTTCTTTCTTAAAATCTATACAAAATCTTGGCTAAAAAGTATCTTATCTGGGTAAAACATAAGTAAAGATTTTGGCTAATAAAGAATCAATTAAGGAATAGAGGTAAACATCGTTTCTAAATCATGTTCAAGGCAATATCATATGTGTATAGTGGAATAAAAATGGGTGCATGCAAAACAATGTAGATCATCGCAAGAATACAATAGGATTTAGGAATAATGCAAGCTGGAATACCTGATTGACAAATATACGCTGGAAGGGACTCTTATCTTCATTCAACTGCATAAGATAAGAAAAAGGGGTCAGTTAAATCAATTAGAGCCAAATAGAAACAAAACTTCTAAATTGAAGCAGGCTCTTTGCCTCGATAATGTTAATGCGTTTCTACAGAGTCACCACTGAAATAAATATAGCTTCACCGTGGCGTCCATGATCCATCAAACTATCACAAGGAAAATGACAAGTTCTGAAGCCTACTGTCCATGCCATATTTTCACTAAAACCACAGTGCAACAAACCGAAATAGACACACCCTAAATATAACAGTATATGGTAATACTAAAGTATACAAAAATCATCATTAACCTAATTTATCTGTCAAACTTGTTGAATGCTAAAGCTTGCAGATGCATGCATGTTGCATGGCATAACAAACAAATGGATATACGCCTATCTAAATATTCGTAAGTGAAGATTAGTACAAAACACACACAACCAACGTTTTTGCTTATAAACTCGCAGATGTTTACTATGAATATGATCAAATGAGTTAAACCCACTTATCCAATTCCAGCACACTTATCATCAAAATCACTGTGGTGCTCACGCAATAACACAAACCCCTGAACTGGAGAGCCCAATAGGCCCGCCCTGCTCGTGCCCACTGATCCAAAACGACCTCGCACTCACAGACTCGCTAATGGGATCAAAGCAGCAGCTCAAACGAGAAACGCGCGCCAAAGCTCAGGATCCAATGACACCGAGATCAAACAGTTGAACTCCGATCCGACCACAGCCGAAAGCGAGATCCAATAGAGCATCGACCATGACGCAAGCGAGCGAGGACAGGACTGAGATCACGACTCCCGAGACTGAATCCGGCAGATCCAGGAGAGAAGCCCGGAGGCCTGGAGGCGGCGAGAGAGAGGGCAGGGGCACTCACGTCCTTGAACTGGAGGAGTCCGAGCTCGCCGAGGTAGGAGACGGCGATGCGCGCGCACTCGGCGGGGATGATGAGCTGCACGTAGCACATCTTCTCGGACCGCAGGTGGTCCATCGGCGGCAGGCGGTCGAACACCCCCATCCCGCCCCGCCGCTCCTGGCGGAGCCGACCTCCCGAAGCTTCCAGAAGGTTCGCGGGCGCGGGGAGGACGAGGGCGCGGGTCGGTGGTGTGCCTCTCAGATCTGAGGGGGTTCGGTATTCTGCAGTCCCTCTATTCTAAGTGCGCAACTGCCATGACACATCGGAGGGGAGGGGAGGGAAGGGAAGCGGCTCGGAAGGAAGGCGCGCAGTGGCTGGCCCGTGGGCCCGTTGGACCGGTCGAGGAGGTTTCGGTTCGGGGCTTCGGGCGCTAGGCCCCCGGGTTTCGAGCATTTTACGCAAGCACCCCTGTCGGTTCCGCGTTCCATGGCCTGGGCCTGCCGGTCAGCGCAGCTGAACTCGGAAGCAGATGTGAATGCAACGCAAAGGCGAAAGGAAAGCTGTTGGCGACCCGCGTCCGGTGCCGGGTCGGGTGCGGGCATGTGCGATAGGGTGGGCGGAGCCCGGCAGAAAAAGGCGATTGTGACATGGGCCTATTGTGGCCCTATTGCATTATGTACGGGCCATATATATGTCTCTAGTTCATTTCCATTCGCAGGACAGCCCACTTGCTGATTTTCTAATTGGAACCGTGAGATTCAACTTTGTACATACCGGCAATCTGACAATCACACTCCGTACACGGTGGTTCAGCTTGATTGCTTGGCCATTGAAACTGAGAGTCGTCACGAATGCAAGATGCGGTGCGAAGATTTATCTTTGCAGTACCATGATCCTCGTGAAAGTTACGATTGACTTTGGGTTTACTCGGTCCGAGGTGTTGTGTTGCGCCAGTCAACGCCTTCCCTGCTTCCGATACCTGATCTTTTTGACTTGTGCATTTGTTTATTACCCGGCCCAATGCTTCAACTCCAAGTACCATCCTAACTTTCAAATTTCAATACTGCGTACTTTCTATGTCTCACCACTCAATCAGCAGCTCTGTGATTTACAATGCACAAGAGACTTTCCTTTCCTTATATTGATCGACGGACCTAAACAGAAACTGCGCACACGGATCGTCAAGTCTGATTGTCTGAAAACAACGGCATTAAGCACGCCGGAACCGCCGGCTGGTCGAGCAGCGATCGTGATCAGCCGGTGAGAGCGACTTGCGATTCCTCCCATCCCAACCACGAGGAGGCGTTCGCGGATACAGTAGCCACGTAGAAAGGAAGATAAGGCCCGTACCCACCCGTGCACCCAGAGGTAGCACGCTTCATCCTGCACGGAGTGCTGTAGGCTGCAGAACCGACTGATAACGACGGCCCATCGGCAGCGAGCGAGAACCAGCGGACTTGGAAGCCCTTGGCTCCTGACGTCGACGCGCTACGTGCTGCCCAGCATTATCGGCACTTCATGTACGCCCTATCGCATCGCCATAACGCTGGTGGTTACTAACAAAATGGCGGTCCAAGCCAAGTCTCAAATCTCAAAAAACAAAGCGCGAGTCTCAGAAAAACAGAGGCGGCCGTCGCGATCGCGGCACAACACGAGCGGACGGAGAATGGGGCTCGTAGTAGTATTGAACGCGGCGCACGCGCGAGCTTCCGTTCCCGGGCGGGCGTACATGCGTAGCTGTCAACCGACGACGAGCAGTGGATACGACGGCACGCAAGTACGTACAATACGACGGTGTCTAGTGTCTACCCGTCGATCGGCGGCTGCGTGCTGCTGACGTGAACGTGTATTCGACGTACATTCCGTCTGTTCGTCCAAAATATTGCTTCCGAGTATATATACTAACATCATCCGTCCGTCGACCGGATTTGTCCCGTGGGATTTTATTTATTTTTACATCAGCGATTCGGAGAGGAGTCGGTAAGCTTTGCCTTCAGCTTCAGTGAAAACACGGCGCGTAGGCGTAGTAGCTTGAGTGAGATGCGTGAAAAGCAGAACATTGTCCGAAATTGACGCGAGGTAGATGGTAGATTTGATTCAGCGCCGGCCGTAGCGAGAGGCCCGGAACGCGCTTGTCCGAACCGGCTCACGTGCGACCGCGTTCACATGCCCGTCCCCTGTCCGGTTGGCGCGAACCCGTGCACCCGGGCGCGCGCGCTGCAGGACGCATGCCGCCACTCCCGGGCGCGCGGCGAGGCTCCGGCCGCTTGCTGCCGTCGCCGCCGCCGCCGCGCGCGCGCGGGCATCGCTTGTACCGTAGCCAACGTCCGCGTCGATCGGGCGAACGGCGACCCGGCGCCAAAGCGAGATACTTGTCGTGTCGCGGACGCGAGAGGGCTGCTTGTCGCCCAGGCGTGTGACCGTATCGTACCGGTGGGGACAACCGCGCATGCGTAAAGGGCCGTATAATACCGCTGCGTACAAATCCCCGGATCTGCATTATTCCCCCGACTGCCGGCCAGTATCTTCCCGTGACAGTAAAAGAAGACGGTACTAGCGCACTGTGGGCTAATGATTAAACCTGAGATCGTAACTGTTTTGCCGTTCCGGGGGAGGAGTAGATCGGGGAAGGGAACCGCACAAGACGGTGAAGCGATGCGTGTGGCACAGTGAAAGTTCGCGTGCACCGAAGTAGTGGAGCTTGACTGCTTCCGCAGCATCGTGCGAAGCTTTGCTTGGGTTAGCATCCCACGCCCCATCCCTGTCCTAGTAGTTTTCATCAGTTTCCAGCATTTCTTCCCGGACCGCCAAGCGTCTGCATGCCTTTTGCCGTTTCAGAGTCCAAAATAAAGCGGAGCCCGTGTTGACAACACGGACCGATCATTACCCGAGACCGGCAGCATCGTCGGAGCCCAACGGCAGCATCGCAAAGTGTTGAAATTCCTCGCGGAATAGTATTTGTTAACAGACATCAGGTACGGATACGAAGAGATCTCTGTCTCCGGTTGATCTTTTCTTTCCTTTTCGCACGAGATTCTGAGCACACCGAAATGATTGTTCTTCGTCTTGCTAGCTGCTTCTGCTGCAGCCCTTGCCCTGTTGCAATCCTCACTGCCTGTGTCTCTGCTGCTCTCCTCCTTACTTAAAGAAGATGACATGCTACTTCCCCTGCGCAGATGCGCCCTATCCACACCTCTTTCCCATCCCGGGCAATGGCTCCACCGAAGCAAGATATGAAGGCCAGTGACAGAGAAGCAGAGGAGAAGAAAGGCACCTGTCTTCCAGCCCATTCTGGATCGGTTCCTGCCTTCCCGGAGACAGAATTGAGCAGAGGTGAGGACTCCTCTTCCCTCGCTTGCCATGTCCTGGCCCCTGAGCAGCATCTGACCACATCATGGGTCGATGCACCGCGCATGGCTTGATGCCGAGATGGATGGAATCCATTCAGCTAGCTCCCGGCCGGATGCCACCGCGCCATTGGAAGGACCAAAAGTTGAGCGTTGGTTTTCCATTCGACTCGGCATGCTTTCCTCGTTGGACCAGCCTCACTTTCCTCTCACGTACCTGTCGTAGTCTAGCACCTACTACTTGCGTAGATTAGCTCACAAGCTTACAGCTTAGTATAGTAGTAGTGTAGTTATCTTCCCAGGTACAAACAAGCTGTAAAGTTCTCGATCATTTCCAAGCTTTTGTCTCGTCGCCTCCACTCACCCCGGAAGCCCAGCTCACGTACTAGTTAGTACACGGCAAGCTGTCGAGTTAGTTATCCCGAACCAAACCTCAAACAAAAGTAAGGCCGTTTTGTTTCCAGTTCGTGACCAAGAGAGGCGCTGTTTTTAGGATGTGGTTGTCAATTAGTTCGGCCATTGCCGATGCCAACCACTTGTGCACCATGCACGCACGCATGATTCCAGGAAGCGGTGCCGAGTGTGGGCGGCGCCGTTGCTTTTCTGTGGGGGCGTTGAGTGGGAGGGAAGGCTAGAGAGCGAGTGCAAAACAAAAGGGGAAGCCGTGGTGGATCCTTGCTTGCTTCAGGCCTACCTTTCTGCAGCCTTAAGTCTGGTGGTTGTAGTGGGGAGCGTATAATGGGTTTTATCTTGCCAAGGACCATGTAGGCCTCGAGCTCTCTCGGCTAGGAGGTCATGATCACCAGTTCATCCGTGGCGAGGCTTAAAAGAATTGGATTCGCATGCGTACACCTCACCGTGTGTGTCCCCCGGTTTAAGGATGTCGATTAGCATTTTCGAGTATTAAAAAACCACACGGCTGTCCCTGTTGTTGGCTAAGTGGTTGGAGGACTAGTTAGTGCCAGATTAGACGGGGAAGCCGGCAGCCAAATTCCTGCGTTGCCCATTATTTAGTTGCTTTATTTTGGCTTTCCTCATGTGAAGATAGAGAGGGTGCAGGGAAAGGGAGGGAGAGCTAGCTCCCGCGTCGCCATTGCTGCTAGCTCTTGCTCTCTTCCATGAGAAAGAGAGGAGCTGATCGCCACTTTGCTAACCCTTTTGTCACCTTGCAGCTTTCCTCTCGGAGCCGTAACCGCACTACCGCAGTCGTGTTGCTCTGAAATAATTCTGAAATAAAGATAAGGGAAGATATCATTCATCGCCATGCAGCCGGCCAAAACAAGGTTTGTTCCGATTCAGTTCATCCCCTCCTCTGCTCAATTCCATGTGCCTCTTGATGATTGCTGCATGCACGCATGTTTTGTTTATTTCTCCTCGCATCAATCTCGCCGATGTTAGATTCTCCTCTCCAAGTCAATGTGCACCGTGGCGCTCTGATCTGGTCCTCAGTTTGGCCTTCACCCCCATGTTCTTTGAGCTACGGAGCACCTCCAGAAAGTTCAGAGGGAGCCCTGCGTGCGTATACTCTCTGCTCTGGGATTCGCCATTTGAATTTACTATAGCTGTTAGGATATGATGACATGGAATATGCGATTGGGCAGACCTAAACTACACTTTCCTCTTTACCACCGTCTGTTTGTCTCCCCTCTTTTTACCATTGTTTTTCTTCCGCGGAGGCAGCCAAGAAGCGACCGAGTTTTCAAATCAAGGGACGCATGTGACCGTGACTGTCCGCAGATAGCTCCATGCGCAACGCCTGTCTCGTTCTTGAGCTCGGAGCCAAGCAGGACAGGGCAGGGGCCACTTGTTGCGAGCCCGCATCTCTAAAGCCAAGCCTTCCCGCTCGCGCCCCTGCCCTTTTGATCCCGCCCGTGCTCGCTCGCAGACGGAGGCGGAGGAGATTAACTTAACCTAATGCCCTCTTTTTCCCTCGGTTCCTCGGCTCGGTTGCGCCCCTCCACTTCTTGTCGGCCTCTTGCGCTTTTCCGGCCTCGGATTCTTTGTTCCCCTCCTCTCCCCGTTCTTGCGTCTTGCTACCGCTTCGTCTTTGCATCTGCTTTCAGCTGGCGGCTCGATCCGTCGCGCTCTTCTGAAAGCGCGGCCTTAGCTGGCCGGAACCGGGCGCACTGCGGTGCCTCGTCGGAGCTGGATTTGATTCAAAGTTACCAGAAAGAAGCAGCTTTCTTCTGCTTCGGTCTCTAATGAGGGGAGAGACTGAATCATTTCCCCTATTGTAGTCTTGTCATGCTATCATCCTTGAACAAAATGCATTTTCTCAAGTTGTATTCTAGCAGCAACAGCTCGAGGTAATGTGCTGCCTTAGGCATGGCGTGAGGTTGCTTGCCCAGTTGATTTTTGAGTTTTTTTTTCTGACTCAATCTGATTTGTTCTTCTTGGCATGAAGGAATGGCTCCGTCGAGCATCCCACCCGGACGTCCTCCCAAGGGAGCAACAAGACTGGCCGGACAGGGAGGACGGCAGAGTCGCCCACCGGGCTCAGCCCCAAAGTCGACCGCCGCATGGCCATGAGCGCGGAGCGAGAGGTAACGACAATGGCTTCGCCTTCAGTTTACTTGAGAAATTGGTCTATTTCAGTACTAGTCCCTTTTTTGAAGTGAATAGGCCATCTCAGAATCCAGAATGCAGTTTCAGTAACTTGGCTTCAAATAAAAATCAATATCAAGAAGTTTTTAGAATTCTGTTTGGTACGTCGGTGCTGTCATATCAAGGAAACTTCGCTGTGACTAGTTTTTGAAAGACTGATAGCTGTTCTTAAATGTCTCGAATTTTCTCCATTATCCAGTTGTTAATGTGATTAGAAGTACAAACGTATCTATCATTTTCAAAGAAAATAAAGTACAGATATATCTAACATTCTCTGATAGTCCCTCTCAATTAGTAGTATAGGAGTAGTTGCCTCTCGCTGTGCTGTGCCTCTGGCTGGATGGAACAAACTGTCAATTACATTGAAGTGGAAGAAGTATTTTGTACCCATGTCAACTGCTCCAGGGTATTGAATGGTTAGCAAATCCTACAATAATTGAAGCCCGTCCTCGTGCGACTACCAAACTGATTGAATTGAAATTGTGGTACCAAATGTGCTGCCAGTCCTGTCTCTGGAACTAACGGCAAAACAGGCATGTTTCGAGACTTGACGCGAAATCTTGTTTGGGCCCAGGAAACCACCGTACTTAATATGGGTTTTCGTTGTCAGCCTGCGCTGATTATGGCCCCGAGTCCTGATAAACACCCATAACATTGACAGGCTAACTGATACTATCAAGCTAGTCCTTTTCTCAGTACAGGTAACTAACTAGTGACATTATCAGCTTGTAGAATTTGGTGGTAAAATCACAGCCAGCATTTCAGCAACTGTTCCCTTTACAAGCAACTTGGCAGCATTCAGACATCTGATTGCTTCCATCAGAGTCTTTGCAATGATTGTTATTACCAGTGGGGTTAAGCTCACTTCCACTCTAGTTAAACATGCAACTGTAGGAATTACCGCCAGTTTTGTTCATCAATTGATATTTGCTGGACAGTACCGCTATCACCGTCAATGATCTTGCACGCATTAATTTTGTCCTTGTGTGTAATGAAATCACCAGAAAAGGAGGCCACCGACGAAGCTGTCGGAGCTGGAGTCCCAGCTGTCACAATTGCAAGAAGAGCTGAAGAAGGCCAAGGAGCAGCTCCACTCCACCGAGCTCACCAAGCGGCGGGCCCTGCAGGAGGCCGAGGAAGCCAAGGCCCAGGTCGCCACGGCGTCCGCGCAGGTGCGCCACTCCGAGGCGCAGCTCGCCGAGCTCTCGTCGGCCGAGCAAACCCGGCTCCACGAGCTGCGGCGGCTGTCGCAGGAGCGCGACCGGTCGTGGCAGTCGGAGCTGGAGGCCCTGCAGAAGCAGCACGCGGCGGACTCGGCCGCGCTGTCCGCGGCCATGGGCGAGGTGCACCGGCTCCGCGTGCAGCTCGCCGCCGCGGCGCGCGCCGACCGCAGGCAGGACGTGGTGGAGGCGCTGGCCACCATCGACGAGCTGAGGGTGAAGCTCAAGGCGAGCGAGGAGGCCGAGGCGCAGGCGCGCGCCATGCACGAGGAGTGCAAGCAGCAGCTCGAGGCCAGCCGCGCCACGATCGACTCGCTGCTCACGGACGGCTCCAAGCTCATGGACTCGTTCAGCCTCGTGGTCAAGGAGCTCGAGGAGTCGCGCGCGAAAGTCAAGGCTCTCGAGGAGGAGATCGCGGAGACGTCGGCGAAGGCCCGTGAGCCCTGCAATTGCTCTGGTTCGGAGGCTGCGGAACTGAGGTCGGAGCTGGAGACCGCGGAGGCCAGGTACCAAGAGGAGAAGATCCTGAGCACGGTGGAGACGCAGTGCGCGTACGAGCTGATGGACCAGTTGAAGACGGAGTCCGATCTGCGGCACGGCAAGCTCGCGGCGGCGCTCGAGAGCGCGAAATCGGAAGTGATCTTCCTCAAGGCGAGCCTGTTCGACAAGGAGTCTGAACTGAGGGACGCCCTGGACGCGAACAAGAAACTGCAAGCCGACACGAGACCAAAGACGGACGACACGGCCGATGAGCTGAAACAGCGACTGCAGGGCGCGCTTCAGGAGAACGATCAGCTAAAGCTCGAGCTGCAGCAGTACGAGTCCGAGAAGGGCGCCGCGAGGAGGACGCCCGAGGCCGAGGCGGCGGAGGCGGCGAAGAAGGGGGAGATGGAGACCGAGCTGCGGCGGCTGCGTGTGCAGGCCGAGCAGTGGAGGAAGGCCGCGGAGACCGCCATGGCGCTGCTCACGGTGGGCAAGGGCGCGAACGGCAAGGTCGTGGAGCGGAGCGAGTCGTGGGAGGGCGGCAAGTACGCGGGCCTGTGCGAGGAGCTCGACGACGACGCCGCGGCCAGGAAGAACGGCAACGTGCTCCGGAGGATCAGCGGGATGTGGAAGAAGTGACCGGAAGCAGAGTAGCGGAAGTGTGGTTTGTACATCTGCTCTGTTTTAGGGATCATCGCTTCGTGTTTCATCAGGTGTAATTTTTGTTTTGGCCGGTGTTGCTGCTGTGGTATAAAAAACATAGGCGTGATGTACTTGTCAGGTAAACGTGCTCATAGCTGTATTATACGTGGTATACGGAGGGTCACATTCATCCTGGTGTGAAATTGGAGTAGGATCTTTTTTTTCTGTAGTTTCATTCAGCATCGTTTGAAGTAACGATGAATTCCAATTGATTCTGGTATACTATTTTGAAAGCACAACTTCCGTTGGGTCAGAGCTCTTTGGTTCAGTGATCTTTCTCATCACCAACTGCCGCTCAGCGTTCTAGTACTATTCTACTGACACTGAGCATTTGATAGTTTCCTCGTGTCTGGATATCGTTTCTAAATGATGGCACGTCGGGGCCCAATTATTTGGCATCCTTTGGGCCGGGCCAGTATTTCGATCATCTCCAGGAAGCACGCACGCACGGATGCCATGATGCCCGCTATCATGAAGCATAGAAGCATGTGATGATGATTACCAGGCCAATGCTGTTCAGCACTCAGTGCTCATCTTTCATACACTCGCTGAAAGTAAACGTGACATCACAATACTCATCACATTGTCATTTTTTTTGTTTCCAATATGCAATCTATACTGCTGCTTTTGGGGCCTGAAAATCAGGCGGGTGGAATCCCGGTTGACAGTAAAAAATGCACTCCTCTACATTGGGTGGGAGTACTACTCATCCTATCACGATCCATCGGTGCGCTCCTCTTCATCAGAATTCAGAGCAGCAATAATCATGGTTGTTTCGTCAGAGTTGGGGATGTCAGGCCACTTTTGGTACTCCCTCCGTCCGAAATGTAAGCATTTGTTGACTTTCGGAGATCATGTTTGATTATTCGTCTTATTCAAAAAATTTGTTAAAATTTTATTTATTTTGTTATAATTTATTTTATTTTTAGATATGTTTTGAGTATGTTTTTTTTATTTTTATATTTACATAAATATTTTGAATAAGACTGAATCGGCCAAACGAAAAGTTAGAAAGTCAACAAATCCTTATATTCTTGGACGGAGGGAGTATTAAAGGTTTCAAGCGCAAAGCAAAGGCTATGAGTTACTCCGACCTGACAACAGTAGCAACACGAGCCTACCTGACTGTGCTTCTTGTTCGCTTCAGTTCCGATCTGAATCGACGCACTGTGATCAGACGACGACTGTCACCCAACAACCTTGCAGGCCTGCAGGAGCAGGGAAGAAGAAGCCACGGGATGCGATCTGTAGCTGTACCTCCGTCCCCACGGCTGCAACGTCCAAGTCAGATGGCTGCGCTTATCCATGTGGATCGAGCGAGGCAGCCCGTCAGCGAGCCAACAGTTTCTAGTGGTGATGCATCTCATGGCTTGGCGGTACGTGCGGTCACATGAAAACCATGACCCCCTGTTCCGCCGTCGTCTGCCTGCGCCTACTCCTACTGGGCGCATCAAATCATTGAACGGGCTTCATCATTTTGGAGTTGGAGAGACAGTTGATCCAATGATGTAAACTGAATTCTTGGTCCCGTGAGGGCTGTATTTTGTCAAGGGATATGAGATATACTAGTACTTTGATACATCTCGACTCTTCCGGACAATCAGTAAATCGTGCTTACTAGCTCGATATGAGCAAAAGTCGTCACAAGAAAGTTTCCGACGGATTGAAGAAAAAATGGACGTGATATCACGTTGTATAAAAATCTTAAGCATTTCGACCTTTTCATCTCAACGTTTTGAGCCACTGCGTCACAAGAGTTAATATACAGAACATTGAAAAGGCTCGGTTTCCTTAAAATTAAGGTAGGATGAACTACTGGACCATCCAGCATTTTTCTTCTTTGCAAAATATATTGTCCGGAAGAAATCATGTTTGTTGGCCCATGAAGCTACCGACAGCTCTAGACACGATCGACCTCAGGTCAGGTCATAAACCGAGAGATTCTCGTACACAGCCCGTGCAAGATGGTACTAGCCGTCATCACTGCAGTATCCCCCGTCTTACTGTACGTTTGCTCGACAACCGAACCACGCCGCGGCGGCGGCCGTGCACTGATCCACGTAGTATCATAGTACGGGGTACGTACACCGTATTCCACTCGATGGCATGGCGTGATGTACAGGAATCAAATACGCCCAGTACACACTTGAACAGACTGGGTCGTAATTCCGTGGACCACATGCGCCCGGTCCGCGAGGCGCTCCGGAGTCCCAACCGCTGGCAGGTTATCGCCGCGGCGTAAGACACGTCAGTGTTCGCCACGGCGGCGCGCGACCATCTGTGACACAACTTGACGAGACTCCGGCACCGGCGGCGGTAACTGACAGAATCTACCGCCGCCCCCGTACAACGGTGGTGAAAAGGCTGCTCGGGCCGTGGGGTAAAGGCAGCGGGCGCCTGCCCAATCCGGCACTGGGCACGTGCGAGCACACTGCGAACCGAGGCCGACGCTGATGACCGTGGCTGCCCCCACCAAGTTGGCAAAATCCACCATCCGGGACAGCGATGCGGAGGCTGGCGGGCAGAGTAAAAAAGCTCGCGAGCAACGGATCTCACATCTCATCCGCTCCGCTCTGACACCAATACCATTCTAATCTAATCTAATGACCTGACGTGCCATCGTTACCCGCTCCGTCGCCTTTGTTCCCGCCACCTCTCTCTCCAAACAGGGGTGAAAAGAATGGCAGGCAGCCAAGAGCGACCACGAAAGACAACAGCGGTTCCTCCTATAGTTGACGCAGAAAGCTGCGGAAACCGGCCGAGGAGAGCAATTTTATGACCGGCGACGCGCGTAAATGTCTCGCCATCAATGGAGAGCAAGTTGAAACGGTGCGGGTGGGCCCCGCTAATCGAACCAGATAAGTGTCCCCGGTCTATTACATGCGGCCCCCTCGCCTCTGTTAATGGCCCACATGGATGGCATTAAGCCGTCGGGGTACTTGGCCAGTGGCGCCATCCGTTGCCCACTGCATGGTGCCGGACCGTTCTCCCGCTCGCGTCCATGACGTGTGGGCCACGAACTGAATCTGACCTGCCAAGGCCAAGCCAACGTCTTCTGCCCCGTACGATCAGTCCCCAACGCCAACGGGGGTGTCTTCCGCCGCTACCTCGCGGGGCCCGTCTGTCATCCTCCCCGTGGCGGCGGGCCATAAGAGGCGACGGGGAACAGCGCCTTCCGCCTTGGAGCGTGACCGTCACGAGGGAGCGGTCGGGTGCGGAAGGGAACGAACGGCTCGTCGCCGGCCGGACGCTCCCTCGGCGGGACCCGCTCTCCACCCCACCTCCGGCTGCCCCGCCGCCGCGGCCCGCGGATGCAAGCAGGGCCCACGCGCCCCGGGAGGTGGTGACTGGTGAGCAGGGAGCGGGCCGAGTCGGGTCGCCGTCTGGGCGGTGGGGTGGGCGAATCGATTCTGCGTGCGGAGGCGGGCGGGCTGGCTGGCCGATAAAAGACGGCGCCTTTAGACTGGTGAGGAAAGTGAGGGAAAAGGTCGCGCTGTTTGCCTGCCCTTCCTTGCATTTTTTCTACTCACCTCCGTGTTTTTTTCCCTCCGTCGTCCCGTCCTGGATGCGTTGGTCTTGACTCTTGCGTATTCATCTGACCCGGGGAGAGGAGGTACGTGCGGTGGGTTCCGTGGGCGGCCATAGTTAGGTTCTTTGTGCCTTCAGCGGGTGGAGAAAGGTGAGGGGATCAGGGCTTTCGGTAGTTGCTCACTAGCTTTGGGGGTGACAGCTTGCCTTTCTCACAGTAAAAATCGGATCTCTTGGGGGTTTTGCTTCTCAGCTTGTTATTCTTCCTGGTTTGCCGGTTTTCATCCTGCAGGGTTTGGCTGTTGAACAGAGGTACGTCAGACACACCTGGGAGGTTTCTCTCTGGGGTAAAATCCAGTGTTTCAGCTTCAATTTCTTGCGAGTTTCCCTCTGGTGCTAAACCCGTTGATCGCGTGCTAAAGTATTGGCATTTTAGTGTGCAAGTATGCCTTCTGGTGGCGGGTACTCTGGGCTCGTCCCTGTTTCTTCACATCGGAGGTGAAGAATTCTTTCTCTGTTTCTTTGCTTGATTCAGTCCATTCCAGGCACTCCGGAGCTGATTTTGGTGTCGATTTGTGGTAGAACCACCCTTCAGTTTGTCAATCTGGTTTCCAAATTACTTTTGTTGATCTTTTCTCCTTTATGTGTGAATTTACGGGATGACAAGCACAAACTATTACTGCCGAGTGCTGAATATTTCCTATATCTTTTGTCAACTCCATCTTGTAGTTTTAGTTTCTGTGGCAATCTCAGATTCTTCTTGTCGAAATTGATTATGGCCTGTTTCTTTTTCTTCTTCGCGAGGATTACCACCGTGCTTTAAATAGGCTCATTCCTGTGGTACCGAGTACTGAACCTTTGATCTGTTCTTGTACTTGCAGCGGAGGCACAGAAGATAAGGTAATAGAAAGCCCAGCAAAAATGGGTAAGAAAGGAAAGTGGTTTAGTGCTGTGAGGAAAATCTTCAGCTCCTCTGATTCAGACGGGAAGGAAGCGAAGGTACGGTAAAATTCCCTTACTTCACAAAATAACTAGACAGGATGATTCAATTATCATCAAACTTTATCATTTAATTCAGTATGGTTTGGGCTACCTTTGGCTGAGAAGGGAAACAAGTCAAAATCCAGGAGGAAATGGCCATTTGGCAAGTCGAAGCATTCTGATCCCTCGACTTCAGCGGTGTCAGGGACCGGTCTTGTAGCTCCAACGCCGCCACCGCAACCAGCACAGCCAAGTCAGCCACGCTCCGAGGAGATCAAAGATGTCAAGCCAGTTGAAACAGATAGTGAGCAGAACAAGCATGCCTACTCCGTTGCTCTTGCATCTGCTGTTGCTGCAGAAGCAGCTGCAGTCGCAGCCCAGGCTGCTGCTGAGGTTGTCCGTCTCACAGCAGTCACCCCATCCACCTCGAAAATGCCTGTTAGTTCGAGGGAAGAACTTGCAGCCATCAAGATTCAGACAAGCTTCAGGGGTTATCTGGTAATGTATCCGCACTTCTAGATTGTGCTTATTTTCTTCTGTGTTGATAATGTCATTGCGCTAGCTGTCTATCTTTTTGTTTGAGATCTTATTGCATCATGCGGTCATTATCTCAATTTTTCACAAGCACTTGAGAACTTGGATGTAAACTTACTATGATTCAAGTTTTCTAATACATCTGATTCGGTTGGTAAAGAGTTTCTGTCTGATTCATCATTGTATATTTGTGCACTTACCATTTTGGAATACTGCCAAAATTTTGCTTTGGGGGTCATTTTCAAACTTATTTGTCTGATGTTTCCATTACTGTTGCACACTTGCACGAATGAAATGTAATGTCGTTACAACAGCTCCAAAAGAGTCAAAGTGGCACTTTCCACAAGAAATGGAGAACACTTGCATGTAGCCTCACTGGATTTGTTGAGATATATTGTGTTTCCATTTGAATAAATGGTTACTAAATCTGCAAAATTACCCTTTCAGGCAAGGAGAGCACTGCGGGCTCTAAGAGGTCTAGTTCGGTTGAAGTCGCTAGTTGATGGAAATGCCGTTAAACGCCAGACTTCACACACCTGGCATTGCACACAAACAATGACAAGAGTTCAAACTCAAATATACTCTAGACGGGTAAAAATGGAGGAGGAAAAACAGGCTCTGCAAAGGCAGCTACAATTGAAACAGCAGAGGGAACTTGAGAAAATGAAGGTGAGCCATTTCCACACCATAACTCTGAGGATTAGGTATCTAGGAATTTATTTCCTTTTCTGTTATTCAAGGATAATTTTTCAGTGTTTTATACATGTCCCATCTGCTAGAGTTGATTGCAATAATTGTAAAAGTGGTGTTCAAGCAGATTTTTTTTTCATTGGATGTTTACTTGCTTACTGTAATTATAATTTGGAGATTTAAGACCTGAAATAATAGGTTCTGACAATTGACTTTCTTATCAGACTGATGAAGACTGGGATCTCAGCCATCAGTCCAAAGAGCAGATAGAAGCCAATTTGCAGATGAAACAGGAAGCTGCACTAAGACGCGAAAGAGCACTGGCATATGCATTTTCCCATCAGGCAGGATAGCTTATATTATTTGCTTCTGTAGCAACGTGTTCAATATATTTTCTTGTTTTGTCAATCGTTCACCAATTATGTTTTTTTTTCCTATTCATCTCGTGCAGTGGAGAAAATCCGGTCGTACTGTGATGCCGACTTTTACAGACCCTGGGAATCCTAACTGGGGCTGGAGCTGGATGGAACGTTGGATGACGGCAAGGCCTTGGGAAAATAGAGTGACACTAGACAAGGATCCCAATGACCATGCTCTGACAAAAATTACAAGCACCAGTGCAGTTCGAACGACTGTACCCCGTGCCATCTCGATCCAAAGACCCGCAACTCCTAACAAGTCGAGTCGGCCACCAAGCCGGCAATCACCATCAACTCCCCAGTCAAAGGCCCCATCGACCTCAGGAAAGACCAGGCCAGCAAGTCCAAGGGGTAACTGGCTCTATAAGGAGGATGACTTGAGGAGCATCACAAGCATACGCTCTGAACGCCCAAGGAGGCAGAGCACAGGTGGAGCATCTGTCAGGGACGATGCAAGCCTAACAAGCACACCACCTCTTCCTAGCTACATGCTGTCCACGGAGTCTGCAAGGGCAAAGTCTCGGTACCGCAGCCTATTGGCTGACAAGCTTGAGGTTTCTGAGAGAGCACCGTTAGTCCATTCGGTGGTTAAGAAGCGTTTGTCCTTCCCGGTCATAGACAAGCCGAGCGTTGTGCCAGCAGAGAAACCGAAGGAAAGAGTGAGGCGCCATTCAGATCCTCCGAAGGTTGATCCTTCATCGCTGAAGGATGTACCTGATGCCTGATCAAGACTTGTTATGGTTGTTTGGTTGCTTTTTCACTAACTCCATGTATTCTATAATTTAGATTGTGTTTTCTTGAGTGATGGTTCCGTGAAATGTATGATCTGATGGGAGTATTGATGTGTGTGGTACTGATAGTATGCTCTCTTGGCTTTTAATGTATAGTGTGAGTAATTTTCCCCATGTCATGAATTTCCGTTGTCCAAGCCATTGTGAATGTTTCTGTTTTTTCAGGTAGCTCACCGTTGTGAATGTTGTTGTATAATATTTTTTTTTGGATAAATTTTGCTGTATAATTGAGAGGAGATGAGTGCAGTATAATATTACATGCGATCCCGATGCAAGGGCTTAATTGCTTTGTACCAGCTACTCCCGTTTGTGTTTGTGAATAAAAGTCTAATTTACTGTGAACCAGCATGGAAGTAAAACGATGAAGTGGTTTACAGAAGTAGGCGCTGGCACTCTATGATCAGTTATCGCTACGAGCTGGGATTTTTCATGAATCGGATGACTGAAGATTCCAAGTTTATTTCACTCTATTACTTTTCATGAATCGGATGACTGAAGATTCCAAGTATTACAGATTCTGCTGTAATTGATCGAGACTAGCGAGCAAACAAGTTCATTTCAGGAGGCCGTGCTTCTGACATTCTCTCCCCAAAATGCTCTATTAGCGACGAGAAGCACTGAATTATAGTGAAGTGAAAAATAACAGCGCAGAACTATACCGAAGCCCAGTTCTAATACATAGCACACAATAAAACTTCAGAAAGAAAAAGCCCACACCAAAGCGGGCACAAGCCCAAAACTGATCCTCTATACCCCGAAGCCCGAACGAAGAAACAGACGAGATCAGATTAGAAAAAAAAACAGTTGACACGAGACGACGAGCCGCACCAAACGGAGAGTACACTCATCGGCAGGCCAGCCAGCCCCGGTTCGATCAGCCCCACGCCGAGAAAACCCCTATAACCCGCGAAGGCGCCAACTTCGCAGGTTCTCTCCGCCCACCCGCGGCGAAGAACGCCAGCTTCGCTCCAGATCCAGGCATCCAGCCAGGTAATCTAGTCCTTCGGGAGAAACGGCGCTTCTTCCCCCTCGCCCTCCCCTTCCTCTAGTTCTCGTGGGCTTCCGCCCCTGTACTTGCGCGGTGTGAACTGGAGGTTCCCGTGAACTGGGTATTCATTCATCTGTTGGTTACAATACCTTAGCCCTAGATTACCTTGACGGATCGCTCGCTTTTGATCCTTAGTTTTATTTCTGGGTTGAATATTCTTATCAGATTATTATTGAATTTGTTGCTGCGTGATCAAGTAGTGTTGTGCTATCTGTTTAGTCCGTTGCTGATCGTGTAGCGTCAATAATTTCGCAACAACGAGGAGCTGTTTATTGTGATATCAGTAGGTTTAAATTTAGAACTGGATGTCGCCAATTGTCGAACGTTTGATTTGTGGGTAGAATTTAGTTCTAATACTGTTGGGGTTGCTTCGACCTAAGATTTTAGCAAACCCAGGTTTAGTTCAGCCTAAATTCATTATCTATAAAAAGTTGTTTAACCGAAATTAAAAACCTAATGTTATTCAGAAACTAGGATAGCGAAAGGAAAAATTCAGCTTTGCTAAATCACATTATGGGTTTTATTCAGGATATATTGCTTTCATCAGTTAGCATTTGAGTGACATCCATCAATTAGTCTCTGCAAGATTCCTGGAAAGGTTATAGATTTTGGTTAACTTGAGCGTCTTTATTGTGCTTTTGGTTTTGGCTATTGCATTTTACCAACTAATGAGTTATGATTGGTACACAGAAGTGACATACTGACATCTTATGTTCATAATGGATGCCATGTGATTTTGAGTTTCACAATTTGAAGTTACCTACTTATCATATTATAAACAATTGTGTTGACTATTAACTGTGCAGTTCTCATGTGTTGCTTTGTTTATTGTCACACATGGATTTTATTGGAGGAATTGATTAACCTCTCTCTTGCAGATTATTAGATTGGCTTTGGCAATTCCCTGGTGAATACACTTCTGAAAATGGTATAGTTGTTTGATTAAAATATTTTGTGTTTTCCTTCTTCTGGAAGCTAGACAGTCCAGACTCCAGAGGGATACATGTTATTAGCTTTATTTCACACTTTGATACCTAGAAGAATTACTTATGTATTTATTTAATAACAGGTGGTTCTTGCAGCTTCTATGATGTCAAAGTCCGGAAAAGGTGAGCTGATTTGGCATTTTCCAGTCATTAGGTCAAATATTGTTATTGATTTCTAATGACATCTCTGCTTCATTGGACAGTAATTTTTCTTTATAAATTCGGTAGCTATATACCATATTATGACTAATTGAATTTTGTACTCAGGAGTGCTGAACACTAAAAATATTCTTAGTTTTGGTAGCTGTAGCATATATGTTACAGCTTTGTGTGCTATGTAGCTATCTGTTGTGTCTACTAAACAAAACTTTAATGCTATCTTTACAATAAATTATGTTCAGTAGATTATGAATTTATTTTTGATAACCTAATTTTAGATATAATGTTACTGTCACCCATTTTATTTGCTCCTATGTTATTTGGCTTATGAAATGCTTATGTGTTAGTTCTGTTTCCCTTTAATTGCAGTTCTTGTATCAAGACAGTTTGTTGATATGACTCGGGGAAGGATTGAGGGATTGCTTGCAGCATTTCCAAAGTTACTGGGAACGGGAAAGCAACACACTTATGTCGAGACTCAAGATGTCCGTTATGTTTATCAACCTATTGAAGCTTTATATCTGCTAGTCATAACTAACAAGCAGAGTAACATTCTTGAGGACCTAGAGACACTGAGGCTGCTCTCCAAACTCGTATCCTGTTCTAACTTTATGCCATATCCCTATCATCAAGAGTTAGCTTAACTGACGAGTAATCAAAATGTCAACTTCATTTTCTTTCATTACAAGCATGAAACTAAATACATGTGTTTACTTTTGGAAATCTCAACATTAAGGTGTACTAGTATATATAAAGGTTTTTGGTTACCTGGTTTCTTTATTCAGCATTTGCATATGTTGAATAGTCATTCAACGAAATGACTTGTTGATTTCCTTGAACATGTACAAAGGTACCTGAATACTCACCCTCGCTGGACGAGGAAGGTATTTGTAGGGCAGTATTTGACCTCGTGAAAGCTTTTGATGAGGCGATTTCCCTTGGAAACAAAGAAAATGTGACTGTGGCACAAGTTAAACAATATTGTGAAATGGAGAGCAATGAAGAGAAACTCCACAAACTAGTCATCCAAAGTAAAATAAATGAAACTAAGGATCACATGAGACAGAGAGTTACTGAGATTGAGAAAAGCAAGGTTTGTTCTAATTTTCCTCAAACACAACACATGCTTCTCTTGAATAGTGCACATCAGAGTTTTTTTTTATTTCACCTGCTTGCTGGCACCTTCATTGTTAAGTTGAGATTTCTGAAACGATAGGTATAAGACTTTAATCCATGGAATATTGGCTTACCTGTATTCTTCCTTATTTACCACTCTGCTTCTTTTTGGCATTGCCTTGTTAGATATGTTTCGATGCTGCTGTTGTTGATTATTTACTGAAAATGTTGCTGTTGTATACTGAAAGATGTAGTGTGTGCCTCATATATGTTGCATTCTTTTATACCAATATATATGTTGTATGTTTTGTTCTATTTGTCCACGTTTTCAAACCTAAGCATGGTAGTAAACATTGCTGCTCGAACAACTTTCATGCTTGTGATCCAGGTTCTCTTATCTGTTGTAATTAATCTGTTGAAATCTTCCATGATAGCAGTTATTTTATTCATGAGTTACAGACTTATATTTCAACTTTTCAAGTCACAATCTGTCTTGATAATACATGAGTGGAAACGTTTGTTGATGAAACAAGTGAAAGGTGGAGTAATAACTTATCATATTTGAATATTCTAACCTCAAAATATAATCTGGCCAATAGTTATGGGTTCGAATGTCGAATGCAATAGTTATGGAAAGTTTTGAATATGAGGCAACTTATGCAGATTGATAGAGGCAAGTCTGAGAAAGCATTTGGTTCCATGAGGACTCCTAACAGTATTGACATGAACACTCGTGGCAGTGGTCCAGGGGTGGTCCTATGTTTGGCGATTCTCATAATATTAAAGGTTGGTACCTAGACGAATGCATGATCTGGATATTTGACCTTGCTCTCAAATGGGTTCTGGGAAGGAACCATTATGTCTTTTAATCATTACTGAATTAATCTAACAATAATGCTTTATTCTTACAGAGCGTTCACTGGCTCCTACTCCTGCTTACAGTAAAGTGGCTGGTGGTATGAAATTGGGCAAGGGGCAAAAAACTAACCAGTTCCTAGAATCTTTGAAAGCTGAAGGAGAAATCATCTTGGAGGACAACCAAGGAAGTGCAGTTCAGTCAAAACTGTTATCTGTACCACCAAGTGATCCTATCACAGTGACAATTGAAGAGAAGCTCAGTGTCACCGTTAAAAGGGATGATGGAGTTAAAAATTTTGATATTCAAGGAATGCTTGCTCTCCAAGTCCTGAACGACAGCAATGGCTTTATTCAGTTGCAGGTCATTTTCTACATTTGATGTATGCCATTAATTGTTATTAGATATTCATAAAGTGCACCAAAAGGCTCGGCCTACATCTTTAGTTTGATACTTCATTACACAACTTTTTTTCTGGCATATTTTTTGAAGTTGCCGATTGCCCAAATGCCTTCTTAGATCTGTCAAAGGCATATAAACCTCTTGAGAAATTGTTGTTTTACATCTACACTGCTTATGATAATTATATATGAGCTTTGTAAAACATTCACTTTATAATAGTTAAATCCTGCTCTTAATTACTGCATAAAGCTCTTTTGATTTGTATCTATCACTATTTGTGTCATATGCAACTCAATTTTCTGTAAAGGAAAGAAAGAAAGTAACTGTGCCTTATTGTATACATATCACAATGACTTTCTTTTCCCTGCAAAGTTTGTTCCTTTTTAACAGTACTTTACTGATTACGGTAGTTCTAACTAGACTATAAAAAATCCCCAATATTTGGTACTTTTTACAGATTGAGAATCAAGATATTCCTGGACATAGCTTCAAGACACACCCTAAGGTTGATAGAGAGCTGTTCAATAATCAGAAAACTGTGGGGTTGAAAGATCCAAATAGGCCTTTCCCCAGTGGTCAAAATGAAACCCCTCTCGTGAAATGGAGAATCCAAGAGTTGAACGAGGCATCTCTTCCGTTGACAGGTATGCCAAAACGTTTTCTTTAAACAGCCTTAAAACTGGTCTTGTCTAACCTGCTTTTGCCTCTTGTAGTCAACTGCTGGCCTTCTGTAAACGAAGCATCTGTGACCATTGAATATGAAGCTTCAGAGATGTTTGATTTGCACAATGTTGTCATCTCTATACCTCTACCTGCGCTCAGGGAGGCTCCAAGTGTTAGACAGATAGATGGTGAATGGAAGTATGCTTCACACCCCTGTCCTACCTGTTTCCTTTTTAATTAAATGATTTGCAACTTTTCATGTGTGTGTTGTGTGTGTACCTAGAATGACGTGAAGCTGAATAATGGCAAGATCAGTTTTATCTATGTATCTGGAAGGAAACAACAAAACATTTAATACAGAGTACCATTTAATACAGATAATTGTAAATTCATTTTGGAACTAATAAAGAAAATATTGGTATTTATATATCATGATATTTTAGTTCGACTCAAAAAATGATGTGTGAAGGTGTACCAATGTTGTCAAAAGAATGGGGGAAACAGTAAGTGAGAAATTGATGTCTCCTGTTTTCGTGCATGCAGGTACGACTCGAGAAATTCATTGTTGGAATGGTCAATTATTCTTATTGATCAATCTAACCGCAGGTACATGAAATTTGCTTTGCCTTGTTGTTATTGTTGTTGTTGTTGTTGTTATCATCATCATTTTTTGTACTGTGTATTTTGCTCCAATGCTGTCACTCATGGTCTGATGCTTGTCTTACTTTGACTTCCAGTGGTTCTCTGGAGTTTTCTGTTCCTACAACTGATCCATCATCATTTTTTCCCATCTCTGTTGGATTTTCTGCGTCAAACACATTCAGCAATTTGAAGGTTAGTTCTTTATAATTCTGGTTCTACCACTATCAGAGAATTAACTCTGCCATCTTATCTAGCTTTGTAGGGCAGTGTTATTGGGAACTATCCACCTTACCAGTATGGCACAAAACACTGTTTATTTATTTATTTATTTTGGGGGTGGGGGCGCAAAATCTTACCCCAAGAACACGTGTCAAGTCTTTCTCTTTTCCTATGTTGTGAACCAATAGTTTGAGGAGTTGCATCTGTCATTGAGTCTGGTTATGAGTCCTCCTATTTGGCTTTAAGGACAATGATCTACCTCTGCTTAGAAGTAAAAGATTTTCAACATTAAATATACCCAGCTCTGCCCTTGTACATATTCGACAAACTTATTCCACTCATAGTTTCTTTTAAGGCGCAGCATCACTTTGAAGAAAGACAAACTAACCAACAATTTTTTTAGCACTTCTGGTCGGTAATTTATGTAGATGGCCTTGTATTCTTTTTCTTAAAAAATATGTTTTGTCTCGAATGTTTTAAAATTTCAATATGGTAATGTGCGACAGTAATGCCAATGAGATTAGCATGCCATTCAGCTTTGGCTAAGGGAACTGCTTCCTGAATTTGATCTTTCCTTGTGTAATTCTCGTGGTCATGTTTCAGGTTACTGCTGTTCTTCCGTTGATGGAAGGTATCCCTCCAAAATTTTCACAGAGGATTCAATTGGTCACTGATAATTACCAGTTCATCTGAGATCCTTGCTTTTGTCAGAGGTTACCAACTGTTCATATTTACAGTATATAGAAGCTACAAGTCTTAAGACAACAGGCTGTGTCGCTGTGAGCGTCCATAAAAGATGCTATACGTAGAGCACTTTTTTGTATCTACTTTCTGCAATATGATGCGTTCATAGCAAAGAATGAATTTTCTTCTGTCACGTGTTCCGTATGAATCCTGCAATTCCACCCACCTGGTTGCGGTGCTTGGCGTATAATCTACACGTCTTGTCTAAAGCGTGCCTACTTATCCAATCAATTGATAATTTCTTGAGAACCGAGAGACTGCAACCGTTATTTTTCTGGTTTGGAGAGGAAACCTACCTCACTAAGGGTTCTGGATCATTACTAGTGTGACTAGCGTCTGGCATATTTTGTTTCTGGAACATTCGGGGACCTGATTCAGCAAACCTTTGTTCGTTCTTGGCCAGAAGTTGATGTCAAGGTGCTACTTGGCAAACCGGTGGCCGCACAAGCACCATCATGTTACTCGGTTCTACGTGACCTGTACACTTGTAAGTGCTCCATGCAACTTTGTGCACTTGTAACTTGTAAGTACTCGGAGGGTAAACAGGACGGGCAAAGCGAGACCAGCTGTAATTCCCGTTCCGCCAGAGCTGTTTCATTGGCCACACAGATCTACATCTTTCTCAAATGCTCGACCTTGTCGTCATTTTGCAGTTGGCACTATGCCCATCTGAACCCTGAATAAATCCTGGCACTGCCATGGTCAATCACACCATTCTCCCGTGACCAAGAAAGCTCCGCACACCACACCCCATTGCCAAGCACGCGAGAGAACCTGAATCGCTGCCCAACGCCGGAGCCTGCGCTAGAATCGACGTCGTTCGCGATGGCTGTAAGCGGGCGAGCAGCGGCGTGCACCGCGCTCATCTTGCCGAGCACGGCGACCACCCCGCTCCCTCCACCGTCTCCGTGAACCCCAGAGCGCCGCCGCGGAGCAGGGTGACCACGATGGCAGTCGCGGCGCCTCACGCGAGCACCGGCGGCGCGGTGCTGGACCCGCCGGCCTTCGACCAGTCCCAGCTCGACACGCTCCCCGTCCCGCAAGAAGGTGCGTTTGCCGTTGCCGTTTCTGTTGTTTTGTCGTGCCGTGCGCGCGCGCGATGTCTGGCATCAGTGCAAGGCGATTCACGGCGGTCTCTTGATTTGAACGTGCACAGGAGGTGACCCCGGAAAGCTCAAGGACGGAAAGGGCACTGGCAGCGGCGACAGCTACAAGGTTTTGCTCGTGGACGACGCGCGACACACCGAACAGCTCGGTACGTGCGAACTCCTTGCTCTGCTCGACTGCTCCTAGATCGGTCATCTGAACTACTAGGTCACCCCTACCTGCTCACCGCCGTTCCATTGTTCCTTTGCAGTGGAGAAGGCCTTACCGCAGGTGGTGCCGTCCATAACCGCTGAGTCGGCGCGGCAGCTCTTCCACGAGTCTCGCCTGAAAGGCGTCGCGGTTGTCATCGTCGCCGTCAAGGTAGGGAACACAGTTCCTTTTCCTGCTACTAGTTCTGATGACAGCATGGTCCACTACCGCGCATTTTGCTCCGTATTATTAGATCAGCACTGGGAGGTTCTTAATTTTGTACTTGATGCATGAGCAGGAGCACGCCGAGTTCTACGCACACATGATGGTTCGTCAGGGACTGCGTTCTGCCATCGAGCCGGACTCCGACCTGGCAAGCTGATTGTCCTTTCCATTGGTTTTGCCACGACGTGTTTTTGCCTTTTTATTAGTAGTAGTACCAGATTAATAGGCAGGGTTGCAGAACCTCTCTCCCTGCAAAAGTTTTGTCACTGATGTTGCAGCATGGAGCATGTGTACTGAACTCTATACACAGTCCTATACCAGTTTAGGCCTCGTTCGTTTCCACCCTCTAAAATTTATATACTTGTCACATCAAAGAGAATCTTACTATTTAGTAGATCTTTTATTAATTTAATAACAAAACCTATATCGCGACCTCCTCTAATTTGCGAGGCGAATCTAATGATCCTAATTAATCTATGTTTAGCTACAGTGATGCTACAGTAAACATCTTCTAATAACACCCTAATTACTCTCGTTGGATTCAGTCTCGTGAATTAGATAGAGGTCTGCAATTAGTTTCGAGATTAGACTTTATTTAAGATCTCCAAAATAATAAAATTCTCTTTGATTTGACTCTCTAAAAATTATATAGCTGGAAACGAACAGGCCCTTATTGGTCTTTCTGATTTGCTTTGCAAAAACAAAATGTCAGCTTCAGATCCTGTATCTCGCTGGACATCATAGTTCGCGCACCGTGCTACTATCATTTCTATACGCATGCTGCTGTGGCGCACACCGCACGAGTCTAAAAACAATTGAACGCGACGGAGTTTAAAAATCGAAGGAGCTCGCGTGGGGGCTGCCTCAAAAAATCTCGGCTTTCTGGCAGATGCAATGATGCGGCGGTCAGTGTTGTTGTATTCTTTTGGAGAGGGAGACCGCTGCTCCTCGTCATCATCGCGGTCTCCAACGCGAGGCAACCCTTGTTTAGTTGCTTGAGTAGATTGCACTACTACTGCCGCGCTATCAAACGAAGCAAACAGATGAGCACGTTCTCGTCTGCACTGGTTCGCTTGCCCTTTTTCCGTGTTCACGCTCACGCGCACGCGGCCTGCCGCGCGGGGAAGCAGGTGAGATTGGATGCGCTCGCGAATTGTCATTTGCGCCGGCTCCCGCCAATTACCGCGACGCCGGTTTCCCTCCAACGCCCGTCCCATGTGCCCCAATTCAGCCGCTTCCGCCGCCCTACCTGCTACATCGCGCAACGCCTACGCGCGGCGCCGGCTATGTCACCACCACCACCGCGCCACTGCACGTTCCGACAGCACACTTGCTGTTTCGTGCTGTAGCAGCTGTAACCCCCGCCTAATCGTGCGTGGAACGGGATGGTACGCGCGATCTGATCCGTCTCTTTCCCCGCGCCTGAGCTGTACAACTCAATCATCGAAGCGTGCGGAGGAAATCTCGGCACATTCTGCCTGTACGCACAGCCTTTGCCGGGCGCGAACAGTCGTGAGCGGATGAGGTCAGCTGCCTCCTCGGCGCGGCGCCGGTTTTCCTTTCCTGACACTTCCAAGGAGACCATCGAGCTGTCCTTGGTCAATGAGGGTGGCGTGAGGACCGAAAATCCCCTCTGAAATCAAGGCAGCCTGGCAAGCAATCCTTCTGTTCAGCACCAGCAACGGTAGAGCAGGTGTGCTCAGCAAGTGCGACGTCTGTGCTTGCCAAGCTCAGCTCCGCTACCTCTTCCTCCACTTCAAATATCTATCTTGGGTGGAGCTGCATTGGCAGCGCGGGGCCGCTCACCCGTTGGAGCTTGTCCCCAATGGCAATGGCGCGCGGGGTCGCGGCTCTGCTGCTGCTGCTGCTAGCTTCAGTTGCGGTGCCGGCCGTGGCCTTGGCCGACCAGGAGAGCGACCGGATCCGGGAGCTCCCGGGCCAGCCGACCAACGTGGGGTTCACGCAGTACGCCGGCTACGTCACCGTGAACCAGGCGCGGGGGCGCGCGCTCTTCTACTGGCTCGTCGAGGCGGAGCCGGCGGCGGGGCCCATCGCGCCGCTCGTTCTCTGGCTCAACGGCGGGCCCGGGTGCTCGTCGGTTGGCTTCGGCGCGTCCGAGGAGGTCGGACCGTTCCGCATCAGGCCCGACGGCCAGACGCTGTACCTCAACCCCAATTCTTGGAACAAGGGTGCGTGTTCTTGAGCTCCCCATTAGACAGGCTGGCCATGCTGCAATGCAGGTGTTGATACCTGGAAGTGGCTAATTTGTTTCGGCTGGTGATTGCAGCGGCCAATTTGCTTTTCTTGGAGTCGCCGGCCGGCGTCGGGTTCTCCTACTCCAACTCGTCGCTGGATCTGTACACCGGGGGAGATGCAAAGACAGGTAATTAACTGATTCAGTTGCCATTCCTATGTATCGATCGGGACTCACTGATTCAGGTGCCAACCTCTTGTGACCTTCCTTTGTCTCATAGCCCTTGATGCTTATGCTTTTCTGGTGAACTGGCTGGAGAGATTCCCACAATACAAGTACAGGGAATTCTACATTGCTGGAGAAAGTTATGCTGGTAAAAATTTTGTGTTTGAATTACATTTCTGTTCTGGGTGGCTATTTTGAGGCTGAAAGAATTGAACTTATGCCCTCTGATTTTTGCAGGGCATTATGTTCCCCAGTTAGCTCAGCTCATATATGAAAAGAACAAAGGCATCCAGAATCCTACGATTAATTTTAAAGGATTCATGGTAAATTTTTCATGTCTGTACTTTTCGGATCTTTTTGCAAGTGCAAATTGCCAAAACATTTCGCTTTATCTATGCTAGCTTCAATGTGTGTGCTCGTATCTGATTTTTTTTTCTAATTCCTAAGGTGGGCAACGCGGTAACTGATGACTACCATGACTATCTTGGTACATTCGAGTACTGGTGGACTCATGGTCTCATATCTGACAAAACTTATCACAACTTGAAGGCAACATGCCTGAATGAATCCGCAACGCACCCTTCTTCTGACTGCCTCAAGAACCTGAATTTAGCAAGTGGTGAAGAAGGCAATATTGATCCATATAGTCTGTATACAAAGCCATGCAATAACACAGCATCTCTCAAACGTAGTTTGGGCGGGCGCTATGTAAGTTCCCTTTTTATTTTTGAACTTCCCCTAAGTGATCTTGTTCCATAAATCGAGTTCACACTCTGCATTTAGCAGAACATAGAGCACTGCAATATCAATCAGCACATACTACTTAAATATCAGATATGCAACACATGGAGCTGGATTACTTTAATATGGTGTAATACCTCTATTTGAAGATCAAATTAACAAGGACAAGTAAATAAACATCTCTTTTTCAAACAGTCAATAAACGAAATCAAATGTTGTGAATGAATTCACCTTTAAGGATATACACAGTTGGGGTTCCTGAGTTAGCTAGGTGGTTAGTTTGCACTTGTTACCTTGGATATACATCTCTTCTGCAAAATGCTATTTTGCATGATTTTATAATTCTCTTCTGTCTAATAATGTTATCTAGTCTTGATTCACTGCATACTTGGTATGAATAAGATAATCTTTGGGTCATTTATTTTCTGTCTAATGATATGTTGCCATCCGCAGCCTTGGTTATCAAAAGCCTATGATCCTTGCACTGAGAGATATGCAAATATTTACTATAATCGCCCAGAAGTGCAGTTGGCACTACATGCCAATACTACTGGAATTCACTACCCTTGGTCCACATGCAGGTTTGAGTGGTTTCAGTTGACCAGATATACCTTAAAATTTTTGTTGACCTTTCAAACATATGAACCTTTGTCATTTTATTACAGTGATATTGTCGGATCCTATTGGGCAGATTCCCCACTATCTATGCTCCCAATATACCAAGAATTGATAGCAGCTGGTATCAGGGTATGGGTTTTCAGGTGAATCTCAGCAGTTCCAACTTCTCCTATATTATTTTGCATGACACAACAATTTAGCGGGCTTACTTTTAGACACAATCTATTTTTGGGTCAGTCAATATGGAAGACATTTTTTCTTTGATTTTTTTTAGGAAATAGCTTATGATTGCAAAAGAGGATTTCTATTGCCATCCTTTTGAAATACAATCAAAATATGAAATTCCTTTTTCGAGTGCTCTCTGAAACAAGTTCTCATTGTTCTAAAAATAATCCACTACATTGAATTGTCATGGAACATTGGTCGATTGAGTTACAATTTTCTCTCCACCTTTTCACAGTGGGGATACTGATGCTGTAGTTCCTGTAACTGCAACAAGATACTCGGTAGACGCCCTCAAGCTTCCAACACTGGTCAATTGGTACCCTTGGTATGACCACGGAAAGGTTGGTTTAGATATTACTGACTGTACTGAGTAAATTCTGTAGCAGACAGAATCGTGCAACTTATATTGACCATCGTCTTATCTGATGCTGCAGGTTGGAGGTTGGAGCCAAGTTTACAAAGGACTAACTCTCGTAACGATAACAGGTGCAGGACATGAAGTACCCCTGCACCGGCCTCGGCAAGCTTTGATAATGTTCAGACACTTCTTGAAGAATAAACCACTGCCAACACAATAGCACCTAAAGCAGAATTATAGCGTAACATATCACAACCATTTTATGTTTTTTAAATTCCTTTTCGTTTGACTTAATTTTTACAACTATTATTCAATTTTCTCAATTGAATATGTTAAAGTCTTCTAGCAAATAGGTATACCTTGTAAGCTAAAGAGCTCTTCTGTATATGACAACTATTTTTAGCAGTATCAACCTTCAGCCAGCAAAAGAACATAGCTGCATTTTTTCGAATTCCGATAAATGTTTTTAGATTAGAAGACGTTATCTTGTGTTCTTAATGCTGTTGTCAGGATTCAACTCAATCTATAGCGATGAACTCACCTGTGACCCACGTCCTCTGACTTAACAAATTTGTCTTGGGGTAACAATTCTGATTATGAGATATGGATAACAACAATGAATTTTGAATAACCTGGAACTCATATCACTGCACCAAGAAACAGAAATCTATGCATTAAGTATAGTAATGAGGCAAGATTACTCAAAACTAAAACCATATAAAATTGCAACTGCAGGATTACTGGAATTATGAAAGTAGACATTATCTAATATTAACAGAAGCAAAAATCATGTCTCTGTATACACTTCCACCGCTGTACAGAGCAAAACGAAGAGCAGTACAAACTGCAAGATGGTTCGACGCGGCATTCATATGCTCAACTTCTCTGAAAATATGCCGCCCTTTCCTTGCTGTATTTCTATCTTCTGAATTTTCTCCATGTGCACTCAGAAATCGTCATCGTCAAAGTGCGTAGGAATCATCTGACGACGGTTGCAGCGCGCTGATCTTGACCAGATAATTCATATGGCTGGACGCGCTGCTTCCGCTGCCACCGGACCCCGAGCTCGCGCGCATGTCGTCGGAGAAGCCGTCGCCGTCGCTCAGGCCGCAGGTATCCCTGCCGTCCTCCTCCTCGTAGGCGTTGCCGATGCGGCCGCCGCACTTGCGGCAGAGCAGCCGCGACCGCCTCCTGAAGAATCCCCAGGAGCGGCCGGAGCGGAAGTAGGGCGTGCAGGTGACCTCGTCGGTGAGCGTGAACCGGCTCTCGTCGACCGCGACGAAGGAGACGACGCCCTTCTTGATCTGCTTGCCGTACTTGGACCCGATGCCCGCCGTGTTCCGCGCCGAGGAGCTCAGGTTCAGCGCGTAGCCGCAGTAACCGCAGCTGCAACCAGCGACAGGAATCGAGTGAGTGCCAGAGGTAGTAATACAGGACCGGTCTCTGATCACTGCACTTGCAGTTGCTCTGGGCAACGTCAAGATTGGGATTTGGGCAAAAAGCAAATGATTCGCCACGAGCGGGGCATAAGAACCCGATTCCTCCGGAGGCCTAAACCTGCTAGGCGATGTTAACTTACGGCAGTTCCCTAGTGGAGAACTACTCGGCGCGTCCACAAAGTACAGAGGAAGACAGTTCTCTCAAAGAACCAAATCAAAACAGAATTTTTCTCACATCAGAAATTGCAGAACCAGCAAGAGGGATGGAGTGAGTCATCGAATAAGCATCGAACCTGTAGGTGACGTCCTTGATGGAAGAGTAGCTATCGAGAGACCTGTCCATGGCGTCGATGGTGGCTTGCTTCGCTGGAGCATCCACTTTGCAGCCTGGTTGAGGAGGGAGAACAGGGGAGCAAAGCGGAGAGGAGACGTGGGGAGACCGAGAGAGTGGAGAGACTGGGAAATGCGGGGAAGAAACAATGACTAAAAAGGCGGTGGTTTGGTCGAGTTGAGCCAACGGACACGGAGGATCGGCGTCCGGCGGGAGGGCCGCGTCTCCTGCCTCACCCTTTTGCGTGTGCCGCGGCTTGGGGGCTTGGGGCCCACAAGTTACTACTCGGCTAATTTAATCGGCATATCAGTAGTTGATTAAAACTACGCCGCTGCCAATCAGAAGCGTGCAGCGCACAGGTTTAGCATGGGCGCTCGATTCTGCTCTGACCGAAGCGCGATCGATAAGATAATCCAACCGTGCTGGTCGGTCGGAGAGAAGATCGTGCATTCAAACTTGGACGCGGTCATGCTGCGACGGCCTTGGCATAGAGGGTCGCTGCAGAGGATCGGCTTCGGCCGCCGGGGCGCGGTTCGCCGGTCGCAACGTGAGGTCCGGGCGGCACAGCAGGCCAAGCGTAACAATGACGGCCGAAGAACCGGCTGGCGGACACAAGGCGAGCTTATCGCTTATCACCGGCGTCGTGTTGTGTTTGTGTTGGAGCGAGTAATATTATTGTTGTGACTTGCTGTGATTGGTGGAGGATCACACACAGGCAGGTTAGGTGTCCGGTGATGTTTGGTCAGCGTCTCATTCTGCCCGACCATGCTCCCTATAGGTCCATTTGTCGTGACTTTCCTTCTCCAGTCAAAAAACCTTTTGCTGAAGATCGAGCATAGTATGGTCAGTTTTTCAATTCATTTTCCCTTTTTCTGGAAGCCCGTGTAGGGTAATTTCGACATCAAGAATATGGAATATCATGGCCTAGGTGTACTAGCACACACCTTTTTTGTTGGGAGAAACAATACAGCAGGCAATCATTTCCAAGATTTCTGATTCCATGTCTCCATAAAAGTTGAGATGCAGCTTGCCTTGATTTTGTTACAAACAGCCAAACAGGTACATAAGGTGCGAATTCAAACAAGAAGCAGCACTAGTGAATTTGTACATAAGATTTACATCCAAACCTGAAAATACAACGAGTTGTCTTGTACACACGATACTGCTACCCTAGCAGATTGCAAAATGTGTCTCAATCCTCGACCACAAAAGTTACCCGATCCTGCGTCTTGAAATGGTGTGTAGTGTGATCAACAACCTGCAAGCAATGGATCAGTAAAGCACTGAAATACATCCTACATAGATGCCAGTAAGTTATTTAGGTAAGGAAAAAATGATCTGCAAATAGTCATAATGTCCACATGATAACTAGTTGCAGCTTCCAACAATAACAATTCATTTGAAATTATGTTACCATGAATTTTTTTACTACCAATAGTTTTTTCTTCTCAAACACCCAGGAGAGCGTATATTATGAAGAAAAAAATGGGGGTAAGAACCATACAAAACACACCCACACTCGCACTAGGATTTACTACCAATAAAATTGTTCCCTCAGGTTTTCAACTTCGCACTAAATCCGGGATTCAGAAGTTAGTTTTCAGCAGCAGATTATAATATTGTTCTTAGAATGACCATCCTAACCGTACAATCACCTATCCTGTAAGTGGGACACAAAAGGCAAGTCCATTCCCTTAAAAGAGAAGAACGCTAAATGTTGCAAAGTTGTTTCATAATGAGCTTGTCAAATTCAATTCTCAATGTCATGTGATGTCAACCCATAAGTACATGAGCTACACAAGACAGATTTAAAACAGATAACTAGGTCTAAAAACAGGTTGGATGTTAGTAGAACGTTGTATCTATAAAATAAAAGGGAAATACTTCAGAGAACATAGAGTTATGTGTCCATCCTAGCTTTTTTTATTATTTATGGTTAAATATAAATATTGAATCTCTGATTATACTATTAAACATGTCAGACTAATTGTAGATATGTTATAAAATTATAAATTAAAGTATAGAAATATCAAATTCTGACAAATTCATGAAATTCTATTAAATTTGACGAATTTGATAGTTCTATACTTTCAATTTATGATTTAACACCATATCAACAACTAGTATGACATGTTTAATAGTATAGTCAGAGATTCAATATTTAAATATAACCATAATTAATAAAAAAACTAGGGTGGGCACATGCCCCTATGCCCACAAAAGTCATTCTCTAAATAAAAATTATAATAAACTGCTACCTAGTAAACATACAAAAAAACAGGATAAGCTTGAGGAGCAATCTCAACATAACATCTATTAATAATTGGAATCTTTCCTTTTTAAGTTTACACATAACAATGGACATAGTAGTACGACATTATCACTGAAAGATTAAGCTTCATAAGATCAATTTATGTGTACTATCGAACAATTCTGGTTGCTCTGGGAAAATATATCATCACCGATTTACCCGTTGAAGACCGAAGGTAGATATAAACCATATTATGTGTCACAAACGCAATAATGAACACCAGAATCAGCAACTATTAAACTGCTTTCTGAACTATACAAGGTGACTGGACGGCAGACAAGACTACCTTGCAAATAATGTACTACAAAAACGGGAAATTCTTGAGTTAATCTTTCAATATACTAGTTGCAACAACCTCAATGTAGCCGCTATTAGAAATTAGAACATTTCCTTTTTGAGTTTCCACACAGTACCACTACAATGTAACCAAAGATGATTAAGGTTCACAAGATCTATTTATGTGTACTATTATCGATCGGTTGCTCTGGGAAAATATATCACCTCCAATTTAACCGCTGAAAACCAAAGCTAGATATAAACCATGTTCTGTGTGTCAGAAACGCAATAATGAACAACGGAATCAGCAAGTAGGCACTCACGTTGGTGTTACTCAGCTCCAGGTTATAGAAATCCACGGCGTCCGCCTTGAACAGCGGCCCGGCATGCCAGGTCCCCTTGTGAAGCTTGAGGAACTTGGGCCCAGACACGCGGAAGACGCAGACCTCAGCCGGATCGGGAGGCAGGTAGTAGTGCCCCGCGCGAGACTGCACGGGCTTCCTCCCTCCTGGCCACTCTGCTCGGGCGCTTCCACGATCGACGGCTTGGCCACGCCAAGGTACCAGTCGTGGCCGCCGATGGACCCGAGGCACTGGGTGACGCCGGCGTGGTGGGTGATGCTCGAGAACTGCAGCGGCCGGTTCTCCAATCTCATGATGTAGAACCTGCGACGGAAACAGGGTCAATCGTGGAGTTGGTGAGGAAATGTTGTGGAAGCCTTTACCGTGGGATGCCGCGGCTGAGGTCGAGCTGCGCGTCGTGGGGGCCGAACTCGTCGCCGTCGGGGGAGGCGGCGATGACCTGGCCGAAGGGCGCGAAGGACTCGGGCGTGGCCTCCACCGCCCGCAGCCGCACGACCCTCGCCTGCTCCTCCGACTGCTGCTGCTGCGCGCCTGCCATCTGCGCGGACCTGGTGGCGCCGGCGTTGGTGCGCACGGCCCTGGCGCTTGCTGCTAGGCCCCTGCCGCTGCGCGCACGGAGTAGCGGTGGAAGGAGAGGTGTCACTGTGAGGGCGGCGCGGCGGTGGCAGAAATGGCCGGGATTGCACGCGCGGCCCAGGCCCAATGCCTGCATCTCTCTTTGTTCACGCTCCCGTGCACATCCGCTCGGCCGCACGATTGTTTAGAAAACGGTTTTTGAGGTGGTGACGCGGCGAAGCCTTGGACACGTTGTGCCGCGTCAGGGCTGTTGGTTCTTGCTGTTCCGTGGCATCGGTGCGTGGCGTACGGCCGTTGGCCTCCCGAACGCCTCTCCTGTCCACGCATCCCTCGCACGATTCCGCCGGGCTCGGCAACTATCTCATGCGCTCTCTGAAGCAGCGAACTTGCAAGCAGCAAGTTTCGGTGACGATCGTCTATGTTTTCCTATAAATATATACGTTAAGCACATTGCGCTTAGCTGAACTGACAATTCGCTGGATGGAAAACTCGGGATGTTTCAGATCCTAAAGGAAGTCCGATCATTTGATGTTGTAAAAAAAAGGCTTTATATATAATATAATCATGATGTCGTTAGTTGTCACCAAAGAATCTACAAAGAGCCGGGTAACCTGCACGGTTGCGTTGGAAAGCTTGCAAAGCCGTTTCTGCTGTCCACCATTTCGTTCTGTTTAACTTTAACATATCCCAGAAAACCTTGGAAGGCCAAGGAATCTTTTGAACGCAGCGGTGGACAGCAAACCTAATTTCAGTATACTCCCTTCTTTACTAAATTGTTATGGTTATTGACTTTTTTATGACGTTTGATTATTTGTCTTATTTAAAAAAATTCTTCAAATACAAAAAGTAATATGCTACATTTCAAGTTTCTTTAGTGATAAAACATATTCCAATAAAATATATGACATTTGTTAAACTTTATTTAAATAAGATAAATGGTCAAATTTAATAAAAAAAGTCAACAGCGACAATAATTTAGTAAAAGAGTAGTATGCTTCACGCTTTCAGCGTGGCTCCGATTCGAAACACACAAACTCGAGCTACCAACGGCGTAGCTCAGGCCAGCAACAAGATTCTACCACTACCCAGTTGGTCTCCCGAGTACCCACTGTAACGGAGAGGATAAACTGACGTAGTAATCTATGGACCACTGGGTACCAGTAACATCCAAGGGAGCATTTCTTCTGCGTAATCCAAGGTCACCGTACGCCGTTTATTTCTGCCCCGTCGCAAGGCTGTGGCCAATCCTGAAAGAGCGTTTTTGGACTGATCCGGAACGGTGCATTCCAGCTGCAGGAGCAGCTGAGCTAGCGACGTGGTTGGAGAAAGTATGCAGGCAGGACACGCCGGGTAGGTATCTTTTAAAAATTCCACATCTTTTGAAAGCCAAACGCATTTTGAAAGTGGACTGTGCAATTAGAATATTCATTCATTCACGACGTACTCGGAGGGGCGAGAGCGTCTGCGCCACAAATTTAAGCAATCCTCTTTTCTGTCAGTTTGCTGGCTTATCCGATACAGTATCGTATGGTGTTGGTGTTTTGACGCTGGACGGTGAGCGCGCGGTTTGGAGTTCGTTGTTCGTTCGTTGAACAATGGCAAATTGTCATGCTTGCCCTTACAAAAGGGAAGTGCTATGGTCTCACCACTAGTTACAAACCGTTTTCGGTTCATCATAGCAAATATCATGGCCCATAATTTTGTACTAGTAGCTAATAAGAAAAAACATCAAGATTCCAACAAAAGAAGTACTGTACATGACAAAACACAATGGGTTTGGGTTCGGAAAAATAGAATTGATGATTCATATGCAAAAACAGAAACCAACTCTCCTCTCACTCCGTATGAACACGTATGTGACCTAGCCTAACTGACAATCTCAAACAAGCAATGATTCGTGAATCATCTGAAAAGGACCGGCAGCAATTTGATTATGACTTCTAGGTATTGTACTAGTAGTAGAAGGCTATCTCAACATTTTTCTCTTTTTCAATAACACGTGGTTGTTTGTACTTGAGACCAGCTAGATAAAGTCAGATTTCTGTCCAAACGACTTAAGGGATGTTAGCTTTTTTATAAAATGTTTATTTAATTTCTAGGTTGTAGCATGGCTATCATTGTCCCTAGAGTGCTAAGGGGATCAAAAGGTACTTAGGTATAATCACCAAGAAAGAAAATGTTGGAAAAGCAATGTATGCCTTTGAATTGGAGCATGGCATGTTCAATGGAGGGAGGAAGGAATATTTATGCCAAATTATTATTTCATGCTACTTGATTGTAACAGTAAATCAATATTCTCTTGTCTAGTGATAATTCAAGCTGTTTGGGTCGGATGTTCAGATAAATATTCATTCTTGTTAAACGCCTGGCCAAAGCCTTGACTAGACGTTTTTGTTGTGTGTGCAATTAGCCTAACAAAGACAATGTCATTCTCGATGGTTTGAAGTCTAGCAAATAACAAAAGATGCAACGGAAATCAAACAAGCAAAATTGATTTCTCGAACTTACGTTCATAACTGTACTACTAATCGGTCAACGTCACTGTACAACCGTATAGATATTTCCATCGACAGTGAGCATCAAAGCAGAACAAGAAACAACGAAACGCATAAATAAAGCTAGAGGAAACTGAAACTCCGTGTGCACGTACGATAATTACCGCTCACCGGCAACTCTCCGGTCCAGCTGTACTCTCTCTGACAGCAGGGACCACTGAATCTACCACCAATCACGAACCTCCTCTTCCGCTAAGCTCACCCGCACCAAAACACCAGACCGCCCGCGTAGAAGGACGCGGGCGCAGACCCACCATCACCTCCTCCGGTTGCCGCCGGCCTCGCCCTCCCTTCGCCCCCTCGTCCTCCCTCGAGCCTTCGCGACGACTAGCCCCACTTGGCTCGACAGCCCGTCGCCGGAAAGCATGGCGGCGGCTGAGGTGTTCTCGCCGACCGTAGCTGCGGCGGCGCAGCAGCAGCAGCGGGGAAAAGCAGCGTCGCAGGCATGGCAGGCGGTGGTGGGGTGGATCGGCTTCCTCCTCCAGGTCCTGCTCCAGATCCTCCGGGGAACACCCTCCTGCGCCCAGCTCCTGTCCTTCGTCGGCTTCCGCTACCCCCTCCTCTCCGCGCCGGCGGCCCCCGAGCAGTCACCGGAGGTTGCCTTCATGCCGCTCCGCTCCGAGATCCCAGCAGACACGGCCCCTGCCCTGCCCCGCGCCTCCGCCCGAGCCCCTGGACCGCCTCACGGTACGGACGATTCGGTTCTGGATGGATTCGTCGGAGCAATCGATTCCTGGGTTGGGGAAAAATGGAACCTTTGACAAGTACGAACTGTACGGGATCCATTTGGGTAGGACAGTCGAATTCGGAAGTGCCTATTGATCCAGTTGCAGGCTATTGGGTCTTGGTAATTTTGGGATAACGTAGGATGGTTGATTTGAGACTAATTGAGCTTTTTTTTGCTCTATTTGGCTCGTTTGATAGGTATGCTGTTGTACCTGATTTAGTATGTGGTCTGTGAAGTATGGTTTCTTTGGGGTATGGTAGAAATTGTCTTCTTGGTTTTACAAGCATGAATGATTCGTTGCCCCGCTAAAACAAGACATGTTCTATTAGTAGTAGCTCACATTATCTCCTCTCTGGACTGAAAGGGATATAATTTTAGTGTCCCTTTCATTCTGTGATTAGAACGAGGATGTACATTTCCTTGTGTGATTCTTAGTAGACATTTGAGACTCTAGTCGATGTTAGGAACGATCATTGAAACTGAATGATGCAGTAAGTTATTTGCTGATGTCATGCTATTGGTTTGACAGGGTTTCCGATTAGACTTTAGTTGCAGAAGAACTTCATTCTGTTCATCCTCTTCTCGATGAGTTTATAATTTCACACCCAAGGGATCCATAACTGAAACAATAGCTGTACTGATATTAAACATCACTTCCTAATCACGTTTGCAGTTAAATTAGCTTTAACACTGTATGTTATGCTTATGCATACAACTTTCTGTCCTGAAAACATTTGGGCTGTCTGTTCAGGTTGTGCTTGACTTGGATGAGACATTAGTTTCTGCGTATGAATCATCTAGCCTTCCTGCTATTGTACGCACCCAAGCTGTTGAAGCAGGACTACATTGCTTTGACATGGAGTGCATTTCGTCTGATAAGGTGCCCGTTTTTTTTTAAACTTTTGCACTTCATTTGTTTAGTCATTTCAACTTCAACTGATAAAGAAACTTCTGTTGTATAAACTTAAAAGGATATTGATGGAAAGCAGAAGGTGAACCATGTGACTGTGTTCGAACGCCCTGGATTGCATGAGTTCTTACAAAAAACTAGTGAATTTGCAGATCTTATCCTCTTTACAGCAGGTTTAGAAGGTATGTTGGTTGCTATTATTTTCTCCACCATATGAGGTAAATAATTTTGCTCAAGTCGACACCTAACTTTCACATGTTTATTTTCAGGTTATGCTAGACCTTTAGTTGACAGAATAGATGTTCACAACAGATTCAGGCTTCGTCTATATCGCCCGTCGACTGTTACCACGTAAGCTACATTAACTTCATATGGGCACAAATGAAGCCGACCCTGAGCTATTTTTTCTTCATCTCAGTTTATATGTGGAATTTATTAGTGAGCCAGCACCTTTGTAATTGGAAAATGGTAGACCCTAAACATGCTTGTACGAGCAATCAGCCAATCGATGAACATTACTGTTTATACACATGAAATGCACATGGTGTTTATAGTTAACCAAAGTCATCATTTGTACTAAAACTGCCATGCCCCTTACACATCATCGTTGAACTGATTACATCGTTTGTTTTGTTTTAAGGTCATTTTAGCATCTTCATTGTATTTACCAAGTATGTGCACTGGGCTACCTTGTATTTCATTTTGTTCCTAGCAGAGGCTATTCTTGGGATTGTTTAGTAATGAATCACCATCTGTGCTTTAGCAGGCATGCTTTATTCAAGATTTGTTTTCTCAAATGTGTTTTCTGTGCCTGCCTGCCTGCCTGATTAATTATGTATACTACTTGTTTCCCCAATAACCTGAGCCATCATGTCTGACATCAATGGTTCTTACGGTTGCAGGGAATACAGGGAACATGTGAAAGATCTTACTGGCCTATCAAAAGATTTCTGCAGAATCGTCATTGTTGACAACAACCCATTCAGTTTCATTCTGCAGCCTTTGAATGGAATACCATGTGTTCCATTTTCGGCTGGACAACATTCAGACGATCAGGTAACTGATGATGAGCGCCAGTTGTTCAATGGATCTGGAGTTCTAATTTTGAGTTTGGCAGCTATACTGATTTGTCTTGTTCACACATTTCAGCTGATGACAGTTATATTTCCACTTCTGAAGCATCTTTCCCTTCAAAAAGATGTCAGACCTGCATTGCACGAAAGGTTTCATATGCCAGAATGGTTCCAAAAGCATGGGATCCCCCGAACTGATCAGGCAGTCTAAGTTCTGCAGCATGCTATGATATTGTTTTGATGAAGGCTTAAGTGCCCACCACAGCTAAAGTCCCTTAGGGGAGAGCACATGTACATTACTATCAATATTCATTTTAGGTCTCCAGATAAGGTTGAGTCATGTTCATATGCAGTTGCCGCAACTAAATATAAGGAAATTGTAATCTAGCATAACGTCAGAATTGTATTTTGTGTAGTGAAGTATTTTATATCCATTAATTGTTGTAAATCATCTTCTGTTGTAAAATTCGATTGCTGACAATTGAGATAGTCAAATGAACTGTCCCTTGGTGAACCATTCCAACGTTTTGCACCTGTCACAAAGAGTTAGCCACACCGTTCTGCCAAAACTAACGTACTTATCAACCTGACTTAGCAAAGCATGTGAAAATAACTTCCTCTGGAAATCTATGCACAACAATTCCACCCTTTTCTTTTGTCAGTGATCTTTAGTCTATTATCTGAAATATTGTTGTCAGATTCTCTGAAGTCTGAACACCGCACAAATGCATGGAAGCTTCAAATGTAACAGATGTTCTTGGCATCAAGGAACATATGACATTGGGCTTCTCATCTGGATTTCTCAACGTCAAGGCTGTTGGAGCTTCTTATCTGGCTAATAATTTGTGATGCCTTATCAGGCTTGTATGCTCTCTCATAGACCCCGGCAGCCACGAGATAGAGCTCCCTCTTGTCGATGCTTGGGTCATCGGTTAGCTCGTCAACCAGCGCCTCCAAAGCCTTGAAATCCTTCTGAGCACCAAGCAGGCTGATCATCTGGAAATGCACCCGATCTGAGAACACACAACCTGTCTCCCTCATTCCCTTGTACAGCTCCGCCGCCTTGTCAAATTCCTTCAGCTTGCCAAAAGCGTTCATCGTAGTGGCGATCGTCTCCGAGTCCGGCAACTGGTCCAGCTTCCTCATTTCGTCGAACACCTCCACTACATTCCGGTGCCTCCGGTTCTTCGCGAACAAGTCCATCATTGCTCGGTGCACCGACGAGTCCCTGATCTCGCCATTGCTTGCTGCACGACGGAACAGCCATGCAGCCTCTTCCAGGCGGCCGGCGCTCGCCAAGATTTTGATGGCCGTCTCCTTTGAGACGCCATCCGGGTCTTTGAGGTCGTGCAGCAGACGCTTGGCCTGGGAAACAAGCCCTGAACGCTCGTACGCCACGACCATCGTCTGGTACAGTACCGGGTCAATCTCCGTTCCGGCTTCTCGCAGCTTCTCAAAGAGCTTGGCAGCACGATCAAGCTTACCAGCCTTCACCCAGATGGACAGGATGGTGGAGTAAGTGATGGCATTGGGCTGCACGCCGTTGGCCTTCATGTCCTGCACCAAGCTCCCGGCCTTCTCGTCCTCCAGCGACTTGCCGTAGATGGCGATCATGGTGTTGTACGTCACGACGTTGGGCTTGACGGTGCCGTCGGAAGCGCTGCGCATGAGGCCGAACAGGTGCACGGCCTCCCCGAACAGGCCGGCGTCGCCGTACACGCGGAGCATGGTGTTGTAGGTGACCACGCTGGGCGGCACGCCGGCGCGGCGCATGGACCAGAAGAGCCGGTCGGCCTCGCGCGCGAGGTCAAGCTGGCCGTACGCGCTGAGCACGATGTTGAACACGGAGAGGTCCGGCTTGACGCGCGCCACGGCGCGCATGTGCGAGAAGAGCGAGATGGCCGCGAGGTGCCGCCCGCGCCGCGCCAGCGCGGCGAGGACTGGGGAGTAGGTCTCCGCGTCGGGGGCCACGCCGTCGGCGGGCATGTCGTGGAGCAGCAGCCGCTTGGCGTCTCGCAGCAGGTCGGAGCGGCAGTACGCGGCGACGGCGGCGTTGTAGGCCTTGAGGTCCGGCCGGATCCCCGCGGCGCGGAGGCGGGAGAAGAGCGCGAGAGCCTTGGGCGCGTCCCCGGAGCGGAGCGCGAGGTGGATGAGGTTGGAGAAGAGGATGAGGTCGGGAGTCACGGAGTCGTCGTCCATGAGCGGGATGAACGTGAGCGCGTGGTCGAGGTGGCCCGCGCGGGTGAGCGCCGCGAGGAGGGTGGAGTAGGAGAAGGCGTCCGGGGTGATGGCTCTGTCGCGCATCTCGAGGAGGAGGCCCGAGGCGAGGCGGAGGTCGCCGGCGCGGCAGGCGGAGCGGAGGAGGAGGTTGTAGGGGATGAGGAGCGCGGGGACGGGGACGTCGGGCGCGAGGAGGTCCAGCAGCGCGACGCCGCGGCGCGGGTCGGGGAGGCGGGAGAGGAGCGCGCCGAGGAGGCGGCCGGAAACCGGGCGGTACGGGGCGACCGCTGCGGCGAGGTCGACGGCTGTGCGCGCGGCGGAGAGCTCGGCCACGAGGGCGGGGACATTGAGGGTGCGGTCCTCGGGCTGGCGTTGCTGGGGCTCGGCGGACTTGTGGCGTTGGTGGAGGGGTGGGAGCTGGGGAGTTTGGGGTTCAACCAGACGGATTTTGTGGCCGAGGAGTGGCGGTGGGAAGGGGAAGGGAGCGCGGTGGCCGTGGCCGCGGCCGCAGTGAGCGCCATAGCTCTGTTGGGAGCGCGAGTGGCGCGGCAGAGGAGAAATGGATAGGAGATTTTTTTGGTGCCTTTGGCGGGCACATCGTGGCAGGAAAGCGAACTCGTTGGCCCTGCCTGGATCAACGTCGAAATCAGGATATTGGGCTGCAAGAGAAGTTTCAGTTTTTAATTTGAGACAATTGAGATTTTATTTAAGGGGAAGACAGTTGAAATTCTAACCCCCCTGAAATCTGAAGATGTTGAGCACTGACATTTCCAGTACTCAGTTTATCCAGTAGACTGTTTCTATCTTTTCATTCAGAACCAGCCCTATCGAGTGGCAGCTACAAGGAAAATGGAGGCAAATCCATTGAGCAAACTTCAGGACCTGTTCCTATCTTTTCATTCAGAACCCGGACAAGAAAAGTATGGACATAGCCACAGCAAAGAGAAGAGACAATAGCAAACTTCAGGAAATTATTTCTGATGTTATCATTATCATTAATGAATCAGATGGAGTACAAGCGTGGGATTCAACTGTACAGATACACAAGCGGGAAAATTTCAGATATATTTACATAAACTCATCCACCTTAACTAACGGAGCAGGGTTTCCACACCAAGAATTGCCCTGACAAAAGAAAAACTCAGAACCCATACAATGCGCTTTGTCTGCCAAGCCTGCAACCACAAAGCATATTTTTCTACAACCCAAGGAAAATGTAACCCTTCATGTTAAGAGACACACCCAGTAAACCAATCTTCTTTAAAGAACTTTAAAAGGGCTCCAAGTTAGGATAAACAAAAAACTCATGTTTTAAGAAAGCTGTCACAAAATAGTGGCTTTCTCATCAGTATGCAGAGGAAAGCCATGGATGCTGTAGTGCTTCATCAGACGTTGGCCTTTTCCTGGGATTTATTTGCAGCAGATAAGACAGAAAATCAAGAAATTCGGAATCAGGACATTGCAAGTGCCGCCGCAAAGAGGACTTCTCCGGAACCAAATACTCCAACTGATCTGTCTCCTGGATACAAATAAGCCAATGAAGAGAAATGTTTAGCATTTGTTGTGCAATGGTAAACTTGCACATAGTGAAATCCAAATCGAAAGCCAAAGCCTAGTTCTTTCAGGCCAAAAACAAAGATCACATAGTGTCTTAAGTACATCAATTACGAAAGCCATGCATATCCAATACTGTGTGATGCCCGTTAAATGTGCAGCACCAAAAATATGAAGCCAAAGGAAGAACTACCGGAATTCATTCAGGATATGCATATTTCTTGGATACGAATTACTCATATGGAGTTCAAAAAGGAGTTTTACCTCATTTTTTGTAAAAAGGTCATAATCGTCAGTAAAATACTTGTGTGTCTCCTGTCCAAGTTCTAGCATTTCCATGTCGATTGGGCCAATTATCCCAATCATCTGAGCAAGCATCGTGGACACTGGTTCATTAGGAAATAATACCTGTTATAAGTAAAATACAACAATCATGTTATTCAAGGAAAAGGAATACCCCCAAAAATCAACTCCGCAACCCTAGCTTACAAAATTCAAACTTGTGAATGTGCAAAATTTCAGAGGAAAAGGTTCAATTTCTACATTCTTATTGGAGTAAGCATTCATGAAGGTTTAAAACATGCTGACCTGCAATGTCAATAAAATAAATCCGTAGGGAATAAAATTTATCAAGTAATCAAGTTATACTTACTTCACCAGTGTATAGTTCAGCTAGAATACAGCCAAGAGACCAAATATCAATCCTCTGATCATATGGCAGGCCCAAGATGACCTCAGGAGCCCGATAAGAGCGTGACTGGACATAGAGGGATAAGTTGTCAGTCAAGAAGCAACTACTTCCCAGATCGATGACTTTTATCTCACATCTACTGTAACTCTTGATAAGAATATTCTCTGGCTTCAGATCACAATGAATGATCCTCAAATGATGCAAGTAAACCAAAGCCTCTAAACATTGCCGAGCTATCGCCTGCAAGAAACAGAAACCATACTTAAACAAATGTTCAGAGAAGGAAGCTACTTCTGAGTGAAATGCAATATTTGAACATGGCCATGTTTCTCTTGATGAGTAAACAGTCACCGAGAATAGCTAAGTGAAGGACAGCAAATGTACCTGTATCCTAGGCAATGTAAAATAGACCTCACCATCAGACTCCTCATTATATTTCTGAAACTCATACAGATTTGCTCGCAATAGTTCAGTGACAATGAAAAGGTGTTCCTGTCAATATTTGTCTGTTATCAGCATTAAAAATTATGAAAATCAATATATTTGACCAAGTCACCAAGCATGCATGACGCATGCAATCACTTCATGCATATACTACTATAATAAAATGTCCTTGTGTCTACAGCAGATCTGTTCAAGATATTCTAATTCCTAACATTTCTTGGCCTTGTCAACTGCAGTATATTCCTTGAGATGCCTACTTTGGTTCATACATCATGTAGTAAGTTAAAGGCAGTATCTAAGAAGAGTGTATATCATAATCCATAAGTGATATATACCTGATAATAAAAGTAATCATAGAGACGCAACACATGGTTCTCATCTAGTGGATCATATTTGTTCACGAACTTCAGAAGTTTTATCTCATCCAAGCTCTGATCAAAGAAATCCTTATCATTTTTTATTATTTTAAGGCAAACATCCATCCCTGTTTGAAGATCATGTGCTTGTACGACCTTGCTGAATGCAGCCGAGCCAAGATATTCAGTGACATAATATCTTCCAGCTATAACTGAATTCAAGACAATGGGGAAATCCTTGTTTTCTTCAAAGCCAGTCCTGCAGTGGATGCCTACTGTATCAATATATGAAATAATTAACCATTGTTATCATACAGAGACAAAAGAAAGAAAAAAGATTTGATTATGAACCTGTTCTTGCGGTGGATAATTCTCAATTCAAATACCTCATATTCTCGTTGAAAATTTGAGAGAGCAAGGTCAATATTTGTCTGTGAATCGTCCTCCGACTTGGGAGCGGTAGAATGTTGCACATCTGCATTCAATGGCCCAACGTCTCCAAAATCATAAGAATCGTCAGGATAACCGCTTTCAGGGAACGGCTGGATCCTATGACCTTCTTTCATGCATTCTTTATCACCGCTGCTTTTAATATTTTTGTCCATGTCGCCATTGAGCACGCCAATGTCCATAAGATTATGTACCCCATTATCTACGAAATGCATTAATAGTTTAATGACCAGTGCAAGCAACAGAAAAGCTTTATCCAGGATGGGTGGATAATTTGCATTAACTTAAATGCACATATGGAGATAAATGGATAAATTGTAATTTAACATGATTGATCCCAAACTTTATTAGGCCTAGATATGCTGCAGACACATTTGTTTTTTAGAAAAATAATCTTGCCTATATTGAAATATGTCAGGTTCCAATGAAAGAACATCAGTATCCCTTGTGTTAACTCTGTGTTTTCTTCAAATAAACCACAAAACACATTGAAAAGTTATGGGAAGCAGAAGTGCATAACCATATAAATGTGACAGTATCGAGTGCTTCTCTCTGTTGCAACACATTGCATTCCCTGTACTGAGCAACAGATTGGTTTTCACAAGACACTCTGAAAAACTCAGCTGAATCTAGTGTCATCATCAATTGCTATTATATCCCCTTTCTATACCTACACTAAATTCCACAAATATATCGGCATTATATTTGGCCTCTAAGCGGGTTAACACAAACTGTACTGGCACAAAACTTAAGTTGAAACCCAACTAAAAATAAAATTCTACTACTAGGAAGCTTCAGAAGTACTTACTAGAAAAAGGAGCTACATCAGCATCTGTATCAAATGAGCTGAGCATTTGAAGTTCCTTCTCCACAACACTCTGCCCCAGACTGTCATCTCTTTGTGCTGGATCCCTCGGCATATCACACTCAAGTATAACATCCCCAGTCTGCTTTAACTGAAACACATCATGGGCGATATCATCCAGTATCTCCGTCTGGTCATCAATGATCTGGTATCTCCCGTACACTGTGGAGCTCGAGCTCCTGACCATCTCCAGGTCATCCTCATTCTTCAGTGCCCCGCCACAGCAGCCGCAGAGTGGAGAGGAGCAGGTATAAACCTCAGCGCACCCTTCACAGTTGTCATCGCCGACGTGGTCATGCCGGTGGAAGTGGCCGGCTCCGAGCTTGCCCATCTCTACCTGCTGAGGACCGCCGTGAGCACCGAGCACAAACTTATCCTCCTCCTTGTATTCGTCATCCTCGTCGTCCAGCTTGCTAGGGAAGAGGTGGTCGTCGTAGAGCCAGCCCTCTTGGAAGAAGAGGTCCGTGTTTTCGTACTGGCGAGCCGTGCCGAACTCCATCTCCGATGACGACGCGTCCGACTGCGAGTGCCGCGGGGACCACAGCCCGTATGGATTCAGCAGGCCTAGTAATCGAAGGAAAGGAAAGGCGATTAGATTTCGGATCAGAGTACTGACAAGACGTCACTGAATTCGGAGATTTAAACACTTGAACAAGGTTCAGAGACGGGAATTATCGCAGGCGGCATTGCAACTTTTGCAAAGGAGAAACGAGGTGAGGCGCGATGAAAAAGGGAGGCAGGGTTTATCCACTCCCTTGATGGTTGATACCGGAGAAGATCAATTCACTTTTCAAAACCATCCCGGAGAAATTAAAATTGCTCCGATCCATCCAGCTGCGCTGAATCGGGCACGACAACACCAACCACCGCCGCGGAATTCTCGGCGCACAGATCGAGATTGCGCGAAGACACTAGTCGCCCGCCACCCACGGGAACCGAGCAGAGGAGGGTTTAAAACACTGCGAGAACAATGCCTAGCGCCGCGAATACCTGACGGGGAGGACGCGCATGCTGACGAAGGCGGAGGAGGACGCCGAGCCGGAGCTGGAGCGGGGGCTCGCGGGCGCCGGCGTGCCGCCCTCGCCGCCCCCGGACGCCGAGCCGGGCATCCGGAGCGGCGGGAGCTGGGGATCTAGCGGCGCGGCGCGGCCGGCGTCCCCGGCGGCGGTGCGGGCGCGGACGTCGTCGCGGAGCGCGGAGGCGGCGCCCGCGAAGCCGTGGTCGGTGAGGAACGCCATGACCTCGTCCAGCCCCGGCGCGGCCATGCGACCGGGAGCAGCCGCGGTAGCGTGCTCGCTTCAAGTGTCAAGTCCGCGGCGCGGGGCGTGAGGTACGCGGTTGCGTCGCCATTGGACGGGACTTGGAAGCGACGCGAAGCGAGCGAGGGAGTCTTCGACTGCGCGGGCCGGGCGAGACGGACGAGGGGAGGTCAGGTCAGGCACAGAAGTCAGAGGAAAGAGAGAGAGGCTTGGTGGAGGGCGCACGGGATCGCAGGTGTTGCAGCATAAAAAGATTTGGCGCAATTGCGTTTCAGCCGGCGGTTGGGCGATGCGTAGGCAGACAGTACAGTATAGTTAAGCCCATCAGATTCTGTCTCTGATGATACCAGGAACAGCTGTTCCCCCGCGGGATTAAGCTTAAGTATGCAAGTACGATGACATACAGGAACGTGTTAAATATTGAAACTGGAAAGGAAAAAGTTTGATTTGCAAAAGATATGAAGAATATGCAGTCCAGAATGCTGGGACTTTGACAATTTCTTGCTTCGCAGTCAATACCTGGATTCATTTTCCATGGAATGGTTATTTCCTTTTGAGAACCGGCTGCACTTCACTACGGCCGGCGCGATGCAGAATTCAACTGACAATATACCGCAGTGGGGCTGCTGCCCGAACCTTTTTTGCTTTTCAGCTTTTCAATCAACGCCGGAGGGGGAAAAGCGAGAGCCGTCCGCGTGGAGCCCCTGCCTCCCAGCAGCGGCCTGCTCCGGCGGCCCCGCGAGAAAAAGGCAACTGACGTGGCGGGTCCGCTGCGGGCTCCACATGTCGGGACCGGCCCTTTTGGCTGCCGCTCCGGTGGGCAATCGCGGGGCGCGGTGGTTGGTCGGGTGCGGAATGCGATGGGAGCAGCCCACCGCTCCCCGCGCCCAAACCCACCGCACTTTTTTCACTCTCACACTGGGCGCGGGCACGGAGTTATCACGGCCTCGCCGCACACGCCGGCACCGCTCTCCCCCAGCCTGGAGCGCGGCGGGCACGGCAGCCGGCCCCTCGTGTCACGACGCCACTTTTCCGTGATCTGCCGGGCCGATGAGGGGACCAGAGTACCCGCCCATGCAACGCAACGCAATGCTCCAGATTCCAGACGCGCCGAGGTGTCCCGGGCTGCCGGATGGTGGCCGTGGGGGTGTCTCTTCCTCCGTTTTGTTGCATAGCAATGATGCTCATCATCATACTCGAAAGTGCCTACAATTGGACGGAGCGCGGACATCCGCTACCCGTCCAACCACGTCTTTGGCACTTTGCAGTACTACTACTACCATTTTAGCCTGTAGTACTTACTCTGCTTGACTACCCTGAAGCAAAGGTTCCAGACGGTCTTTGATTACGGAGGCGCCGACTTTACCGTGCCTCGGTCTCGGAAACCAAATCTTTATCCCGACTTGAGAGTTGCGATACTCACGACACTTTATGAAGCCGCGTGCAGTCACTCGGACGGCACCTCCTCCCCTAGCCGTAAACTTACTTCTCAAACGTAAAGCAAAACTTTTGGTGCGCGTACCGATATATACCAGGTAACGTACTTTTAGCACGTGAAGCGTGTCATCTTCCTTCCCTGCGTTTTAAGTATAGTTCCATACCGCCGCCTCGACGTTAATTTCCTGCTCCTTCTTCACTGCATGCACGAGAACGAACTTGGCTTCCGGAGTTGAAATTTGTTGTGCATGCACAGGAATACTAGCGGTACACGATACTATAGTATATGCCGCTGATGGAACGGTGGTTGTGTATGTGGTATGTACAAATATATACGGGTAATAATAGCAACTATTGCAAGTACACGCATCAATGCAACCAATAATGGGATCGTTTGCCACGAACTGACATGCTATTTACAAGAAACTTTGTACTAGCTTTCCCGTTGTTGTACACACTGAACTTCTATGCCCACGCGCAGTGGCGGCGGCCGTGCGTACCATGCTTTCCCGTTGCTGGATAGTGAAGATATTATGGAATGGTCGTGCAAGTGGAGCGCCCCGCATAACGATGCTCGATTGCCTGGACCGTGAATTCTAGAAGCTCGTCTTGCTTAAGATTTTCTTATTATTCACACCAAATCCATGCATGATTAACCAGTTTCTTGATGCTAAAGTTGATCCTAAAGAGATACCACTTCCTCGTGAATTTATCTTAAATTGTGACATTTTGGCTCCGTTTGCAATTATGGAAGCGGTTTGGTTGTGCTAGTACACCAAGAAATAAGGTAAAAGAAAGAGCGGCTGCCGATGAGAGCCAGAGACGTCAGCAGTATAAAAACACGGAGAAGCCTACAAAACAGGCCATTCAGCGAAGATCCGCGGACAATCATCAGTTAACCATCTGGATTGGTGTTAGGCGCACCTTCCTCGGATAGGACATGAGGAAAGCGAGGGTCCGTGGTCACGGTAGTTGTGGAAAGAGGTCAGATAAGTAGTAATTGAAAAAGGTCATGCTTTATTTTTTATTTATTCTGAAACAAAGGCGAAAATTACAGCTTAAAGCGACGCGAGAATTATGCAGGCACCAGAAGAAGAAGAATGATTGCACTGAACGAGAGTGATGAAGGAGACCTAGCAGAAAGACAGAAGCCACTGAACATTGCCCGCGGTGGTAGGTGACGATTTTTCTTTTCGCTGAACAAATTGGTGCGATGGGTGATGCCGTAACTAATTTCACATGGCGAGTACTCGAGGCAGTTGTAAACGCGAAAAGTGAGGGAAAGAGGATGACATACTGATGACGACTTCAGTCTTCAGTTGGCTAGAACTCGAAGGTTCTCTCTAAATCCTAATACATACTCAATGCAGTAACGCGGTCAGGTACTTTGCTTAAACCAGTGCTCTGGATCCGCTTTTGTGCGATCCAAACACCTTTTGGCGCCAAGAGAAGAGAGAATCTCTATCCTCGAGCGCATCAAAGTGCGAACCAATCCAAGCGAGGTCCTGCATCTACCAATCTATTTTTGGACCACGTAGTGTAGCCGTTGTGGGTCATATGTCTGGGTTACTTCGATCTGTCGTCGGAGAAAAAGGAGAATTCAAATGATAGCGTTGGTTCCCTTCCAGAGAACGATCGAGAAAATCTGATATATGCGTGGCTCGAAAATTAACTGCGCCTTTGCCCCGTCACGGCTTCAATGGATTCGGTGAGGTTTGGAGGGAAACCATGATCAGCTTTAGCTCCGGTTATCCGGTTTACTCCTGCTCTAAAAGGACGAATGAAAGGAGGGGAGAGCAAAGGGATGCTTGGAATGAGGCCGTAAGTTACAAGGAAGCTCATCCTTTTAGGTTTTATTAACAAATTCACTCCTGACGTTGATATCTTGTTTACTTTATCTATCAGCTGTACTATTTCATGACTTTTTTTCTCGCATTTAGAATTCGATATGTAAAATCACCAAAGCTACAAGGTCCCCTTTATCCCTTGAGACTTGGCGACAAATTGAGCGACCCATCTGATATTCTGATGCCTGACTCCAAACAGGATAACAAGGTCCAGCTCGGTGGGCACCATTTCCTTCCTTCCAGCTTCCTTCAGTAACTTGCACCGCCATCATAAGTTCAAATTTCGACAGGCTTAGCTAGTTCAAACTTTGACGATAGGTATAAGCGCTGCCATGGTCTCAATAACTCATATCGTCACAATAGCTAGTCCAAACTTTTTGTTTGTAACATTTGAACTTTATATTTTTTTAGATAATGAATATTGAATTTTATGGTTTGGCGATAAAAGAAGAAGATTGACTATTATGGGCTCACTGCTTTTCCACGCCAAATCCCTCCTTTCGTCGTGAAGTCATTAACGACCTATCGACCCAGGTTGCGGAACGTGTATGCATGTTTCTGAGATTATTGGGCTTTCCTTATCTAATTGACTCATTGGGCTTACAAAGGCAAGAAAGGAGCCCAGCACACCTTTTCTTCTTCATCTTAAAAGCGCAACAAAAAGCCCATAGGTCTCAAAACGGAAGTTGCGAAGGTTGGATAATCATTCTCATTGTTAACACACAAACAAAAAGATGCAACGATCTATAAGAGCATCTCCACCGGTCTAGGTAAAACTAAATCCATATTTATTTTTTTAGCTACTATGTAAAATAGAAACCATCCAAAGCTAGTCAGAACCGACTCTATTTATTTTTTAACTTGCCACGTCATTAGTGAGTCCTATTTTTACTAGTGGGTCCTATTTTTACTATGTCCCGGCCCATGACTTCATTTGCATGCCGACGTAGCTTGAGCGAAAGGCCTGCCGCAAGTCCCCATCATTGTTTTCGTGATTACCTTGTTCTAGACGTGATTACTTCATTGCTTCAGATTGCATTGTTACGTAATGTCGTAATATAATACCTGTAGTACAATAGTAGTGGATGAGTGACTTTAACATTTTTGTTCTCTTCTGTGAAATCCGGAGATGAGTTCAACAATTTTGTGCTCCAGGCATGCAGGTACCGTCCACGGAGTCTTTTCAGTAATTGTGATCCACATCCTGCATGGGAATCAACCTCTGCTACGACGATGGAGAGTAAGGCAGGCTAGCCGACGATGGCTTCGAGAAGTGCGGGATGGACAAGAATTTATTTTTGCTTTGCGCTTAGCTAGTCTGTTGGAATGGTGCTTTGAGGGCAAAATTTTGTATTTAGAAAAAAAACAACCTTTTAGCTAGGCTGTTGGAGATGCTCTAATGGCTATAAGAAGTTTTAGTCGATTTCAATGATCGATAAAATAAAATTGGGTATATGACCACTAAGAAGAAATATATATCTTTCCTTTTTGTTCAGCTGTGACAATATAGATATACTATCAAATAATTGTTGGAACCAAATTAACAACTGAAAGCAATAGAACTGTCAGATTCACAATCGGTTGGATTATCCCAATGAAGTGTCCAACTAGCAACATTTGTCAACAAAAATAAAAGGATGTATCAGGGCAATACCTTCTACTAGATGGCACGGATCTGGGCTTATGATAATGTATTTGAACGAGGCCTTTATCTCCCATACTAGATTCGAAAAATTTAAATGGCAATTGGAGTTAAAGAAACAATGTTAACTCAATGTCAACGCATATGCCTCCCAGCTGGAGGCATCATGGTTATTATTATATATAGATGGATATATAATGACATAATTAATTCGATTTGCGTAAACTAGCTCAAGTGATCAATCTGAATTTGTCATATCGCCAGCATGCACTTTGGTTGCTCCGTTGAAAATGAGCATATCTTTTACTTTACAAAAATGTGAGCATATCTCTCGCACCATCATCAAGAAACGCTCTACTAATAAATAACAACATGCCAAAATGATTTCCGTTGCGTTTGCCAGACGGAACAGAGAGTTTTCTCAGGGGCTGACCATCGAAAGATATCGTGATTAAAAAGAAAGAAGGGTGTCTACTCTATCATAGAGTGGCGGTGCCGTGCACTTGGGCGCGTGTATGCGTCCGCACTGACGACGCTAGCTTCTCGCCGGGGGTTTATTGGTCAAACACACTCGCATGCGCAAGAGCGTTTCTGCTGTTGCCCACGTGCAGAGAGTGCAACGTACTTCCTCCGCGAGAAGAAAACAAACACTGCACATGCTTTGTTTACTCGCCTTGGCAGTACGTAAATCCAACTCTGCGGCGGCGGCCGGCGACGATAAAATCGAGTGCATGTGGCGGCAGCCGTGCGCCCGCTGACCCCGATGCCCAATTGATGCAGCGGACGGTGTGCCGCTAGTGCTAAGACATGAAGTGCGTGTTAATTACTTTGCATCCAATCGTTGGGCACTTGGAGCGCCCTCATCTGTGCCTGTGCATCTTCTTTTGTTTCCATTTACGCAAACTTGCATAATTGGATATGTTTGATAGAGCTTATGATTATGCTCAAAATTGCTTATATTTTATCATATACTGTGTTAGTTTGTCAATCTTATAGTTACATAAGCGGTCAAGTCATTTGACAGAACAGCTTATTAAAATTGTTATAGTCATGTGATGTGGTCCATAAGCTGAAAAAACTAGTTACTTACTTTACTTCTCTAGTAGAAAAAGGTTAGTGGCTTATGTTTGCTTACTGGTATGACTTCAACCTATTTGGTAGGGTTTATGACCCATCAAAGCATAAGCTCCTTAGTAAACTGGTTCGTAAGTTTTTACTTTTACCCGATCGAGCAGTCATAAGCACTTACCCCCTCCGTCTCATATTACTTGTCATACTACGGGTGTGTTTGGCATGACTTATACACAAAGTGCTTATAGTGCTTATACTGCTTATAGTGCTTATTATATCAAAACTGTTTATAGTGCTTATTGTACATAAGCGAGTCAACCCGTTTGGCAAAACTGCTTATGCTTATCCATCAAAACTGCTTATTCACACACATAAGCACTATAAGCTACGTTTTGCTGCTTCACTCAAAGTGCTTATGCTAGTACAAAATTACAAAGTGCTTATAGGTGCTTATACACATAAGCAGTTTTGCTATTTTGCTGTTTGGCACTTCAAAGTGCTTATTGAGCATAAGCAGTTTCAATAAGCACTTCTATAAGCCGTGCCAAACGCACCCTACGCCTTTTCAGTTTTCAACCCTCACATCTCAATACACATTTCTCTCTTTTCAATACATCTCTCTCTGTTTTCTGCACATTTATCTTATTCACTTCTTCTTGATTTGCTGTGCTTGAAGCTAAAATAACAAGTAAATTGGGACGCGTGGGGCAGGTGGAGGGTATTGAGCAGTGACAGCAGCGCATACCCGGTTGCACGCACTTTCCTCTAGCTAGTCTAGTAGTACGTCCTTTCATCTGGTTTTATTTGGATATGCACGGAGGAGGCATGAGTGACAGGCAGCATATATACTACAGGAGTAGCTGCCCTAGTGGAAGTGGCCAGCAGTGGTGAACAGGTGTTAGAGTCAAAATCGCACTTGGTTGTTGACGATGACTGACTGCTCGACCAAACTATAGTGGCAGCTGCAGTGTTAGAGAGAGGAGGAGAAAGAACAGGCAGAAAAAGCATAACGAGGAGGCAGTAAAGTGGATGCTCTTTTGGCCGGTGTGTGTGTGTGTGGATCTCTGTCTGCCTAATTCCTACCGGCTTTCCACGGTCTACGTACGTAGAGTACCTACTAAGCGGTGCAGCGTGTCCCATCCACGGAGTAGTGGCGTCACTTCATTCCAGTGTGTGGTGTGCGAGCAAACTTTATCCGTAACTTCCTCCGGAGGCTGGAGCTGATCCGTTCCGACAACGTGCTGAAATCGTGCGTTAGATATGTAGCTTTACCGCATTTTTGCTGTGCGTGGGAGAGGTCTAGCGGTTGAAATGACTACTGATAGAGCCTACTAGCTATAGCTTTACACTCCCAGAGCATCCTGATCGATGTCGGGAAAGTCCCGCGTTTGAAGTGACAATGCAACCACAAAAAGCTCATTCAAATGCAGGAGCTTCATCCGTTTATGGACACGACGTGTGTTCCAAATCAGTGCGCCGAGTACATATTCGGAGACATCTTGAGAAGTGATCCGAATAAATCGAGTTGTTCAGGAATGCATCCATTTTTCAACGTCTAGTTCTCAATGCAACGTTGTTGTTTTTTCGGGGCTCCGAGTTCTTCACGTTGGAAAAAAACCTAAATATATATTTTATTTATATTGCAGGATCAAACAAGACCCTTGCGTGAATCAACATTCCTAATTCACACTGTTATTTAATATTGCATACTCCCTTTATGTTCTTGACGCTTGATCGTTCGTCTTGAATATTAATATTACGAGTCGTGTTTCAACTTTATTTGATGATAAAATAAATAATAATAAACTACTTAATATAATTCTTAAACGTTTTTAAGTAAGACGAATGTCGGACATAACGAAGAAAAGTTAACAATGTCAACAATTTAAAAAACGGAGGGAGTACTTCTGAACCAGAAAACATAACAGTGCATATACACCATTATATACATTCCTTATTTAAACATAATCCAGTGTTCTTAATTATACAATAATTAATACTACTAGTCGCATGCACATATAGCTAATAATGCATGCAACAAGCATATACTACTTGATTAGATTAATAATTAAGTAGTGGTAGCACTAGCACCCGTATAGGTGCGTAAAGTCTCATACATGCATGTGTTATTCCAATCATCAGATTAATTATACAGCACAACTATTATTAACTCGCTGGTGATGCATGTCCCTTGAGCGCCTCGATCTGTGCCTTTCCCTGGGCGCCCTTGGTCCTCACGTAGAGCCTGTACTCGTCGAAGGTCATGGGAGGGTAGAGCGCCGGCCGGTCCGCGGCGGCGAGCAGCTCCGGCGCCGGCGCGATGGGGATGTCGCCTCTCGGGTTGTAGAAGAGCGCGAGGGAGACGCGCTCCTCCTTGGCGTTCACGATCACACGGTGTTCCACGCTCTTGTATGTAGAGTTGCTCAGTATCTGTGTTCAAACATCAACGGCATATAACAAGATTATTCACAAGATTGTCAACGGCAGAGCTCATAAACAGTAACATGCGTATACACGTATTTCAAAAAGAAAGTTCAAGTGTCTTCCTAATTCACGTAGACTTTACAGAAATCAAAAGCGGGGAGTTGGGTTCTTTTATGGTTACACGGCCGGATTAGTTAAGGTTCTAGTAGTTTAAGTAGTATATTTTAGTTACTTGGTGGAAATTTTACTAGAGTGTAGAGGCTACGATGCATGCACTCATGCAGCTAGCTCGAGATGAACTGGCCATGCATGCACCGGAGCAGCATGTGCTTTCTGTTGGCTCGTGCGTGGGATTATATTCGTCGTCGGTCGCCGCCATAACATGCGTGTTCGTGTCTGTCGTCTCTGACTCCATTTTTTCTTTGTTTTAGAAGATGGCACCATGCATATGGCAGAGCTTTGAAGCGAAGCATAAGATTGCGCTCACCGCCCATGCATGTGTTCTCGATCTCACGGCAAGGAAAGATAATCCACGGGAGCAAGCTAAATCTAATGTCGGCTCCAAGTCAACTCGCGGCCGGAATTAATACTGTTGCTGACCTACTATATGATGTACGTAGTATATAGATAAGATCGATACGATCTGATTGTTTCTCAATTGGTTTTCTCTTGATAATTAAAAATACTCAGTTAGTTATCCAGCTGATAATAGAGGTAGCCATCTGCCTGCGGAGTTCTTAAATTTCAACCAAGGGTAGGCGACCCCCGCTGGTTGTACGCGCGTAGCGACAAGACCAAATACTTCACGTTTGTACAGGTAGGTATACGTGGCGGTCACGATCACAATCTAGTTCTAGAAGCCCTCTTTTTCTTTAGAGAAAAGAGAAAACAATATAGCTCTAGAGAGACCTAGACAAGGCATATGCGTTCATGCACCGTTATTATGTGTAGCGGTACGGTGAGCAGTAGAGATAAAATTAAAATTGGTTATTACCTGGATCTGGTCTCCGACGTTGACGATGAACGCGTCGCGGATTGGCTGCACGGTGACCCAGTCGCCGGCGCTGCTGCGCACCTGCAGGCCGCGGACTTGCTCGTCGGCGAGGAGCACGGTGAGCACGCCCGGGTCCGAGTGCGGGGAGAGGCCCAGCGTGAGGTCCGGCTGCGGGCAACGCGGGTAGTAGTTGGCGCGAAGGGTGGCGCCGCACTCTTCGCCGCCGAACGCCCGCTGGAAGTGAGCCTCGTCCAGCCCCAGGCCCGTGGACATGGCACGCATCAGCAGCTCGCACAGCTTCACCACCTCGCTGCCGTACTCCTCAGAAACCTCCCTGCAGGACACACACACACACATGATGAGCTCTCTTGTTAACTATGTGTTCAAGTCGGTCTTGGTCTACCGTAGCTAAACTCAAATAAAAAAATATTGAGTATGTCTAAGTGAAAGCCCCTGTAGATGGAGTATGGCCGCATGTGCCATGTTTCTGCTATAAAATGGAATCACAACAACCGATCGAGTTGGGCAGTGACGACTTAACACTACGGCCGGGTAGCATTGGGTAGGAAGAGTCTATTACGAGCGACGGGGACATATGCTAACATGTAGCTAGGAATAGCCAGCAGTGACTGCTAGCCCTAAGCGCTCCTGCATGAAAGCACCCCCGACCTACTTTCCGTTCTGGCACGTGTTGTAATTGAGATGCCGAGTCGTTAAGGTGTAACTTCTTTTATGGGCATTAGGCCGGGCCAGTCTCGCTTGGCGCCACTCGTATCAATGGCCATGACTAGGGAACTACCACCATGGAGTTGAGGAGTAGAGGGTATGGGCAGGGACAGTTATTGTTAAATATATATATTATTTCGTCGGAACAATCAGTGCACTGTTCTAAGGTAATACTACTTAGCTAATTCAAATAACACGTGTTCTTATGAGGATAGCGTAGCTGGCCGGTTGGGTTACTTTTCATACCATGTAATCCTTTTTTACTACAAACGATAACAAACCGAAACAAAATGTCAACTCTAGCTAGTAAAGTTACACTATTCATTAATATATGGAATAGCTCACGTAACACGTAATTTTTTACCATTCTTACTTATTATGCGCAAAAACTGATTATATATGCTTCTATTTTTTTTAAAAAAAAAAAGAAATTGGGGCATAATGTTATTTCCTAAAACTTGGAAATTGGTCAAATTGCATGCATAAAAAGTGACGTCCAGAATTTTGAAGTCTAATAATTATCTCCATATATGCTGTGTAATCCTAGTAGCATATATATATGCTCTCCGTAAAGGGACCTTTTAGAGAGTGCGAGAACACTTTACAGTAGTACGTCCTGAACTTGGTTGATGTGGATCCGGAATTATATTCATGTGCTCAAAATAGGCAGGCTCCTAGTATCATGGAATACGTATTGATTCACGCGACGCATGTGCACCACAATCGTGTATCTCTCATGTAAATATTATATGCACATGGTGGTGGTGGGCAACCTATCGGCCGGAAAATGCATGTTTGGGAGAGTATGAAACGTACTTGCAGTTGGCGGGGCTCGCCGGCCAGTGCTTGCCGGAGCTCTTGCTGGCCTCCGGCGCGAGGTGGAGGAAGTAGTAGTCGCCCCAGTCGAGGATGGCCCCCTTCTGCACGCCGAGCCTGCTGCCGTAGCCCTCGTACGTGCGGGGCGAGTTGGCGTAGCGCTGCTTCTCCGCGAGCGGGCGGTGGAAGAACCCGCGCCACGCCTCCCGCGCCGCGCGCATCAGCTCCGGCCGCACCCCGTGGTTGACCACCTGGAAGAAGCCCCACTCCCGGCACGCCGCCGCCACGGCCGCCGCGACGCTGTCGAGGCCGGCGGCGAGGTCGATCACCGGAATGCCGACGCCGCCGGCCGAGATGGCCTCCTCCTTCTTCCCCGGCGCCGGCGGCGCGGGGCGCTGGCACGGCGGCTTGACGTAGCGGGCGGGGATCGCGGCCAGGCCGCTCTCGGCGAGCGCCTGCACGCGGACCACGGGCTCCGGCCACTCCCCGACCACGCAGCTCGCCGCCATCGGGCGTCCTATGCAACAGTAGGAAACGAATCGGAACAAGTCAGGATGGATCAGCCTGAAAGCCGGAGGTACAGTGGCAGCTGGATATAAAGCTACAGTGCGAAACGAGGCGCTGACTGCAACTGCATGCAAGGGGACCAGCCCAGCCCAACCCGCGATTGCCATGATTATATGGCACGAGGAGAAAGGAAGAGAGGGGACAGAGCACGAGACAGGATCATGGGAATGCCGGCGACGAGACCACGACTCGCATCCTCATGGCAGAGTCATGGTCGTCTCCGGCCGGCCTCGTGTGGGCGAGGTATGGACGACGCGTGCTACCAATAAGAGCACGAGGAGCCACCTACAGTAATATTCATCACACGGGAAGTAATCATTAAGTGATCAGAGCTGTTACGTACTGGGACAATTGGCCGTCAGCTCCCTCGATCGAGTGAGCTAGCAGAGTCTGCTGTGTTCTGCGGCTTGCTCTCCTTCACTGAACGAAGAAGGATATCAGCCCGGAGAGGGCTATTTATAGCCGGAGAGAGACAGGGAGAGCGAGACGTACCAAATTAAAAGAAGAGAGAATCAGGGACGTTCAGAGCCCCGCCCACCGCTGACCACAAAAACAAAAAAAGAAAAAGAGACAGAGTGAGGGACAATAAAAAAGAACAGAGCTCGTTTGATTTGCCTTGTCCATGGACAATTCTCCGCTCACCTGGTCGACCTGGTTGGCCACCGTCAGAGTGTCCGCAGCTGACAGCTGGGTCACCGCAGCCAGGGACCAAAAAGCGGGGAAACGTGTTTTCGGTGCGGAAATAATACCGGCGTGGCTGAACGATGCTAACCAGCTGGACTCGGCTGGGCAAAACGCGCTGCTGCCTACTGCACGTAGTGCCCCGATAATTCCACGGGTCCGACTGCCGACCGTAATTTACGTGTTCAAAACTCGTCCTCGGTGTCGTAGGATATGCTGTTACTCAAAAGTCAAAACTCAGACCGGCTCAGTGCTGCCACTGATCGTAAATGAGCTAAATGAGGATCTTTACCATTCGCCTAAAAAGAACATGATCGCAGCCACTGAAAAGAATATGTTCTTATTTGGTCTTGTTTTCTATCCTTATTCAATTCATCAACACTCTGTTTTCATTTTTTTTTACATTCCTTTTTAGAGACTAAACCCATGCTAACTCATCAACCCCTATTTGAAAATGAAGATTCACCACAGAAAACTTAATCGACTATAAGCTATACTCAGTTTGCTGTATTTTTAACATTCGACGTGTCAATTTGTTTTCTTTGATGCCAAAATGCCAATAGCTCGAGCTTTGACCAACTAGGGATCATTTTCGTCTCAACTACATTGCACAACTTCTCGTGACCCACATAGTCTCGCTCTAGGCCCTAACTTCAACCATGTGGCGGTATGGTGACTTGGCAAGTGGCACGATGGTACGAGCATATGGCTACGCGACAATACCGGTTTGGACAAGTTAAGTTTTGACTTAAAGTTAGATTGAGTTTGCGGCTGACATATTAGAAATAGAATTAGTTTTAGGCTTGTTACTAGTTGTTCACAATTGAATTTGTTTTGCACAATTTTCCCTCATGTAGATTGTTCCCTATCAACAGTAAATGATGTTTGTTGCCGAGCCAAGAAAAAAGGGTCATTTGCAAATCTACCCTCATTTTCATATCCAATTCTGATTTTAGATCTCTTTTTGAAACTTAACAAAATTGGACCTGCTTTCATCCAAGTTATTGCACGGTTGCTCTTATTTTGATGGTAAAACTATAACTTTTTCCATCAAAATAGGGACAATCATGCAACAACTTAGGTGAAAGCAGATCTAATTTCATAAAGTCTCAAAAAAGGTCTAAAATCACAATTAAGGTTTAAAATAAGGGCACTCATGCAATTATGGGCGTCAAACTCGCGGAGGTGACAACCGGCACAATGGGGATACAATAATGAATGAGGTGGACCTAAAATTGTATTTAATAAGAACACGTGTGAAAGAATACTTCTGATTAATTAGTTGTCAAAACAATTTGTTTTCTAATAAAGGGCGAGTGTTTAATTCATATATCTAGGATTTACTTGGGTTGTTTGGATTCTTTTGCCATGGGCAAAAGTTTATGAGCTAAGTATATGGCTAAACTTTAGTCCGTGGGTGTTTGGATACAAGAACTAAAAGGGCTAAAAAGGCATGCATAGGGTGGCCCGTTTTTAGCACGTTTTTGGACCTCTTGGGTGCTAAATTTCGTTAGCCATTTGTCATTTGCTTTTGCGCTCGTTTGATCACATGTTTGGATTCATTTAATTTGTCGAATGACTATTTGTTTTAGCTACTATTTACCATGGATCCAAACAGGACCGCGTTTATCCGAGATTAAAATGACCTACTGCTGCCACGTCATCGTTTTGCCCTTGCAGGGTTGCATGGGCAGCGGATACGGCTTGGGTTACGAGACAGAGCACGTGTACGTATTTGCCAGGTTTGGTACGTCCAGAGTTTACGATTTTCGAAGTTATCTAAACACAGTGCGCCGATCTTGTCGTGTTGCTACCTTGTCGGTCGTCGTGACCGGCTCGCCGCATGGGAAGAGTGACGGTTATATTAACTGACATGTTATGGAGCGGCTTAATGATCGATGGAGCCTGCCTGGGCCCTGCCAAGCGATGGCGATGGCGACACCATCTCTCTCACTCACTCTCTCCATGGATGCAACCGCCAAGTGCCGACTTCACAGCCGCAATGCGCTGCGGGCTTTATGTGAGAAGGACAAATGAGTTGGGGATAAAGCGTGATGCGGAAACAAAGTCGAGAGCTGGGACTGGGAGGTGCAGGAAGAGCAGCGCCGTTGCGACCTGTGGAAGTGACTCCTCTGCTTGTCGTGGTCTCGTTATGTGTGCTACGGTTCACAGAGTGTTCGTCGTGGCCGGATTCTTTTCTATCCGCCGGTCCGCCGCAATTGTAAAGATCCAGAGTAACTGACAAATCAAACCGTCGGCAAGTTTGTCGTAACGCTACCACCGGGGATGAAATGGACAGGTGTCTACGGTGCTTTCATCAAGAGGAATCATCCTGATCCTGCAATCCAACGAGATCGGGGACGATGCCCTGCCATCAGAGCACGCCATTGAAAAACTTCTCTTTGTTTATTGTAATTGCGACAAGTGCATATCGGCGTTGAAGTCGTGCGACCGTTTCCAAGAACCAGGGATTGTGATCCCATCAGGGACGGTCTCCTCCATCGTTATTGCGGCAGGCCATGGTCGTCGATTTTTTATTTTTAAAAATAAGGTCGTCCAAATTAAGAACGTTCAAAGCGACTGGGGGCAGCGGCCATGCTCCCCGACCCGTCACGTTTCGACTGGAGGAACATAACTGCCGCGGACAGGATAAACACGAGCGAGCGGCAGGAGGGGAGGAAGGACCATTGCAGGGGAGATGAGATCAACCCGACAGAAGCTATCCAAAATCCGGCGCGTTGTTGGTCCGCAAAGCTGACAGCAGCCGCATTGATTTAAGATACACTATATTACTAGCTTATTCATGCACATTTTGCAACAGCGCTGCTCCTATCATATCATATTCGCACGGCCCAGCCGCAATGTGTAGTAGTAAACTCCAGGCGAGGCGAGAACCGAGCGAGGTACATGAACAAATCCGGTGACGTCGGTCGGGAGCGAAGCCGAAGAAAACTTGATCGGCCGGTGCCGCGCCGCGTGGCCAGTCGCCTACGACTACGAGACACCCCGGCGGCGGCGGTAGCAAGTAGCCAGCCAGCCAATAGGCGCCGCGCCGCAATGCGCGCCGCAGCGGTGGGAACGGAATTCTTCTCTGCCGACAGACACCGCGCGCGCACGTACGCGCGCGCGGCCCACTCGCTCCAACTCATTCCCGCTGCTTGTAACCTGCACCCGTTTTTGGCCTTTTCGGTTTGGCGGCGCGCCGCAAATCTGGCCACCCGGCACAACAGGACGCCGCGGGCCACGTCGCTGCCGGTGCCAGCAGGCAGCGGAGTACCGAGCCGACGGCGCAGGCTGCGCACTGCGTGTCGAGCTCCAGCCTTCCCCGCTTTCCGCTCTCCGTGATTTCGACGTCGCCGCACGTTGCGCTTCGGGTAAAGCCTGGTGGTCATCAGGCAAGCCGAGTGACCGGGACAGTGGCGAATGGGGTGTGCGATCGGTGAGCGACTGCAACGTGATCGAACTTTACACGGCTGACCGAGCCACTATGACGTGCGCGCCGGCCGGCCTGCCCGTAGAACCGGCCACTTCGTAACCACTTTGTTGACGACGGCGCCAGGTAGTAGTAGTAGTAGAAAGAATTAGATACTCAAATGTTCCACGATAGCGGGTACGGCGCGTGGTGGGAGTAGGCAGAGCAGCCAGCACGGCAGCGCAGCCACAGGTCAGGTTTTATTTGTGATTACAAACAAGCACATGTTATTATGCCGTAAAAGAAAGCTGCGTGCGCACACTGATTGTTATTTTTATTCCGGCGGGATTGGTGATAGCGAACTGATGTTTCCAATTCATCACCTGATCACCTCCGGAATCGAGATGCTTAGTATACTGAATAGAGCCGTGTGCTTCCCGGCTTAACCCCGCTCCCGAAATTCGGCCACATTAGCCTCATCTTAATTATGCTCCGCGGCTGATGCCACTAGCGTGGTTGGGTGCAGTCCAGCATGACGCATCACTGATGAAGAATTTACTCTCTGAATTCTGGCACGTGGTTCAATTCGTAAGTCCGGAAGCATCAGTCTCAGGCTTCTAGATCACGAAAGCATCATCAGGTCAGACCAATTTGGTTGCAGATAGAACAGCATCCGATATTGTCTTTGAACCTGGTGTACTGGGTGAGCATAGTTTCATATCTTTTATTTGGGCATCGCATTATAGGGTACGAAATCACTGATTAGCACATTTGACATTGGCATGCATGATGAATTTTGCGACTGGGTATACCACGTTAAGTCAACATATTGCATTCCAAGACGGCAAAGCATTGCGTTGTACAACACTTGGCAATTGGCATCAGGTACCAACAGTCCAACACATGATCAAATCAAAGGTAGCAGCCGCACAACATTTGGTACCAGCACATGCTTGTCAGCCAAAAACGGAGAACTAATTACACAGGTAAGCCAATCAGAGGGTTTCACCTATCTAAACTTTCACGCAAAATCATGAGTAAAAAAAAGGAAGAGAGTTTTTTTAGTGGGGCCAATGGCCTAACTACATGCACACATATGGACTCTGGGTGCAGTTTCACTCAACACCCAATTTTACAGACCCATCCTTTATAAGCTTCATGCTAAGGCTGTTGAATCTTCCTCTCGAATAGTGTCGAGATGCCTTTCTCCAATCTGTACCGGTCTTCATCATCGCTACAAATTCGTCATAACTAATCTTGCCATCCTGCAGATGCACCACAATAAGCAAGTTTGTTTTATTAGATATCAGAATACCAAGCAACGATTGTTGTAGCTATGAAAATATCATCACCTTGTCAGTGTCCACTTCGTGCAATATGTCGTTCACCACTTCCATGCTATCAGTGCCTCCTTCATCCACTAGAGCCTCTCGGAGCTCCTCGGGTTCAATAAAACCATTGCCATCCTTGTCGAAAAATAGGAAGGCTCGCCGTAGGTGCTCGTCATTTGCCATCCTTTGCAAATGAAGCGAGACAGCCAAAAATTCACCATAATCTAGTGCTCCTCTGCCATTTGTATCCACCTGTATGCCAACAGCTGATCAAAGATGCGCAGAGTATACAATTCAACAAGTCACAAAATTCAATATTCTATCCCTCCTTTCATTACCTCTCATGCTGCCACATTGTCATTAAGCAATATTAATAGAGACATCAAAATGATAAAAGTCATAGTTACTCGTATTAAATCACATGTCATATTGATCAATTGTAAGGTGTGCAGAGTATACAATATTCTACCCCTCCTTTCATTACCTCTCCTGCTGCGACATTGTCATTAAGCAATATTAATATAGACATCAAAATGATGAAAGTCATAGTTCCTCAAATTACATCACATGTCATATTGATCGATTCTCAAAATAAATCAATTAAAAATTAAGCGATGACATTGCTCAAGGAAATATTGAACATCAATAAGAGTTGTATAACTTCTATCATATAACACAAAGGAGACCACATGGGTTTTAGAGGAAACGATAGCTAATAGTAGCATACTAGCATTATCCTTATCCCTTGAGTTATTTTATATTTGCGGCTACATAGACTCGCTCATTACTAGTGTGAGTGAGTATGAGAAATGAGGACATTTATCTCAGCAGATATTTGAACAAAGAAACTGTCCCAATGGGTATGCACTATGCAGCCTGCGACCCAGCAGAAACCTAGTTGAGGTTGATCTTATATACCTGACAAACAGCACTTGTACCATGACCCTCAAATGTGCTCATAGCCTAGATTTTCTCAGCTAGAAGAGATTACTGGAAATTACTAATTAGTCTCCCAAATACAAAAGGAAGACAAGCCGAGACACTGATTAATGAACACTGATCCTTAGGCCACGGTACATCAAACAGTAAACTACCATCTAAGCAAACAGTAGGAATGTGAAGGAGTCTGACTGAATGGAAGAGGCTATTAGACCACTAGGGTATGTTTCATAAGGTAGATATAGATAACAAAGGAAATACAAGTGGGTAGTTTTTACTCCCTCCATTTTTAAGTTGGAGGTATTGCTTGGCTCAAATTTGAGACAAGTAACATCACAAATTTGAGACAAGCAACATCAACAGTTCAAGAATAGAGTAGGTAACTAATATTTGCCTAAAATGAAGATGCCATAGGTTGGCAAACCCTTTGTGACATATTGAAGGAGTACATATGAGCAGTGAATATATTGGAAAAATTAGAACCATGTTAATCACCCAGGAGAATAATGTGGAACAATTCAATATTCAGCATTTGGCACGAGGAGACAATTAATACATCTGGTTCGTTAGGCCTTTCCATGCTGGTGCCTTTGTTGTTCCTCAATATAATCATATCATTTTTATACATTTTCTACTATAAGGTCCCACATTAAACACCCAATATGATTCTATGGAAATCATGAATTTATATCTTGCTTATTTTCGTGAAGTTTTAAAGAAGGTTCTTTGAAATACTTACAGCTTCTATGAGCATTTGTACTTCTGATTCTGCAAGGTGAGAACCAAATTTTGCTATTCCACTCTTTAGTTCTTCATAAGATACAATCCCATCATTGTCAGTATCCATTGCCTTGAACATTTCCTTTATGTCTTCAACTTCCTCAGCCGACAAATGATCAGCAATGACCTAGTCAAATACATCCACCAATTCATTTCAGTCAATTGTCGACTACTATTACTGAGATTATTGAAAAAATGAATAGTAAACCAGGGTGAAAAGGTTAGGTGAGCAAGATACAAACCCTGAGAGCCCTCCTTTTGAATCTATTCATCCTGGAAAACTGTTTGAGCCTTGACTTCACAATATCTCCAAGAGGAACATTTGGAGCCTTCTTAGCATTTTGAAGCCAGGTATGTTCTGAGGGGTTTTATAGGGAAAAAAGAAACACATTATGATTCCTCAAAGAAAAGGAACACAAAGAGGGCAAGCTCTAACATAGTAACATGCTAGATTAATAACTAAGAGATTACAACGACGACGACGACAACGACAATAACAAAATCTTTTATAGAGGATGGACAACAACAATGATGACAAGCAAGTTGGGGTAGGCTAGAGATGAACCCCAAAGACATAAAGCACAAGGACAAATTGAAACAAAAAGGGAGGGCAGAAAGGAAGACAAGATGAAGGAAACGAGCAATAGACAACCGAACTAGAGGGGGAAAAAGAGGAGAAACCAATAATCAAGTAAATTAGAACTAAGAGATTCGGGTAACAAAAAGAAAATGTTTTATACTTGAAAAGATAGAATACAGGCTTCCATCAAACATTGAGCCCTGAAATGGGCCATCCTTTTGATGCAATCATTTCTTTGACATAGTTCTTGCACAAACATTGAACAGAAAGTCCAAGCATAGTGACTGAAAATTAGTCTCCATCAAGCATATTACAATGTACAATGATGCATAAATGGTGGATAAACAGCTAAAGGCTGAAGTAAATTTAGCAGGTTCTGACCACAGCTGTATCCTCGCTAGCATGATATTAAATTCAAACAGCTCTGTGAGGTAAGTTTGACTAGAACCCTTCTATTTCAGAATCAAACTGCTAATAAAATAGGGTCCTAACTAGAGGGAGTAAGCTTAGCACGTCCTATGCACAGCTGTTTCTTGAAGAATAGCTTAGCACATCAGTATTGGACTAGCTCTAATTGACTAGAGTCATCTTATTTCATTTAAAACTATCAATATTCGAACTGAGTCCTGACAAATAAATGCACTACAATAGAAAGGTAGCTTTTGTTTAGTTTGAATTGACATACCAAGAACCTGCTTTGCAGTTAACCTGAGCTTTGGATCAGGCTCCAACATGCGACGAACTAAATCCTTAGCATTTTCTGAAACATTAGGCCAGGGTTCCCGCTTAAAGTCAATATTTCCACGAAGAATGGCCTGTGCCACCCCTTGTTCAGTCTCTGCAATATTTTTCCAGGTAAGAGTTTCGGAGAGTAGATATAATGACAGATGGCTTCAATAAAAGAATGGTAATTTACCAGCCCAAAATGGAGGAACTCCACATAATAAAATATACAAGATAACTCCCGCGCTCCATATGTCTATTTCTGGTCCATAGTTTCTCTTCAGTACTTCGGGAGCCATGTAATAGGGGCTTCCCACAATTTCTGAAAACTTTTCACCTAATAAATATAACAATATGATTAGAAAGGCAAAATAAACCTAGACTTTGATTCTATATATGGCATGCATGTACAGCAAGCGTTGCAAACCAGTAAAACTATTATTAGCAACATCACAAAGGGAAACATGTTGTTGGGGGCTCATTCGAAGTCCGCTCGCAGAGTGTTTATCACGCCATGGCTAACATCTTTTCACCCGTCATTTTGCTCTTTTTCTCTGGGCACAAACCAATTCATCGGGCAAGGGTACCCGGAGTGGTGTGCTCACACCAGGAAGCTAGAGGTGGCGCCTCGACGGGAGGAAATATTTCGAGCTCTGGCCTCACATCCAAGAACTGCAGCTCCAGGAAGGAACCGCGGACAAGATCACATGGAGGTGGACCTCAAACAAGCAATACTCCACACGCTCGGCTTACCAGATGTTCTTCGCCGGTTCCACCAAGCTGAATGGAGGAAGCTACCTTTGGAAATCCTGGGCACCCCCAAGGTCAAGCTTTTCATGTACATCGCCCTGCACCAGCGCACCTAGACGGCTGAGCGCAGGAAACGGCATGGGCTACATGACGACGACACTTGCTGCCTCTGCGACCAAGCGCCAGAAACAATAGACAACCTGATTTTCCACTGCCCGATCGCCAAAGAAGTCTGGTGGGCTGTGCTCAACTGGGTGCAACTGTCGCTGCTCTTCCAGGCAGATAACAGCTCTCTCTCCACAGCTTGGTCCAACCTCAGAGCAGGGCTCCCAAAACCGCAGAGGAAAGGCATGGATTCGCTAACCCTTCTGACCGCCTGGCACCTGTGGAACGCTCGCAACGACAAAACTTTCAGAGACCAGTCCACAAGAGCATCGGATATCATCGCACAAATCAAGGAGGAAGCACACCTCTGGGCCGGTGCTGGTGAGAGAGTAGGCTTATGTAACCAAATCGGTAGTTTTCTGTGCTTGTTGAACATCCTGTAAAACTACAGGCGGCCGACAAATAGCGGCACGCGTCCTGTAAAGGTCGTCGAGCTATTTCTTCTTAATACAAGATATGCAGTTCTACTGCATATTCTAGGGGGAAAAAGGCGCCTCGACGGGCAGAAATTGAAGTCTGGGCAGGCCCGTCAAGGGAAAACAATGACCGAAATGCCCACGGGAGCAGTCTAGGTTATCATGTGAATAATCTAGTTGGTCTGGGGGCTTTTTGGTCCTGTAAAACAAGTCTCCCACGGGTACTATAAATATGGTCCGGGGAGCATATGTAAACGGGGGATGAATGTAAAATTTCCTCTGGATCCACCCTAGTTACACCTCGTGATTCTCACCATTGTGACTCTTCCGTTATTGTTTTCTATTCAGCATGTGCGGGGTGTCACTTCGCCATTTCACACGCCAATACATGTCACTATTGATGAGTCTTAAATGCAGTCTATTATCTCCTTGTTAAGAAATGATGAAACACTTTCTATATAGTAAATTAGCAATTAGGAAAATTCATAATCCATGTTGAAGCTATGAGATTCCTTGATTTTCTTGAAGTACTTTGCAAGCTAACTCTATCCTTTTAAAAAAATCCATAAAAAGAAAAAGAACACTAACAGAATTTCTAGTAGTCACTTTTGTGAGGAATTTCAGTAGATAAATGTAATATGACCACAGTAATATTCAGTTATCTATTATGTAAACAAAGAATATAACACCCCGATGGACATATTATCAGTTCCAATGAAAAGGTGGACATACTATCATGAGGTACCTCCTGCTGAATATAGCAAGCCAACCAATATTGCTGGATAGCAGCAAGCAGACAAAAGCAGCTAAATATTTGAAGTATCGGCATATTTTCAGAATTTCTATAAAATACAAGAATTAATAGTCTAAAAGCATGACAAATCTATGATAGTTGGATCTGTGACAAACAAAAAAACAGAAGGAACTATTAAAGGCAATTCCAGGGTTATCCCTGTTTCGAATGTCAACTATGAATTTAACCTCATCTTTTCAATTTTGCACCATTGCCCTTATTTTCATCCATGTTATTGCACTATCGCCCCTATTTTGATGAACAAAAAATACAGTTAGCCATAAAAAAAAATAGGAGCAATGGTGCAAACTTGAAAAAATGAGGTTAAATTCATAACTGAGGTACAAAGTAGGGGCACTCATGCAACTACCTCAACTATCAAAGATGAACTAAAGGGTACAGCAAATGAACAGGCGAGGCATTCCTGCCGAAACTGTTTCCATTTTCCAAAAGGTGAGGTGTTCCTTGAATGTTCCATTATAGCCTTTTCAGCAGATTACTACATTTTACCTCCTAATAATACTGTTAGATTAACATGTAATTTATTGGGCGTTCTTGTATGTGCGCCGGCCCTCTTTGGCCCGTGCGCCCGGCCAGCCTCTAGGGCTGCGCCTCCAAGCTATCAAGTGTGAGTCACGTGCCCACGTCAACTACGGTCCATGGCTACATATGTGTACTCATTGCTTCACAATAATACATCGTGAGATTATCTCCACTAACAAATACATCAACAACAACTTATGTAGCAGCTACTAGTTAGCAGGACACAAACTTGTACAGTTCAAAACTACAAGGAAGTTGGGGTAGGCTAGAGATAAAACCCACAATAACTGATAAAATTACAAGGAATATAAGCTGAAAGAATGTTTGCAAGAAAACAGAAGTAAAAGAGAAAGTTTGTTTAAAACACTTGCAGGACACAAACTTGTAAATGGTTGAAAATGTAACACATTATTCATCGAATACCATGGTTGAAAAGGGGTACAGGAAAAGTTAGCAGCTGTTCAAAAAGAAAAACAGGTTGCAAGCCACCTTCACCAATACCACCCCTTATAATGTTACATCTACTCTAGCTATTGCAGCCATATGCAATACTTATTCTTATGGAACATAGCTGCTGCTTTAGTGGGGTTCACAAAGAGCAGACATGGGGTGAAAAATGGGAGAATCACAGGGAGAAGAAGTACTATGCTTGAAAGGGCCAGTGGAGCAGTAGAGATCGTGATGGGCAGCAGGGAATGGATGGAAGCTAGGAGTGATTTGATTAGAGCTTGGGCTCTATAGAGTAATGGCAGGTTGAGATTGAACGGAGCAACTTCCTGGGAGAGAAGAGACCCAAGTGTGGGCAGAATTAGAAGTGTCAAAAGGAGCTGAATGAGGTTTGGATGGCATTAGAGCACCACTTTCTTTATATGTTGTATAACTACAGTTGTGACCATCCTTAATAAAGCAAAGAAAAAAATCAAAGGGGCTGCTTCAGATAAGGACCTAACAGGAGTTCATCTATTCAGAACATTGGCGCCTAGCGAAGAAGAGCTTAACTACAACAATCATGGCGGAGAATAAGTTCAGTTCAGTTATAACTCAACAATTCCAATCAGGACCAATATCACTTGATCAGTTGATCTTCAAGTCAAGTACGATGCATTACAGCTCTATATGGAAACTACATCAAAGTTACAGCTTACTAACGTATTATGAGTTATTAGTAGAAAAGGCAAGAAAGCATCGCATCAGCTCCAACAACAGTCATATACGATTACTCCCTCATACAAACTAACTCAGCTCCTATCACGTACTATTCAAGAAATGAAGGTACCGACAACACTGTATGTGAATAACATGATTTAGCGACAACTAACGGACCACCAAAACAAACAAATGTTCTCCAAAACCAAAAAGAAAAACTAGTGGACCAGAGTCACACCCACACTACAAACATATTAGAGCATTAAAACTCAGTCCTAAAGTACCAACAGAAAAACCACTGAACCCACAGAAAAATCTTCATTATGCAACAAAGACGAAGAAAGGGTAATACTGAATTAATATTATGTCAAGGATCATCAGTTTCCTCGACGTATCATGATTAAAAATATGCTAACAATATCCATTAGACCGATCTCAAATCCTTTGTTCAAAGTTCAGTCAAAAACATTCCATAGCGAGTTGCATTAACTATCTTGTCCAAATTGTTACAGTAATCCTAGTTCATAATGAAGTAAGCAGCAAATTTGTTCAGATAACACAGCTAGTTAACCACATTTTCCCCAAATTGCAGCGAGATGACGGCATTTGGCTGCAACAGAGTCCACGCCCAGTCGCCCCCACTCAGAATAACCCCCACTAAAACCAGAAATCCTGAAAGTGCACACGAATATTCTCCCAAATCGGGAAAGCATCTCGGTTGGAATGACTCACCAGGCTTGAAGAAGATGGAAAGGCCGAAGTCGATCGCCTTGAGCGGCGAGTTCTCCTTTTTGTTGGCGAAGAGGAAGTTCTCGGGCTTGAGGTCCCGGTGGATCACGCCGTGGCGGTGGCAGAGCTGCACAACCTCGACGATGGTGCGGGTGACGTTGGCGGCGGCCCTCTCCGTGTAGTGTCCCCGCGCGACGATGCGGTCGAAGAGCTCGCCGCCCTCGCAGAGCTCCATGACCAGGTGCACGGCGCCCTCGTCCTCGCAGGCCTCGCGCAGGGTCACGACGCTGGAGTTCTTGGGCAGGTGGCGCATGATGGCGACCTCCCGGCGCACGTCCTCGACGTCGACCGCCGTCCGCAGCTTGCGCTTGGAGATGGACTTGCAGGCGAGCAGCTCCTTGGTGTCCCGATCCATGCACAGGTACGTGACCCCGAACTCCCCGCGGCCGAGCTCCCTGTCCAGGGCGTACCTCTCGTCGATTCCAACCACCTCGCGCCCCTCCTCGCCCAGCACCGTGAGCCGCTTCTGCGCCCTGCCGCCGGCGCCTCCCCGGCGGCGCCGTTCCGCGGCTGGTGCGGCTTCTTCTTCGCGTTGGATGCGGGGAAGTGGGAGGAGCTGACGTCCTCGCGCGCGACGGCCGCCGGGGAGCGGCAGCAGTTGCCCATGGCCGCGCGAGATCAGGTGGCGGGAAGCTAGGGTTTGCCCGGCATTGGGCGTGGGGGCTGGTGGGGGAGAGGAGGAAGGGAGGAAGGATACAGCCTGCGGTGCGGCCTGCAGAGAGAAGAGGGTGACAGAGAGGGGATGAGTAGGGGGATGAGTAGAGAGACTGTAACTGTGCCGGATAACGGCGTGGAGGATCGAGTAGCTGGGGACCGGGCCATGGGGACGCGTAGCCGGCGGCAGCTTTCAGACCGAGGAGGACGAGGCGAAGGGGAACATTCCCACGTGGCATCGATACGTGTCCATGAAGGGTCGCTGCCCGGTGGGTCAGCACGGGTTCGGGACGGATTTCTGTGTGCGTTTTGGGATTTTCCGGGGAGCGTTAGCCAGCCATGGCAGGTGGGGGAGTTGAGAGCGTTTTGACTGAGCTCGGGGTTCGGACATCGACATCGTGGCCATATAAAACAAGTTGTTTTTACGTCTTTGAAGCGCACAAAAGTATATCTTAAGGCAATTAGGCTTTCATAAACCTTTTCCTATCATTTTTAAGAGATAAGATGTTATTTAGAGGAGCATTTTGGTCCCGCAAACAAGACATGTGTCTAGAACCATTGTTAAGCTAACATCGAGCTGTGTGCATCATGGGGTGATCGGTTAACATCGAAGAGACAGCCTCAACAGTAACGAGAAACAACTGCACACAAGTGAATGGGTGTTTATCGATTGAAAAAAAATTACTTTCAAGCACTAGTGTTTAAATGGAAACCAGAGACACACCAGCAATCTTTAATTTGCAAGATATTTGACAAAGTTCATGCACGTATTCGCGGCGCCTAACCACAAGAAAATGCACTACCATCCTTTTTCCGGTTGCTCTTATCTACCCCTTGACTGAAAATAAGAAAGACAAGAAAAGTATAGTTTACACTAGCTAGCTGCTCACACGGTAATCTCAAAAGCATTTGTTGAAATGTGGCAATCGAAACGAACCCAAGGACTTTTGTTTCCGGAGATAGGATCAATAGAATTTTCCCCCAAACTATTAGTACTCCATTAAGCTTCTTGTCTTTGTAAATTAAACAGCCGCCGCGACGCAAATTTCAACGCACTCGCACTCGCACTCGGAATCGTTGGCACATCGTCGTCTCCTATCACAAAAAGAGCATAGTCCAGGTCTCGTCGCGGCGGCTCCCGTAACAAGCTCCAACCTGTGAATGGACGGTTTATTTGCTCGGTCAAGGTTGACACGCCAGGTAATCTCGGCTGCACGGGCGACAGGTTTGAAATACGGAAAATCCGGGGTGCAGCGTCGCTAGCCAATAGCCATGCTCCCGACGCCAGCGGGCGACAACGACCGCTCGACGAGGCCACGCCGCCGTGTCACCCGCGGAACGCGACGCGTGAAGAAAACAACACTTCCCGGCAAGGAGAGCGCTGCAGCGGCGGCGGCCGTCTTTAACCGGCGGCACGGCGACGAAATCCTCGAAAGCAGAGGCGGAACGAATGAAACGTCGTCGTCGGGCGCCGGCAAATTCAAAAGCGGGATCAGCAGCAGCCAGATTCCGCGCGCTTTGTCGCCGCAACGGCTGCTACTATTGCCGTTCGAGTAGTACGAACACGGCGCGGCAGGAGGAGGGCTCAGGCTCACGACAGCAGCAGCAGCAGCAGTCACATCAGCATCGACGAGAGAAGTCAAGACGTCAGGCAGGCGCAGGGCTGCTGCTGCTGTACAGGGGCATGAGTGTGGAAAAGCAGCGAGATCCGAGCCGTTCGACGGCAGGTGACAGGCAGCCACCGAACCAGACACCAACCAACCACTCATAGCTCTCGCTACGCCAACGCCAGGGGAACGGATCTCGGCGAGAGGAAAGTCTGTACCAACCTTTGCTTAAAGGCTCTGCCGCTCGCTGGCTGGGGCTCCACTTTGTGCCGGCTCCTTTTCCTTTCGATGCCATCATGCATGCAGCGCTGTTCCGGTGATCTCCTGGTGCTAGGATTTCCCTTGATCCCTTCTCTACCGAGGTCTCGCTTCCCAATCATTGCTCATATGCCCTGCCCGCCCGATCACAGCTGAGCTCCAGAGCAAACACGGCAGGGGCCATTTGAGCCGCGCAGGCGAGAAGCAACCGTTGCAACTCGTCACGTTGAAGCTCACACGAACCGGTACGGTGGCACCCGGTTTTCCACGGGAACGAGCCGGCCATGTGCGCCATAAACCGCGTCACTGTTCCCGCCCGGCAGAGCGCGCCATGCCGTACAGGGCAATTCTTCCGCGCAGGCACGAGCAACCTGTGGGGCGCGCGGCCCCGCTCACGACACCAGTTGATCTGTTGCTGCACTAAACAGTACGCATGAAATGGCCGTTGCTGCACGAGGCGTGTGTTGAACCGGAGAACATGTACATGGCCCACGAGAGAGATGGCTGTCAGGGCGTGTGAACGTACGCTGGTCGGGAGCGTTGGGCCATCGTGCCGTGCCGCTTTGTTGACGTGATGTGATGTATCGGTGCTTAAAACAAATTCACCGTGACGCCAGTTCAGCTCGCTAGCCTGTATCCTCAGTTTGTGGACACGCCTCGTGGTTGTTGGTTACTGTATTAAGCGGAAAGCGGTTGCTGAAATAAGATTCAAACTTGTGGCTGGTAATATGAGCAAAGTGTTCAGCGTCCAAGTTCAGGAAGGAAAATTATTAGTAAAACGAGAAAGTGACAGGCATGTTTACTGGGCCAAGAAGACACGTTTGAGATGCCGGGCCTAGCCAAACACGCCTTTCTGTACCGGGCCGCGCCAGTGCCTCGGCCTCTGGCTCCACCTTCGTGGCGCGGCCCAGCGGGCGAACATTCCTAACTTCCTGCGGTGGTGGTCGTCGTCGAGTCCCCTCCTCCCCTTTGCCGGTCCTCTTCTCCCACGGAGCGGAGCAGAGAGGAGCGCGCGGAGTCGCCATGGACCGCGTCCAGCTCGTGCTCCTGGGCCTCCCCATCCTCCTCTTCTGCTCCGACCTCGTCACCCTCTTCGCGCCGCAGCCACCGTCGCCTCCCAAGCCCAACCACGCCTCCGACGGTGTGCTGCCCGACGACCCCTCTGCCGCCGACGCTTCCGTACAGGTGATTATCGTGCCTTATCCTCCTCCACTGCCGAGTTCATGCCCGATCTAATTTGAAACGGGACGAATCATGTGCTTTGTTCCTGCTTTCTCTGCCATGATAGGAGCCGCCTGTGGATGGACCTGGCTCGGGCACAACAGTCGACTTGAAGTTTTGTGCCTCTTGCTCGTACAGGTAACTCTCATGTGCATAGTAGCATCTCCTTAGTTTAGCTACTTTGAAGTTTGAGAATCCATGGCGCTGGTGTTTGGTGTGTGTTACTGAATGGGAGATCATATATCCAATAGAATCTGGTAGATTTACTTCACCGGAGGTCATAGAAGTACGAATGCATGATTAACACCCCTTAACAATAGTGAAATCTGAATTTTCATCAATATTGGCTAAGCATTATTAGCTCCCCCAAGTTTAGCTTCCTAGGAGATAACTAGATACTAATACCATTTATCCGACTAATGATTTTGTGCATTCAAAACTCACTCACATTCGCCTCAAACTACTGAACCAGAGTGCATACTTTTAACCTTTTATTCGTGATCCTCAACCTATTACTAAAGCATCAGCCATCATTTATGTAAGATGTCACCCAGAGTCCACACAACATGGGTATCCTCTTGGGAATGGAATGCTTTGTGATAAATCGATTGTATAAGTTATACTGATGGTTTCGGACCAATTGTGCAGGGGAAATGCAATGACCATAAAGCGAATGCTTGAGACCTCATTTCCTGGGATTCATGTTACCTTGGAAAACTACCCTCCACCGTTCCCCAAGCGTGCACTCAGCAAAGCTGTACCTCTTCTTCAAGTTGGAGCCATGGCAACCTTAATGGCTGGTGATCAGATTTTCCCCAGATTTGGAATGGTTCCACCTCCGTGGTACTACTCACTGCGTGCTAATAGATTTGGAACCATGGCATCAATTTGGCTGTTTGGCAACTTTGCTCAGTCATTTTTGCAAAGTTCTGGTGCCTTTGAAGTTTATTGCAATGGGCAGCTGGTATGTTCCCTATGAATACATCATTTCTGCTGCAATGTTATACAGCGATACCTCCCCTTTTTTTCCTTATTTTGCACAAGATCAGATTTCCTTGAAACCGTTTCTCACCAACCATTTTCTAGGCTTCTAAGCTTCCTGACGTTTATATTTTGCTTTGACGTGTTACTCTTATTCCCACTTAAAAGAAGCCAGTATTAGCATGTTAAAGGATGACTTAAACTAGAGTTTACTGGACCTTGACTTAAAATGCAGAGTTCAGACCACATGTAGACATAATCTCCTTACATAGGGGACAACATCTATTGCAAAGTTTTGAAACAAGTATCAAGCTGTTCTATTAGAGATTTGAGAGAATTAATCGGTCGATAGAACAACTTGATCAGTATGTGTTATTTAGAATGTTTTATGTGTTACTTAGATATGATATACAGTAATCATACACTCCCACAAAATACAGCAACCTTATTCAGGATACATACTATTCATGCTTATCATGTATCATGATCGACCACATCCCCTTTTTTCTTGGTTCAAAGTTGGTTTTCTTATGCATTTATTTGGACCTTTCATGCTAATGCTAAATATGATGGAGACAATGTTGTTATCTTAAATGGAACTGTAATATTAACTTATGGCGTTTAACTGTGCCTAGTTTCCGATTTTTCCTTGTTTAGAGCTCATTTCATTGTGCAATTCATCCTGTCGTGCTAATGCTAATAAATTTATTTACACTTTCAGGTTTTTTCAAAATTGTCTGAACAGAGGTTTCCAGGTGAGCTTGAGCTACGGGAACTCATTGCCAACAGGTTACCAGACTCTAAATTTGGTGAAAGTCAGGCCTCTGAATTTAGTGAGAGTCAGGTCTCTGAATTTGGTGAAAATCTGGACTCTCAATCTGTGGAAAATATCAACTCCCAATCTGGTGAGAATCTGGAGTTTCAGTTTGAGGAAGATCCAGAAAAGGTGTCGTCTTAGATGATGATATCAACAAACTCTATTATCACACATTTTGTTACTAAATAGACATAATATCTTTGAAGTCCTATTCATGACGTTGTCAAAGACACTATGCCTTAGAATTCTAGACAATCCCCGTTTGTACATAATGTTTTACCAAGGGCCAAAGCGATGTAATGTAATAATAATTGATGAATGTTAGTGAAAAGAATATCACAATTGTAATAGAACGCTCAAAGAGTACACCTATGTCTTCTCTGTCCCCTTCGGGATATCTGAATACGAAGTCGGTATTTTCTGGGAGTGATAGTGTATTACTAGCTCAGTTCACTTTGTTGGGTTTCTAGCAGCAGCGTAAAAAGCTAACAGCTGCGAACGGAGACATTACTGAATTTCCTATTGGTTGAAGCTAGCAATGGTGTACTAGTATATCATATAGTCATTTCCTTCAAAGCCTCAGATGCATATGAAGATGGAAGGAAGCGGGTGCCCTTTATTCTTACTCGTCTGGCCCATCATCCTGTCTTGCTTTTTTGGCTCCTCTTCTCTCCAGCCCTTTCTTCGCTGCCTTAGTATTGTCTTCATTGATAATTACCACTGATGAGTTGCTCAATGTTACAGGTGCACAAGGTGCTACTGACAGTGACAGACATCTTTGACGCTATCCAGTCTAAACTAAGATTTATATATAAACGAAAGATTTTGGATAGCGGCCAGGGGATATTCTCTGCAGGTATGGTATGGTATGGTTAAAAATTAGGAATCACGAGTTTAACACTGTCAGCAAACATCCCGTGGCCTCAGCACGCTGTTGCACGAGGACTGAGCTGAGCAAATCAGTTCGTGCGCGCACCTAACCAGATTCTACCTTATACAATTTAGTGCCATGTTTTCCACTTCCAGGCTGAGCAAATCATGCTTTACATACTTGATTAGCTTCTCGAACTTCCCGGTTTGAGGACGGAGAAAGAAGGACTTTCTGCTATGTCGAGTAGTGCCGGTAGTGGTAGCCATCAAATAAATGTGCACCGTAGTCTATCTCTTTCGGTTCTTTATCAGACCCTTTAGCCTCTTTCAAAAGGGTCTACTCATTATGAAAAGGTCATTTTGAACACCACCATATACAACAACTATGAACATTCAGGATTTGCATTCATTCAAGTTTTTTTTAATTCAGATCGCTTAACAATTTAAATTCTACTGGTATCACGGAGCGTTTTTTGTTTTCTTCGAACTAACTTACCGTATTTGTTAGCCTGCTATAGTTTCTTGGCGCTGCCTGCCTCTGCATCTTTTCCTCCACGCCTTCACTCTGCAGCGCGGCGCCGCCCGGGCGCCCTGCTGTGCCCATCAACTCCAAAAGGTCGTCGTCACTCGGCAGTACGACACGCGAGCGAGATGCTCAGTCTCGGCGCCCATATCTCGCTGAAGCCCTCCTTCGCACCCCACGCTCCCCGCCCCCAGTCGCGACACCTCGCCCCATCCCCGTCCCCCGCCGCGGCCTCCTCCTCCGCGCCCCGCTCCCTCTGCTTCCATCAGCACCACCGTTTCGCTGCTGACCGGAGCCGGAGGCCCGCCATGGCCGCGGCAGTCTCGTTGGAGGACGGTGGCGGCCTGGTCCACGATCTCGGGTCCGCGGCGGTCACAGCAGGCGTAGCGCTCGCCCTCCTTCGGTTCTTCGAAGAGCTCGCCAGGCGCGGCGTCTGTGAGCAGGTCAGTGCGTGGAATGTGTGTACCCCTCCTTGCGCGCGACGGTGGAACGTGTGCGCCAACAATACTGTCGTCCGTCAGGATATCTGTAATTAGTACGAACAGTACGGAGGCAACCATTATATTCCGTTGATGAATGAATCATGACTAGAACAGAGTCTGGGGATGTTTCTTCTTGTGAGCTGTGCTTTCCTGAAGTACTAGTACGTAGTCTAAATTAGGCAACAATTCGTTCGCTCGTTGATCAACTAAGCTAATTTAAGATGGATTGACATTAAAAAATTAAGAATGATTACGGTTAATTACTCATCTGTGAGCTCCCATATGCTTTGTTGAGTCCTGCAGTACAGTAGGCAGTGTCCAAATTTTATTGCCTGAATATGGAACGGCGCTGACGAATCTGATTCGCACTGCTGAGTGGATCTGTGATATTTTTGGTACTTTGGTGTTTTCTTCTTTTATAAGCAACAGTAGTACTCATGGGCAAAAGAAAGCATTGCTGTTTAAAACTTTTTTTGACTGTTCCATAGAAATCCACCATGTCATACAACTATATTTGCCATCTTAAGGAAGTATGAGCCTATGATGTCATTGCTCGAGTGGATTTTGCAGAACTTTGTATAACCAATCTACTTCCGTTGCATGCAGAAACTCAACAGAAAACTTGTGCATATAAGTGTTGGGATGGTGTTCTTGCTTTTCTGGCCTCTTTTCAGGTAAAAATTTGAAAGGTTTTGAGATTCTCAGGTATATGTAAACCATCATCCAAAGTGTTCAGATACTGACACTTTATGCAGCTCAGGAACATATGCTCCTTTCCTTGCTGCAGTGGCACCGGGAGTTAATATTATAAGGATGCTTCTACTGGGACTGGGAATAATGAAAAATGAAGCTATGGTGAAGTCAATGAGCCGTTCAGGGGATTGCAGGTTGCACACTTACCTATACAAACCTCTGGTTATTTCAAAGTTTCCTTTTCTTATTTCACCACTTCAGGTCCTGCTCCTTTTGTAGCCCCATTTTCTTTTTAACACAGGGAACTTCTGAAGGGCCCACTGTATTATGCTACTACTATAACATTTGCCACTTCTGTATTATGGAGAACCTCACCGATCGCAATAGCACTTATCTGCAACTTATGTGCTGGGGATGGTATGTTCACATATCTGCATCTGGCTCCATCATAGGATAAATCTATTCCAAAACTATTTGCCAGTTCTTTTTGCCAAGTGATTGGAAGCTCTATGATATTGTTTCGCTCCCTTTTTCCTTGGCACAAAGAAGCCAACAACACTCTATTTGTGCATATTCCGTCTTTAAACATGAGAATTCTTTCATTCATTTGCCTCTGGTTTGCTGATGTTGTTTCATTCCCTCTCAGGTATAGCAGATGTAGTGGGGAGACGTCTAGGTAAAGAAAAGCTTCCATATAACCCCAACAAATCATATGCAGGAAGCATAGCAATGGCGATGGCTGGTTTTCTGGCATCCATTGGGTATTTTCTGACCTGTTAGTGCAATTCTCCTTGCATCTGTTTTATGTGAATAATGTATCCTCTTATTATTCAGGTACATGCATTACTTCCACACTTTTGGTTTTATTGAGGAAAGTTGGCACATGGCTTTAGGTTTCCTTGTGGTCTCTGTTGCTGCAACACTAGTCGAGTCACACCCTATCAGCACAGAACTGGATGACAATTTGACTGTTCCTTTAACGTCCTTTGTAGTTGGTACCCTCATTTTCTGATGTTTTAGCCTCAAGAACAGCTGAGATGTTTTACATCATGTTCTGCTGTTGTGTACAATACATGTATTATGTACTATCACCAGTTACAAATGCAAATACTCTGCTTTTGCAGTGTATAAGTAGCCAAACTTTGAATCTTTTTTACCATACAATGCATGATACTTAGGAATCTCATATATAAAACTTGCTCTAATAGGCAAAGCTTCCCCACACAGTTCTATGTTTTATTTATTCATTTCTTTGTCCAATACAGAAACCACTAAAATAATTCAACTGGTTATCACTTTATTTGAAATAAAAGTCCAGTCCTTTGCATCATTGATGTAAAATGATCAAACATTAAGTGATGCATTGGACCTGTTTGTCACATCGAGAATGCTCAAAATGACAAGGCTCTTTCTATTACAATGTATTAAAGGCTCCAATCAGTTCCGTTGATAAGTTATATCCTATGTGGAAGTGTATGTCAACTTGGTAAGATGATAATTCTGAATGTTACCCTGAAGATAGACATGCTCCCAGCATTCCAGTAACCTGACCAGTATCAAATGCACCTCATCATTTCTACTGGCACCTTACAAATCCCCTGTTGGCATGTTGGGATTTTACATTTGCTATTTCTGTTGGATTGAGGAGCACATCATAACCCTACTAATTAACACATTCTTTTTGGACCTGTCACAACATGCATTTGTGTGCCATATAGTCCAAGTTGTGGTTACAAAATGTAAAATGTGGCATCTCCATCACCTGTTGAGATCCAGTACCCATTTGTTCATGTTCACCTTACACTACCTCCAATGCGCCAAGATAAAAAGAATGGTCTTCGATTTCGAGGTTCTTTGACCAGCGAATATACTGAATATTCCAATTGCATCTCCATGAGAACAACCTTCAGAGTCCAGGTTCCAGCTGCATCTCATCGGCTGTTACCCTGCTCGGAGCTGAACGTAAAACTTCAGGCCTTGCGTGATAGTTGTTGGCCAAAGTGTTAACAAGGTCCTGGTAAAACATAAATCAACGGGTCAGTTATTCCTTGAGATCGTTCTATTGACACTCGGAATGTTTTCTACTGTGCAGTTGCACAGTGATTTGGAGTACATATCACTGAATGTAACTTACGTATTTGGGGGAAATATGGAGGAAAACTACGGTCCGCCCAGCCAATGAGCATGAACCAGAGTTGCCCGGTTTGACCCGGAGAACGGCTACGGCTCCCAACATTCGGTCCCTACCACACGCTGGTTCTAGCGGGCGTCACGACTCACGAGCTCGCCTCCAAGCTCCGCCTCACACGAAGTATAGTTAAACTCAACATGCGTTGCATCAACCAATGAACCCCCAATGCACTCCCCCAGGCTATTAAACACCCCCTTCACGCTTCACTCCTCACGTACTCGCTCCAACCCTCCTCAAGAAGCCGCCATGCATTTCGCGTCCGCCAGAATGGCGTCGCCGCCGCAACCCGGGCCGTACATGCCCGACCTCCCGGCGGTGCCGGCGTGGCTGAACAAGGGCGACAACGCGTGGCAGCTGGTAGCGGCGACGTTCGTGGGCCTGCAGTCCATGCCGGGCCTGGTGGTGCTCTACGGCAGCATCGTGAAGAAGAAGTGGGCCGTGAACTCGGCGTTCATGGCGCTGTACGCGTACGCGTCGACGCTCATCGTGTGGGTGCTGGTGGGCTTCCGCATGGCGTTCGGCGAGCGGCTGCTCCCGTTCTGGGCCAAGGCGGGGCCCGCGCTGACGCAGGACTTCCTCGTGCAGCGCGCGGCCTTCCCGGCCACCGCGCACTACGGCCGCGACGGCGTGCTCGAGACGCCGCGCACCGAGCCGTTCTACGCGGAGGCGTCGCTGGTGCTGTTCGAGTTCGAGTTCGCGGCCATCACGCTGGTGCTGCTCGCGGGGTCCCTGCTCGGCCGGATGAACATCAAGGCGTGGATGGCGTTCACGCCGCTGTGGCTGCTCTTCTCCTACACCGTTGGCGCGTTCAGCCTCTGGGGTGGTGGGTTCCTCTACCAGTCGGGAGTCATTGACTACTCCGGCGGATACGTCATTCACCTCTCCTCAGGCATTGCCGGCTTCACCGCAGCATACTGGGTAAGTATAATGTCCAGTCATGAGCTTATGAAGCCACCTACTTAGTGCGTTATTGCCATTATTAGCACTGCATCACAACCAGTGGCGGAGACAGGTGGGGGGCCTGCCCACCCCCCTCCCCCACACCTCCTATGCTAGGTGCACTTCACTAATGAACACCGGAATTTACTATGGAATTGAGTATAAATTTTAATTTTAATCCCTCTCAACACCTAATTACTACTATTTAGCTCCCCTCAAAGTAATTTGCTGGCTCCGACCCTGATCACAACATGAACTTGATAGGTCGGTCCGAGGCTGAAGAGCGACAGAGAGAGGTTCTCGCCGAACAACATCCTGCTTATGATCGCCGGCGGTGGGCTGTTGTGGCTCGGTTGGGCCGGTTTCAACGGCGGCGCACCGTACGCCCCAAACATAACAGCCTCCATCGCCGTGCTCAACACCAACGTCAGCGCGGCGACTAGCCTCCTGACCTGGACCTGCCTCGACGTCATCTTCTTCGGCAAGCCCTCGGTGATCGGAGCAGTGCAAGGCATGATGACTGGGCTTGTATGCATCACTCCCGGCGCAGGTAGCTATCTCGACATCTCCTCAAACTTAGTCTCGAGTCCAGAGCATTACCCATCTGCTTGGTTTCGGCGACATGCATGCAAATTATATTCTGCATCACTACTACGCAGGGCTGGTGCACACGTGGTCGGCGATGCTGATGGGCATGTTCGCGGGCAGCGTGCCGTGGTTCACGATGATGATCCTGCACAAGAAATCCTCTCTGCTGATGAAGGTGGACGACACGCTGGCCGTGTTCCACACCCACGCCGTCGCGGGCGTGCTCGGCGGCGTGCTCACGGGCCTGCTCGCCACGCCGGAGCTCTGCGCCCTCGACTGCCCCGTCCCGGGCATGCGCGGCGTCTTCTACGGCGCCGGCGTCGGCCAGATCGGGAAGCAGCTCGGCGGCGCGCTCTTCGTCACCGTCTGGAACGTGGTGGTCACCAGCGCCATCCTCCTCTGCATCGGGCTCTTCATCCCGCTGCGCATGCCCGACGACCAGCTCATGATCGGCGACGACGCGGCGCACGGCGAGGAGGCGTACGCGCTCTGGGGCGACGGTGAGAAGTTCGATTTCACGCGCCCGGAGACCACGAGGACGGGCGGTGGTGCCGGCGCGGGGAGGGAGGACACGGTGGAGCAGCGCCTGACCAGCATGGGCGCCAGGGGTGTTACCATTCAGCTGTAGTAGCTCTTAGTTGTCATGTTCTTTCTGATCCGTCACACACGACAGGTGTTTGTTTGCTTGATGCTTAGTGTTGCCAGTGTGGTTTGTGTTTCTGTTATTTTCGATTAGTTGCTTGATAATGAACTGAATTTCCGTAGTACCATGGCCGTCCTTGATCCCAAGGTTCGCTGCTGGAAATGCATAACTATATTATATTTTCCATTTCCTTTTACCAGCTCAGGTGTCAGAGTTCTTAATCATCTTCGTTACACCGCCACAGTTTTCGAACTGAACAGGACAAGTTTCTGCTGTCGTCCTACGAATGTAACCAATCGGGAAACAGGACCGTTAAATGTTGAGTAGAAAATGCACGCCACGAACGCTGCTGCAAGATATTGGGATTATACAAACCTAGCAGAGATACATTAACAACCCAACGGAACCCTCTGCAACCCAAGTGCCCGACAAGTTCAGGAATTATCGAGGCATTCAGGAGAAGAAAACAGTGAGAAGAGAAAACGAACACGGAAGTTTGAAGAAAAATACGGGCCACTTGGGCTGCCCGGGTTGACCGACCACCGGCCGTTCTTCCCACCCTTGGTCATGCGGCTCACGTACTTTTCCCGGAGAAATTTCACCAACCACTCGAGCACACATCTATTAAGCAGCGATCGCTGCCAAGGAGCCGCGTCGCGGTGCACCTTCTGCGTCAGCGTCAAGCCGCGACAGGCAACTCCCGGGAATTCGATCGGGCATCAGATCACCGTGCGCCTTGCGGGAAGAAATGGCCGCGCCGCCCCAGCCGGGCCCGTACGCGGCGGACCTCCCCGCCGTGCCGCCGTGGCTGAACAAGGGCGACAACGCGTGGCAGCTAACTGCGGCCACGTTCGTGGGCATCCAGGCCATGCCGGGGCTCGTCGTGCTCTACGGCAGCATCGTGAAGAAGAAGTGGGCCGTGAACTCGGCGTTCATGGCGCTCTACGCGTACGCGTCCACGCTCATCGTCTGGGTGCTCGTGGGCTTCCGCATGGCGTTCGGGGACCGCCTCCTCCCGTTCTGGGGCAAGGCCGGGCCGGCGCTGTCGGAGTCGTTCCTCGCCGGCCGCGCGGCGGTCTCGGCCACGGCCCACCGCGGCGAGGACGGCGCGGCGCGCGTGGTGGAGCCGTTCTACCCGGAGGCGTCGCTGGTGCTGTTCCAGTTCGAGCTCGCGGGCATCACGCTGGTGCTGCTCGCGGGGTCGCTGCTGGGGCGCATGAACATCAGGGCGTGGATGGCGTTCACGCCGCTGTGGCTCATGCTGTCCTACACGGTGTGCGCCTTCAGCCTCTGGGGCGGCGGCTTCCTCTACCACTGGGGCGTCCTCGACTACTCCGGCGGATACGTCATCCACCTCTCCTCCGGCGTCGCCGGGTTCACCGCCGCATACTGGGTACGTTCCCTTCTGCGGTGCACGGCCGGTTTTGCTCGCCGGCGTCTCGTTAGACCTTGCGTTGGCCGTTCCTTTTGTCGTTAGTCAGGACAAGAGCTGGCATGGCCGTACACGGGGATTGTGGACTTTGGTGCTCAATCGGCCCGGTGGCACGCGGGAGCAGGCAGGCAGTCAGCGATGATGGAAGTGTCAAATGCTAGTAACGTGGGGTTGTTAACCACGACATGCTTGTGTCCCTTGCAGGTGGGCCCGAGGCTGAAATGCGACAGGGAGAGGTTCTCACCGAACAATATCTTGCTCATGATCGCCGGAGGCGGGCTGCTGTGGCTGGGCTGGGCAGGGTTCAACGGCGGCGCGCCGTACGCACCCAACATAACGGCGTCAATCGCCGTGCTCAACACCAATGTCAGCGCCGCGACGAGTCTTACTAACGTGGACCTGCCTCGACGTCATCTTCTTCGGCAAGCCCTCGGTGATCGGCGCGGTGCAGGGCATGATGACCGGGCTCGTCTGCATCACTGCTGGCGCAGGTAACAAATTCAGTCTTGCTTAAACAATAACATGAAAACATCTTTCATCATTAATCGAGATTAGATTAGTGCATTACATGCAAAGTAGTGGTCGTTAAATTAAACGAAAATAATGCTACATGATGCGCAAAACCGTCTAAATTATGCCAGAGCTTATAGTTGAATTGGCAGCCTCAATTTAGATTTCCTTTAAATTAAGGATCTAGTACTTAACAAATGGAATTGCGTTGCCCGCCTCACATGCAGGACTGGTGCACACATGGGCGGCCATACTAATGGGCATGTTCGCCGGCAGCGTGCCGTGGGTCACCATGATGATCCTTCACAAGAAATCCGCCCTCCTCCAGAAGGTGGACGACACCCTCGCCGTGTTCCACACGCACGCCGTCGCGGGGCTCCTCGGCGGCATCCTCACAGGATTCCTCGCCACGCCGGACCTCACCGCGCTCCACTCACACGTCCCGGGCGCCCGCGGCGTCCTCTACGGCGGCGGTGCTGCCCAGCTCGGCAAGCAGCTGGCCGGCGCGCTCTTCGTCGTCGCGTGGAACGTCGTGGTCACCACGCTCATCCTGCTCTGGCGTCGGCCTCGTCGTGCCGCTGCGCATGCCTGATGATCAGCTCAAGATCGGAGACGACGCGGCGCATGGGGAGGAAGCGTATGCGCTGTGGGGCGACGGCGAGAGATTTGACGTGAAGCGACATGAGGCAGCGAGGCCCCGCCCATGGAGCAACAGCGTCGAGGAGGAGATGGCGGACCACGGGCTTGCCGGCACGGGAGCAAGGGGCGTCACAATTCAATTATAGTGGTAAAATAAGGTTGGAACATGCCGTCAACACCGTTTATTCATTTGGCAAAAGAATTATATCATTCCTCAGCGGCTGCTGAGGATTCAAAATTTTGTCGAGAATAAACATTAAGGAATTATTACTGCATATAACATAAACAACCATTTGATAGCTTATTCGTTGAGAAGAATATACAGATATTTTCTATATTTCACAACCGGCAACAAGCATACAATGGTTGGTTCCTCTATTTCAATTCTGCCAGTGTCTACAGCACGCTGTACATGTACAGTTGTACACGGCTGAACTAAGCTCGAAGTCCAAAAGATCAGCCCAGTTGTCTTTGAAGCATGCAAAAATCTCCCAAGGCGCATGAAAGTGCAGAACGAGATACAAAAGCCTCAGATCAGCGATGCAATTCATCTGTATCACCTGGTAGTATTCACAGGCAGCAAAATAACAAAAGGAATCACAATTGGTGCATATACACATCAGTGTCATGCCTGTGAATGAAATATCAATACTTCTCTCACAAAGTTTCATGATACAATCAATAGCTTGACCTGAAGCTAATCGAACTGCTCCCAGTCAGTGTCAACTTGCGTCGAGGAAACACGTGGCGGGGGTGCATTCAAGCTGCCCATGCCATTTTCGAACGTCTCCCACTGTGTCGTCACTGAAACAGCTTTGTCGTGATCACTGAAGGGGTTAGCATTTCTTGCTTTCAGCTTGTCCAAATTCTCCACAAGAGACTGAATTCGACGCACCTGAGAAGTTGAATAGAAATATCGTAAGTTACATTCTTTCAATATTTGTCAAATTTAATTACCAATCTGTGATATAAGATTCCAAAATTCAACCCCCAATCATTCCATACTATTGTTTAAAATGCATAAGGAATATTTAAGCCTTACATCGATTGACATTTTTCACTGATATTCATATGGCCAAACAAGCCTTATATGAGGGATTGCAAGTTTACAAAGAAAACATAACATCTGCATCATATGAAAGGTTTGTTTGCATTAACATTATAAAGCACCTCACAACCTTTAAGTTAGGAAGTTAGAACACCTATGATATTTTGGCGACTACAGCTATATTCTTATTCTGATAGCGGAAGGAATCCGTCTCCCCACAGCGTTTTGGCCGACGTGGCCACCGTCCGCGCGCGCCACGCCATTTTCCGGCTGGCGTGGCGGCTGCTCAAGGCGGCCACGTCGCCGGCTCTACGTCGGTGGCCCGGGGGCCGTGGGCTGCCGGAACGGCAACGTGAGGTCAGGATAGCCCGACGCGGCCCGTCGAATCGTCGGGTGCTCCTTCGTCCTTGCGGATCCAGACGACACCGAATTGGACGCCAATGCAACAGCGAGTTGGGGGAAGAGGAAGAGGGTGCCGACGCGCGGATGGGGTGAGGGATGCTGAGGGGGCCGCCGGTGGGGGAGAGGGGCGGCAGCACGCGCCCGAGGGAAGGGCGGAGGAGGCGTCGCCCGAGAACTAAGAAGAGGTGGCAGCGCCCGCGTGCGCCGGGGGAGAGGGAGGACTAGCGCTGCCGGAGAGATGGAGACAGGAGAGGGAGGGGCGTTGCTGCCGGGGGAGGGATGGTGCGTCGCGCGGTGGGCGGGATCCCGTGGCTGGATGGCATGGTGCCATACGCCATGGCAACAGGCGATAAGAGAGCAACCCGTTCTGGTGAAGAAGACGAAGGAGCTGAGGATAAGATCGATACATGTGGAGGAGTATGGCTCCACGTGTTTTGCCACCATTTTGCAGAAAACTCCTTTCTTTATTTCATAATTGCACAATGCTTTTTTATATCACTCAAACTTGGTTATGTTTGTCCTTAAAGATCACTTAATCTTTTTATTTTGACCACCTATAGACAGAAAATGTTAATATCTCATACAAATTTTACACAAATTTCTTTAAATTGTGGCAATTGAAAAACAGATGTTACTGTGAAATTACAAAGTGTTCTTCTAAATTATTGATAGCACAATTCTAAACTTGGAAAATCTTTGATCATTTCACGGATGATTCAAGGGCGCGGCGGAGCGCGCTCCCTACCTAGTACTACAAATAGGAGTAGTGGAGCAAAGAAGCAGTAGTTTACTCTCCAAAGAGCAAAAAGAAAAGATAAGGAAGGTCTGGATACACAGAAACAATTCTGAAGCGATATTAAGGAGTATGGAAAAAAATTTAAGTGCTTAGTATGCCCTATGTAGTCTTTCAGGGCTTGCTGATGCAGTGATTATCAGAGGATGCACTAAATCTTTGAGGCTATGCGCAATCATTCGTAGGATAGACATATGTCAACTATTTTGTGGCTTCAGGAATTTAGTGCTACTGGGCAGGCGCATTCAGCTACCATCTGTTGATATGATTATGGCTACCACAAAGTACACCAGAGAGATTTTCAGTTTTTGCAGAAAATGTTCAGTAATACTGGTGACATGTTTAGTGCCTTCAAAAAATAATTATCTTGCAGGTATTGCATCAAAAAGATTCCAGGCCTATGCATTCCCACTGAACATGTTAAACATGTCAAAAGAAAACAGCAGTAACAAGAGTGTACTACTGTACCTCAGCCTTCCTTTGTGCTCTTGCTTCTCCTTCTGCTTCTATGCCATCCAGTTTCAGGAGCTGCATCATAAGAAGCTCCGTCAAGACGAGGAATTCTTTATCCTCAAGCTTCCTCCCAGCAAGAACACTTTTCTCCAGGTCGCATACCTAGAAATATAATGAAATTGCATTAGCACCAGAAAGCATATGCAGCACTGTCACAAAATCACAGAGGCAGGAGGAAAACTTCTTCACCTTAGCAGCGAGCTTATCAACTTCAGCTCTGACACGAGCAACAGCCTCACACGCCTTCATCATGCTCTCATCCATAAATACCGGCTCGGCGGCAGGTGCAGGCTTCTCAAGAAGAAGCAGTTTTGCTCCATCCTTGACACCTGCCGCATGCAAGAACTCACCGTCACTCTTCTCCCTCCCACGGAAGAAGAGCCTCTGCCTCTCAGGTTCCACACCAGTAGTCTCGGCAACAAACCTCTTCATCTCACCTTCAAAAAAAGAAGACAAAAGGTAACTGTTAGAATATTGTAACCCAGCCTCTTCAAGCAACCAAGTTATTAGAAAAATCACTTATGCGGATTTGTAGGTTATCTGATCAGCATCTTTCTAAAACTAAACTGACGCAGAGCCAAAATTAAGTTCTCCCCACAAGTACACCACATGTGGAACAGCCGGCAAGTACAGTACATGCTCATCATGCTATTTTTTACTTGGTCCTCCATGCTATTGAGCAATGTACAATTGGTAGGCATAGCTGAGCAGTAGTTTACTAATGTAACAGTACATCACTAATTAAATGGAACCTATCAGTGGTTAACAGCTAGATTAGCGAGTAAGAAAGACATAAGAAGCATCTAACATAGAGATATATCTTAAAATGGAGTATTAAAAGGAATCACATATTTTTGTCGCCATGCTTGACAGCCCAGCAAGGTACAGTTACCGGAGCATGGCCGTGATCAATCGGTTAGTTACGCAATCACTTTTGAAACTGATAGACCTCTTTGTTCATCTAGATTCACCTAGCCGCACCGGCGTGATGTCATCCGAACCAATCGGCGGGAAAGACGAACAAAGGAAGAGGGATTTCGTGGAGTAAAACTCCTAAACTAGATTGGTCAGTTGACCGGTCAAGATCCCAACTGAAGCGTTCGTGTTACTTCACCAAAACAGATACGTAAGCAGGCAATCAGGGGACGATCTAAACAGAGAAGAGGTGCTTACCGAAGGTGGCCTGCGCCGGCACGAAGACGTCGCGGAGGGCGGCGCCGTGCGAGACCCTGACCCTGATGGCGGGGCTGGCGGCCTCGCCGTCCCTGCGCTGCACGAGCATCCCGCCTGGCCGGACCTCCCACTCGCCCTCGGCGTCCCTCCCGCCGCCCGATCTGCCGGTCATCATCCTGGCCTTTCGCCGCGCGCTCTTTAAAGCCCGGCGAAATCGGGTGCGGTGAACGCGGCGAAAGCGACGGGCGGCGGGTGAGGTGGGTGGCGCGTGGCTTTTGCGGACGGTGGGGGCCGGCTTCCGGAGTTCCTTCCCTCACGGAGAAGCAAGGGCGAAGGAGGAGTGCAGCGGAGGCAGGCAGCCGAGACGGGGAGGAGGAGGAGGTGCTGTGGCCGAGCAGGATTCCACGAGCTTTGCCGCAAGTACAAGCTTTGGATTCTCGCGAGGGACGATGGCAAGGAGGGGAGCTGGGGCCGGCCGAGCGAGATGGATGTCGTCTGCTGACTCGCGGGCGGATAGAACGGTCCCCGCCTGGACGAGGAGATTGTGGGCCACAGGGCCGGGCTTTCGCGTGGGCCGAGGCGATGGAGGCCGGCCACGTGACACGGCTGCAACCTGCAAGATCAGTTCGATCGATGACTCGGTTCTGTGTGTACTGGTGGACGTGGATCACCCGAACCATCTACGGATCTCTGAAAGCGGATGCGATAGAAGGTGCGAGTTTTTCTCTAAACTTCAATTGGCCATCTAATCCACCACTATTCACGTTTTAAATTTTCCCTTTTCGATTGGAACGCGTAGCACCGGCCCTGCGTCGCTGAGTTAGGTCCACGCTAATGATTAAAACAAGTGTCAACGAAGTACTAATGAAATTTCAGTGCGTAGCTAGTAGGGTTAATGCTGAAAATATAAATAATCTTCAAAAGGTCACAGTCACATGTTTGATGTTTCGTCCTCCCTCCGATGGGCTGCATCCTCGGCACGTACATCCACGTGGTTCGGCCATAATTTCACTGGAAATGACAAGCACGGCAAAAGCTTTTTCAAACCAGAAATAGTCTCCGAGGGACAGAAAATCACAACTTTACTTGTAATTATGCCGGGAAAGTCAACAAATTTCTGTGGCCCGAAGTGCTGTACAGTACGTATGTGGGCGAGGAAAACAGGTGACCGCCCAGTAAAGTATTCATTCATAGTGGCTGGTACACCCACTACCTTTTGCGCGTGCTCAGTTCGCCGAGGACTCGGAACCACTGATTACCTCACCGCGCGCCTAAACAAACCATTAATTATGCCGTACGTTCGCGGTCCGAGCGCGCCGACGCGCGAGGTTCGCAGCTGACACGTGGGACCACCTGATCCCTGGGCCCAGACGCAGTGTAACCTCCAGCATGCCCCGGTCCTGATGGCGCGCGCTCCTGCCAAGGCGACGTGTGTGTCCGTCGAGAATGTTAGCGACGACGACAGAAATCTCGCGCGGCGCGGCTGCGTTCACGTGTCGAGCTTGAGTGGCTGGCGCAGGTCGGCAGGGCGGCATGGTCGGTGTCAGGTCGGTGGACGAGGAAGACAAGAAAAAGGCTTGGGACGAGAGCAAAGCGGAATCCTGTAGACGAAAAACTATCGGTGCCTACGAGGCTACGACGCCTACGAAAGGTTCGTGAGTTTTCTGTAGGTGATTTGGTAATGCCTCGATCTTCTCCGTGTTGTCTGTTTCCGCGCGTGCACCTGGACTGGGATGGGGATCTTGTCCGTGAGTTTTCTGTAAGGCGATTCGTTCCGTTCGATAATGTTCCGTGATGGTGCGGCTGTTACGCAACCGTGGGCCGAGGCCGTTTTCTGAGGAAATCTTGGGCCGGAATTTCAGATGCATCCGCAGTTGGCCTGGTGCTAGGTAACCGGGCCGGGCGGGATCAGCCGCAAAGCGCAAACCTGGGAGTTGGAGGAAGCCGGACGCCGGACTCGGCGGGATGCGGTGAGTTGCTTGCGCGGCGGCGAGACGTGACCGCAATCTTGCCGGCGTGCCTGACGCGAGCGAGGTGGCAGGCTCGCACGCACGCGGCACACGGCACGGGGCGCGCGGGAACGCAGCCAGTAAAGAGAGAGGAGAAGAGCACGTACGCGAGCAGAGGGAAAGTCAATTGGAGGAGACACGAGACGCGGAGCTGGAAGGTGTGGTACGGGCGGACGAGACGGGCACGTACGCGGCTGGGGCCCGCCCGTGCCTTTTACCCCGGCCGGCTCCCCATGATGAGCTCATGAGCGCCTGCCCCCGCCCCGGGCGGCGATCTGATGAAACGGCACAGGGGAGCAGGTAGGGGGCGATCGCTGTGCATCGATCCATCGCGCACTGCTGCACCGTCATCTCCTCTCTCAGTCTCAGACGGCCGCCCGGCCGGCCACATCACGTCTCTCTCCTTTCCTTTCCTCTCCACCACACCACGCACGCACACACCCAAGCCAGGCAGCCAGCGAGCCTACTCACGCAACGCGGCCCTAGCTAGGCAGCGTGTACGTACACAGGAATGTCACATGGCGATCTAGGCCCCGTTCGTTTCTACCCTCTAAAATTTAGATATCTGTCACATCAAAGAGAATCTTACTATTTAAGTAGTAATTTTATTAATTTAATAACAAAACCTATGTCGCGACCCCCTCTAATTTGCGTAGACGAATCTAATGATCCTAATTAATCTATGTTTTACTACAGTGATGCTACAGTAAACATCTTCTAATAACACTATAATTATCCTCGTTGGATTCGTCTCGTGAATTAGATAGGGAGTCTGCAATTAGTTTCGAGATTAGACTTTATTTAAGACTCCAAAATAATAAAATTCTCTTCGATTTGACTCCTCTAAAAATTAGATAGGGGAACCGAACAGGCCCCTATTCGTTCCACGCCCCCTGCCGCTCTGCGCGCTGATCTGACGCGACGCGCGCCTCCGTACTGTACGTAACCCCGGGTTCTCGCCGGAATGCTGGGCTCCACCGTACCGGCAATGACCGTTCACGCCACTATTCAACGCCACGGCGGCCCTCTCGCCGCCCGCCCAATGGAACAAGTTCGGTGCGCGGTAGGTATTCTCACGGTGCCTGTTCCTATTTGGAATTGCAGCGTTTTCCACAACGACCACGCCATTTCTCTCGCACTCGCAACTGCAAATAAAAAGCTTTGTTGCAATTTTGACAAAGCAGCTGCCTGCAGAGGGCTCTCTCTCTCTCTCTCTGATTCTGCAAGCCTGCTGATGATCCGAATTTCCGGGCTGACGGCGGGATCCAACAACGAACTCGGTCCACAGCCTTAAAAAACTCAAGGCATTTTCTTAAGGCCGGCAGCGGATCGTTAGACAAGAATCCATGGATGGATCCGTGCAGGGCAAGAAAATCTCTCGAAGAAGATCACTCACACGCCTGCGCGCGTACGGACGCCCAATTTTAATCTTTTTTTGCAACACTGTGTTTACTGTAGCTCCCCTCGGCCTAGTAGCTCGCGTTTGTTTATCTCTGAGTTGACACGCCCTAGCTCCACTTTCTGCTCGGTAACGTACAAGGCCGAGGCACGAGAGCCCCTGGCGTGTAGCTGTCGCGAGAGCTCTGGGCCAGCAGGACGCAGCCGAAGATATGCAGGCCAGGTCCTCTACTCATTCATATATCAGCGTGGAGCCCGCTATGCAGGCCAGGTCCGCTACTGTTCACGGCTGTATACAGGAATAGAACCAAAGTACGCATGTACGTAACGCATGCATCTCGCACGGGCTTCTCTATTTCCAAGAACTGTACTCGTGCGCGTACGGTTGGGAACTTGGAACATGTCCATGCATGCATCCTGCATTCCTGCTTGATTCAACAATCATGCATGTGTGGTGTGTGGAGGCTGGCGGTGCCTCATCATCGTCGTAAGAATGGAACGACTTTATCAATTACCATGGCAAATCCATGTATTGAATTTGCAAATAAAAAATCGTGAAATGGATAATATTCAACTACACATTTGCTAGTCTTCAGTTAACTGAAAATTTTCACTTGGTTTAGTCAGATTCTATAAATAATGAAAATATATTATTGGAATAATGAAAAATTGCCGCTGGGACAATTAGTTTTTGCATGGAATAGTTTTCCAGAGAACATTCAAGAAAAAAATCTGAGTGGTTGGACCAACATTCAAAAATCAAAAGAGTGACTCAAATGTTTCAGTCACCTAAAATCTAGACATGACCTAATACTGTGCACCTACACTTTTTTCTTCATTATATTCAGCAGTTGATATATACAGTTGTGCACCTATATACCATATATAGGTATCTTGATTTATTTTCAATCTTTCTAGCAATTTTTTTGGATGTGGGCGTGCTTATCACCTCCTTCATTTTCATTTGTGGTTTTGTTTTCCTGTATACAAGTTGACAGACAAAATAAGCTCATACGATTGGGAAACTGATACCGAATAGTTTGTTTCATCTAAATATTGTTCCTTAAACCGTACTATACTGACTCTTGTTAGTATCTCTGCTTCAAACAAATAAGGTGACACTACACATGCCAGAAAACATAGTAAATTACGAGCCCATTTTTCTATTTTGTCTACTGGCAAGACTGCTGTTATGCTAAATGGTGTGCCAGGCAATTGGATCAACTGCAAAAATGGGCTGCGACAAGGGGATCCACTCTCGCCTTATCTTTTCATCATCGTCGCGGATGTCCTCCAGCGCCTCATCCGTCAAGCTTGGCATGCTGGCCTTCTCCACCACCCTATCAATCCTTCGCTCCCGTGCCCGGTGCTTCAATATGCAGACGATACCCTTATTCTTATTGAGGGTGAGTTGTCGGCGGTTCAACGCTTGAAGCAAATTCTAGACGACTTCTCGCAAGCAACTGGACTCGGGATCAATTACCATAAATCCACCTTTATCCCTATGTTCATCGACGACGAGATTGCGAGAGCGATGGCCTCCAGCCTCGGTTGCCCCATCTCCTCTTTCCCACAACCCTATCTTGGTCTCCCTCTCTCCCCCACAAAGCTTAGAGTCTCCGATTATCAGCCACTCCTGGCGAGTTTTGATCGCTACCTCCCCGGCTGGTGCGCTCGCCTCCTCGATGCAGGGGCACGCATCCAATTGTCAAATTCAGTTCTTGGGAACCTAGCGGTTTACTTCATGTCCTCGCACCTTCTCCCAAAGACTGTCTTGGGGGCCATTGATCGACGTCGTCGGGCCTTTGTGTGGGCTGGTGAAGAAAAATGCGGTGGTGCCCAATGTTTAGTTGCTTGGGATCGTGTACTCCTCCCAACAATCGAAGGCGGACTAGGAATTAAAGACCTGGAGACCCGGAACCACTTGTCTCCTCATGAAATTTGTGCACAAATTACACTCACCTGAGCCCCTCCCCGGAAGCAGTGGTTCATGTCAGAAATTCAAGGCGATCCGGGCACTGCCAATCAGGATTCGACCTTTCTTGGATGCATTGTTCAAGAGGAATTGAACCGTTATCGTGCCCCGACCAAGGTGGTGGTGCGAAATGGCCTTTCAACCTCGTTTTGGTTTGACGACCGGCACGTAAAAGGCCCTTTGTTTTTAGCCTATCCCGCCCTCTTCTCCCATACTACGCGTGCCCATGTGTCCGTACATGATGTGATAGGATCTGGTGCCATAGTCCCGACCCTCAGAAATCGTTTGACTCATGCAGCTACTGATGAGCTAAATGATATTCAGCAAACCCTCGCTGATGTTTCTCTCACCCCTACGAGGATGAGCGTTACCTGGTTAATTGCTCTCAGCCTGGATACACCTCCTCTGCTGCCTACACTGCTCTCCATAATTCAGATTATGTTGATCCAGATGCTAAGATAATTTGGAACACCAAAGTCCCCACAAAAGTCAAATTCTTTGCCTGGCTGCTTTGTGCCAACCGCCTAAACACAAGGGCAAACTTACTGCACAAGACTCTCATCCAAGAAGATGCAGCGAAGTGCGAGAGATGCACGGAGGTTGTGGAAACTATAGAGCATCTCTTTCTTGACTGCCCAGCTGCTATGGCAATTTGGCAGTGCCTTGGAATTAGCTTTTCCGAAGTTTCAATCCTCTCTCCCTGGAGCGCAACCCACCCCAACCACCTCCCTCAGTCTGTTTGGCCAGACGTGCTGCTCATCCTCCTATGGCGAGTATGGAACGCAAGAAACTCCCTGATTTTCCGCTCTCGAAGACAATAACCTTGTCCAGACTCTACGTGCGGCTGTTCGGGACATCGACCTCTGGAGCCACCGATATAGTAGCACTCGCGCGGACATGTGGCAATGGCGAGATTATGTTTCTCAATGTATTCCTTCCCTGTAACTTCTCCTCGGTATGCCGAGTGTATCCTTGTACTTGAACTTTGTACTAGCATATTTGCTCCTTTGATTTATCAATAGAGAAAGAGTAGGTGGGGATCCTCTCCCCCCCCCCCGAATTACTCGAAAAAAAAAGTGCGTCATGCACATACACAGGCGTAACATAGACTCTATGTGCCACCAATCATGGATATATATACGACAAACATATGTGATCCAAAATTATTCATGACATGGTGTTTAACAATTAGTCACCAGTTCGATCGAGAGAGAGCTTCGAATTCCAGGAACCCGAAGAACATTGTTATGAAGAGACCTGAGGTGAAGGTACCTGGAGACGAATAAATGGGTAATATATTCTATGCTGTCTCTTTGCCACCATCTCCGGGGATGTGTTGCCTCCCGGGTGGTCATATGTACAAGGCGGATGTGACACAGGTACCAATCATGTGATCATGCAATTGTTTTCGCATAGGCACTTGATAAAAGCGTACTGTTCCCTGAAACCCTAGCTAGGTCCTCGATCTCTTTTCGCCAGAAAGCTATACATCGAGGCCTTTCGATCATTGTACACTGTATGCGTCGCTTGCCAGAAAGGAGAGAGCTATCCGTTCGTGTACTTGTTCCGTGCATGAATGAAGGCCGCGTTTCTGATTTGTACATGATTGCCTACATCATCCATGTTGAGCGTATAGCGCCTGAGCTCCTGCTTCGTCCCAGTATGCACCAGAAAGTGTACTACTTCCATGTGTCGATTGTCACGGTATTTTAAGACATGAACATTAATTTCGATGTCTCAAGAGAAGTTGAACATTATTGTAAAAAATAATATAAAATCATAAGCGCTCTTTCTTTGGAACTCATCAAAAGAACAGCACGAAAATCTATAAATCCAAAACATATGGCTTTTCATTGGAAATTTTGCAAAAGAGTAACACATAAACTTTTGGTGACATTTTCTTTTTTTTTCACAATTTTATGTGTCTTGTATTCCTACCAATTATTGCACTAAATCATTTCTTACGCTTTTCCCTATGCCAGTCTCGTGCAATAATGTTGACCCAGGTCCCATATGCATTTTCTTACAAGGGCGCATACAAATGATGCTTCGCATGTGCTTATATGCCACCATGCCATTTCATGTTCAGTATATATACCCCCCATCGCCTCCATCCGGAACTCATAGCTCTAGGGCTGAAACCAGCAAAGGCAACAGCACAGTGTAGTGGTTACACGCCTAAGGCCTCCGACGCATCTTAGCTAGCTATGGATCCATTTCACTACCAGAACATGCATGAGCCACGCAGCTTCCCCACCATCGTCCACCCGCAGCCCTACCTCATCCACGCCCCGGCGGCAGGCCACGGCGACAGCAGGGGTCGCGTCGGCGGCAGCCGGCGCCGCCCCGCCGCCAAGCTCTCGACGGATCCCCAGAGCGTGGCGGCGCGCGAGCGCCGGCACAGGATCAGCGACCGCTTCCGCGTGCTCCGCAGCCTGGTGCCCGGCGGCAGCAAGATGGACACGGTGTCCATGCTCGAGCAGGCCATCCACTACGTCAAGTTCCTCAAGACGCAGGTCAGCCTGCACCAGGCCGCGCTGATGCAGCACGAGGAGGGCTGCCACGACCTCGCTGCCGCTTACTCCAGTGCAGACGAGCTGATGATGGCCGGGCCAAACGGCCGTGGCGCGAGTGTGGAAGTGATGCAGCTCCCCGTGCCGGCACAGGAGGCGGCCAACTATGCGGCCGCAGTTGCTCAGCTGCAGATGCTTGATCCATGGCATCAGATCAGCGGCACCCACGAGCTGCCTCCTCTGCCTCCGTGCGTGTTCGGGGAAGAACCAGCACCCACGTGCTACTCTGCATGCAGCAACCTCCAAGAGGAGGTTGATCTGCCCGGATCTTATTAGCAAGCAGTCTGTAGCTATATAAGGTAGTTTCCGTTCGTGGATGCACTGCTTTCTAGCTCGCTCGCTTTAGCATAGTATAGTATTCCATAACCGGCTAGTGCATTACTACTCCGTAGTTGTCTAAGAACATGCCGGTAATGGGCTCTGCGTTCTCTGTTGATCGATGATCCACAGAAGACGGAGTACTTTTACCGCGTGTCTAATCGAGATCCTAAATCATACGTGTATGTTTGCTTCTTTTTCTAGACCAACGTTGCAACGTGTATGTTTGCTCAGTTATTAGTTTGATTATCATTCTTCTATCTTCTATAACTATCTTTGACTGAGTATCTACCGCCATTTCTTTTATACCATTTATTATTTGGGCCGTAATCAACTGCATCTTATGAACATTCAAATCAAATTAACCCTTTTTAATATGACCAACATCTGATTCGACCAACATGAACATTCAAAATTATTTACAAGTGTATGAACTTACATGAACCACGTTTATGTCAAAACATATATTTAGGGATGTAAAATGATAAATATTTTTTGCAGCCCGCATTTTCAGTTGTTAGAATTCCAATATTATAGAAATGTAAATTGTTGTGTCCCTTTTTACATAGATGTTTATATTGATGTGCTTGTATATATATAGACTTTCAATTAAACAATGACCACGTTAAGGTGTCTATAGGCAAAGATTAAAGTGTGCATTCGTTGTGGACAGAGTGAAATTAAACATTTTTCTAGATGGATTACAAAAATTATTTCTAAATATTATTACCCATTCAGTTGATGACATGTGGCATTTACATAAAGTTTTTTTATTTTTATATATTATATTAGTAATAAGACATTTTAACTAATCTAGCACGGTAAAGTTTCCTCAGCCTTTGATAAATTAAGTCTGATAAATAAATATTATTTCAGTTAGAATTTTAGTAGCACTTTTGGTGCATTTATGTTAAAATAATATTCTAACGAAGTGGTGAGCCTCATTTTTTTTAAGAAAACTAGAGGTGTTGCACCCCTATAGTGCTTTATTGTATAAATAGATTATGTACAAAAGGGTGTAAAAGAAAACATAATGACCAAAAAAAGAAAAAAAAAGAGGAAAGGACCACATTATTGTTTCTGTTGTATCCATTCTATAAGTTGTTTCGCGTATTGCATCTTGGCGAGTCTGTGTGGCATCATATTAAGCTCCTTAAAAAGTAGTTCTTAGCACTTTATATTGTGGGATATCTATTATCAAACATCCAGCCATTTCGTTCTTTCCAAATCCTTACCAGCACTACGGAGCATTGATGAAAGGGGCGTACCCCGCCCCCTCCCCCTTGTGTGCAACTTATTTTGTTTGTAACATCCATTCAATCAGATATGAAATTGAATCATCCTATCAGTATAAAACTGGGTCATCCCATGCATCTGATCAAACACTAATTTGGATCGTCCTATAAAAAAATTTACCCTCTAACCAATAGCATCATTATCATTACAAAGTAAAAACAAATCATCAAGCTTGGAATTAATCAAAATATTTTTGACTTGTCGAGGAAAAGGGGTGCGGGCTCCATGCATGCTGTCCAAGTGGACGCGGTAGATGATCCCCGCAGGGCGGATGCAGGGCTTGCCCTGTGCGGGAATAAAGGTTTCTCTTCATTGATGAGGCCGGCGACGTCCATCCACCCGTGCGATCAGAGGCAAAGATTTTTGGCAGACGCGGTGCTATGTTATGTAGCGGCAGATGTGATGTTTTAGGGCGTTAAATTATGCGTACGCAAAGACAAAGGACGGGCTCTGCCTGCCTGCCTCGGTCGACGAGACCCTTCAGCTCTGCTCGCAGCTTCTTTGGCAGCGCACGGGCTGGGTTTGCCCTGCCGTGCCGGCCGCGGGCTCTGTCTGTACGCGGCATGGCTCTTGTTTGCTTGGTACCGGCTGGAGTGGTATGATGTTTTGGTTCCGGCGTGGAGGGCGTCGACTGCGATGTCATTTTCTCATCGCTCTAACGCATTGAACGATCTCGTTGGGTTGTGGTTTATATACCCTGTTCACATAGACGTCTGGGCAACACTATTCGTCACATTCGACTGAATCCCAACCTTTTATTTACCACTGTATAATTTTTTTAGCACTAGTATAATCTATTGATCTTGCTAAGGACAGGTACAACGCTACACGTCAGCAGCCTCATAGCCCGTCTCATGCAATGTCACATAGGATTTTTATGATGTGGAAGAGAGAGACGGAGGTGAGAGAAAGAGGTGGTTGTTTCGCGAAGCAACCACCTCATGCGCTAGAATTTAGGAGTATGAGACGGCTTACACACAATTGTACAAGTTGTAGTTGCCATGTAACTCATAAATATTTCTTTTCTCATCCACAAATTTAGGAAATATCAATTTCTATAAGACAACTAAAACAACCATCCATTGTACAAGTGGTCTAATAGACCGTCTCGAGATTACGTGTCATGCATGAGACGGTCTATAAGACCACACCTTTGTACATGCCCTAAGTACTACTGTACTATCAGAATGTCTTGGCCCTGCCAAATAAGAAATGAGCAATTTATCCAGTCTGTAACCAGTCGTTTCGATACGCAGATGCAGTGTCCCCAGGTCGGGTATGATTTCGTTCGGCCCCCTCGCTCGGAGGACGTCAACATACTACTACACTTGTAGGAACGCTTGAAGGTCGCGTGGTGTTTGTTTGGAGATCCGGAGTGCACATTTCGTGGATGGAAGTCTTGCTGAATAGCCGGAGTGAACGATGCATATAGACAGTCGTCGACCCTTCACAGTTCATCTTCAAGCTGGTGTTTTTCAGTGCCCCAAGCCCCCAATGATGGCATGATCAGCATGTAGTACTCCTTAAAATCAGACATGCTGTCCAAGAATCTGTGACCTGCGGAAACTGATGTTTTGGAATGATGATGTTAGAGCACGGAAAGCCGTTGGATCCGGCCGCGAACATGTGCTGTTCCATTCCGTGCTTGCTCGGGTATTCCTTGATCTGGGCTTCACGGCGGCTGTATTAACTGGTATCACTTCTGTATCTAGTACTAGCAAGTACTGTAGTAGCCAGTATTGACTTGTTTACGGCGGCTGTATTAACTGGTTGCTGGCCTCATGGTCCGGTGCACTCCCCTTTTCAGGATTCCCCTACATGTTTTGGTCTGAAGTCTAAATAGTCCACGCACGGTGCTGCTAGAAGCAGAGAACCTGATGCACTTTCCAAGATCAACCCTGAAGTAGACAAATGGGTTAGTGTTAGCACAGTCAACGCCCCCTGGGTTCACTAAAGTCTAAACCGGACTCTGTCCGAAGGTTCTAGAGTCCAGCCAATATCTACAGAGGTGGGTTGTTGTTGGCAACCAGCCTTTCATCTGAAAGAAAGAAACTGACCATAATTGGTGAAAGCGGCCGCATAAACACATTGATTCGGTCCTGCCGCCGAGAATCCGAGACGGTTCTCTCAAGCGCTACTACTAGTAGTAGGAGCAGCGAATTATGTTCGTGTGGGTCAGCGATCAGCGAGTAGCTCGCCCGTCGGTTGGACAGCATCTCCATTTGATTTTGATGGCTCCAGAAACGTACGGTGACCACGGCAAACCGCACACTCAAATCTCGAGAGCAACTGGCCCCTTCCTGCAGTGCATGAACCCCGTGGAGCGACCCGTCGCTGGCGCGTAGTACGTTTCGAGACCGCTCGTCAAAAAGAATATTTTGTTTTCGCAAAACGGCCGCTGAAACCCCGGTTGCTGATCGAAAAAGCTCGGAACCCCCTGGATCACACTTCACGCGCCGCGCCCGTTGGCGCGCGCGGGGGCCAGGACAGCCAGAAGAGAAGTGAAGAGGCCGCCAAGCCCGCCGGAGCCACGCGCCGCACACCGGGCCAGGCCTCCTTTTTAACCTGCTCGATCGAGAACGACCCGAAAAGCTGTGACGACGGCTGGCGCAACAATTTCTTCCAGAGACTTCGTTAGAGAGGCAGAGGCAGAGCATGGCGGCGCAGGACGCGCTGCGGTGGCGCTACGGCGACGTGGACGACGGCAACTTCGACCTGCGCACGCGCAGCGTGCCGGTGCTCGCGGCGCTCCTGATGGTGCTCGTCTTCTTCGTCGCCGTCTGCCTCTACCTCCGCTGGGCGTGCCACCGCTACTACACTCGGCGGACGAGGTACCCCGCGTCATCACCGTCTTCCACCTCCGCGGCGCCGAGCTCCTTCTCGGCGCGCGGCCTCGACGAGGCTGCCATTGCAGGCTTCCCTGTGACGATGTTCCGGCCGGGCCCGGCGGATGGCGCGGAGCAGTGCTGCCCCATCTGCCTGGGCGAGTTCGCGGAGGGCGACAAGGTGAAGGCGATGCCGCGGTGCGCGCACGGATTCCACCCGGAATGCGTGGACCCGTGGCTGCGGGCGCGGGCCAGCTGCCCGCTCTGCCGGGCCTCGCTCCTCACCGCCGACCAAACCAGACGCCGTCGGAAGCGAAGCTGTCTGATCGAACCCGGAGTTCCGCGGCATTCACTTGCGGGAGGCGTTCTGCTCCGGGACCGGGCGCCGGCCACATTCTGTTTCCGAAGCAGCGGTCTGTGGCTCAAGCCATGGGCGTGGTGGAAAGTGATTTGCCTCGTGCACAACATGTACAGAATTTGTAATCACCGTGTTTTGTTCATTCTTTCTCCTCGCCGCAATAATAACAGAAACAAGTTTTGCATTCTTCTCTTCGCTGGCCGCCATTTCGCGGCTGAGATCACGTAGACGTGGTAACGTTCAAGGCTGCCATTAGCATTTCGGTTGCAGGGAAAACAGGGGACACCTCAAGCGGGCGCGAGATGGTCGTACAGTGGTCCGATACAGAGAGCATTGCGTGTCCATTTGGTCAGTAACTGGCTAACAGTTCACCAGTGCAAGATTAGCTGTCCGTTCTAGACCTCTCGGTTAGTCGGTTAGTCCAGCTGGGCACTGGTTCGTGCACACGTGATAGCGACTGCTGCCAGCGTGGTCCGCTCAACTTTTGGAGGTAACTGCAGCTCCGCAGAGAAGTGCACGCGTGTAGTGTGTAACTAGAGGCCCAAAGTTGAAATCGGAGATATGTTTGATTTCTCAGTTTTGGGCCTAGAATGAATAAAATTTGGGCCAGAAGACTGATATGCGGCCCAGCAATTCATATGCGTCAGTTTAGGAATCGAACTTCCGACCGACGCCGACTGCCGTTGTCGCAAGTACAAATTGGTAATTAAAAAAACTAAGAACACATACAGATTCAGTAGGGAAAACGAAGGAGAACAATGATATTTCAGAAGTATTCAGTACAGCAAGAAAAGAGTTGCAGGTTCTTAGGTCAATGATTTGAGAAGTATCCAGCCACGGAAAGTTAATTCCAAGATTGAGCAGGAGCAGAGCTGAGAAGACAGCAGATCCTGCCCCTGCTGCAAAGTTGGCCGGTTTGATGTGGGCAACCGCAAAAAGAAGGATACCAACATGTGAATGGTCCCTCTCGATAAGTTGCCGTGAAGAAGATTTTTCTTTGAAGGAAAGTACGGCAACTCCTTGGCAGATCTGCCTTACCGTGAAGAAGATTACCAGAAAAGACCCACGGCAAACGAAAGATTACGCGAAAAGAGATCAGCTCTCTCGTCTCTACCGGTTCCAAGACTAGAGCAAGATGCGAATCGAACGCCACGCTCCATCGCGACGAAGTTGAAAGCCTGTTTGCAGTTTGGAGCAAGTCAGGTTTTATAGAGAGTCTGGCGGCGGCGCCGTGGTGGAGAGCCGCGATGGCGGTGTGCGTCACCTAGGTTAACTGCTTTTGTTACGCCAGTGCGGGCCGGGCTTAACCATTGAGCCGCGCGGAACATTATCGGCTCGGCCTACAATGTTTCCCCTTCGACAAGCCTTACGACAAGCCCGTTAATTGAGACGGGAATTAAGCAGGCTCGGCCCAACGATAGTGCCCACAAAATAACTGACTTTCTCTTCAAATTTGTAGTCTTTGAGCGAAAATTGACGTGTCCATTCAGCTGAGCAGCAGACGTGGTACTAGTATATGAGAATGGACACCCTTAGTCCTTAGTCCTTACCGGCAACAAAAAAGCTCTCTTCTAGCTCAAAACAAAAGCAACAAAAATGCACTCTCCGCTGGGATGCAGGGCAAAGCTATTTTTGTGGTTGAGGGTGACGATACCCCCATTTTTACCAAATTACCATGGTTGCAACCCCCACAGCCACAAGCCATTGTGCATGAGGTGCCAACAGTCCAAGCCGGCACCAAACCAGCGTCCAACCGTTATCTTCGTCCCATTCAGTAGATTTTCACGGATCAGGAGGTTATGGATGCTGATCTGATGATGCAGTACAGTACATTGGGTGGCGGTTAGCCACCCCTGAACGTACAGGAGTGTCCTCTGGCAGCAAATTTCAGTTGCATTGCCCAGCCAACGTTTTCTTCGAATCACGGCTATAACTTGTACGTACAAGTTTTATTTCTTTTTAAAGCGACCGAGGCTGTTATTTCTGTCTTTCTCGCTCGCTGCTCGTCACACCTTGCTTACGTCTATGCCTGTTACCTGTCACCACCGGTCGATCCGTGCAGGACAAAGAGGAGGAGATGCGAGGATGGGTACCGGTACCGCAACGAACGCCAAAAGGCAGAGGAGATCTTGTCAGAAATAAACCGGCCCATCAATCGCACGCACGCCCGTCGCAATGATATCCCGGTTCTCAAGCTAGTACATGGTTTCGTCTTGTTGCGATCTCTCCTTTTCAGATAGATCATGGGGCTTTACACTGAAATGATTCACCTAAAAGCGCCGTCCCCTTTCGATCTGCTCCCCCATGTAGAAATAAGGTGAGCGGGGGCGAGACAACGACGCGCGCTTGCTTGCGCGGCACAAGGGGACGATTCGGGAGGGGGCAGGTGGAGTGGACGCTCTCGTTTACTTATCTGTAACTCATGTTCTCTTTCTGTTCAGGTTTTCCAACCGCTTTGCATGTACAGTTTGATCGAGGACGAGGAGGAGGAATGACCTCACTGCTGCCAATATACAATCTTTTTCACTGAACCTACCCTCCTAAAAAACAAAGGCATCTTTTCGACCGGTATAAAGGCCAGGAAGAATGTGAAGAACAAGAAGAAGAGGGGAATTTCTATCTTCAGAAGGACGACGATGTGTAGTGTGGCCAGTAGCCAGCCAGCTGCTCGCCGGTGAATGAAATTGATCTACTCACGCGGCCGCCTGCAGCGGCGGCCTGGACATGATCCGCGTGTAGATCATGAGGTTCCAGATGTCCGGCACGCCGGGGAGGCACCAGTGGATGCAGTCGGCGTAAGTGCCCGGGTCGGCCTGCTCCTCCGGGCCAAGGACCTTCCCCTGGCGGATGGTGTGCACGGAGGTGTGCCCGTCCTTGCGCCGCTCCGACATGGTGGTGATGTCCACGAAGGTGATGGGCACCCGGGCGCCGCCGCGCGGGTGATGTTGCGCGCCACGTGGAACATGTCCCAGTCCGTGCCCAGCCACAGCGGGCCCTGCCACTTGAGCAGCGGCATCGTTTCCTTGGCGCACCGGATCCCGTCCGGGTTGCCCCAAACCTGCGGGCTGCAGTTTCCAAACCAGGAAAAACGTCAGCAAATCTTTTTCTGGACTCCGAAGAGTTGGTCAAATTTCGATGCAGAAAACTATGCCGAATTTCTTCGGGTTATATTAGCATAATTTTAGTTGCCTCGTGCAGAAGTAGTATGTCACTTGTCTGCGTTCTTCACGGTCGCGGGCGGGTATTGCTACTTGTGTTCGCCGAACATAAACTGTACTAGTATCATTCGCCACGCGACACGCCTCCCAACTACCAAGTGCTCATCCATCCATCCGTGGACGCAATCGCCAACGCAATATTTTACGACACGCCAAGATGGTCCTAGTCACTGATCGTTCCTCTTCGAGAATACTAGAACACTGGTAATTAGCTAATTGATCTCCGCATAGCCATACCTAAAGCGTCCCGCGTACAACTACTAAAGGAGAAGCGTTCTTTGACTGCAAAATGAGTTGGCAATTCGAAGCGGTTTGCTTCGCGGAAGACGGAACCTTCCATGTATCTTTTTCCTGACAGGTCCTCGTCTTCTTTTCCTCTTCCTGGAAGGCGTCATCCCTGGGACCGGGACTGCTAGATCGCTGTCGTCAGTGGCGATAGGTGACCAAAACCAGCGCAACCTTGCTATTGATTGTGCCACAAGAGGCCTAGCAGACACGTCCGGCCCTTCATTCGTCAGCGGTATGCATACTAGGCAATAATTTAGTACGGCAGTTCGTATGTACGCCCTAAACTATACTAGTACTACAAACTTGTTTCTGTGCAGAGCTGGAGATTCTTATCAATATAATACTACTGGAGCAACCGCAACAGATTAAGCAGCTGACTCTGAGGGGGAGGAGGAGCTTTGAGCCTGAGCTACGCAATAAGAAAAAGTAAAACGTCAGATGCAAGCAGGGTCATCATCGCCAGAGGACGAGGTGAGTCTCATCCAACTGCCGTCTCCGAGCTCCAGCAGGACACAACAATTCGATAGTTTGACCCGATTAAAATTGTCCTTGATTCCTAGCTAGCTAGCTAGATCCTAAAATCCCGGCCACGAGACAATTAAGCCCTCACTGTAGGTTTACTACAACCAGCAGTCCAGCAGGAACGCTGATAATTGTTGCATCACGGATGGCAATGGCCAAGGAAGAATCTATTGGAAGCTTCCACAAGTCTGCATATTCTTCGTGCGAATAATTCGATCCCCATGTGGTGAGACAGGTACACGCAACTGTGCGAACCCATGCGTCCTGTAGTTATCCCGCTTCAGTACTCCTACCACCACTGTCTAGTAGTAGAATTAATCTTCTGAAATCGCAACTTGGACTGTTCGTTTCCCCTATCTAATTTTTAGAGGGTCAAATCAAAGAGAATTTTATCATTTTCGAGATACTTAAATAAAGTCTAATCTCGAAACTAATTGCAGACTCCCTATCTAATTCACGAGATCGAATCCAACGAGGATAATTATAGTATTGTTTACTGTAGCATCACCGTAGCAAAACATAGATTAATTAGGATCATTAGATTCGTCTCGAAATTAGAGGGGGTCGCGACATAGATTTTGTTATTAAATTAATAAAATTACTACTAAATAAGTAAGATTCTCTTTGATGTGACAAGTATCTAAATTTTAGAGGCGGAAACGAACGGGGCCTTGGACAGCGAACTGCTACAATAATACCGGCAGGCACGATAGGAACCTCGCAATTCGACTGGACATCTGCGGCCGGGTCAGGTTAATTTGTGACGCAAGTTTCTTGACCGCAAAAAGTGCGTGTGGAAGATTCCGATCCAAGTAAGTAACATCTAAAAAGCCGCGTTCGGCATTTGTAATTTGTACGAGTCCATACAAAACGGTGTGTGTGTGTGCACTATAGTTCATGTGACAGCAGACATGTACAACCTCGGGATCGCTAATGTACCGGTACGGATCACTCCGCTCTTGGACTTTTGTTATAATTAGCACTCTGTCAATCAATCTTCATGCTAATAATTGCGGTGTGATCAGCGCTTATTTATGATACCGCCTAAGAATGGAACTTTTCTCTGTGGCATTATTGTCCAAATATCGACAATTCGTCCTCTAGCCTCGCCACAGGGCGGGTAGCTGCAACTGCAAACCGTTCCCGCCATGATGTACTATAAAACTTATGGAAATTCAGTTCTGGTGAAAGCCTGCAGAGCCTATAGAGCATGAATTATTAAGCGGTCCTTTTGGTGCTAGCCGTGCGTGCATGTGCCCGCGGATTAACTCACACGGAACTATCTGCTCTTCTCCTAGCTTTGGTATTTGGTAGGCACTGTCTCACACGTACGTAGTATTCGGGGCTTAGTTGTCAAACGATTGCAATTATACTACCACATGTACTACTAGTTACTAACAAGATGCTAGCATTACTGTACGCTGTGGCAGGACCACCGGAACGGGGGCAGCCAGCGAGATTCCACGACTCGCAATCAACGATCACAGTAGCGATGGAGAGTCGCGGCCCTATCAGGCTCCCTGTTGGTGGTAGTTGCGGTGACGATGCAACACAGCCTTGCACGAAAACGGCCAGCAGCAGCAGGTCCCCCGCCCCGCGCACGCGCAGCCGGGCGGGTGCGATGAACTCAGCAGCTCTGACATTTCCAGGCTCCCAGCCCCAGGAAAACGACCCATCGGCTCGACGCGGCGTGGCCCGTTTTCCTCTGTTTCGGCTTTGGAGTTTGGACTCGTCCGCCCGCGGGAACCGGTCGGGGCGCGCCCACTCCGCCACCGGTCCAGGACTTGAGAGACCTGGTACTACTTCCCAGCCGTGGCAGCGCGCACCACCACGCGCCTTGCCGGCAGTGCAGGGTGCCGCCCGCACCGCACGGGCGCGCCAATGGTGCAAGAATTCCGTGCGTAACGCCAACACAGGTAACTCGTATGTCGTACGTGTATGAACTCTACGCGTACGTGTTGCGTGCCCGATCGGGCGTGTACTTCCCGTCTCTATTGAGGTAGGCGATGGCAGCTGTGCTAGGGCGGAGTGGGGAACAGTACGAGGAGAAAAAAAACTGGGTTGGGTACGTGCCTGATGTGGAGCGGCGACATGCTCATGAAGAAGACGGACGTGCGCGCCGGGTCGACGTTGTCGTTCACCCAGCCCGCCCACGTCGTCAGCACCTTCCGGTACGCCTCGATCCGCACCAGCTCGTCGTGCTCCTCCCAGCTCTGCCCGCCCGGTCTCCTGCGACGAACCAGACCAAAAAGTTAACAACGTTAGCGTCGCTTTCCGCCCCGTCAATCAAATCGACTGGGTAGGTAGGGAGCTTTCGTCCGCGGCCGGCTCGCGCACGGCACCGGGGGGACGGGGAAATCGGAATGCACGTACATGACTTTCATGTTGAGCGTGTTCATCCACCAGATGTAGGTGTTGAAGACGAGGTAGTCGACGCCGCGCCAGTGCTCGGCGTGCTTGGCGATCTCGTCGGCGTTGATGATCCGGTGCTGGATGCTGTGGATCTTGGGGTCGTCCGAGTTGGACTCCACCAGGAACGGCGCCCAGTAGAACTCCACCGTCGCGTTGAACTCCTGCATCCATCCATCCGTCCAGGCGAGTTGGTTAGTTCCGTCCCCGAATAAACAAACCCGTGCCGGGCTCGTCCCGGATTTCGCACCGAGAAAATGGAGCGGGTGCACCTAGCCGCTAACGTCAGAGTTGAAAACGAATCAAAAGAATTGTGTCCCGCGGGGCCCAGGCGGCTAGCGACGGTTATACTGGCCGGCACGAATCCAAGCTAGAGACGAACTGTTTCATCAAAAAAAAAAAAGCTAGAGAGGAAGCAACAGAGAGGCGACGCACGCACCCAGGCGTAGAAGACGATGCGCTGGCCCTCCCATCTGACGTACTTCTTGTCCGGCGCCACCGCCGACTGCACCAGGCACACCATGGACTCCCACTGGTTCCGGTTCAGCGAGTCGCCCACGAACATCATCCGCTTCCCGCGGAGCCGCTCGATGAACAGCTTCGCGTCGAACCTGCAACAGCAGTCACTTTGCCATCATTTCCTTGCCGATCGACCCTTGACTACTCGATCGATCGAGAAAAGCGCGCGGTATGTACCTGGGCATGGAGCAGTCCCTGGGCTGCCACCGCCACTTCTGGTACGTGTCGTCGCGGCGGCCGTTCTTCATGCACGTCACCTGCGACGTCAGGAACTGGCACTCGTGCTCCTTGTACAGCGGGTAGCTCGTGTTGTCGAACACCCACTTCCCCTTGGACAGCTCGCACGTCTCCGGCACGTCCAGCGCCGACGGCACCGCCACCGTCTTCCTCGCCGCGCGCTGCCGCCGCTTCTTCGTCTTCGGCTTCTTCGCCGCCGGCTTCTTCTTGGCCGCGTCGTCCGCGACGGCCTGCTTCTTCGGCTCCACAGCCACGGCCTGCTCCGCCGCGGGCTTGGGCTTCTCGTCCACCTGGTGCAGCACGGCGGCCTTGTGATGCTGCGACGAGGACATGTCGCGCCGCGGCCCGGCGACCACCGATGACGACGACGTGGCCGCCGCCGTCGGCAGCGTGTTGGCCGGCGGAGTGCGCGTCGTGATCGGCTCCAGCGTCAGCGACCGGATGTCCTCGCCGTACATGATGATCACGCAGACGAAGAAGAACACGCCCGCCACGTACACCGGCAGCCGCCCGCCCCTCCGCAGCGACGTCGCGGCATGCTTCGCGCCGTACGGGTCGTACGCCGCGCCGCCGCCGCCGCCAGCGCCGGCGAGGGACGACTTGCGCCGCCCGGCGTAGCTCATGGCGCGTTCCTCCGTGCACGCGCGGTTACTATAATTCTAGCTTAGCTTGCTCGCTTGCTTCGAGCACGATCACCGTGCCGCGCACGGAGCGAGGTGGAAGGAGGAGGAGGAGGAGGGATCGAGCAAGTAGCTGGTTTGCAAGCTAGCCGCGGGGTCTTTATGGATTGCCGGGGATTTGGTGAGGGGAAGCCATCTCTTGATGCTTCCCTCTCCCTTCTATTTTGTCAGGCGTTGAACGGGCAAAGGAAGCGCGCGTAATTGGACGACGGAGAGGGACGAAGGATTTCTCGTTCCTTGACGAATTCCAAGTCGCCAAGACCTGGCCGCGCCAGTCGATCCCGAGGCATGGACAATCGTGGTACAGCACGTCATTGGCATACATGGACTACTTTAATTTCCATCGCGGTCCTTCGTATATACCACACGATATTAATAAATACGTATGTGCGTACTACTAACATTATTGAACCGGACCACTTTAAGCTGATGACCTTCATTTTCGCCCCCCCCCCAAAAAAAAGTTTTGCAATTCTTCTCTAGGTACTACTAGGACGGATTGAAAGGAGAGATGCAGAGACCAATATGCTTGAATTATTAACAGGTTATTGAGGGACTAAATAATCTGCAACTGTATTATTCTCATCCACTTACCTACCTCCTGCTTGGTCAACGTGGTAACTAAACTATTATGAACAGGTTGGTTTTATGAATTATGACAATAAACTGTTGACAACATGCGTACGCATCACATGTAAACTCCGGGAGGATGTTTGGGAGAACAGAGGCACGGGTTTTGATTTCTCTCCTCCTGTCTTTGTTTGGTGGACTCGTTCCATCTACCATTCTGTATGCGCTAGCACACGTCGAGCGAACTACCGCTTTGAGACTTCTACGACCGAAGAAGAAGTTTGAGACTTCTATCAACGACGCAATTTTTTTATACAGTGTGTCGCTGGACGCTCGGTGTTGGTGGCTATAGATCACTGATCCAGAATTCTGTCTACCTGGCATGGCAGTTCGCGGAAAATATTGAAAATTAAGCAGTTCAAATTCCCACGTGTAGGTTCAGGATTAGCATAGTGTAATTTGGTCAAATGCAGTACCGTTGCTTTCTTTGTGTGTGTCAAACTGTTCTGAAATTATTTTACTGAAGACCTTCAGTTATCAGTTACAACATATTTTTTTATAAAAAAATTGTCGCTGCACACTTTTTAGCACATAACAAAAAAATGTGATTTGCGCCATTGTGCGCACCCACCATCAACCTTTTTGCCTCCCATGTTCTTGTATCGACTTCATCCGTCACCCTCTTCAATTCTGAATCGTGGCCTGATAGTGCTTCCCTGATAACCATGAATCGCTACATCATTCGAATAGGTAGAGTCAAACTAACCGGTGCTTCGAGTTTTGATTGGTACATGTCTTCTATACATGATTCGCTTGAGGAGCTCAGTCTCAGGCACGTTCGTGAAAGAAAAAACGATTCGCCGGACGACGTTTTTGCCACAATGGTACTGCTCATGGGTCATAAGCGACAACGGAATGGCAAGAGTTGTTGCCTACTCCGCCGTGCCCTGTCGCTTCCTCTCTTGTGAGCCATCGGCGAGGCCATGGATCCATATGCCACCACCAAGAACCATCGAGCCCCAAAACTACTGCATAAGCTACGCGTATTAGTGCTGCAAATGTGCCAGTATTCTCCTTCGATTCTGTTTTCTTCGCAAAACGTATCTGGCCCTCGGGCCTGGGATAAGGGATTTGCCTCCACTAAACACCGTATCCATTAATTGTGTTACCAACTCATGAATAAGGCAGCTGAATAAAAAACCGTGTAGTCCATCTGGGAGAAAAGAACAGGCAAGGCAGGTTATTAAGCCACGCAACATCAGTTGAAATCGAGCAGTGCAGTTGCGATATGCTTTTTGACAGCAAGGCACCACCGCACCTGTGGGGCGTCACTCGAGATGTGGTACTTGAGAAAAGGATGTGCCCAGCCGGCAGCCTTGGAACAGGCCTTTCTCTGTTTTTTATCTGTTTGTCATCTTCCATAGTTTCTGAGAAGTGAGGACGGATCGACGTTAATTGCTCACCTTTTCACAAAAAAAATGTTACTAATTGTTCTCCGGTGGATCTTGGACATCAGAAGGCGATTGGAATTTGCGTCTTATAGTAAGCAGAAATGATCTAGAAAATAACATTGGAGATCAGGTTTTTTCTTTCTTTTTTTTTAAAAATAAGACAGGATCACTGTCATTCATCAAGAAGGAAATAAAATTAGATTACAACCTAAGAGTACACAAACTAGCATAGCAAGAAAGCTAGGCTCGGACTAAGGTCATCATCACCTAGCCCGAGAAAAGAGAAAGAGCCATGAGACAACAAGGGCAACTGAAGAACTTTTGCACTGGATGATGGATAATCTACTCTTTGTTCTTCCTCTTCTCTAATGCTTGTGCGAAGCCTCTTGAGCGCCTTCCTAAGCATAGCCATTTCATACATATTTCTTATAGCCTCGATTCTGCTAGCACTCGTAGGCTTCTTGTAGGCACTTAGGAATTGATGTAACGTCCAATTGTCCAATTGCTTAACTTGCTTAATGAAGATCCATTTCTTTGTTAACATATCTCGAACCACTTTAAACTCCGATTTTCAGAGCTTTGATTTTAGTCTTCCGTTGTCGACTGCAACTTTGATTGCCCTTAGGATTCATCACATCTGGAAATCAGTTGAAGGGGCAAATAAGCACAAGATATATGCATGCACAGCAGATGAATTGAAAATCAGTTTTTTTGTTGTTTTCTCTCACTTTCTGCCGGAGAAACTGAGTTGTACTACAGTACTTTGAATCTGAAGTGACCGAATTTGCTGTTTGAAGTACCAAACATACATTGCCTTGTACGGTAAGCGTTCGAGATTTGTCGAAAGCAATAGTTGGTGGTTAAGGCCCCCTTTGTTTGCCATATAGATTATGGATTCTGGATTATAGAATCCAAAATCGCAAACAAAGGGACAGCTTATAGAATCAGATTATAGAATCTAGGTGCCCAGATTATGGAATCCAGCAATCTGGTCCGGACCAGCTATTTTCGGATTATGGACCAAACTGCTCATCGAACTAAGCCGTAATTACGGGCCACTGCCACTGGTTGACCACGGCAGGACCAGACCCATCGCAAGCACATTCTGCCACTCATTGAGAGAAGGGCATTTGAGTCTATTGACACATTCTGCCAATAATCCAACCACCTATAATCTGTGCAGACAAACAGCTCCGAGATTATGTAATCCCAGATTCTTACAATCCCAGATTCTAAAATCCATAATCTAGAATCTGGATTCTAGAATCTCCATGGCAAACAAAGGGGGCCTAAACTGCTGTCAAATCTCATTGGCCCTCGCGGTACAGGACCAATGACAAGCCTGTTCCGTTGTAGCAGGCCACTCACTCCCAGCTTCGGCAGATGACGTCAATCAGCTTCTAGTACTCCTCTTTCCTAATGCATGTGACCTCGCACAAAGGGAATTATTTTTGGCGGTTTATGGAAGCTGTTTGGCCACCTACCGAAAAATCATTCGCGTGATCCAAAAATCCTCCTCGCTGCTCAATAGCGATGTGCCTGCAACGGTAGTGCTATTTTATTGGATCCGTGGCTTGGAAGCCCGGCTTGCAGTTGGGTTTGGTTTCAGTTGTTGGTTTGGTTGTGCCTCTCTTATGGCAGCCAGAGTTGGGATTCGGTTCAAAATTTCAAATCAGAGAGTGACTTGTGCAGCCAACTCCACTACTCTCTCCGCCCGAGCTTGCCACTCGAGTGGAACCGTGAGGAATCTGAATTGCTTCGAGCACTTTTGTTTATCTCCCCACTTGGTCTTCCATTCTTTTTGTCAGGTGGAGTTGTAACCTGAAATTAAAATTCGAGGGAAACTTTATCAATTATAAGAGCATCTTTAAATTTCTAATTCATATTTTCTAAAGCTATATTTAAGGAATAGATGATGAAAGTGAAACTGCCCCTCCAATATTTTCCAATAGGTATTCCTTAAATTTCCGAACTTCCTAACAAAATCCATTTTGATTGCTACATTTGGCACATGTTTAGCGATTTCTAATCCTGAAATTTTCTATAGTGTTGTTAGGTCCACAAAACAAGTTCACATAGATACATTTAGTACAATTTAGCAACCATATATTGGAGAGTGTTGGAGAATACAATTCCCAATAGTTTTTTAGAAACTCCCTAAATTACTTTATTGGAAGTACTTATTTACATGACTATTGGAGATTGTCTAAGTACCGCACGAGCAGTGGTGGACTGCCATGCATCGGGGAGGGAACGCCTACTTACGTGCAGACTTGTCGTCGTTGATCCCCGGCACAGCATGGATACAAAATATTCCTTGATATGCTGCCAAACTGTTCGGAAATTCCAATCTTCTTTTGGTTCAGTTCATGCACGCCATGTCTCCGTCGTCGCACAGGACCGGAGATTGAAGCCGGCTAACCACGAATCACGACGACCCGTGTAGACTGGACGGACGCGGCCGCAACAACTGGACGTTTCTGTTTATTGGACAAAAAATGGCGGTGGTTCGTGCGTGTGCGTGCTTAGCAGCCCTGGACCATGTGTATGATTTCGGGGCTGGATGATTGGAGGTTTCCGCCGCCGCATCAAAAAAGTTGCTATTGCTACCATTCCCCTCTCGGAGGCCCGACCGATTCCATCATCGTCGCCTTGCGCAGCTTTTAGCAGACACAGTGCTGGCGTAGGCTTGCCCGATTCGGGTCTTGCGATTGGACCCGAGCGGCTCCATTGTTTGCTGCCTAGTTTCGTGCTAAGCATGATGCTTGCACAGTTGATTTGCATGTGAAGATCTGGTCCGTGGTCGCCGTCAAGCCCCCAAATTATCGAAACGTTTATAGCAAGTACGAGTAACAGTAGATAGGAAAGGGTAAGGTGGACTGCGGAGACGGGTAACAGCCAGCCAGCGCTTGCGTGCTCGTTTTGCTTGCGAGTTCCTTCACACTTTCACAGGTTTTGCGTGAGAAACTGGGGGTAGGCATAGTGTCTTTTCGTCGAGCACTACTGGTTCGGTAGTATCACCTGCTGGCGTTTGCTAATGTGTCGGTACTACTGTTGTACCAGCTATCAATTTACACAGTGTTTAATTACGATTTACGAGCCCATCTCATTGTCAAATGATGTTCCAACCCCGACGTGGGAGGCATTTTGTAAGTTAAAAAAGTAAAGGTAGGTTAAAATTTCAATTTTTTTCTAAGCATGATTCTGGTGTTGTTTCAAAATTCCATAATTCATTTTGTCTATACCTCGAGACACAGGAAAGTCAATAATTCATTTTGCTTATCATTACACGAGCTCGGGCCAGGTGGCCTTCGTCCATAAGACCATAATAACCCAGCCCAACAAAAATCAACTCAATCCATCTCAGTTTGAAGGGGCTATCTGGCCCATACGATGATGGGTAGTATTGCAACTTGTAATTGTAACCTCCGAGGCCTTCATTGTTTTTTCAGCCCTCACGGGTTCGTAACGGAATTTCAGCCCATCGTTAGCCATGGACCCATACCCATGCCATAAAGCTTTGTCTAAAAAAAAGCATGCCATGATAGCTGCATTATGCCGAGGCGACACTGCTGAAACTCTGCACGCCAGATTGAGAATCGCGACGCCGTTTGCCGCACGTTCGCGACGTCACATGGGCATTTCATTCAACGACCAGTGTCGATTGGATTGGCTGTTGGCACGCCATGTATCCGTGCCTGGCTTGATAAATGCATACGTATGCATCACCATCACTTGACATGCCATCGTTCATCTCTATGGTGGAGTGCAGTATCATGTTCAGTATTACTAGTATCAAGCACCGTCAGACTAGGTGATCACAGGCGCTTCTCACTCGTCTCGATGCGTGATAGGACACGGTGCGTTGAAAGTATGAGAAGCTGGGCCATCTTGTTCCACCTAACACGAAACCGAAGACAAATCAGAGTATCAACGTCGGTATAGACAAGCTTGTTTCCTGGAATCTGTTTTTCAGATGTCCTGCCGCCGAATTTTTTTGTTCTTTTTCGTCTGTCACCCTTTGGATCAGAAGCAGCCAAATACCTCACGATGGCGACCGGTTGCGCGATTCTGAAATACCGCTCATCTAGTCAGACGTAAAGAGGGACACGCCCAAACCTTTTCCGTTTTCTTTAGGTGTTGAAAATGGACGCTGCTGTCCAGCCAATAACAGAGTACCACTCGAGCCGAGCAAACAAGATTCTGACAAGGCGCTGAGTTGACATGGAGGTGCACACGTTTGCCATAATTTAAGCATCCCGCACGGACACGAAAATTACTTTTGGGGAAAAGCGGGAAAGGCCCTGTGATTGAATTCCGGGTTGCATGTTCAGATGCTCTGCTTTTCTGTGCACCTATATGTCATGCATGACCTTGGGAATAATCCGCCGGTAGCGTTCCACGTCCCTGTCTCCGAGCTCCCATCGACTGAGTAAAAATTTAAACGAGAACGAGACGATATTGTGACGTGCCAAGATATCACGTACCGTAGAAGTCCTGGAGCGTGCAAAGACCAAAATGAGGACAGTAATCTTCATGTCTCGTGCTCTCCAGTCAATACAAGCACGACACGAAGCGATCATCTGGCTGGCAGCTGGACCATAGGATGGATCATTGATCACGATACCGACAGTTTATCTCAACGCAACACGCGCTATGTTTGGGCACCATAGGTTCTACTTTCCCAGATTTTCCTTGCTAATGTGATTCAGGAACGGCATTCAGCGGGGGCTTAGTTAATAACTGAGGGATGACTCTTGACAGCCTCTTATTCATGTGTCAGATCTCATTGCGCATGAATTCAGACTCTTTGTTTAAAGCGATGCTAATCTTTTCCAAACAAATCAATAGCAGCAAAAACTCTGTGATTTTTGGGGAAGCGGTTAGGCCTGCGCTCAGCCCACTCGCTAGCTTTTACCGGCTCAGGCCGCCATCATCAGATCCCTCTAAACGGGCCCACTGCTCGGCCAGCCAGTGGGCCCACGAAACACACGTACGAATAAAACGCGCCTCTCCTCGCCCGGGACAAAGAAGCAGCTCCCACCAAAAACGTCTCTGCTTCCACCGGTTGCTTCCGAACCCACCCGCTCCGGACCTCCATGGCCGCCTCGTCCTCCATGTCCACCGCCACGGCCATGTCCGGTCCGACCACCAACAGAGGCAGCATGCTCCCCGGCCCCCTCCACCAACTCCGTCCAACCACCAGCAGCCCACCGCCGGAGGCGCGGACGCCGCGCTCTCTGCTTTGCTCCACCGCGTGTTGCTATCCTCCCCGGCGCCGCCTCTCCGCTCGCCACCCACCACTCGATCGAAGGCATCGCCGTCTCTCCCCCGCTCGTCTCGATCGACACCCCCGATCCGCAGGACCTCCGCGACGCCGCCGGCACGGGCTACTTCCACCTCGCCGGCCACGGCGTGCCTTCTGAGCTCCTGTCCTCCGCGCTGGCCGAGCTCGCCCAAATCGACGCGTCCGCTCGCCACGAATCGAATCTACGCGTGCTCGGCTTCCCGGAGGAGGAGGAGGACGCGGACGGCGAGGCCGATGACCATGACCCCGCCTTGGTGTTCGATGCCAGCGAGGGGAGGTGGACGACGCGCTCCCGGCGGCGGCGGCGGAGTACGCGCGGAAGATGAGGGACGTGGGCATGCGGGTGGTGGCGATGCTTGCCGGGTTCCCCGACGTGGGCTTCCGGGAGGATCCGTTCGCGGAGGGGAGGAGCGCCAGGTGCCTGGTCTGGGTCTCCAAGGTCGCCGCCGGCGAGGCGGCAGCTGCGCCTCCTGCTGCGGGGAAGGCTAAGGCGTACCCTTACGTCGTTGGGATTCACTCCCAGTGGGAGATTCCAGGGAAGGAGGCGGCGCCGGCGAGCTGGGTGATGGACGACGGCGGCGCGTGGACGGCCGTGGGCGCGCGCGACGGCGCGCTGCTTGTCACCATCGGCGACATTGCTCAGGTACTACTGAACTTTGCGTGCAAATCTTTTGGTTTGACCCATGTGAAAATCGTAGGATATCCAGTGAACATCCTAACTGCAACCTACAACAGTACAGATTTCGTAATAATTATATAAAGATGAACCGTGCACCATTCCTTTGTTTTGAGTGGGTCAAAATATAATACTCTGGTTCGATAGGCAGAGGCCATCCCTTTTGTTTGAGTAATGGCATCGAATTCTAAAAGTTGGTTATGCATCAGTATCACCCCTCAATTTTGACCCAGTTGCTCAATGTCAGCATCAACTCGTGCGGTGTGCATCACACTGACTCATCGCTGCACTCCATGGTTTGGAGAACGTATAAATAAGACACGAAAATCAGTCAAACATATCCGCTCTTCAAACGCAAAAGCGGCCATCATGCCATCCTTGCCGTTCTTTACTCCTCAAGGCGGAGGCAGCAGCACTCATTTCGTGATTTCTTTTGGCTCGCGTGCTAGGTGTGGAGCAATGGCAAGTTGAAGAAAGTGAGAGGGATCGCTCGCCCCACCTCCGCGGACGGGCAGCGAGGCGAGCCTGACCGCCTGTCGGTGACCGTCCTCATCACCCTGCCTCTGGATAGTGTCATCTCGCCGTTGGTCCCGTGCTCCTCCGATGCAGCCGGCGAGGAAGGCCGTGACGACAAGATGGCCGGCGACGATGATGCGGATGAATGGAGGTTCCATTCCTTTTTGCTGGAGGACTACGCCTGGAGGGTGTATCACCAGCGGCTTCAGTTCAAGGATCCGCTGGTCCGGTATCGAATTTGAAACTGCCCGGATGATCTGTAGCTTTGTTTTGTTTGTTGGTGTGTGGATTGGTTTGTGATCTCTATGACTTATGGTGTGGTTTAGTACCGGTTTGATCATGACCATTGAGCACCATGTTCTCATCACATAAATTTGAAATTCGAAATGAACTCGGAAATACAGAGAAGTGAGAGCCGATGCTTAATCCACCCCCTGCATTGTAGCCATGACTTTATATTCCCAGTATTCATCGAACAGACGAATGATGCGGGGAGCTTTATCGTAATTCAACAAGCAGATGGATGGATCCATTTGGGCAGACACGATGCTAATCGACCAGGGATACACGGAATTGGTTTCAGGATGCCAAAATATTGTCTACGGCTCTGTTAGTATCAAATCCAAGATCTCTTTTCCATGCCTTGATGTTGTATTGTAAACTAGATCAAATCGTTTTTGCCATCGCACTGCGAACATTTTCACATACGCGATTACAATGGTATGCAATTTGCTAATGCTGCCCAATTTGAGCATAATCCTAGTGGTATACGTACTATTGTCTTTCCACTTAATGCCATGTTCTCAACGACTTTTAGAAGAGACTTGTTAATCCAGTATATGGTACATGTAGTTAAACTAATGTGCTACTTTTTTTTTGAGGGAAATAATGTGCTACTTGTTGAGTAGAAATGTATAGCAAGTTTTGGTCCTGGTTAATTGAGGCGCTTGATCCTGGTAGAGTTTACAACTCTAATTGGACATGGATGCATCCTTCAAATATATGTTTTTAGAGGAATCCTTCAAATATATGTTATCAGCCAAGGATAGTTTCGTCATTGGTGATTTAACTTTCGAAAATTACTTTCTACCGGGGTGTCCGGTGCCCACCCCTTCGTATCTCAAAATCTCCTCGCGGCATTACACACCGGTAGATGTACTTTGCTGAAAAGTGAGGACCCGTTTGGTTTGTGTCCGTACATACCTTACCAAAATTTGTCATGACCAATATGAGAGTGTGATCAAATCGTTAGTAATATTAAGAAAACAATGGTGTTCGGATTGTGACCTTATCAAATTTTGTAATCTCTTAGAATGACATGTGAGGCATTCATGTCAATAATTATTTTTTTATTAAAATATGGTCAAGTGAGATCTTATTTTGCAGACTTAATTGCAATGAATATAACAGTGCAAGCGAAATATAATTTGGACCAACGTTTAAGAAATAAAACCATTTGAAGCTATGCAACACAAAAAGCTAAGCATTTAATCCAACCAACTAAAACTCGCCACGTCATCCTGTAGTAGGAGCTGTGGTGGTGGGCCAATTTGTTTGCGGAGCATTTGGGCGCCCGTGTTTTGCCATTGCGTTTGTACTATGACGCCAAATTTTTTATGGACGTGCCAACTAATGGTAGCAAACCAAATGCTATCCAAATTGTATGGACGTGCCAATATTTGATATGGTACATATTGGCACCAATCCAAACATACCTTAAATGCCGCAAAGCTCCCCTCCCTCCGGTGGATCCGGCCCACACCCGGCACAATAGAGGCCAGCGTTCAATGCTGCCGCCACCTTCCCCCATCCGCCCGCCGACGAGGAGGAGGCCTCACCTACCCCGCCCTGCCCCCGCCCACAAGGCCGCCGGGATCTCTCGCGACCATGGAGCTGCCGCTCACCTCCGTGAAGTCGTCGCCCCTCACGCGGGGGCAGGCCCCCTTCACGCCGCCGGTAGCCACCACCGGGGCTAGGCATGCCTCGCGTTGCCTTCCTCCCGCGAGCCGCCGGCGGCCCCGAAATCCAATCGCTCCCGGTCGTTCCTCCCTCGCCGACCTACCCACCGTCCAGCCGAGGCCAGGCCACGCCCACCTTCTTTACGCCATTTGCCTCACGTCCCCTTCCTCCCGCGAGCCGCCGTCGGACCCCGAAATCCAACCGCTGCAAGAGGCGGCGAGCTCCGACTCCGGACCCACGCATCCACCGCGTCGGACGAGGGAGGAGTTGTTCGGCCCACGCGGAGGGAGCTTACCCTCCCGCCCGCAGCGCGGACGGCGGCGGAGCTCGCGGTCGCAGCGGTAGCCGTGGCGACGGGGTGTGGCATCGGGCTCCGCGCGGGCGAGCCGTGGAGAAGCATCGGGAGTCCGGACACGTGTGGAGGACCAGCTAGACCACGACTATCTGCAGTAGAGGACTAGATGGACCACAACTATCTACAGTAAAGGACTAGCTGGATCACGAATTTATCATTGTGGTCCCAACGACAGACTCAACAGTGCATAAACGGAGGGAAACGACCGATTGCACGAATCTTGGTACAAACCGCGATCTAACGGTCTAATTGAAGGGGGACACGGGAACGGCCTAATTGAAGGGGGTCACGGGTCACCGTGGACATAAAATCAATACTCTTTAACTTTTCAACTGAGACAATCTGAGTTGGCAAATTTATTAAGTGCTCGATCGTTGGAACATAAGTAAAAATGTACCGTCCAATTGTGTTCTCATTTTCCTCAATGTGTTCTAGTTTCTTGGGTCTTTTCCCCTACTTGGTGTATATCATCAAAAGCCTTTTATTGTTTTGTAGGATGGTTCAATTTGTGCCATTGTTGGTCTAGATTTGCCACTGGAGCTCAAAGGTCTGTTTCAATTCCTTACTCCTATAGTCTTCAAAATTTTTAATATTCTTGAGAACTATCCAAATAAACTCAAGTGATGCCCTATCGAGTCCTGTCATGTAATGTATGTCCTGACAGGAAGCATGATGAAGGCAAGGAAGAAGAAAAAGATTTGTTGAGAATTGTTGTAAGGACTTACAAACTAGCGACAGCAGGGGGCAGGAGCATAAAAAGTAGGATTGTGCGCATGGGCAGTACCGAGTGTGCTTATCAGCATTAGATGGTTTATTAGTAAAGAAATCAGTTAGATTTGTTAGGTTAGTGCTTATTGCTTATCGAATCAAAAGGGTCGTCTCTATATAAGGAGACCAGGAGCGTCATTGTAAGTCAAACCTCCAAAGAAAGAAAAGTAGTCAGCCTTTAAGCCAGTGTGACTTGTCGATGTTTCCTTGCTAAGCTGAACCATAGATTATTCAGTCAAAATTAAACTGCTTTTGTAAATACTCCTCCGTCCCAGAATAAGTGTCGTTTTTTACTTTTGGATTTCATGTTTGACCCTTCGTCTTATTCAACAATTTTACACATCTGATAAAATAAATATATCATAACTAAAATATATTTAATGATAAAATAAGTTATCAAAAAATAAATAATATTTGTAAAAAAAATTTGAATAAGACGAAGGGTCAAACGTGAAGTCTAAAAGTCAAAAACGACACTTATTCTAGGACGGAGGGAGTATGTAGTAGAAACAGTAGGTTTCACTATGCGAACTAAACCACGCATCACAAATGCACTACTCCCTTTGTCGGAACATTTCACATCTTTAAAAAGGGCATACGCGTACCCAAGGATGTCAGCAAACAACCTTACCCTCACTGTGCAATGTGCAAAGGTTGGGGCTCGAACCCTGGACCTTCTGGTCACAGACGGTAAGGCTCTACCGCTGCACCAGGGCAAAGAAAGAAAAGTAGTCAGCCTTTAGTGTGATTTGTAGATGTTCCCTTGCTAAGCTGAACCATAGATTATTCAATCAAAATAAAACTGCTCTTGTAAATATGTAGTAGAAACAATAGGTTTCATTGTGCGAACTTAAACACGAATCACAAACACACTACACCCTTTGTCGAAACATTTCACATCTTTGTAGTATCCAAATGCATGGTAAATTGCTTATGATGGATGTTGCAAGATATTATTTCACCAAGCCAAAGTGCTTGTATTATGGAACGGCAAATCACACCTACTATTTGCCGATGACATGCTGCTATTCTTTAAGGTAAATGGGGAACACACTGGTATTTCACTCCTACTATTTACCGATGATACACTGCAAGGCAAATGGGGAACAAGCTAGCCAGATCAAACAAGTACTGAGCACGTTTTAACGAAGTACGGGCCAAAAGGTGAACCCAACCAGGTGTTCAATTATGTACACGAAGCACCCAAGAGACGCAGGACCAGGTAAAATAGGTTTTAGAGGTGGAGCAGATGTGTTTTGAATCAAAATACTTGGGTTTAAAACACATCTGCTCCACCTCTAAAACCTATTTTAATTACAAACTTGCAGATTGCACCCAAGTCATGGAAGGAAAGATTGAGAAAAAGGACTTGCAGATTACAGAGAGAAGAACATGTCTACAGCAGCAAAGGAAATTTTGATTAAAGCAACTGCTCAGGATGCAATCAGTAACCTCTGGAGGAGAGCAATCAGTAACCTCTGGAGGAGAGCAAGACATATCTCCGTCAAGCAATGAGTGAATACTGGCATCTGCCAGACGAGACTTTGTTCAGATAAACGGGGCCAGATTTGCTTCCCGCTCATGCTGGACCAGTGTTCGGAGGAGCAAAGAGACAAGGTGAAGCTACTTTTATGGAGAGCATGGTCTGTACACAATAATATTATGCACCAGACGGACAATGACCAGTTCAAAGCTCCATCAATTTTCTATTGAATACTTATAGGCACAATAATATTAGACACTGCTGCTCGTTGGGCAACAGGGAAATGACCCGGATACCAAAGGAAAGCAAACCATGTTTAAGCAGAAATAAATTGCAAGTAAAAACAGAGATGGAGCAGGAAAATCAGAGATGGACTCCTGCACCTGAGGTGGACGAAGGTCAATGTTGATGGAGCATATGCATACATACAAGAGCATCCGAAACTTGATTCAGCGAAGTATTGACACACCCACCTGGGTGCCTATTGCATGCAGAGGCAAGGGTCCATTCCATGACCAACAACAAATTTCAGCGTGGCGCGTGCGCTACCCTTTTGTTGGGCAGAGAGCAAACAGAAAGCAGTGCACTGTCTAAAACCCACTAGGCCAAAAGTAGAGGCGAGCCTATTTCCTATGAAAGCAATATACTTATTGCCCCTCAAATATTGAGTAGCCAGCTGCTAGTAACAGAACGACCAAAGCGCTTGTTGTATAACACCGACTACCTCAGCAGTACAGAACACTCTTCATCTATCTCAACATTGCTGCAGCAAACGCTGGGGACCAAACCATCACCACTTGCATGCCTGCCTCTGGATTTTGGAATTCATGGTGCCCTTGCCCTTGTCCTTGTAGGCATTCCTTGAGGACACAGGCCTTCTCCGACCATGGGCAGCAGCTATTGCTTTCTTCCTCTGCTTGTTTAGTTGCCTTGTGAGTGCAGCATCGTCCTCATCGTCGCTATTATCGTCTGATTCATCATTGTCATCATCATGGGAAGACATATTGCCTCCTGATTCAAGCGGGTGTTCAGCATCTCCATTGCTAGCTGAGGGAGGATCTTCCAATCTGTTTTTACCGCTGGAGTTTGCGCCCTGCTGCACGGTGGAAAATAACATAGAACAGCACAAAAGGTTGTAAATAAGTCCATAAAAAATGTTAAGTAAATGATGAGATATATTACTAACCTCTTCAGAAAGAGTTCCAGGTCCATGTAAATTCCTTGAGGCAAGACTATGATCACGCTCATCATGATGATCCTGACAAACAAACGAAAATACAGTTCAATAGTTGTGGCTTCTAGTTAGATTGAGTGCAAACAGTTTGCACATATTCATATCATCTTTGTTAATCAGATTCACATACCTGATCTTCTATATTCAAGGAATCGATTGGCACAGCATCACCAATCTCATTGATGTCTGAAGTTGAATCATCATCGGAGCCAGAACTATGTTCTTCTTCATTCTCCTCAATGAACTGTGAACATGTTAACGAAAGAAGTGTTGTATGAGTTAGAAAAAGAGTGTTATAGACAAAAACCTATACATGTACGTGTGAATAACAAATCTGCAGATACACTATACCCACCTTATCCATCTCCACCTGCTCCTTTCTGGTGAACCCACTGGCAGCTAGTTCCTTGTCCAGGGAACCAGCAACCTTTTTACAGACAAAAAGGATGGTCTTCCATCATCTTCACCTTCAGATTCAGATCCATCTTGTTCTTCATTTTTCTCTGACGTCAGATTGAACCTAAAATCCGAATGAACTCTCAATAAAAAGGATGACACGTTGAATCAAGATATTTTAGGGTATTTCTTTAATTACATTACAAACCTCTTGTTAAAGAACTTGTAGATACACTCAATGTCACGATCAAAAAACCTGAAAACACAAAAAGTAGTTGAAAAAGAAAATGAAGACACAAATCATATTACTATATTAGTTATCTAATGAAGCTACATACATCTTGGCATTCCGATGTGAAACAGATACCATCTGTGGGAAGTCAATAACTGTAACCTTTTCATCATCATCGATCTGCATAACATTGGCAGTTGTCAAAATAAGTTATACAATAACAAAAAATAGATAAACAAGACAGGTTATAACTGTACACTCTAAGCTTAAAACCTACATGCTGAGAAGCAGCACTAGCAAGTACTCAAAAGGATGAATCCAGTTCACATTATTGAAAGGTTGCCACAAATAACTGACTTACCATTATTTTACTAGCATGCTAATTTTTTGGACTAAGGTTTGGAATAAAAAAATCTTGAAATGGCAAAAGAAATACCATGATATTGAACTCATTAAAATCACAATGTATCAGCCCATGCTCTGCCAAGCGAACGATGAGACAAAGTATTGTATCAAAAACATCATCTGGATTTTGTAACTCTTTCACTTGAACACTGCATAATACATATCATACATGAACTTATATAAGGTTCTTCTCAGTAGAGCAAACTATCAGATTAATATAAGAAATGCAATAAGCATTGCTTACAGTGGATATCCCTGAACAAGTGACATGATGACACAATGCCGATTGCAGTCCACAGCTGTTGGAACAGGGAACCCATGGTCCCCTAAAGCCTGGAAATACAAAAGTTTAAAAGACACCTAAGCGAACAGGTAAAAATCAAAGCACTAGAGGAGCCCATAGCTCAGGTTGGGCTCCTGGGAACATAATCAGGAAAACATACCTTCATAAAGGCAAATTCTTTTAAGGCTGCAAGTCGTGAAAGGTATAGCCAATTAAAGCTCCTTCGATGCACTAAATAATCACGCTTTGACTTCACGGCCCTAAAAGATGTCCTGCCCAACCTATGAAGCTTCATGGCAAGCACTGTTCCATCCTCGGTAGCAACCTCAAATATATCTGGACGTATAAGACACCACAGTTAACTTTTTATATGCCTGCTACATACCTAAAACAGAATGGGAACAAAGTGAAAGAAACACACCCGATTCCTTTCCAACACCAATTTGACGGCCAACTGAAGCAAATACTCCTCGATTAACCAAAGTCTTGATGGCAAGGAAGTCATATCCAAGATAAGTGAGCCGATATCCATCATCTGCATAGAATGGGACCAACAAAGCAAATAAGACTAGGCACTAAGTACAGCAACCAAAATTCCATATAATCAGGATTAACTATGAATGACTTACATTTAGCAGCATCATGATGAACCAGTTTGTTCTTCAAAAGATTCCTAAGCACCTTGTACGTGCCTCCATGTCTAAATTCACAAAGCATAACAACATATTCCAGTGAGATAGAGTACAAATCTTTTCCAATTATACAAATGGTATATTCATTTGTAAATTGGTCGGTCGATAATTGTGTTAAGAAGAAAAAACATTCTAGGCTTTGAAGCTTGATACTCAACATAATTTCTTATTCAGCAAATAAATGCTCATCCAAAAGTACTGCAATGCATAACTTTTTTCTCACTGAAAAGATAAGCATAAATGATGTTGTGTATTATTGTGAGAGTAATTTGCTAGTTATAATATGTATCCAGGACTAAAAGAACTTCTTACTATTCACAAGGATCAATAAAGAAACGGTAGCATGTCGATTCAACATACTACAGATGATATTCTCGGAACAATAATCTGTGCATCAGGCCATGCCTGTCTAACATAAAACTTATTCGGAGCCAATTATCTGGTTTGGTCCTCATACTAGTTAACATCTAAGAATGACACCCATAAGGCCATAACCATCTCTATTCAGTATAGCTATAAATTACAGGAGTTCAAAGAAAGACTCACTTCAATCCTGCGATACGATCCACAAGCTCCGCTGGTACAATTTCGTGCTGAGACCAGTCCAAACCAAAATTCCACCATCAGCCACGGAAACCGGAGCAATTTCTTAGGCGCATATGTAACTGAGATGAGAGGGTGTAGGGATTTGTGGGCTTACGTTGCGCATGCCCATCTCGACGGCGGTGAGGACGCGGAAGTCCTCCTTGGAGAGGTAGCGAAGGGCGTTCACGTCAAGCTTCATCGTCTCTTTTCAGTTGGTGCTGCTGCTTCTATGGAGTGCTCTTCCTCCTCCTTTCTCTTCAGTTCAGCTGGTGAGCTGAGCGGACGCTTGGGAGCTCGAGGGACCGGCCGTTGCGGGCGGAGCGAGTCGCCGACGGGCGGAGGAGGGCGTCGAGAGCGAGGGTGGAGGCGGCCGGGTGCAAGCTAGGTTTTCCTTTCCCTGCCGCCCATCTTCCATTCCTCCCCATACGACACGGCCCATTCCTAGTTTCTATGGGCCAAGGTAAAAGAAAACCCGGCCCATTCTGTCGTGACCAGACAGGAGAGAGTTGCTTTGGCACTCGAAGAAGTGACTTCGTCACACAAACATTAATATCGGCTTCCTTTGGAACCTAGAATAAAAAAAAATTGTAGAAATCAAGATAGTATGTTTTTAGAATTTTATGGGAATCAAAAACATAAAATTTTGGATGAGAAGTCCTTTGGTAGGCTCATAGGAAAAACAAAGAAACCAATATAACTTTCTCTTGCTTTGTAGAAAAACAAAGGAAAGTAAAAAGAGCTAACCTTTGCTTTGTTACCTCCAAAAATCAAGCATGAGAACACATTCCTCATTTGGTTTTCCTATGAGCTAAATGAACACGCAGAAAAAAATCCTTTACAATTTCTATCCTCCAATTTTCCTTTTTTTTCCTGCAATCCAAAGGTATCCTCATGGACTTCGCCAAAGCAACACTTACAACATGGCCAGATTTGCATTATATCATTATTATGTCAGGCCCATTTTGTGTTACCTTTCGCTATTTAATCCCTACAAACGTCTAGTGCACACCTCTGTACCTAAGGGAAGAACACAATGAGCGAGGAAGATAGGGCAGGGGTGTGTGTGCTGTCCATTTGTTGTGTAAATAAGTTTGCGATATTGCCCTTAGGTGCTAACTAAGATTATAACATGATTATGCGCAGGTGTGGGCGCATTGATGAGTCCTCTTCCAACCTAGTAACTTTCAAGCACAGGCCTCGGTTGGCACATCAGCAAGTCCTAGTTTTAATCATTTTCCCCCTTATGCCTTCTTCTCCGTTTTCTCCCTTTTCTTCCGGGTCTTCTCATCCTCAACCTCACCCTGAAACCAGAAACATTATAAACTTCTCTTACATACTAGAATGAAAAATAACGTGGCTACATTGATGATCAATCTATTTTTACCTTCGAACAACAACTGAAAAATGTTCCTCTCAACAGACTGAAAATCATGTATCCCGCAAAAGCTAGAATCTGCAGATGGACATATGTATAATTATAAAATATCAAGCAACATGGCTATGATTTGCATGTTCCCCCGTGACATCTAAAAATTTCATGATCATGGATCCACAATCCACATGCATTCATAGTAGGATATATTCATGTTTGCGCAACATATGAAATATGAACCAATTCCTTTGTTGCGTACAGCATAAAGTGACATGAGTTAATATATGATGTAAACACTTGAAAATATTGATATTCTCTGCTTGCTATAAAATTAACAAGGAAATATTCAGCAGCAAAGGTACAAGTAAAACCACAACTACAACAACAACAACAAAGCCTTTTATATCCCAAGTAAGTTGGGGTAGACAAGAAATGAAACCTATAGGAAACATAAATAGGAGAGACCTAGAAGGAACACAAGATAAAAGGTAAAGTTAAGGGTAAGCAAGAAAAACAAGTTTCATAGTTGCACGAGGCTAAAGTGAATACTACACCAAAATCAGCACAAAATATTCGCTCCCAAAAAAAACATTGGTATGAGGTATCATGGATCATATGCCAATGTGGCCCAACAGAGTGTCCAGCAATAGATTACAAAGTTATAGTGATCAACAGATATATTGAACATGAGTTTATTGAGGTAGCATGTGGCATGCAACATCTTACCACTAAATATGTCAACCAAATTTTCTAGAAATGATGGATGCAAGATGCACAAAGAGTGTAATGTAGATCACATTATGCAAATACCTTCGAAGGGCAAGAGGTTATTTTTCATGAGAAACATAAACGGTCCCGAGAGATGCAAGCATATATGTTAGATTGAAAAAACATTCTTCACTTTTGACACAACAATATAATTTCATATCCAAACAATCAACCCTCATATTTTGAGTTACAAATGAAACTTTTGCTTCAAATCAATGATTGTAAAGTAATGAAGCAGAAAGACATGGGCATTATAGTTCTTTTCAGTTTGTTTGCATTACTGAGAGCTAAAAGATTCATATGCAGTCTCATTTCCATAAAAGAAAAATCATTATCGTGTACAATGTCAAAACTAATTTACTCTGGTTACTAAAGTTCCTTACTCACAAATACCACCAGTCTTCAAATTGAACCCACCATCCAGTAGTTCCCCATTATCGGTGTAAATTGGTCATGACATATTGGCGAGTTGCTTGTATGGAAGAAAATATCCATCGATGTCACCATAAAGCCAATCCAATACTTCCAGGTGAAGGATGAGTGCATTATGCCTATCCGCACTGCTAAATAAATTACCTGTGCATCAATAAAGAATATTTAAGCTAGAAAATATGCTTTCACGAGAAGGATTTTAGTTATTTGGTAAGCAGAAAAAATCAAAGTTCCCCATTGACCGCCAATTTCAGGGCGTGTTTGGATGGAACCCTGAGCCAAGCAGCCTGAGTCAGGCTCGAGCGACAGCCGTAGGTGTCGCCTGACGGTGGTGCCCGACTTAGGCGTATTTGCTAGGGTGCTAACCAAGCAGACCCTCAGTATGCGATTTTATAGTGTAAAACTAAATATGCAAAGTGATCCATTCTCTGCATGAAAATGTATCTTCAAATATTCAATTCTAGGAGAGGGTTCTTGTTTTCCAAAACGAATAACGAAGTGACCACAATTGTACATGACAGATGATTAGATACCACAATTCTACCTTGTTTTGCGAAGTCATCATTGCAAGTTCATGTGCCGCACTAGCAGTTATAATCAGAGTCGACTTATTAAACAACAATGATCACAAGTGAACTAACTCATAAGAAATTCAATAGATATGTGTGGTTCATGCAATGTGAGGGGAGGAAATTTGAAAATGGAAGATCCTCACATTAGAAGCAAGGATGAGGTGCACGAGGAACTTCATGTGCTTCTTGTTCTCGTTCTTCATCTTCTTTGCTTCGTCATGTTTGCACTACACAAGGTTTTTCTCTCCTTATCTCGGACTTGGGATTCTTCAACCTCTAAGGTTTGGTTCAAACATTGTAAATGCATGCGTAAACGTTTTCAGATCTTACTATAGTTCTAGACGTGAAGAGTAGACTAATTGTTTGCTTCATTGAGGTAAGGTCTAATGACACAATATGATGTTCGATTCAAAGAGAGAATTGATATTTCAACACTAAGAAGAAGTGGCTTTGTCACAATAGCATTAGTATCATCGACTTCGACCAAATAACACTTACAACATTGTCGGACCTGCATTATAGCATTATGTATTGTCTTTTAACTATTTATAATTCTTTCCTTGTGAAACAACCATATGAAAGTACAATACTACCCTTGAGGTCTTTTTTTGGATGTGTTTTGGCTTCAAACTTAAATGTCAATGGGCATTTCATTCACAAGCACATGCATATATAACATTCATGCGAATTGCCTCACGAGTCATTTGAAATTGCCTCATTCTAGCTAAATCATTGTAAAATTAGAACAGCATTGCAAACAACATCACCTTCCTACGAATTGAAGTTGGATTGAAATCCAAGTCACCTTCCAATTTCAGTTGTTAATGCATGAGTTTGAGAGAAGGCACGAACTTGGGCAATCCAAGGCGACGACCTAGGCGGCGTGCGATGGAGATGCTATGCACGACGAGGGTAGTAAGCGGCTTGCAGTCGTCGTGTCGTCGCCTGACAAACGAGAAGAAAGAGAAAGAGAGAGAGAGAGAGAGATGTTCGATCATTGAGTTGTCATTTGTCATGGTTGGAAAATAGAGAATTTCAAAATATAACCATGATACTATGCATTAATAGATCAATGCATTATGATAAAGAATACATATGTTATAAGTGCATTTTGATGAAGCTCATAATATTAGGGTTTCATTTGCATTAAATTAGGTGTCACATCAGCTAAATTAATGACATAATAAGATAATTGATATGAAAAAAATGAAATAAATTTCATTAGGATGAAACTCACATGACATTGTTTCTATGAAACTCAATAGAAGCTTGGATTGAGAGCCAATATAAAAATTTAATGTTATGATATGTCTATAAAACCAGGAAAATAAAATTATGCAAGATCATTTCTTCTATCAAACCCAAATTCTATTTGCTTGTGAACACCAAGACTAGTATTTTTTTATCAAACCAAAATTCTATTGCTTGTGAACACCAAGACTAGCATTTTCTTTGAAAAAAATAACCAAGACTAGCATTATTCTAGCAAAACAAATACTTGTGGTGTGCCAAAATAGCAATTGTCTCAGTAGACAGCATCTGCCCGCGAGAAACCAAGCTCTAGGTGGCCGCCGCCGCCGAACCCCGCCCCCGCCGTCGGAAACTCCCACCATTCCTCCTCGTCCACGGCGGCCTTAACTGCTGCCGGAGGAACTCCTGCGGAGCGTGGACGCGAGATGGCGGACGGGACCTGCAGCGTGTGCAACGAGGCGCCGTCCAAGTACAAGTGCCCCTCCTGCCGCACGCCCTAGTAAGTCCATGTCCACCCACCTACCGAGATACGCGTGTTCGCGGTGATCTTGGCGTTGTGGCGCGGCGAGTCCGGGGACGAATAGCTCCTGCTACTATCCCGACTGGATTTCGTGGTGTTGGTATAATGGTATATACTTCATACCCGGGTTACTGCGGTACACGCGTTTTGTTTGTCGAGGGTCATGGAGTAACCTTCCGTCGTTGGGGTGAAAATCAGAGAAAACGGATTGGTTAGGGTTCATGGGGCAAATTAATGGGAGCGTGTTTCGAAATAGAACCCATGAATAATACAGGCTACATGTTCAATCGGCATCTCAGGAAAACACAGGGTGTTGTTCATGGACTTAGATGCTTCACGGTTGGTGATTGCCTAATTCTTATGGTCGGCGGAAAATAGAAATCTGGAACAAATTGATTAGGCGTACAAAATGAAAAATGCTGCTTTTATCCAACAAGCATGTGTGTACATTAGGATTAGTTTGGTACCTGCAAAACACGTCATACTTTGAGTCTGATATCACAAAAAGTTTTCTGTAGCTAGTTTTCTACCATAGCATCATTGTGTTTTAACTGTCTACATTTCACGAGAATGCGATATTTCAAAGGTTTACCTGAATATTTCAAGTTATGTGATTGGTCTTGCTTAACCTGTGCCACGTTATAAATTATTCAAATTACGCACTCATTTGTTTTCTATCATTTTGAGCTTATTCAACTTTTAAAGACATTCAGACCATGTCAGGAAATCTACATGAATGCTCATATCTTGGTTAGTTGGTAGGTGGTACTTTTGTAGCCATACAATCAAGTTCAACTTACTGGATGTATGCTATGTCATAACAACAAGGCATTACTGTTAATTTTTCCTTTAATCCTTTTTGCTAATTGGATCTAATATGTTGCATCATTGCCCATTGCAGTTGCTCTGTTACGTGCTTCAAAAATCACAAAGGTACTTCAGTGCTATCCTCCATTGTTCCATTATTCTGACATACACATTTACTTTGTCCATTAAATAATGCAACTCTGTTTTTGATATTTCAGAAGCACATCTTTTGAATTAAACGATTTATTATGCCTTTGAAATAGAATTTTTATATAGAAAACTAATGAAATTGTGACGTTGCCAGAATATTGCAATCAAACAAATTTGTTGACAACAATGAAAATCAGAATAGATTGCATTGCAACCTGCGATACATAAAAGTTCAGGCCTCTAAAGCCTCACAACTGATAATTTTGTGCTAAACATCACTTGATTTGCAGAGAAATCTTGCCAGAAGACATTACCTGAGGAAGAAATTGGTAAATCATCACTTCAAGAGGAAGAAACAGGCAAATCCGCACTTCAGGAGGAAGAAACTGGTAAATCATCACTTTGTGAGGAAGTTTGCAAATGTTCTAGATTTTTAGAGGAAAGAATTGTTCAGATGTGGTTGCTTCTTTTAACATACTCTAGGCTTTGCAATAAAAGCCTGCCATATAGTTATGGTTGAGATTCCCAGACATATGTCTATATATATTACATGATTTGATAACTGCATTGACTGTGGATGTGGGGTTTTGTTAATTCTGAAGGAACAAAGTGTTGTTGCTGCTAAATAAGTTCTATTCAGAGAATCATAATTTTATAATATCTCCATTTTACAGTTGTTTTGTTAGAGGAAATTCGCTTCCTACTTGCCTCAAGAAAGAATGTTCTGCAGCATCTATTCACACCATTGATGGGGCATAGTCTATTCATTTCTGTAACATCATTCCCTGCATTAGTGCGAAGACATTTTGTATTAATTAGAATGATCTGGACCACTGTTTTAGTAACACGTTCTACCTTTTACAGCACACAGCTCTGGGTTGCAGGAAGGTGGAGCAGATTGTCTTAGTGACAAGAATCAACAGCCTGCTCCAGGTACATATTCATACAACCTTGATGTTCCTTTTCTCCTTTCCTCCTAATTGAATTTGATGTTTTCAATAACATACCAAACTCAAAGATTATATGCTTGTTCTATGCACAGTTGTATAAAGCCACCATCCACAACAACCTCAAACTGTAGAGAAATGGAGCTAAATTCTTATTTTATCAAAGTAGTTAGCTATCTAAATGTAATGCTATTATTGCTCAGTTGGGAACTTTATTGACTCAATAACTTGTTTACTTATATGTTTCCCTGTTATTCTGCAGCACCAGACACCGCATGCCCTACGAAATCTACGAATACACCGTGTCCTATAAAATCTCTTGAAGTTGAGGATCCAACTTGGCTTGTTGACAACAATAGACTAAGGTCTATAGGTGCGATAAAAACTCTTGAAACTCTTGTTTCTGTTTTCATAAAAAAAGGTTTAAATGTGTGGCCTACCATACGATCAAGTTTGACTGTATTTATGTCGTTAAGTGCTGCTTGTTGCATTATTAATTGTCATTTAGGTTAGTTACAAAAATGGATATCTTCCGTGTGACCTAATTCTCTACATTTGTTTGAACTTTTTTAAAAGGCATTGATTAATTCATTGTTACAAATGCCATTTATGAGCATGTAAGGAAATACGTTCATGAAAGTATTAATTTAGTAAAATGTTTGCAGTGAATATATATGTGATCTATCATGATTAAATAATTTATAGGCGATCATGTATCATGTGTAGTATATTTTATTTTTGTTATTCAAAGAGTCAGTTTAGTAATTACCGATTCATTTGGACTGATAGAAGCATGTTGATGCTGAATCCAAAAATGCTAGTACTGGTAAAAGCTTAACATCTGTACCTTCTTTTAATTAATAATATCACAAAAATTCTCTTCGTGTTTTTTTACTTCCAATTTCTGTTCTTTACAGTGGAACTGAAAGAGATTCGTGATGCTGTGAGGGATACTGAACTGCAGAAAATGATTCTTAAGATCGATGGAGCTTCAGAGCCAGAAAAGGTATTTCTGTTGTGATAATAGTTTACTATGTTTGATTGGATTTATATTACGACACATAGCTTAGCGTAGTGCATCTGATTTGAAAAGAAACACTCAGAATGAATTCTGGTGGGAAGCTCGTTTTTTTATCTCATGAAAATAGTAGAAATCGCTTTTTCTTTCTCATCCTTTCATGAATTTGATATCTGCTAAAATGTTGGACAAACTTATAAAAAATGGCCCATGGCACTTGAATTGACAGCTGATATGAATCTTGGTTGCTCAGTTGTATACTTCTTAATTTCTCTCCCCAGTTTTTTTTTTCATTGTATCTCCCCTTCTTGATTCATAGGAATTGGAGAAAATGATGCAAGATCAAGCTTTTCGCCAGTTCACCGACAAGGTTTTCTCATTCATCTCACTTAGTCTTTGCTTTTTGATTTCTTGTCCATGATATCATCCACATCATAAGTCAGACGTTGATAATCATTCTACTTTGGCCTTGCAGATTCTTGACGTTGTTAGCCCACAAGAATGATTTGCATCTCCTGTTTGGTGGAACTCTGATGCTGGACCAAATAGACACCCAGGCAAACAAGGGCAAGTGGCGCATCTGCTCTGTCGCTTTTTCACGATAGGGTAGCCTTTTTTAGTTACTCCTAGAACACATCTCCAGTTACCGAGTGAAAGGAATCTGTTGGTACCCTGAAAATGTCTTTGTTTGCCCAAATTTTCTTCTGTGGTGGCGTCCTATATTTCACTTCTTCATGCCATTTACGTCTGTATGGCCGGAAAGAAAGTGTAGCGTAGACAGTGACGCTATGTTATCGAAGGAGATATGAAAAGAGGGATGGAATTTGAGAACTTCTACTTGCCGCTTGATGAAGATGACCATAATTCTCCTGTATTAGCGTGATGAATGATCAGTATTTGATACAATTGTACTAAGAAAGGGTCCTATGAAATTTATGAAAATCTGTTCTGTCCTATAAAATTGCTCCTCAGAAGCAAGAGGATTAGGGGAGCGCGTTTCTTTTTCTTTTTCTTTTTTTGAATTGAGGGGCGCGTCTTGTTCCGTTGTAAAACAGCAGGCGAACCGAAGTGGCTGCGATTAAACCAGTTTCTCTCTTCGTACTAGCACGGTTGAAATTCAAAAAAAAAAATAAATAAACTAGCACGGTTGAAAAATGGAATCCCAATTCTGCCACGAAGCTGATAATCTGATATAGGGCTGCCCGTTTCCGTTCCGACCGCTTGCCGCACCCTCTCCTTCTTGCCCGCACCTCCCCCCATCCTCCCCATCCGCCGCCTCTGTTCCCTTCACCGGCGGCGCCCATGCCCCACCGCTCCGCCGCCTGCTAATCTTCTGCTACAGAGGCAGCAAGGGGCGATACCTCTGTCCATGAGCCGCCCTCCGGTGGCTCGTCCGCGCTCCGAGATAGGGTTCGCTTCTTGCGGACCCCGGCGTCGGTGAGGTGGGAAGTCAGCGGTGCCCAAGGAGGCGGGGACTAAGATTTTGAGGCGCTTCTCCGTCGGATGGACGCCGATGAGGCCGCGGGGAGCAGCAGGAGGATGGATCTGAACCTTTACCTCGGCCTTCCTCGCGTCCCGCGCCCGCGACGCTCCGACCTCGGCTCTGACCTCTCCCTCGGCACCCCGATGCCCTCCTCGCCGTCCTCGTCCGCTGCGTCAGTCGACGCGCCGCCGCCGCCGCCGGAGCCGCTGCTCCCGCCGTACTCCCCCTCCCGCGCCGACCTGTTCCCTGCGGCGCCGGAGGCGTACTCCCCGTACATCCCGGAGGACCCGCCAGCTGCGGACGCGCATCTGCCGTACATGCCGCCTCCGGAGCGGCTCATCCCCGACCTCCACGACGACATTAGGTTCACGGCCTTTCAGCACCCGCCGCCGCTGGTGCGGGCCAGCGAACTGCTGGCCTGGGACTCGTTGGAGGACCGGCCTTCGTCGTCCACGGCCTCGTCGTCCTTCTTCCCAGACAGTGCGGCCAGGTACCGGCGGCTGCTCGAGCAGACTGGAAGCCGGTGGCTCCGCACGAGAAGGTTCAGGTCTGACCTTCCACCCCTGAGCTCTGAGGCTCGCCCCACTGGTCAGGATGCTGCAGTGCCGGTGCCCCAGCGCGAGCCTGCAAATAATGCTGCTGAAGTAAATAAGGTGACTGCGGTAGTCGCAGAATTCAGTGCAACAGAGGAGTCCGCAGGAGACCAGGGCAAGACTGCTGCTACTTTTGAGTGTAACGTATGTTTTGAGATGGCTAGTGAGCCCGTCGTCACATCTTGTGGCCATCTGTTCTGCTGGCCTTGCTTGTATCAGTGGCTTAATGTTTACTCCAGCCACAAGGAATGCCCGGTCTGCAAAGGCGAAGTCACAGAGGCAAATATTACTCCAATATATGGTCGAGGAAATTCGGATGGAGAGAAGTCTGTGGAAGATGTGAAGCCACCTGCTGGTCCTGCAATTCCTCCAAGGCCGCGTGGAAATCGCCTTGAAAGCTTCAGGCAGCAGTTCCATCATATGCGACCAATCTCAAGAAGGCTAGGTGAGGCGCATGGAATACTGTCGTCATGGAGGCGCCTTCTTGATCAACAAATTATGAATAGCACCAGTAGGGTTGAAGGGCCGTCTGAATCCGGACAGGATATAAATGACAACTCCCAACATACTGGTCGTCTAAGTAGATTGGGGACATTTGCCTCATGGATGAGAGCCCGACGATTGCAAAGAGAAACAGAGGGTGCCACTGAAGGTGGTTCCAGTGGCCCTGATAGTGGTTTGCCTGGAAATGACACATCAGAGTCGTCTAGACGTAGCTCAAATCATATTGATTTGTTGGAACATCTTGCCATGATTGGCATTGCAAACACGGAAAGATTGACAGCAAACCTTAGAAGAATAGCTTCACCAGGCCAATATGGAGGCTCAGCTTCATCATCAAATCCACAAAATAATGAGCCAACAGTTGGCCCAATTCATGTTGCTGGAGGACCTTCAGCTGATCAAGCATCTAACTCAAGCACTGTTGCAGTGATACAGGGGGATGCTGGTATTTCTGAGACTGCAGGCGAGCCAAGCAATGCAGGGTCTTCGAGATCTTTGAGAAGGAGAACGAGGAGCAATACCTTGGGTTCTTTGGATGTGGATGGTGGAGGCCTCCAACGGAACAAGAGACGCAGAATGAACTGAACCCACTTGATGTCAGTGTTTTTCCAAGCTCACTTAGCCTCCTTTGCTGATTTCAGTTGCTACATTTCATAAATTTGGGTAACATCTACCACATTGTAGCATAATGTTGTTTCTTTTTTCTTTCACGCGTTTCTGAGTAGCAGTGAAACAGTTATTTCATCAGTTACTTTGCACTCTGTAGTTTGCACCTGTTCAATTTTCAGATCATTGGTTGTGTCATCTATACAAAGGAGACTTAACTGTTGTTGTTGAATAGAATTGTTATGTTCATAAATTGAATGGCTGATTACATACTAGAGGTTACATAGTAGGATTTCAAAAGGAGATTATGTATGAATTGATTCTTATCCCAAGAAACTCCATTAAACATATGGACTGGTATTTTCTTATGAACATCTGAAAGTGTACGTGGCTTTGTTGTTTCTTGCTTGGCAAGGTCTGCGGTCCAGATCTTTCATGCTCTTTTGTCCGTCTATGAAGTTACTTCACTAACATGTGTTGTCTATTCTTATCTTCTGGCAACGCGATAATGCTTTGAACCTTGGTGATCTATGCACTGTATTCATTTGCTGCGGGGTAGGCGAATTATGTAGCCTATTAGCCTTCAGAGTACATTGTTTGTTTTTAAATGCAGTTCAAACTTTGATTTCAACAAGTAAATTGTTTACTTTGCAATTCTTCATTGATCACCGATCAATTTATAACACAAAGGAATTAAAAAACCGATTCCTTTAAGCGTTGTGCGCTGGACTTGGTTGTAGAAATCTTCAACTCGTCAGAACGTGCAAACTCACTATCAGGTATCAGACAATTAAATTCAAATCTTATTCCTTTTATGAAGTGCCCAGTAAATCTTTAATCAAATTGATTCCTTTCACGAGGAATAAACTAGATTTGCACAAGTATTATACACATTTAGATAATTGATTATATTATAGGATGTATTCATAATTTACTTGCAAATTGTGTATTTGGAACTTACATTCAGATATCCCATATGGACTGAGACAAAGACGGTGAAATAAACAAACAAACGAAAAGACCGAGTGACCGTGGCCTACAAGCACTGAATGGACCGTATACTATTCAGACATCTATTGGTAGAGACACTCTAGATACGACTAGTGTCCCGTCCAAATACCACCGTGGTCAGCCAGTTGATAAACACATAAAGTCTATTTCTCCAGCTAACGACACGAGTTAAGTAAGCTGAACGCCAGATGAAAAAGCTTAAAAATCCTGCAAGAGATATTCCTTTCGATTCCTGACAATGGAATAATTGTATCAGTCAATTCGTGATGGGTTAATAAACTGTCAAAATTGCAAATAAAGAAACATTAACCAACCTTGCTTTGCCTCAGATCGACCAAAGCTTTGCCTCTTCCAACAGTTGCCATACTACCTAGATGCCTATACACAAATTCTGGACCAACATCAATTTTGACCTCAGAGTTGGCATGTCCTCCTCCAGCTTCGGTGAGACGGTTGAGCAGGCGTGCGAGGTACTTGCCTTGCCGTTCCGCAACCTGCTCGAGAGGTAAAATGGGATTGGAAAGAGACTACTCTGCTTAACATTATTTTTCAAAAAGATAATAACAAGTCAGAGAAGAAATGTGAACACAATTCGTCATGTATATGTGCATTCGATTTCCTTTCCACATTACACCATGTTTTCCCCGGTGATTCAGAAAACACTGCAGATGGTCGTGATAGTTTGCCAGTGCTTTGATACCGATTAGCAAGATGGTTCAAGAAATTACCTGAGCTAAAGCTGGGAGAACTTCCTTGCCAGTGCTTTCAAGAAATCCACTACAGTCACCAATAGCATACACGTCCCGAACAGAAGGAACACGTAACCACTCATCGACACCGATCCTGCCACCATTGAAAACCTATTAAAGATCCTAACATATGGGGGCAACATTTTCTTAAAAATGCATGCTACCTACGCTCATAAATACAAAAGATATACTCCCATTCAAAGATAATGCAACCCATTCAATATATGATATGTGTCCGTTTCTCAAAGGATGTGCACAGACACATACACAATAATTATAGGACCAACTAATCTATTACTCTCTCCATTCTTAAATTGTTGGCGTCGTTGATTTTTTTCATTACGTTTGATCACTTGTCTTATTCAAAATATTTTTTTCAAATATATAAAATTATAAGTTATGTTTCAACTTTCTTTGATGATAAAACAAATCATAATAAAATATTTGTTCTTGAACTTTAAATAAGCGAACGGTCAAACGTAATGAAAAAAAGTCAACGATTTAAAAACGAAAGGAGTATGTATTATACCTTCCATCAGGTGACTTGGGAAAAGGCAAGGACTTCACGAATGATGAAGCACCAACGCCGGTGGACCATACCAGCAAACCGTAGGGAACTTCCTCTCCGTTGTCAAGAATTAATTTGTTTGGTTGTACATCCTTAACAATGCCTCGAACAAGCCTAACACCCGACTGGTGGGTGAGCATGAGGAAGAATGTCAATTTTCAGAATCCGTTTAATATAAGAATAACCAACAAGCAATCTGTAGCAGATCTACCAGCGCAACTACGTGATTGTTCGCTTGCTACTGGCTACTGCTACGTTTTGAAATCTGCAGTCTCGAAAATTTGGTCTGTTGAAACATTGAAGGAAATTAATGATACGACGCTACAATAAATTACTAACCTTAACTAGTTGATCTACTGCGTACTGCCTGAGGCGAACATCAAAGGATGACAATATCTCATTTGCCTGAAAATGAAAAACATTGAAGGTCTCAAAGAGTCGTTTAAAGAAACCAGCAAACATAGAAATAATCAGAAAATCCAACCTCAATCAGCGTCACACGGATATAATCCTTCACATGTGAATAACGTTGTTTAACATCTCGAACGATGAAATCACTTAGTTCACCACTAAATTCCACACCCGTTGGACCACCTCCAACAACAACACAGTGCAACAGTTTGCGCTTTTCATCCTCTGATATTCCTGTTTAGCCATATTGCATCGTTCTATTAATCCTTAGCAGGCATTAGGTTTTTGTATTGTAATTCTCTACTAAGATCGACAGCCAGAAACTAGAGGAGTACTACTAAGCAATAACATATGATTTTGTTCTTGTGGAAGTTGATTTGCGCATTTAAGGTGCCAAAAAGTAAAGCATCCATACCAGGTACTTGTGACAACATCAGATTAAGAAGGAGTTTTCTGCGAATCTCTTGAGCATGGTGAACTTCCCGAAGAAATATTGCATGCTCGGTAACACCACGTATGCCAAAAGTTGTTGCCTCAGCCCCACATGCAAAAACCAACTTATCATAAGCAACCTTGAACTTCCATGGCTCCAAGGCATCTTTCTCACCATCTGTAACTGTCTCGCAGTCAATCTAAATGCAAAAGGAGCTGAATAAATAGACAGAACTGCATGCTGTGTAGAGAGAAAAAACACTAAATGTTTGTTAGGAAATGCTCATGTAGTATCTCTCCAACTTGTGTAAAAATATATGTATCTATAAACAATAAAAAATCATTTTTTCCTTTGCGTCAATCGATTGAAAGGTTGGAAACCTTTTCAGTCAACACGTGTAGCGTGGCGATAGGGGGCGCAGGGCGCGCGGGGTAAAGCACAAAACCATGAAAAGTGGTAAGGAAACATCGATCATGGGTTAAAAAGATGCAATGAGTATCGGGTGCCGGAGCATGATAAATGAGAATACAATGCGGATTTCCTAAACTACGTATAAACGTTTTTGGTTCAAGAAAACAATCCCAGGCTCCAATTCTACAGGTACTTAAATCTGCTGCACTAACAACAACCAGGAAATTGGGCTTGAACTTTGCACACCAAAATGTTACGGCGAAAGGTTAGCACACTAGCCAATCGTTTGCTACACTGCAAATGCTGCAGCAGATGCACCAAAGTGTCAATGTACGTATAAAACGCTTATTACGTTTCCTCCAACCAACTACCTGAAGACACTGAAGTCACTCATCTGTTCAAAAGGTCAAAACGTACGCACAAGACTAAAATGCACTTGGAACGTTTCTCCATGAATCCGGGAACACACATAGTACCATGTCACGTACTTCTCGGCGAAAGCTGTTCGTTCGGTAGGATCACCACACGCACACTGCACACACACATACTTTTCAGGGTCCAGTGTGTCTCACCGTGTGGTTGTCAGGGTCAACACCGGTGCACCGTGCAAGGAGGAAGTAGGAGCCCGGCGACTTGGTGACGGCGGGCTGGATGCGCGAGATGGGCTCGGCGATGGAGCGGAACTCGAGCGTGCCGACGCAGGTGGAGGCGAGCAGCGGCGTGAACACCATGTGGTTCCGCGGGGCGACGCAGACCACGTCGTAGCCGTTGGTGTCGATGTCCTTCATGAGCCGGGAACCCGCCCACCCGGTACCCAGCACCACCACCCGCGCCTTCTGCCCCTTCTCCGTCGGGCCCAGACCCGGGAACCCTTTCCCCCGGCCTCATCCCGCGCGCCGGCCGCCGCCTGCGCTGCCGCGGCGGTGGAGAAGGGCGACGAATAATACTGGTATTGGTAGTGGCTCAAGGTGCCCGTCGTGCCCGCGCAGCTGCTGCGGCGCGTGAGCGAGCGGAGCAGGGAGGAGGCGGCCATGGCGCAGCAGACAGCGCGCGAGATGCGAATTGTGATGAAGTGGACCGAGGAAAGTGAGGCGGCCCCGACTTAAACGAGCGCGATTGTTCCGCTTGATCCGAACGGCGCGGGCCGTTGGATAGGTCTCGACGGCCGCGATCCGTTTCCTGTGGGGTCTGTTGTCGCGTGCGCTTCCGTCGCGGCCTCGTGGGCCGTTTTGCGGTGGGAGGAATGTGCGAGCTCGCCCCGCAATCTCCACGGGCAACGCCAGGCGTCGCCAGCCATATCCAGTGGCGTGCGTTCGCCCTTCGGCCGCCACACGACTCTCTGCCACACGTCCACGGACCGTGCCCACCAACGCCGGGGTCACATCCTCTTCTTGGGAGGGCCCACCTCCGCTGGCGCGTGCCGTACGCCCGTTCCACGGCCCCGGCCACACAACAACTCCCGATTCCCCTCCTCCTCTCCTCGCCCTGGCCGGCCTCCCTCCCTCATCCCCAATTCGCCCCGCCCCTCCCCGCCGCACCATGGCCGCCTCCACCTCGCTCGTCTCCCCCTGCGCCCTCGCCGCCAAGCTCGGCGTGGGGCACGCCTCGTATGGAGGGTCCCTGCACCGCGTCTCCCGCGCGGCGGCGCGGCGGACTATCGGTGGTGGCCGTGCAGACGGGCCCGCAGAAGCCGTCGCCGTCGCCCTCACCGTCGGCGGCGGAGGACGAATCCGACGCGCTGCAGAAGCTGCTGAAGCGGGAGTACAAGTACGGATTCGTCTCCGACTTCGAGTCCTTCTCCATCCCCAAGGGGCTGTCGGAGGCCACCATCCGCCGCATCTCGGAGCTCAAGGCCGAGCCCGCGTGGATGCTCGACTTCCGCCTCGCCGCCTACCGCCGCTTCCTCACCATGGTCGAGCCCACCTGGAGCGACAACGAGTACGCGCCCGTCGACCTGCAGTCCATCTGCTACTACTCCGCGCCCAAGGCCAAGCCCAAGCTCAACAGCCTCGACGAGGTCGACCCGGAGCTGCTCAGCACCTTCGACCGCCTCGGCATCCCGCTCTCCGAGCAGAAGCGCCTCACCAACGTCGCCGTCGACGCCGTCATCGACTCCACCTCCATCGCCACCACCCACCGCGAGGCGCTCATGGCCAAGGGCGTCATCTTCTGCTCCATCTCCGAGGCCATCCGTGAGTACCCCGACCTGGTCAAGCGCTACCTCGGCAGCATTGTGCCGCCCGGTGACAACTACTACGCCGCCCTCAATTCGGCAGTCTTCAGCGATGGATCCTTCTGCTATGTGCCCAAGGACACGGTCTGCCCTATGGAGATATCAACCTACTTCAGGATCAATGACAAGGAGACAGGGCAATTTGAGAGAACTCTAATTGTGGCCGATGAGAGGAGCACGGTTAGCTATTTAGAAGGGTGCACAGCACCAGCATATGACTCAAACCAGCTCCATGCTGCTGTTGTAGAGCTTGTATGCGAGGAGGCAGCAGAGATCAAGTACTCCACGGTGCAGAACTGGTACTCTGGTGATGAGCAAGGGAATGGAGGCATTTACAATTTTGTGACCAAGAGGGGACGGTGCAAGGGCCGGGGGTCCAAGATCTCATGGACACAGGTTGAGACAGGATCTGCTATTACGTGGAAGTACCCGAGCGTGGAGCTCGTCGGGGATGACACTGTTGGAGAGTTCTACTCGGTCGCGCTGACAAAGGATTGCCAGCAAGCAGACACAGGGACCAAAATGATCCACAAGGGAAAGAATTCACGCAGCCGGATCATATCCAAGGGTATCTCTGCTGGGAAGTCAAGGAATTGCTACCGTGGACTGGTTCAGATGAATGCTGGTGCAGAGAATGCTTATAATTCTTCACAGTGTGATTCTTTGCTCATTGGAGATAATGCTGCTGCGAATACTTATCCCACTATCCAGGTAAGCTACTCTGCCCTTCTTCTTTGCTATGTGATATTTCTTTTCTTGGTTGGCGCAGAAGGTTAAATTGCAGTGTGTATACTGACATGGCAAGCTTGTTGTGCTCCACATGCCTTTTTTATGTAGATAATTACTAGTTGGACGTGAGTGGGTAAGCATTTAGGTTCGGTTAAAAATAAAAGTTGAAACGTCTGCAAGTGGGTAAGCATATAGGCTGGGTTAAAAATAAAGATTCAAACATGCTATAGGCTGAAGTTTTATGGATTTAGGACTTAGGCGAGACTAATTTGTGTGAGTGGGTAAGCATAATAGCATATAGGTCTGTTTAACAATGAAAGTCGAAACATGCTATAGGACTGAGTTTCATAGAGACATAAGTGACAATGATTTGATTAAGTTGATGGTAATTGTTAAAGCTGCTTACCATGAATTAACTTGGATTTGTTAATATTTCTACAATTTGCATTGACATACATGGATTGTGTTTTAGACTTTCAGTGTTCTCCTGCTCCTGCCTTTCTGAGAGATCTATCTTGCAGTAAACTTTTGTTCCAGTCCAATCAATGTAACCATAAAAATTATTGCAGCAAAGATTACTAGTCTTTCATGTCTGATATTTTAGTTGTTGTTAGATTATTGACATTTGATTATGTAACCTTTATTGAAGTGCACAGTTTCAGATAGTAATAACTACTAGTAGTACTTAGCAGGCTGATAAAATCCAGGGTTTGAAGTCAGTACTATATTAAATTATCAAATGCTTACACTTCAAAATTTAATGTGCAATTGTGTGCTTCTCTATGTTAACTAAAGTAACTTTGTCATTAGTCTAAATAAGTAAAAATGTACTCCCTCTGTCCCAAATTTTTTGTCATTCTAGTTATATACCAGATTCAGAGAACATTCTATGAATTCTAGGTGTATAACCCTGTCTAGGTTCATGAAATGTTCCATGAATCTGGACACCCAGAAACCTTGCTAGAATGACAAATAAGCTCGGAAGCAGGGAGTAGCAAAGAATAGTGGCTTTCAGAAAATGCAACTAGGTGCATGTCATGAACATAATTTGGATTTTAGTACTCAGAAAAGGAGGTTGAACCTTCAGGAAGGAAAGTCTATGTGCTATTTCACATGAACCTGTTAATTTGTGATACATGAGTAACATGTCAGACTTAGTTTAATGGTACAACAGCAGAATAAATTGGTGGTTCACCCAATCACATTGCTGATTGATCTGTTAGAATGTAAAAATTGTCATATCCTCTGGTACTATCACTCCTTGGAGTTTTCCTTAAATCTTGACACAGATTATGAGTTCAGTGAACACATCTTCATATGCATTTTTCCTTTCCCTAATCAAATTGATGAATTTTGTTGATAACAGGTGGGTTGCACTAGTGGCCGTGTTGAGCATGAGGCAAGCACTTCAAAAATCGGAGAGGACCAACTATTTTATTTCCAGCAAAGAGGTATAGATCATGAAAAGGCTGTTGCGGCAATGATTGGTGGATTCTGCAGAGCTGTGTTTGAGCACCTTCCTTACGAGTTTGCGCAAGAGGTGGATGCACTCATGAACCTGAAACTGGAGGGATCAGTTGGCTAATTGTCGTCTCAACACGACTCCGTTGAATGCAATAACCATATATTAGAAAGTCTATGTACAGCAGTACGAGAAGAATAAATTGCATGAGAAATGGGCATTCTCTGGGCTGTATACTACTGAATGTTGATGTCTTGTCCGTGGCAACAAAGTTAACAGTTGTCCATTTTTGTCACTGCTGTAAGCGAGCTCTTTTTGACACGTGTATACAAGAAACAGAAAACTTTGGCGCTATCTTGATGAAGTTCTCTCTTGTTTGTGCTCCCCACTCTGACTGTACATTATTTTCAAGGATTGCTATTCCAATACATTTCATTTCTTACCATTATTCTTCACGACTTGATTTTGTTATCGAGATAATAAATTATTGATCATAAAGGCCTAGTTAAAGGCGCGATACAGATCAAGTCATTTCGTTATGCGAAGCAGAGTGAGACAGGGCGGTAGCTGCCCAATTCAGACCGCTGCGCTGAGCTCGTGAATTTTTTTTCCTTCACTTCACAGCACAAGTGGGGGAGATCAGCACCACTAGTGGAGTGCCTTGTTAATAATAGTAAAAGTGGACAAGCCAAAAGCATGCAACAGATCTGCCTCTCATTCTTTCGTTCCCTTCCATCCCTTGGTAACCAATCGATCGCGCGAGCTGCAGGGCCGTCATCGAACGTGCATGCATTGGCCGTCCTCTGATCCGGCAGCGAGCTAGAGGCAGGAGGGCAGCCCGGTTGGAGGAGCATGGAGTCGGTGGGCGACCCCCGTGAGGGCCCGTCGACGGAGCGCGCGTTCGAGGCGTCGCCCGTGCCGCCGTGGACGGAGCAGGTGACGGGTCGCGCCGTGGCGGCGAGCCTGGCGCTGGGCGCGGCGCTGAGCGGCATCATGATGAACCTGGTGTTCACGTCCGGGATCATCCCCACGCTGAACATCTCCGCCGGCCTGCTCGGCTTCTTCCTCCTCAAGGCGTGGACGCGCCTGCTCGGCCACCTCGGCGTCACGTACCCGCCCTTCACGCGCCAGGAGAACGCCGTCGTGCAGACCTGCGTCGTCGCCTGCGCCAGCATGACGCACAGCGGTACGTGCGCGATCCGGTCCGTGCGAACACACGCCGCTGTCGTTGTCCTGCTTCCAATCGTCGGTGTGATCGCAGGAGGGTTCGGGTCGTACCTGCTCGCGATGGACCGGAGGACGGCGGAGAATACCAGCACCGCGGACATCGGCGGCGCGAACGTCACCGAGCCGTCGCTCGGCCGGACGATGGCCTTCTTCTTCCTCGTGAGCTTCGTCGGCCTCCTCGCAATTGTCCCCATGAGGAAGGTACGCACGGGCAGGTCCAACCTTCTCAGAATCAAATTATAGCCGCCTGACGCGTCGCCGGTGAACAGACGATGATCATCCGCCACCGGCTGACGTTCCCGAGCGGCTCGGCCACGGCTCACCTCATCAACAGCTTCCACACCCTCACGGTGCGATGCAGGCAAAGTGAGTTGTAGGTGAACCGATTGCACGCTGGCAATGGTAAGAATGCCAAGAATTGATCGCTAGTCATTCTGTTTCCGATCACAGGAGGCAGGTCGCGCTCGTCCTCCGGACGTGCATCGGGAGCTTGTTGTGGTCCGTGTTCCAGTGGTTCTACACCGGAGGTCCCAACTGCGGCTTCACTTCCTTCCCGTCGTTCGGGCTCGCTGCGTTCCATCGCGGGTAAGAGTCCCCTGTGAAATGAGTTCGGTCTGCCACTTGCAATCAGTGACCTTGTTTATCTGAATCGTGCAGTTTCTACTTCAACTTGAGTGGAACGTATGTTGGTGTCGGGATGATCAGCCCTTACCTGATAAACATCTCGATGCTCATCGGCGCCATCGTATCCTGGGGGTTCTTGTGGCCGTTCATCGAAAGCAAAAAAGGAAGCTGGTACGACGCCGATCTCCAGGACACCAGTCTCAAGGGCCTCAACGGGTACAAGGTAACCGTCACATTAGTTCAGATTAATTGGCCTATAAAACGGCATCAGACAGTCTGATGATCCTCGTTTCAGGTGTTCGGCGCCATCGCCATGATTCTTGGCGACGGCATCTTCCAGCTAGTCGCGATCTCGCTGCGGACCATCCACACCATGCGGCGCCACCGCGTCGCGGCGGAGACGATCCGTTCCTTCTCCGACCTGGACGCCGTGCCGCGCCAGGTCCTCTGCTTCGACGACCGCCGCCGCACGCAGGTGTTCCTCCGCGAGCACATCCCCAGCACGTTCGCCATCGGCGGGTACGTGGTCCTTGCCGCGCTCTCGGCCGCCGCCGTGCCGCTCATCTTCCGGCAGGTCCGGTTCTACCACGTGGCCGCCGCGTACGTGTTCGCGCCGCTGCTGGCCTTCTGCAACGCGTACGGCACGGGCGTGGCCGAGACCAACTTCTCGGCGCAGTACAACAAGCTGGTGATCCTGCTGTTCGCGTCGTGGATCGGCGTCCAGAGCGGCGGCGTCGTGGGCAGCCTCGTCATCTGCGGCGTCGTCTCGTCGGTCGTGTCCACCGCCTCCGACTTCATGTCCGACTTCAAGACGGGCTACCTCACGCTCACCTCGCCGCGCGCCACGCTCGTGAGCCAGGTGGTGGGCACGGCGCTGGGGTGCGTCGTGAACCCGGTCGTCTTCGCCATCTTCCACCACCTGTACGAGACGAACCCCAAGAAGATTTACCAGGCGCCCATGGCCAAGGTGTACCGCGCCATCGCCGTGCTCGGCGCGGGCCACCACCAGCCGCCAAGGCACTGCGTCAACATCAGCATCGGCTTCTTCGTGCTGGCGCTGGCCATTTGCGCGGTCAGGGAGGTGGCCGCGCACAACAGGTGGCCCGCGCAGCACTACATCCCGAGCGCCACCGGCATGGCCGTCTCCTTCCTGCTGGTGCCGGCAGTGTCGATCGACATGTGCATGGGGAGCCTGGTGCTCTACATGTGGAGCAGCATGGACAGGGAGGGCGCGCAGGTGTTCGCGCCCGTGTTCGCATCCGGGCTCATCTGCGGCGACGGCCTCTTCTCCATACCCTACGCGCTGCTCTCCAGGTACGACGTCACGCCGCCCATCTGCGTCAGGTTCATCGCCCGAGACCAGAACACCTTGCTGGACGCCTTCCTCAAGAATAGAACCGCAGCACAATGAAGGAAATCGTCGTGAGATTTAGAAAGAATGTTTCTTTGTGAGCTGACACTTTTATGTAGCGTAGCATTAAGGGCCTGTTTGGCAGGGCTCCTAGAGCAGCTCTTGGACCGGATTCTGCTCCTAGGTCAAGAATCTATCCAAACACTTTGATTCAAAATGGATTCTGCTCCTAGAATTAAGAAGCACTTCTCCAAAATGAACTAGGAGCCAAAAGCTTCAAAAACATAGCTCCTACAGCTCCTCAATCAATTATAGAATCTAATTTGGTTCTCAAAGGCTTGAGAATCTGTTTTGCCAAACACTCCAAGAATCCGTTTTGGTAGAGAATCCGTTTTGATAGAGGAGCCATTTTCTAGAGGAGCTATTTTGATGGAGGAGCTGTTTTAGAGGAGCCATGCCAAAGAGGCCCTAAGTATTTCATGATCTTTAAATGCAGATAGAGTACTCCCTCCTTTACTAAATTGTTGTCGCCATTGACTTTTTCGTGACGTTTGACCATTCGTCTTATTTAAAAAATTTCTTCAAATACAAAAAGTAATATGCTATATTTCAAGTTTCTTTAGTGATAAAACATATTCTAACAAAATATATGATATTTGTTACACTTTATTTGAATAAGACAAATGGTCAAACTTAATAAAAAGGTCAACGACGACAACAATTTAAGTAAGAGAGTAGTACTCCCGTTGGTTTTCAAATGATGCATTCGTTTTTTTCTTAAGCTAACAGAGTTGCCTCTAGTCACCAATTAAAAAACAACCTACTGTCTACTTCAAGTTAGTTTGTACATTGCCTTGAGAGGCTCATATTAGGCAATTGGCATATTTTTTTCAATGAAATATTATGTGTGCTAAATAAATTACAGTTGACTTAAATCAAATGTAAAGACCGAAAGACTAAAGTTCTAGACAAGTTTTAATCCTTGATGGATTCTCTGATTTCCTTTCCTACAGAGCAAATATGAATATAGGGATATGTGTCTATCCTAGTTTTTTTATTAATTACGGTTATATATAAATATTGAATATCTAATTATACTATTAAATATGTTAGACTAGTTGTAGATATGTTGTCAAATCATAAATTGAAGTACAAAAATATCAAATTATGTCAGAATTTGATATTTTTGTACTTCAATTTATGATTTGACAACATATCTACATTTAGTATGACATGTTTAAGAGTATACTCAGATATTTAATATTTATATTTAACCATAATTAATAAAAAAGCTAAGGTGGACACATGCCCCTATGCCCACAAAAGTCATTCTCTAAAAAGACGATAACAAATTTTGCAGTTGCCTGCCCGAATGGCTCCATGAACTCGGAAATTAATTTTTATTTAGTTTCCCTCCACCATACAAACCCAAATTAACCATACGACGTCGTGAAGAGTACAAAGTTTCAACGTTAACTCAGCAGTCAGCACTATCTGTTACAACTTTATAATATTATGTTCAAGAATGAGCCACATATGAAATATCACATAACAACGGTAGAGGGAAAAATTGTACTCTGCGATAGCTCATAAGTTCATCATGAATGAACTAAAGAAAAAGAAAAAGAAAAATTTCACAGAAAACAAGACAGAAGTTGGTTCAGAAGGAACCTGGCGGAAGAATTTCAATCCCTTGTTGTCCCAGAGACCACCAACTTTTGAAGTTGAGACACATGCATATCCTTTGGTTGGTCTAATAGGAGAATCTCTTTGATCCATTGTGTACGTATATCTTAGTGCCGAAAGAAGGTGATGTCCTAGCTGCCTTCTCATGGATTTTGAAGCCATTTATGAAGGATCAGTTAAGGTGCGCCAATTCAGATTATACGAAAAATCATGGTGCATTATTGAGAGAAAACCAATTGATAGGCCAAGCAGTTGCTCCTTGTATGACGAAAATTTCAGCCAATCATTAGACAACAGTGACACCCGAGTTGTAAATGGTGTATGTATTGATTTGAATCTTGGTAGGGACACTCCAATGCCTATCTCTGATGGCTGATCCCACCCATATGCTCGAGATGCATCCCAGATGTCACCATAGCCAAATATGTTGTTAAATTTGATTGATCCTTCAAGTGACCATGATTTCACCTAAATAAAAAAGATCAAATCTTAAATCATTTCTTCTGTTGTTAGGTTGTTAACTTGTTATAATCATAAGGGTAAAATAAACTAGGGTATGACAGGCAAAAAGGATCAGCAAATTGAAAGAAGAGAGGTTAACTTGAAGAATAAATGCAATTATATCACTCTGCAGCATACAACAATGCGGGGGACTAATATGTTCATCAGATTAATCTATCATCATTTATCATTCAAACAACCTAGAATTTAAAGGATTAGCTTCTTTTCAATGACGCTGAAAACAATCTAGGGTTAACTTGAAGAATAAACATTTTGTCAGTTTTGCACGGCATTTCTGACTCGGGAACCTGTCGAGAAAAGCCTGGAGCCGCTGCAACATAACAGAGTAAGTTTGCTCATGACTCATGAGAGCTGATCTTGGCACAGAGCACATGGCACCCACACTTTTGTATGCGCAAGCGCAAGTGGCCCTTAAACAGGGAAAACCTACATTAGCAATCCTCTCATGTTTTTGCCCCTTTTGAACACCGATCACCCCTTTCCTTTCGGCAACCTCCGCCATTAAGAAGCTCTCGAGCACCTTCACGGGGGCGAGCAAAGAAACGCAGCTCTGACACACCACCACACGCGAAGCGCTACATCTCAACCGTCGCCGCTACAACTTTTCGCCGAAAAAGCACGCGTCGGCAGCACCGGCTCAACGACTTGGCTGCAGTCTTCGCGTGCACTCTTATACGTCCCCGGCCCCCACGTATCGTGGCGGTGATGCACGGTTGCAAACAGTAGTAGTTTTACAGTCTTCCTGTGCTCTGCCTAGCTGCCATGGACCGCATCATCACCAGCCGACCCAAGGAGCGGGCGGAGTGCGCCAATGTCGACGAGCAGCAGCCGCCGCAGCTGCTGGACTCGCCGCTCCCGACGCCGCGCCGGTCGTGCGCCTCGCTCGACGCGGCGCGCCTGCGCTGCCGCCGCGACGCGTCGCCGCTGCGCACGCATGTGCCCTTCTCCTGGGAGAGCTCCCCGGGCGTGCCCAAGAAGAGCAGCGCGTGCATCAGGGACATTGTGCAGAACAGGAAGGCTCGTGAGGAAATGCCGCCGCCGCCGAGGCCGAGGCCGCCGCCCGGGCGCCAGGTGCCGCCGCCGTGCCCCGCCAGGAACTGGTACTACAGCAACACGAGCGAGGCGAGCAGCGACGACGACGACCGGTCCTTCTCCGACGCGCTGGACCGCATCTCCTCGCCCGAGCGGATGGGCTCCTCGTTCGACCGGGTCACGTCCAAGCGCTTCGAGGACATCTTCGTCGGCCGCGCCACCAGCTTCGCCAAGGACCGGTCCGGGCCCGGCCACGCGGCTGCGGAGGATGACATCATCCACAACAGCTCGGCCTCGGGCAGACATCACCCGAGACATTGGCGGCGTGCCAGCATGCGCCGGAGCAGCCGGGAAGAGGACGCGTGGACTCCTCGAGCTGCGCAATGATCCCGGCCCGATGCAGCTGATGCAGCGCATCAGGATGGACGCGGAGGCCGAGGAGATGACCCCGAGGGCCTGCGGGCTCATGGTGTTCTTCCCGTGGAGCCCGAAACCGGCCGTCTGCGGATTCAAGAGCCCCACGCAGCACGCGACAACTCGAGCCAGCGCGGACGCCGCCCCTGCTCCCAGCAGCTCTCACCGGCGCAGGGGCACCACCCTGCGTGAAGCCATCGAGGAGGAGAAGGAAGCGGGCAGCGGCTTGCCGCAGCAGCGCGGGGAGAAGAGGAGCCGCGACCGTGAGCGATGGGGCGTGTCGTCGCTGCTTGACACGAGCAAGAAGTACTGCACTGACGCTCGCAAGGCTCTGAGCAAGCTATCTATCGGACGGGGAACGGATGGTGCAAGTCCAAGAGTCAGCAGCGACGTGAAGAGCGACAAACTGCAGAGTTGTTTCTCAACAATGCCGACGACAGCGTCGAAGCTGCCGACGCAGCTGAAAACTAGCAGATACTAAGGTGAGACGGGTCGGTGCATGAGAGAGAAGTTTTCGGCAGCGTTCAATTGGTACACTGATCTCCTGACAGCAATTATAGAATAAATTATATATGTACTATGTTGTTTATGCTCTTGATTTTGCGTCATGGCGTGTAGGGCCGGTTTGGATCGAGAGACGATGACTGCCTCGCAACTTGTAGTTCAGTGTTCTTTATTTCGTTTCTTTTTAAAAAACCGGTCCAATGTTCCTATCTTAAATTTGTAGAAAATGTAACGGTAACTTTACAATGATCAATTTTGATTTGTTACATAGTTATGCAAGAATAAGTACAACTTTAGCTTGCTGAATACATTAATTTAAAAGGAAAAAGTCTATTTTACTCCCCGAACAATTCACTTTGTCCAAATTACACCCTGAACAAAATCTTGGCTTACTTTACTTCCTCAAATAATTTAAGTTGGTACAATTTACTCCCTTATATAATTTCTCTTTTTTATTTCTCTTTGTATGTGTTGAGTTTAGCGCTCAAATTTTACACAACGATATTTTTCATTGAAGCTTATATTAAAAAAAAGTATAATATATATTTTAAATATGGTTTTTATAGTTTAATAGCATCAAATATCATCTTAATTGTATAGTCTAGAATTGTATACAAAATATTTAAGAAAAAATAAAAAATATTTTCTTTTATATAGAAAATAGTATTATATATCATCATGCAAAAGTTGATTTTCAAATTCAAATCATACAAAGAGAAACAAAAAAGAGAAATTGAATAAGGGAGTAAATTGAGCCAACTTAAATTGTTCGAGGGAGTAAAGTGAGCCAAGATTTTGTTCAGGGTGTAATTTGGACATAGCGGATTGTTCGGGGAGTAAAATAGACTTTTTCCAATTTAAAATTTACAATGATCAATTTTGATTTTTTACATAGTTATACAAGAATAAGTACAACTTTTCATTTTATATATACAAATAACACTATTAATCCAACAACAGCTTTCTTCGTTCTCATATTCCAATAGTATAAAGCTACGAGCCTACGAATATGAACTAAAAGGAGGTAGAGTGATATGTGAAATCAATATTGGTGTCTCTTTCCCTTCAACACTAGGTGTAACTTGAACATGATGACCATTGGGTGTGGATGATGAACTTCCGTGAGTAGAATGTGATCAAGATAGAGTTCCCACAAAATTTGTTGATGATGTTGCATTTACAGTCATTTCTCCGATACTAGTTGCACTCCTAGGATTGGGGTCTCCAGCTTTTTCTTCAAACATGGAATCAATAAATTTGTAACAAAATGAACAAAAGAAGCAACTCTAATCATACTTATTTCTTCTTCTATAATTTAAATGTTGTCTATTGAGCTCCTTGGTTACTTCACCGTACAACAATTCCTTAAAAGTTAATTTTACATGTCAAATCTCTTCAGTTAAATCCTTTGCATATGCCATTGAGTTGGTAAAAGGGATGTTGTAGCTACAAGGGCTAAACAAACAGATCGAGACCCGCCAAGGAGAGGCTCCAAGGGGACTTCATAAAGGGACCTCGGAGGAGACACTCCCTCGGGTGCACTTGTTTGCTTCTAGGTTGCGTCTCGACCTTCGCCCTAAAGAGGCTTCAATAGTCTACTCTTTGCAGGCCTTGGGCCACCTTCCTTTGGACTAGGTCCAATGGAGATAGGCGGTGGTCACCCCCAACAAATGACATGGGACTACAATGACTTTTCTCAAAATAAGCATTACATATTGCGACATTAGTTTCATTTTTATACAGTGGATGACACATTATATGGAGCTTCAGTTGGAAATTCAGAATGCATGCAGCTAACAATTTTGATGTTTACTTTGAGAGAAAAAATTGTATCCGATATGCACAGTATCATGTTTCTTATATATGGTCTCAATCTCACTAGATGTAAATCCATTAACAACTAGACAAATATCGTACTCAAATATGTTCACATTATTGATAAAGCTAAAACGTAAGTAAAGATGTTGTACTAATATGTCATTATCTTACATTATTACCTCAATATATTACATATATAAGTTAATAATGTATCTTTTTTAATAAGTGAAAAACAATAAAATTTCATTAGAGATTAACACAAAGATCCCATATGAGCTTAGGTTAACCTTCACCACAGGACAATAGTCTAAGCATGCGTGTGCAAATTTAAGGATGATCTACACAACACAATAGCGGGCAACCAACTGTGATTTATACCTAAGGCGATGTATTATGAAGAGAGAATAAGTAAATGTTTAAAACAAAGGTCAAATGATATGATGTACTATTTGTGTACATATTTCAATCAACATATGTGAAATGCACGTTCAACACTTGATATAGACTTAAGTATTTGAAAGAGATTTGTGAAAATATGACAATACGAGACGTGGCACAATGAAGACCATAAAAATCAATAATATCAAATAGGGAGAGGTGATTACCAAAAGCAAAATCTGACACTAACAATATATAAATGAAAGATGGTTGAATTTGTGGTTTTTTTCAAGATTCCATTGTCTCTCATCAATGGTGTTGGAGTAGTTTGGATTGCTTTTGTAATCAAAGGGTACAATATGCTTTAAAATCAATGAATTTTCATTTTCGCAAAAAAACATACTAGTATAAATGAAAAATAAAATGAACCACCTGACAAACAGTAGTGTATATACCAATGCTGTAGGAAGATTCTATTCATGTGTGAAAATGCATGCAGATCAATCGATGACATCATATAATCCATGTCGGAGTTGGTGATACAAAAGAAAATATGATTAGAATCGATTTTCTGATCCGTGTTCCTCATACTGCTGTCTGCTAAGCACCGATTGGTGTTTTGAAGTTCGCTGCTTGGTTGCATTGGTTGAGTGCACGAGGTTAGGCTGACGGGTGAAAGTTCTGAATATGTATTTTTAGCATGAATGCGTTTTCCACCGTGCATAACATCTCCACATTTACTGTTCGAAGGACGTATAGTTCACAACCGCTGCTTGCAAGGTCACAAATGTCATCTACTTCGTTCTAAAAATGGGGCTTAACAATGTGAGATCTCAAGTAGAGTAAGTTGCACGAATTTTGCCCCGGGGCTTGTGCATGTGTTTTCCTTTTTAGACCGCGAGCGGCGATTACCCCGCTTGACCTTCGATTCCTTCCAGCCCCGCCTACATTCTCTCCGGTCCTTACGACCTCTGCATTTTATGGAGTGCAATCGACAGTCCACGCAACGACGGTCGAAGCGGCGAAATATACAACAGAGGGCGACCGGCGTGAAACCAAAGGGCCGCTGCATTCGTTGAGCGATCCCGTCTTCTTCAGCTCGTTCACATTACCCTGTTTTCGCCATGGAGGCTTGGACGAAGACCGCCCTGTGCTCTGTTCTTCTCGTGCTGCTCGTCGCTGCCTCCAGTGAGCACTTCCGTCTGCCTCCTGCAGCCTCGTTGCCGCGCTCTCCGAGTCTCGTGTATATATGCTTCAGATCAAAAACACGGGTTTCATCCAGTTTCGTGTCGTTCCTGTTGCAGGCGAGGTGGCCTTTGTTGACGCCGCGGGCTGCTGGAAGGAGGACAACCACCACACGTTCTGCTTCGACTCCGACTGCAGGATGACCTGCAAGGATCACGGCAACGCCGACGGCCGCTGCACCTGGGGAGGTCCCTGTGGCCCTACTGCGAGTGCCTGACCGACTGCTAATTCTAGGCAGGCAGGAGACGCCGGGCTGCATCGCCTCGTCGGACCATGAAGCGGTTGCGGCCTGCTCTGACGTCGCGACGGAGCTGTAGCGACCTGACTGGTCCGTGCGTCGACGTGTCCAGCACTCGTGTTACTCCCACTGTGATGCCAGCGTCCACCTGTGTGGGCATCACAGGCACGAACGTTACCCGGTAGCCTTGGATGCTTCTTCTTTGTTCAGTTATTGCTACTATTCAGAATTTATTCCGGTTCAAAGCTTAGTACAGGAATTCTGTGTGGAACTACCATTAGCCGCGGCAAAAAGGCACTATTTATCTTGTACAGCCTTTCTCTATCGTCGTGCCGTTCTTCTATGCAACAGAGTGCTGGACCATCTCTATTGGCCAGTGCTCAAGCGCCGTTTCTGATCGCCCCAGTCCCCGGAGAAATCCTGACCTCGCCGTCCGTTGGCAACGATTTGGCAGGAATATAAGGATTACCAGAAACATCTTCGCCGTGCAGAAATCAGCAGGCGGCAGGAGCCGAAAAAGTTGACACTGGGAATGCAGCGTGCAGCAGCACTGCCGCGTCGTGACCACACTTGCTCGATCCAGTGATGCCGCCGGAAGGCGCAACAAAAAGCCTGCCGAGGCGCGGCCCCTCCACCGTTGCGTGGCGCCGGTGGGCGAGCATCCGAGTCCCACCACCACGTGAGGCTTGCGCCCTACCTTGGCAGGCGCAGAGCGCACAGCTCGTTCCCACCAAACGCAAGCCTCCAACCGCAGCCGGCGGAGCCTCTGCTCTGCTCGCAGCTCCGGGTGAGTGGCGACCGCTCCCCGCTGTCGCCGCGCGTTGCTCTCTCTCGGCCACCTCCCGTCGCACGAACGCACCACGTTACAGGTGTCGTGCCTGCCGAATCCAAGTGGCAATGTCGCGTGTGATTGACCATTTTGCTGCCTTCTCGCTGTCGCCGTCGTCGTAGCTTCCTTAAACATTGGAATCTGGTGACCGGTTGACGTAAGGCCCCGTTCGTTTCGCCCTCTAAAATTTAGATACTTGTCACATCAAAGAGAATCTTACTTGTTTAGTAGTAATTTTATTAATTTAATAACAAAACCTATGTCGCGACTCCCTCTAATTTGCGAGACGAATCTAATGTTCCTAATTAATCTATGTTTTGCTACAGTGATGCTACAGATAAACATCTTCTAATAACACTATAATTATCCTCGTTGGATTCAGTCTCGTGAATTAGATAGGGGGTCTGTAATTAGTTTCGAGATTAGACTTTATTTAAGTACTTCCAAAATAATAAAATTCTCTTTGATTTGACCCCTCTAAAAATTAGATACTGCCATTCCAGTTCTGCAATTTTAACAACAGAAATAGGATCCGACAACGACAGCGCTCTGATTTTGAGTAAGTCAGAGAATGGAAGCGTAGAGCAGGGGTAACAGTTGAATTTTTTTTATATAGAGAAACAGTGGAAGAATCGTTCATACTATAAAATGCACACGGGAGCGTCGGTCCCATTCTAATTCGGATCTTTCAGGGATCTCACAATAAAATTGAAACGTGGAGTACCGCTTTGCTTGAAGAAAAGAGGCGCCATTTATATATGCGCACAAGTACTGGCAGTGTACTTAACCCATTGACATTATTTCTCCTCGAACCAGAGATCAATTTCTCCAGGAGTACCAACACACTGAGCTCACTTCAACGGGCAAACGTGTGACGTATGGCATTCAAACGCCGCACGAAACGGCCGTTCTATAAAGGGAGATTTCGTCGCTTGAGGCCCCCATGACCTCACTTAAACAGGAATGCCAGGCAGAAGCTTTCTAGAGACGTTGGCAGAACTCCATCAGAAAAAAGAAACAGGCCACCAACCATTCAAACTTGCTAACAGCCGCGGTGAGCGTTCAAGGAAAAAAATGACAGAATTGCGAGAAGTTGTTCATGGTTTCATCTCTGTCAATTTACTCAACCACCTAGTTTCAAAATTCAAGCAAGATAGTAGTACTAATTAATCAACCTTTTACTCAACCTGCTAGTACTGACTGACTGGTTGCATTTATCAAACGTTCACTCAAAGTTATTAAGTGCCCCGTATCAAACACACATTAGATCCAGACTCAAATCCGCCTCAATTTGTCAAGCATAGCTTGACAAAGAAAAAGAAAGGGGTGAACAAAGAAGCAAGGAAACAACTGACTGTTCTAAATCCTACTGCAACACCCAACATTAGAGGTGTTGATTAGCAAACGCTAGAAACGGAAAACTGCAAATGAGTAAGATTAACAGCTAGTACTACACACAAGGCTCATTCTTATCTCGAATTCGAAACTAAGAAAGCATCTACTAGCAGTTACTAACAGATTGGGACCTTTTGGATCTGGATTCATCAGACGTCAGGCGGGGAGCAGTCGGGGCACCGGACGAGGCCGTTCTCGTTGCAGCCGGCGCAGGTGCGGAACCCACCTCCTCCCTTGACGCTGTACCGCTTGTGGCTCCCGTTGCAGCTGCCGCAGAGCACGTACCGCTCGCCGCCGCACCGACCGCAGGCGGCGAGGGAGGCCGTGCAGGCACGTGCCACGACGCGGCGGAGCTCGCCCGCCTCGTGGAGGCGGCGCACTTCCTCGGCGCCGCCGAGGTGGCGGCCGCCGACGAAGACCTGCGGGAGAGTGACGCGGCGGGCGGCGCGCGGGAGGAGGGCGGTGAGCTCCTGGACGTAGCGCGGGTCCATAGCTAGGTCGCGCTCGTCGACGGAGACGCGGAGCCCGCGCAGGATGGCCCGCACGGCGCGGCAGTCCTCATACGTGCTCCGGATGACGTGGAGCGAGGTGAAGTAGAGCACGACGCGGCGGTCGGCCTCGGCGGCGGCGGCGGACGGTGGGCCCTGGAGGGTGCGGAGCGCGCGGAGTGCGGAGGCGGCGACGCGGACGCGGTGGAAGACGCGGACGGAGGGGGAGAAGGGCGCGGGCGGCGGGGAGGGCGTGGTGGGGTCGGTGTGTTGTAGCAGTGCCTGGAGATCCTTGAGGGAGGGGAGGAGAAGGATACGCGCGGGGAGGCGGTGGCGAGCGCGGTGGAGGTGGCAGACGGCGGGGAGGTGGAAGCAGGCCGCGTCTTCACCCAAGGTAGCCACATGGGAGGAGATGGACGAGCGGCGGCCGGAGACGGGGAGGAGGAGGCGGGGATTTTGTTCGTTTTTCGGGTTTGGAATGGAAGGGAGCACGCGGCGGCTGGGTCGCTGTTGTGTATTTTTGGCTCGCTCTCGTTTTGGGCTCCGATTTCAGCTGCCAGGATTGGAATTTGAAGGTGACTGCTCTTTTCACTTTGCAACCCTTGCAACTAGCAGGTTTTCCTTTTCGTAGGAAACAGGATTTTGAGATTTCCTTTATAACTTTTCAAGTTGCTTCCTTTTCTTTTGGACTGATTACAATGTCAACCGTAAAAAAACATGACACAACAATCGCGTTTTTTGCGGTGTAGTTGACTTCCCAAAGCTTCATCCTTAGAACTGATTTGACCTAAGACTCAAGCCATCTAGTTAACTGGCTATAGATGTATATATTTTTTGTTATGCTACATGTTCTTTATGGGGAAAAACTTTCACTATAGACCGAGTCTTCAAATCAGCACGACAATTCATATTTATAATTAATTAATCTTTCAATGGTATATGATTGTATTTTTATCTATGAAGAGATGTTTTAATAAGAACATTTTACCAATGTTAATATATGCCAGTCAAATCTTTCATAAAACGCTGGTAGAGGTAGAATATACGTGTCTGCACATATAGAATGACAGAATGGTTGTTCATAAATGTGCGTAAGTATATACGTTGGTATTGTATTCTAGTACATAATAAAATACCACCTAATTGAGTTATGAACTAGTACCATAGAATGTATGACTACTCTAATTAGCACATTAACGGAATACACAAAGGTTGAACAAAAAATGCATATCATACGTAAGAGTGTTCATGTTGTAGTCATGTAACATGGACCGCTCAACACTGACATCCTTTTTTTGGGGGAGGGGGGGGGGGTAGTGTATGAAATGAATTATCACGAGTGCTCAAAGTTTTTTTAGGGCTTTGCAATACAAAGAAAACTAGATGCAACCCTGAATGGTGACTAATTATGTATGTAATAATCAGTGAAGAAAGAGTATTTGTATAGACACATAAAACCAGATATAAACATACAAGTACATGAATTAAAATATAATATTATGTGGTGACCATGTTATAGAAAAAATGACATTGTATAGTAATAAGAAAAATTCTCACATGCCATAATTATGAAAATAATCTCTAACATACTAGTCGATGTATGTGGTGAGCCTTTTTTCGCCTTTTGTTAAAGTATGGATATCATATAAGGGGTTAGAAGTTTTACCAATATCATATGGGATAGGAGCGAATTCTCCAATTTTTATTCTGGCATAATTTTGTGAAAATTGAGGGGGCGCATTGAAAATGAAAAAGTGTTTATTCTGTTCAACTTTAATGCGAGGAGCGGGTATCTGTCGTAACGCGAGGAGAGAAAGATGATAGTCAGCCATGGCAGGAGGACGCGGTGCCTGGTGCTGATTCGTGCAAAGTCATGGCCCAGCATGTGGACGTCTTCTCCTCCTTGTTTATGTGCCACTCATCACTCCATCAGTGTACCCTGCTGTTTCTTAATTGCAGACACGTGAGAGCTTTAGCTTCTTGCTCGCCTCCTTCCACCACACAGCCTAGTTGGGTCATGGTTCACCTTATCTGTGTGCCTGCCATTAAAGCTTGGAGTTTTCGTGCACATAAGAAAGGATCACTCACTATGTAGTGGAAACGGGGGCACTTGCTAAGCATGAAATCTTGTTGAACATCAGATTTCAGAGCCTCGTGCTTTGTACTAGTAGTACTGTAGGAGACTACGAGCACTACTGTGGATGCTTGTTCGGACATGATGGTACTCGAATGTGCACCCCGGAATGTTACGGCAGTGACTTATGACATGTCGACTTTATGTGTGAGTTTGGTCCGCACAGTAGAGCCTAGCGTAAGAGTTTGGCCCGCACTGTGAAATTATTTGCCACCGTACTACAACCGACAAAAGCAACAAGAAAACAACCAGTGCAATGATCTTTCACGCCCATTTTGTTTGCTGCAAATTTCAGTTGTTCACTGCGTCTCTGCAACGGCCGAACTGCCACTATTGCCTATTGGTAACGCAAAAGCATGCTTCCAAGCAACGACAACGTATGAGGTGGTTATCGTGAGAACTAACAGCAGTCGAGTACCATCAGAGTATCAGGCTTTCCCAGCAAAGACTGCAGCAGCTGCGGCTTTCACATTCCTGTTGCTGTTTCTTCCGAGAACTCGAGTGCATGTGTCTAACTAACCACCTGTTTTCCGCGTTAGTTCGAACGTCCAGGAGGCACTATCAATTTTGAAGCTACTCTGGTGACGCAAAAACAACTCTGGGGTCAGGAGAATCTTGCTACTTCACTTCGAAAAGGTTTTTAATTGATTAGGAATTGAAAGGCGTGCTAATTACCTTTGATCATTGGCCTTCTTCTCCATCCACCATGAGCCCACGAGCAACAAGTCGAAGAATATGCCGCATGCTCCGTCCACGTGATGGTGGCTGCTGGTGGTGCCGGGAATGAAGAAAAGCTGCAAACTGCAAGGCTGCCGCGCCACGCCACTGCTGTGAAATTATTTGGTATGGCGAGCAGTCGTGGCCAAAATGAGAAGTTGACTCCATAATTCTGTGCAAAACCGAAACCTGGCGGGACCGCGGGAGCATGTGTTATGCGTGTTGTATTGCCAATAACTTGGATGACATGGCCTAATCTAGTAATATGTGCGGATCGCCAGCCGGTCGGGCTGATTAGTTGTTCCACCGTTCGGACCTGCGAGCTGCTTACCTTTTCAGCCGGTCGTCGGTAGGCCTCGAGTTCTGACGTCGTACGGTATGTATTTGGTTTGGTGCGACGGCAGAACCGTTCATACGGTTTCCTGAATCCAACAACTGTCAGTTTGTACCTAAGCTATCATCTCATCTTGTATTCCTATTTGTTATCTAGATGAAGCCCCAAGTCTAAGTAATCTTTTGTGTGATGCAAAATGCAATGTCAGCGTGCCTATGCGTACTTATGAATAGTTGGTGCGCTTATTAAGATTTATTTCTCTGCAGATTCATTAGATTACCCTTGGTTCAGACATGCAAATGGGTTGGTTCCATTGAGGAAGATGAGGGCACGGTCATAGCTTACGAAACAACTGACAATTCCTACCGAGCTATTACGTGTAACTAAAATTTGTACAAACTGCATTTAAAAAAACGAATTGTACAAACTGACCATTCCTACCGACCTCGCCTCGGCGGCCTTGCAGCGGCGGGCATGACGTCGACGCCGAGGCCCAGGTCGGCTGACACGGGCCCTATCGCTGCCCTCCCATACGACTGGACGACAAGCACGGACGCCGTGGTCTGGAAGTCCCTGGACGCGAGCAGGTCGCCGATGGGTCCCAGCTCCGGGCACTCGCTCCACTCGGCCATCCCCGCCGTGAGCGCCGACAGCCCGGGCACCTTGCCCACCACCAGCAGGTCCTTCCCCGCCGCCTCAAGCTCACGTATCTGCGTCACCATCTCGTTCGCGTTGAACACCCCGCGCTCCTTGTACTCCACCGCCGCGCCACCGGAGACGCTCATCTTCGTCCGGTCCAGGAACTCGCGCAGGCACCCGTCGTCCGCCTTGCGCTCCTTGAGCGAGTCGAACTCGCTCGCCGTGAAGCTTCCGCCCTTTTGCACGAACCGGAGCACGGTGAGGTCGATGTCCGGGTTGTGCGCCATGCGCGTGGCCAGCGCCACCACCTCCCGGTCGTCGCGCCCGCCGAAGAAGAGCGCCGCCACGCGGTACCCCGAGCCGGGCACGCCGCCCAGCCCGCGGTCCACGAGGATGCCCACCGTGCACGGCGCGAATCGCTGCACGTTGGCGTTGAGCAACTGGATCGCCGGGTTTAACACGTCCATCCCGCCGTCCACGAGGCGGTGCTTGTGGAACGGGAGCAGGATGAGCGCCGAGTTCTGGTTCTCGGCCGCGGCAGCGACGTCGTCGTGCATCGACACGTACGGGGAGACGGCGGCGAACGTGCGCGCCGACACGCCCCCGCCACCGCGTTCTCCTCGTACGCCATGAACGCGTGCGCGATGTGCTTGTACTGCATCTCCACCTGGCTGCGGCCCCCGTGCGCGGACGCGCCGTCGGGGTGGGAGAAGGACGACGCCGGCGCGGAGGCGTTGATGAGGAGCAGCGCCGAGGCCCGGCCCGCGAACTCGATGAGGTGCAGCGCGTGCACGGAGATGGGCGCGTCCGTGGACGGCGAGGCGATGTCGAGGAGCGTGACGAGCCCCGGCACGTCGCGCGGCGCGTGGACGCACGCCAGCACGCGGAGCTCGGCGTCGGGGTTGTGCGGCCACGCCACGGTGCGCCGCTTGTAGAACACGAGCCGCCGCGCGGGCTTCACCACCATGGCCAGCAGCGGCGTCACCAGCGCGGTGATCAGCGCGGACATGAACACCAGCACGGTGAAGCTCTGGTCGCTCATGATCCCCTTGTTGCGCCCGATGTTGAGGATGACCAGCTCGATGATGCCCTTGGTGTTGAGCAGCAGCCCGATGGAGACGCCGTCGTGGAGCGGCATCCCCGAGGCCCCGGCCACGCCCACCGCGGCGGCCACCTTGAGCACCGCGGCGGCCAGCGCGGCGGACATCAGCAGCAGGGCCGAGTGCGCATTCTTGATCATGGCCAAGTCCGTGCGCAGCCCGCTCATGGCGAAGAAGAGAGGGAGCATCGTGCCCACCACCAGGTCCTCCACCTTCTCCACCAGCGCCACGCCCACGGGCCCGTTGGGCACGGCCAGGCCGAACACGAAGGCGCCGAAGATGGCGTGCGTGCCGCCCGCGTCGGCAATGAGCGCGGCCACCAGCACGCCGATGAGCACGGAGCACTCCTGCGTCTCCGTCACGAGATGTCCCTCCGAAATGCCCCGCGCTAGCCGCAGCAGCATGGGCCGGACGATGAGGTAGCTCACCGCGAAGATGAGCATGCCGGAGATGAACGTCGACACGCAGGGAAACAGGCCGTAGCGCACGTGGGCCAGCGCCGTGGCCACCGTCAGCCCGGCCCACGCGAAGGTGTCGTTGATGAGCGACGCGGAGATGGAGAGCTGGCCCACGTCGGTGCCGGCGAGCTTGAGCTCCGCGATGTTGCGGGCCAGCACGGAGAATGCGGTGGAGCAGAAGGTGGCGCCGAGGAACACGGGGAAGGACATGCTGTTGAGGACAACGTCCCTGCTTTTCCTCGTGTTGTCAGTGCTGAGCGCGAGGTACCCGGTGGCTGCGCCGACGAGGAACGGCGGGAGGGCCGAGGCGGCGGCGAACCAGAAGCTGCGGAGCCCCGCGCGGAGGATGGTCCCCAGCTCGATCTCCACGCCGATGGTGAAGGTGTAGTAGGTGAGGCCCAGGAGGGACATGGAGTCGAGCACGAAGAGGCTGCGCGTGGGGAAGGCCACGTCGGAGAAGTGCGGGACGCGGCCCAGCACCGAGGGGCCCAGCACGAATCCGGCGAGGATCTCGGCGATGTAGCGCGGCATGCGGAGCGGGGCCAGGAGGAGCCCGACGGCGCGGGTGGTGGCGGTGATGAGGAGGATCTGGAAGAGGAGCAGCGGCAGCGAGAAGTCCAGCGGGTTGTCGCCCGTCCAGATGCCGGTCATGGTGATCTTGCTCGGATAGAAGCACATCAGATGCGACTTGTCCGTCGACATCACGTGCTGCCATAGCTCTTCCAGCGGGTCGCTCACCGCCGTCGAAGCCATGCTCTCCGGTCGTCCTCTCGACTGTCGTCGATCAACGGGACGACTTCGCTGATCGGCGATCGCTGCTGCTGCCGGGGAAACAGAGGAATGGGGATGATCGATCGTTGGAATGGCTATTTTTGCTCGAACGGCACTGCATATGCATGCGCTTGTGTTTGGCGGAGCATCTTCGCTTCCGGTTCGCACGCTCCGTCCAAGCTTGTGCAGTACAGCGTCAACTCCGGTGGCACACACACGACGGCACGCTCTCGTACTACCTCTGCGGTAGTGAAATCGGCCCATCCAACCGAACTTGGGCCTGCAAAACTGCAAGGCAAGGCCGTCAAGGCCCATCAAAACACGGGACGAAAAATCAAAACATGCGTTTGCCGGGAGTCGAACCCGGGTCTATTGCTTGGAAGGCAATTATCCTAACCGTTGGACTACAAACGCCTTGTTGAATTAAATAGGATTGGAGACTCTATCATAATTTTTTCTGAGAAGAGAGTACGCCGCATAACGTTGGGAGGGAGCATCAAGCCATCAACATCGTTATTCCTCTTGCATCCTGTCGCGTGGCAAACTGCATAGCCACGACAATTCCAGATGTTTCGCTTGACTGTACGAATACTACTATATTTTCAGATCTGGATCAGCATTGCATTGTTAATCCAATGGTTTGGATCGAGGCAAGCTTTATTGGGTTTACACATGCCGTACGGTTCATACAACCCAATAGATCAGAGGTGTTGGGGCGCGGCAGGCACGGTGAGTTTTTCTACTCCCGGCCGGCACCCGGCAGGACCTCAGCGCAGGCGCGTATTGCCAAGCCTCGCGGATATGTGCTCGCGGACGCGTCCAAGCCCCCAGTTTTGTGCGGGTTCGTGCACGACAAGCGGGCGAAATGGGGGGCAGCGCGTCGTCACGTGCCCGGACTCGCCAACCGGGCGCCAGGATCTCGCCGCGTGACGCAGGCCGAGATCGCGCGAGCACGAGACGGAGGCCGGCCGTCACGAGGGCGCTGTAGCCTTTGCGTGGCTGGTTGCTCTCGTTCGCGTGGCGTGGCGTGGTGGATGATTGCTCCTCCCACGGCGTGACCCGGCACCCGCTCCGAATAGGACGTGCGCTTGCTCGTGTTGCCAGCCACCGAGCTCCATCATTCTCCATGGTCCCTTTGTTTATCGTGCAATTGAGGCCCATGTGGCGTGGGATCCTCCGAGCGCTGGCACGGACCGCGGGCACGGCTGTTGTCTCATCGGAGTTAACCGTGATCGTGGGGCAGGACGAGGAACATGATGTGTCTACTCGGGCGAACCCCGGCGCAGAAGATCAACATTGCCCGCATTGCCCATCATCCAGCGTGTCATCAAAAGCGCCGTCCTAGGTAGCCATTCCATGCTGCTCTACTACTACTACTGCCCTTCCACTGATTGATTTCACTCAACATTCCACTTCCAACAAGGGAAACGATGGCCACGCCAGAGCCAGCGGCCTCCTCAGCTCCCGCCACCGCGCCGGAGCCGGAGCAGCGGCGGCTCCTGGAAGTGGCCGAGGACGAGGTGGTGATCGACTTCAAACCCAACGCCAAGTGCCGCGCCGACCTCCGCCTCCGGTCGCTGCACCCGTCCCTCCCCGTGGCCTTCAAGGTGCAGACCTCCTCGCCGCTCAAGTTCCTCGTCAGCCCGCCGCGCGGCGCCGTCTCGCCGCTCTCCACGGCGACCCTCCGCGTCGTGCTCCGCCCGCAGGCCCAGCCGCCGCCGTCGTTCCCGCGCTCCCGCGCCGACCGCTTCCTCGTCCTCTCCTCCCTCTCCGCCGCGCACCTCGACGCCTCCGAGACCCCCGGCGGCGGCGGCGCCTGCTCGTCGATCCGCCTGCGCGTGTTCTTCGGCGGACCATACCTGCTCCGCCTCGCCGCGGACGCCGGCGACGCGGCGGCCGTGCGCCTCATCCTGCGCCGGCAGCCGCACCTCATGCCGGTGCTCGCGCCCGCGGCCGCTGCCGCGGTGCCCGGGGACGCCGCCGAGCCAGTGCACGCGGCGGCGGCGCGGGGAGATTACGGGGAGCTGAGGAAGCTCGGGCCGGAGGCGCTGGCCGCGCGCGATCGCGAGGGGAGGACGGTGCTGCACGCGGCGGCGGGCGCCGGGGAGGCGGAGGCCGCGGCGGCGCTGGTGGACATGGGCGCCGACACGGCGGCGACAGATGCCCGCGGGAGGACGCCATTGGACGTGGCGCGCGAGAAAGGATACGTAAGCTGAATCTACCTGCTTGTCTTTCTTACTGTCCTGCTAGGCATCAGTCCTCAGGGAATTTTGCAGTCGTCTCCGCTTTTTTAAGACTTTTAACTGATTTGTAAGATTCGTTCGCGCGCTGCAACAACCCTTGCGGTAACCAGTGGTAGCGTGTCACTAACGAACACGACAGACATGGGCCAGGAGGAACCACGCCATCACGGCATGGGCCAGCTGGCGGCTGCACGCAGCTCGGATTTATTCGATTCCGCGTCGTTGCGCCCGTGAATCATGATAGGACTAGCAGGGTGACGAACAATTAACAGTGACTAGTACAGCGACGGTCATTCCTCTCTTCCCGGTGATTTAAATTAGACTGACGGCAATGTCGTTTCCTGTGTACAGGAAGAAGTGGTGGACGTGCTGGAACGGTGGGAGCTGGTGATGACGGCGGCGCGGCGCGGCGACCTGCAGAGCCTGGAGCCCCTGCTCGGCAAGCGCGCCGGCGTGCGCGGCCGCGACCAGTACGGCCTGACGGCGCTCCACCTGGCCGCGATCAAGGGCCACTGCGACGTGATCGCCATGCTCACCGGGACGGGCTGCATGGACGTCGAGTGCGAGGACGTGGAGGGCCACAGGCCGCTGCACCTCGCGGTGGAAGGTGGCCACGCGGAGGCCGTGGAGCTGCTGCTCGACATGGGCGCCGACGTCAACGCCAGGACCAGGCGCGGCGCCACGCCGCTGAAGATGGCGGAGGTCATGGGCAACGAGGCCATCGCGCAGCTCCTGTGCAGCAGGGGCGCGGAGGTGGCAGCTGCGTCGTCGGTGTTGTGTGTCGCATCCTCCTCTTCGTCCTCCATATCGTGTGCCTGATGATTCCGTTCGTATATTTTGAAGGACGCTTCTTTTGTATCTTTTATAAGTGAAAAAAGGCTGTCGCCTGCTTGATTTCTGAGTCAATACAATACGCAATTATACTACAAAAGAACTGCATCCGACTCCCAAGACATTGTTTTCTGATGGCTTGGAACATTCAGGCGCGCAACTTACCTACCATTTGTCAACCTTTTGCCTTGTCACGAAGGGCATTTAGCCTGAAATACAAAATTTAATTCTGCCGAACTTCTAAAATTCCCTTTTCTGCTCTTTTTTTTTCTCACCAAAAGGAACGGGTATACCAGCCCGTGTACCCATCTCTGCTATTCACGTATCATAGGCCGAGTGGTACGAGACTCTGAATCTGTTAGGATTCTAGCGCCTCTTGCTTTGGCAGGACTTGATTGGGTTCTAGACTCTTTCCTAAAGATACGAGCAGCTTGTACACGTCGCCTGTGGTGTCTCGGCGCGGACGACTTCTTCAGCTTCCACGGGCCAGTGTTGAGAAGCTCAGGATGCAAGTAACAGCGAGATGGCTACCACGGGCAGTAAAACCATCTCCTCACTCCGTGCTCGCGTACCTCTGGCACGTCGTGTGTGAATTGTCGAGCCCGGCAACTGCCACCGGGGGAGAGCACGTCCTACACCTTGGTGATCGCCGGAATCCGGGGGCGCGTGAAAGGAATACTGCCCAGTTACGTCAGCAATGCCATAGTATTCGGCAGAGCCGGTGAGATCGACAAGAAGCTAGGGGCTGGGCTGGACCGCGTGGCAGCTCAACCGCGCCGCCCTTGGACGAGGCGGCCATGAAGAAAGAGAGGTTGCTGGAGCCCGTGTTACCAGAAGACAGAGGTGGTTTATCGATGTGTCCGATACGTTCACGTCTAGAAAGCTGAAGCAGCAGTTCCCAGCTTTGCGGAACCAGAGGCACAAACCAAGGACGGGCCGCTGAGATAGCTCAACGGAAACAAATTCCTGATAGGCATGGCTGCTCCAACTGCCTTGCTGGAGCGTCCTCGCCCGCCAGAGAAGCTTTCGATGATAGAGTGGTGTCCACTGGTAATGGTCATGTCCAAATTATTTCCGCAATATCGGCGCCTAAAGACCATACATTTACATGACCACGCCTATTACTGCCTTGAAACTGAATGTAAACGGATTTTTTCTTCCGTTTCAAAACGAGATGATATTCCAACATATAACCGATCGAGTTACCCGAGTGGGCAGCAGCTTGCTCACGAGACTACAGCTACCTTCTGAGAGGTGGCCGGCAGTGTTCAGATCGTGTCCACTCGTATGGTCCGGCTAGAGTCGGCTCGCTCATGGACGCTGCAGGAGTCGGAGATGATGCGCCTGACGCCGTGGGCCGGCCGCCTCAGCGTCTAGGCAGGCGATCCGGGCCAGCTCTAGTTATATCGCTGTGTGCTGCAACATCAGGCCGGAGCTGTGCAATCGACAATCAACCAGCAAAGTGCCCGTGATGACGAAACACCAGCTGATAGATGCACGTCGTCACTGGGCACGACGGCAACATACTCCTTCACTGAACGCTTGCATAATATCCAGATCAAGACTACACGGCCCTACGGCAAGACCACCCCAGCAGCTGCCGCCCATGGCAGCAAGACGGAGCACGGCGGTGCACAACGATTCAAGAAGCACTACGTGCGAGAGAAACCTATAGAAAATAGATACAGGCAGGAGGGTCGCTTGAGTTCACTGAGGCTTCACGGCAAGGTCTCGACGATGCAGAGCCGAACATGAAGACGGACGATGACGGTGTCCTTGCACCGCAGCATCTTGTGAACTAGGCAGCTCTCATCGAGTGGCAACGGTAGTGTTCCGGAGTCTCTGCACAAGATCCAGGTCTCAAACTCAGCCACAAGACGCAGAGAACGATGGGGATTAACGAACGATGATGCGGGATCTTCACTCACCCAAACCACACGATCGTGCCGCACTAACATCTAAGTCCCTGTAGAAGGTCGAGTCGCGCTCCAAGTGTCCTCCTTTCATTGTCCCTGTCTGCATCCCATGCCACTCTCGAGGTCTGATGCCCTAACCGGTGGATTCGACCGTTTCAAGTTCAAGGTGCTGCAGACCGATCGGTGCATCTCTGGAAATATGTGTAGTTTTCAGTCAGATTTTTTACCCTTGGATCCTAAATTCCTAATACAGCCGATCACATTTTATGTTCTCTGGAAAAATGAAAGTGTTCCTGCTGAGAACCAGTTGTTCTAGCAGTACAATTCCATTATTCCAACAATACACTTTCATTGTTTCAACAATATATTTTTACTGTTCAAAAAATCTGACCGGAACAAATGCAAAATTTCACTCAACTGGAAACTAGCAAACCTCCAATGTAATAGCCCCGAACAGTTGCACTTTACACGATACTTTTCGAACGAAAGGGCCAGAAGAAACTATAAGATGACAACTGAGTTTTTGCTTGCTTATGAGACTGCGAGAGATATATGCATCAGGCTATTCTTGCTTGGGAGCTGTACATCCAACACTTCCCGGATGACGACAAAAACCTGTCCTTGAACTCGAACGGGAAGAGAAAAGCATCGGCTCTTTTGGCAGGCTGACTTTGCTAGTTGTGTACGGGCAAACAAGTTACTATGTTCCAAAATTATTATCTTCATTGATTTTATTCATTTTTTAAAAAAGTCTAATACATTTTTGTTGAAATGTGTTTTATCACTAAAGAACTTGAAATGTAGTATATATATATATATTGTTTATATTGAACAAATATTTCGAATAAAACGAATAAAAACGTAATGAAAAGGACAACAGTGACAACAATTTTGGAATTCATTACACATTGATTATTTTAACATGGTCCTCTTAGGATGCTTGAACAGTTTTCAACTAGAAATTCATTACACATTGATTATCAGATGTCAACAAAGATACGGTAAACCTTGTGCCGTCATTAACTGTCTGTCACCAGATTGGCACGTGAGAAACTAACTACTCTATGCAATAATTAATCAATATAGGATGTTATATAGCTGAACATCGGGGCCATCTGGACCCGACTCGGCCCAGTCCACTTCGCGGGAACCCGCGGCACGGCCCGTAAAGTTCTGAGCCATGTCGAGCTAGCCTGGATGGCTCGTGAGCCCGATCACAAATGGCCCGCTCGTCGTGGCGGAGCGGCGGCACGTGCCCGCGAGGAAGGGGCGAAGCGGCGCGCGGAAAGCATCGGCAGGAGGCAACGGTGCAAACGCAGACCCACAGCGACCAGCGGAAAGGAGGAGGCATAGTCAGCACGCGGCTAAGGTTTCATAGAGGAGTGGTTGAAGTGACGTTTATATATGATAGATAGACTAGCTGAGCTCGGCCTCTCACATTGGCACTTTGGCAGGCCGACGTTGGTTACAGGCCAATTTGGCTTCTCCTGGACCTGCCTCCTTCCGGATTGTGCTTAGTGCTGTCCAAACGGGCGTGGCAAGCGGGCTGACCCGAAGCACGGAATTTTTGGTCCGTCCCAAGCACGGTGCGGCCTGTTCAATTTCGTGTCGGACCAGCATGACCCATAATTTAGTGTTGGGCTTGGGCCGAGGGGGCAGCCCGACGGACGACACGGGCACGTCCCGTTTATGCTTTGGCCCTGTAAAGCACAAAAAAGACCCATTTAGGCACGGTCCGAATGAAACTTATTTAAAACTTGTATGATTTCTATATAAACATCAAACAATGAGTGATTTGGCGGTAAGTCCGTTATGTGGAAGCTAGGTGACCTAGGTTCGAATCTCACCAAATTCAATTTTTCACCACTATTTTTTCTCCATTTAAACGTTAATGGACCGGCCCGACATGGGCTGCATCATCCGTGCCGTGGGCCGGCATGGCATGGCCTGAAATGAATTCCATTAAGTGCCGGCCCGAAAAGCAACAGACCGTGCCTTTGGGGTGGGCCGCGCCGTGCCGGGCGGCCCGTTTAGGCCATGCCGCAGGTTAGGGGTCAGCTCGAGACATGATCGGTACCGTGTTGCGGGTCGGCATGACCCGGTATCGGCCATACCTAGGCCTCTTCGGGTTGGGCTGCATGTCTGGGCCGTTTGCACCGGACGCATGCACAACTATAGGATGTTAAGATATTCATGGATCAATTGTTTATATACATAGAAATAGAAAAAATATTTATATTGATAGCCAAATCTGTGCGTAAATTGAAGTCATTATTTATTTTTACATAGGATCGCTATTTTGGGCCGGCCTTATACCATGTACATAAGACTTTGAAAAAGTAATGGAAAATGGTAGGGGCTCCCCTGCCACTCGATTAAAAAAAAAGAGAGAAAATACCTTGTATGTCTATATCATCCTATATTCCTATCCCACATGTCATGTCATGATGAAACCAATCTCAGTTGTTATTGAGGCAACAATGACATATGAGATATTAGAAGTTTTCTCGCATGCAAGGGAATACCCAGTCGCGCCGCGGTCAAGGGACTCGGGAAGACGAGGCGGACCCGCCTCGAACAAGTGCCGATGAAACCGCCCGCTGCACCTCGGCGGCGATCTCCGCTCGCGTCCGCGCCGCCGAGGCCGGCTCGTCGCCCGCTCGCTCGGCTCAACGCGGCGAAGCTCGGATTCCTCAGGCGGGACCGCGCCTTCGCGAGCTGCCGTCGGAGGTCATCGCCATCGAGCTGCGGCGGAAGAGCCGCGACCCGACTTCTTCAACTTCTCCAACCGCTCGACTCGCCGGCGGTACTCGTCCCGGCTCTTCTCCATCGCTTTAAGCTCGACGGCGAAGGCCTTCTAGGCCCTCGCGAGAGTCTCCTCGCGGACGCGGTGCGCCAACCCGTCGGCGATGCCGCGGACCTGCTCCTCGGCCCGAGCGAGACGGGCCGCCTCGGTCTCCAAGGCTTCCCTCGAACGACGGCTTCGTTCTCGCGAGCCGGACCTGCTCCTCCCGGGTAGCAAGGGCGCCCTCGCGTCCCCTAAGCGCCGCCTCCCGGGAGGCCAAGGAGTCACCGACGTGCTGCATCCTCGCCTCGGCCGCTCCGACGGCCCGCTCCCGCTCGCCCGGCGCAGCCTCCCGAAGGGCAAGCGCACCGGCACGCTCCTTCGGCTCCTCCTCGCGAGCCGCCGCGGTCACCTCGCGACGGGTCACGGCCGCCTCGCGGAGGTCCATTTGGGCCTCCGCCTCCTCCAGCTGCGCGCCGCGGAGCTGCACGGCACGCTCCCGCTCCCGGACGTCATGGAGGCGGTTCATGCTTTCGGCCTCGCGGGCCTTGGCGTCACGCGGCTTCTTAGCGGCCCGGTCGCCGATGCCGGCGGCTTGGTCCGGCTCGTGCTGGACTTCCTCCATGCGACGGCGATATCGCTCGCTGGGCCGGCTTCACGGCCGTCTCCGGGGCCCGCCGGGCCTCCGCCACCTCCGCCTCGCGCTCGGCCGGCGCGGCTTCCCGGTCCTCCGGGGACGCATCCGCCTCCTCCACGGCCGCCTTCATGGCAAGAAGCGACCGGGTGGCCTCCCCGAGCACATCGCCAATCTTGTGGCGACCCATGCCGCCCGAGCGACCCGAAGGTGACCCGCTCCGGCCGCGTCCGGCGCGCCCACGGCCCCTACGGCGGCGGCGGTCGACGAAGTGTCTCCGCCGACCACCGTTCCGGCTCCGACCGAACGCGCGGCGGGGAGTCATTCCCTCCAAGCACTATAGGGCGTGGCGCGCGGCACCCGGCCGTGGAGCGGAAGACCGTGGTGGACGCTCAGCGGCGCCGATCGGGAAAGCACCGGTGAAAGTCGCCTAGAGGGGGGTGAATAGGCGATAATCCTGAAAATCACTTAATTTAACAAATTAAATACGCAGGAAAGATTTGTCAGACTCAAATGTCCGACTATAGTAGGATAAGTCCGACTATGGACTAATATCCGACTAGAGTAGGACAAATCCGACTCCCTCGTGCGGAAAGGGGAACGGGAGTCAAGATGGACAAATCCGTGGAAATAAAGCAACAAGAAAGCAGCAAGCAACACTAGAAAGCTAGGGCTACAAGAAGACAAACAAGCAAGCCACCTATGCAAGTAAATCTAGGAATTTAAGCAAGAACACCCTAGAGCTATAGCACATCAATTTGCAAGAAATAAAGGGAGACACAAAGACACACGATTTTTTCACCGAAGTTCGGCTCCACCAAGAAGCCTACGTCTCCGTTGAGGAGTCCACCAAGGACCGGGTTGCTCTCAACCCTAAACCTCGTCAAACCGCCACAAAGGCCGGTTTAAATCCACTAAATCAAAGCTCCACGAAGGGAGGGGCAATACAAACGACCCGAGTCTCAACCACAAGCTTGGGAGCTCGCCGGGTAACACCTAACCGTCTAGGGGATGAATCCCCAAGAGTAACAAACACAACAAGTACCGGCGATGCAAAGAATCAAGTGCTCTTGAGTTGGAGATGAAGCTCAACGATCTTCTCCTCAATCTTCTCACAAATCCACCAAGGATTGGAGTGGGGAATCAAACTTGAAGAAGAGGAGAGCTTGAGTGAGTTGGGGAGTATTTTGAGAATGTGAGGAGTGCCAACCGGCCAAAAGTGGACGAGGTCCACTTTTATAGCCGGGGCACTCAAAAGAGCCGTTGGCTCGGATCGACTCGGATATATCCGAGTGAGTAGGATAAATCCGATCTGCTAGGGTTTCGAAAGAATGGATTTTGCTGCGGAGTCCGAGTCTTAAATCCGACATAACTCGGATATGTCCAGAGTACCCTGTGGAGTCGGATATATCCGACTTAGTCGGATTGTCCGACTCCTAGGGTTTCAAGAAGTTGGGTTTCGCTCCGGAGTCCGACTCTCGTCCGACTGAGTCGGATATGTCCGAGTATATGTGGAATTTCTTTGGCCGGCTCTCCGGAGTCCGAGTCCAATATCCGAGTGAGTCGGATATGTCCGACTCCAAATGATATTTTGTGTTTGGAATAAGTTTTGAGCACTTTCATTTTTCACACCTCACACTTGTGTGTCCCTCTTGATAGTACGGTGTTTCCTATACTCAAGACATAAATAAATAAAAGGCTTCAAAGCTTGATCTTGAGCATGAGTGATCCATTTATCAAAACTTGCACGTATGAAAGATTATGGCCACTTCCTTTTTGTGTTTCTTTGCTCTCAATTGAATTTTAGATATGCACTTGCACACAAGCTCATTTAGAATATTAGTCCTTTTTAATTGTATTGACGTCAATCACTCAAAACCATAATTAGGGGCCTAGATGCACTTTCAATCTCCCCCTTTTTGGTGATTGATGACAATACAACTAAAATTCACAATTAAATGTAAAAAGAGCTTGAATAAGAGAGCGAGTAGAAGAGAGCTCCCCCTAAATGTGTGCATGAGTTGGATTCAATATTTGGTCATTTTAAAACCAAAAGCACATATTTGAGAGAAAACAAGAGAGCTCCCCTAAAACCATGCATTTTATTCACAAGGCATATAATAAGAAAGAACAACAACAATGCATATGTCATGTGAATCACACAAATGTAACTAGAAATTAACAAAAAACGTTACACCATCCATCATTCATAGAGCATAGTTTATCACATAAATAATTAAAACTAGTTATTACAAATAAAAAACACACCACATAGTTCACCACGATTACAACTCAAATGAAGCAACATGTCCATAAAGTAAAACAAGATACAAGAGCAACTCTCACTTGCTCTACTCACAACGGACACTCGGGAATTTTACTTCTCCCCTTTGGCATCAAAACACCAAAAAGGAGGAGGGGAGGTCTACTCATCATCGCCCCAATCCTCATCGTCGTCGTCGTCTTCTTCTTCTTCTTCTTCCACAGCGAGGCCCTTGCCTTTGGGATCCTCGACCCCCTCCTCTTCTTCCTCTTCTTCTTCCTCGGAAGCTGCTGCCACGGGCTCATCCTCCTCATAGTGAAACCGAGTGTGAGTGGAGGTACCGGTGGGAGCCGTGGTGAAAGCGGGGCTCGAAGAGAAAGGTGGTGGTGGAAAGTAGCCAAAGTAGAGAGACTCATCCGGGGTGAATGAGTCCCAAGGATACTCAAGCTGGAGGAGGAGCAGGTGCGGGCTCCGGAGATGGAACACTAGGAGAGGTGATCTGCAGATGATCAAGAATGATCTTTTGTCTTGCCTTTACCACCTCATGATCCTGCTTGAGGCTGTCCACCTTGGCATCTATCCTCCGGCACATGCTGAAGATTCCCTTGAGCATCTTGAATAGAGCACTCTTGCTCTTTGAGCTAGCACCACGACCACGGGCTCTATCCGGACGAGGAGCCGTGCTAGAGCTAGGAGACGTGAAGAAGCAGGGTCCGAGTCGGAGCAGGAGCAGCTGGAGCAAGCTGGAGGTATAGCACCGAGATGAAGTCTTAGGAGCATTGGCCGGCATCCTAGGCTGAAGGGGTTTGTGCGTGCGATCCTTGTTGAAAGTCTTCTTGGAGATCTTCTCAATCATGCACATCACAAAAGGTGCATACACACAAGCACGTCTAGCATCCACGGAGCGGTGCCACATCTCACTGAAGATGAAGTCCCACACATTGAATTTCCTTTGAGTGGGTAAGATATGAAATAAATCCTTGGCATATGATGCAACATGATCTGCATTGCCACCCCTAGGAGAGAGAGTGAGGCGAAGCATCTGTGCAAGACCACATAGAGAGGCTTGAGACCGTGAGCAAAGGGTGGCTTGCACGTGTCCTCATCCTCATACATGTACCTCATGAGCTCCGGGTTGAGAGAATCTGAATCATGCAAGCGAAGATCCCTGTTCATTGTGTCCCTCAATCCAAGAATATTTGCAAATCTACTGAAGGTACAAGAAAGCTTCTCTCCATCGGTCATCCACCAAAACCTGCCCAAGTTCTTGTCAAAATACACGAGTGGAGTAGAACCGACACACTATCTCCTGGTTCCAATCATACTTGAAGCACATGATCTCCTTGAGTCCATGAAACTCACACATAGCAATGACCTCATCAAACAAAGCTGTGTGCACGCTTGACATGTAGTCCCAATCTATGTACTTGCATTGGCACTGTGGGCTTCACCTTGCTCCTGTAGGCACACATGTACCAGTCCGTGTGAAAGTGAGACCAGAAACGGTTGTCTAGAGACTCCCGTTCCATGTCAAACCAGTTCATCTCTCTTGCTTCGAGTTGCCGCTGCCTCGGCCCCTTTGATATAGTCAATCATGACACGGTCAACTCCGGGATGGATCACCACATCCCTCATCTCCCTGCGGATCTCGGTGGGTTCCTCTTCTTCCCTTGGTTCAACAATGGGAAGATGGACGGTTCTACTCCTTTTCTTTCCGGCAACCTTTGCTCTCTTTTCCGGACGGGGGTTGGTAGAGGAACGACCCATGCTGACAAAAGATAAACGAGGAATGGTATGAGATGGATAGCATAGACATTTGAGTTTGGATAGAAGTAATGCACAATTTCGAACTTAGTAAAAATTCTGTTGGAGTCGGATATGTCCGACTGGGTCGGACAAAATCCGACTAGTCGAGAGGAGTCGGATATATCCGACTCACTCGGACATGTCCGACTAAAACAGGATTTTTACTAAAATCGATATTCCGCATAGATCTACCGCACATTCCTAGCCATATTGCGTTTAGAGCATCTATAGCATCCTAGGAACAACATCTATGCAACATCTAGGCAGGGGAAACACTAGAACACCTAATCCATGGAAGTTGACTTTAAACCTAGGTGAAAAGATGGGAATAGGAGAAAAACCTTGAGGCCAATCAATGGAGTCGGATAGAGTCCGAGTAGGAGGAGCCTTTCCCCCACAAATCTCACCAAATCGCCGGTGGAGGAGGGAGATCGCCGGTGGAGAGCTCGCGCCGCCGTTTGGAGAGGAGAGAGAAAGTTGGAGTTTGAATGAGGGAGTTAGGGTGAAGGGGTAAGTTGGATTCGGGCTTATAGGGTAAAAATCCCGTGGAGTCGGATATGTCCGACTCACGTCGGACAATGTCCGACTCCTGAGGGATAGTCGGATAAATCCGACTGGGTCGGATAAATCCGACTCTGCGGTTTTAACTGCCTTGCTCCAGGAGCAGAAAGATCCTTCACTCTTTTCTTTCTTGATCTCAATTAAACTTAAGGACATGTGCTAAAAACTTCATTGGATGTAGCCAGCTACAATCAATCATTCCAACAATGATTACATCCAAATCCGCATGATCCAAAGATCAAGAACCAAATGATTTCGAAAAACAAAACATACAAGATTTTTCAAGAATTTTATTTTTCAAAAACAATTACTCTAAGTCACAGCAGATATGCAAGCCTTCAAGCCACATTACTAGAATCAAGAATATTTAGCTCACTCCTTAAATAACAAAAACGGGTTTCGTCTAGTGGCTTGGTGAAAATATCGGCTAATTGTTCATCGGTTCTCACATGACTCACTTCAATATCCCCTTTGATAGAATGATCTCTCAAGAAGTGATGTCTAATGTCTATGTGCTTTGTGCGCGAATGCTCAACGGGGTTGTAAGCTAGCTTTATGGCACTCTCGTTGTCACATAGGAGTGGAATACGGTTCAACTTGTAACCATAGTCCCTTAGAGTTTGTCGCATCCATAGTAGTTGTGCACAACAACTACCGGCTGCCACATACTCCGCTTCGAGCTATGGAAAGGGCAACGGAATTTTGTTTCTTGGATGACCATGACACTAGAGACCTACCCAAGAATTGGCAAGTCCCGGAGGTACTCTTCCTATCCACTTTGTCCCCGGCATAATCCGCATCGGAATAGCCTATTAGGTTGAACTTTGAACCCTTGGGGTACCAAAGCCCTAGGTTGGGTGTATGCACTAGATATCTCAAGATTCTTTTAACGGCCACCATGTGGCACTCCATAGGAGCGGCTTGAAAACGTGCACACATACACACACTAAGCATGATATCGGGCCTAGATGCACAAAGATAAAGCAAAGAGCCGATCATAGAGCGAAAAACCTTTTGATCAACCGGCTTGTCTTTCTTGGTGAGGTCGAGATGGCCGTTTGTAGCCATGGGTGTCTTGGTGGGCTTTGCCTTGTCCATGTCAAACTTCTTCAATATGTCTTGAGTGTACTTGGCTTGACATAGGAAGGTGCCCTCCTTGAGTTGCTTGACTTGAAATCCTAGAAAGAATGTCAACTCTCCCATCATAGACATCTCGAACCTCTTTGTCATTATCTTGCTAAAATCGTCACAAAACGTTTGGTTAGTAGAACCAAATATTATGTCATCGACATAAATTTGGCACACAAATATATCATAATCAAAACGCTTAGTGAAGAGGGTTGCATCGGCCTTGCCCATTTCAAAACCCTTTTTCAAAAGGAAATCCCTAAGGCATTCATACCATGCTCTTGGTGCTTGTTTAAGCCCATAGAGCGCCTTATGGAGTTTGTACACGTGGTTAGGATACTTGGGGTCTTCAAAACCCGGTGGTTGCTCCACGTACACTTCTTCCTTGATTGGTCCGTTGAGGAAAGCACTCTTCACGTCCATTTGATACAACTTGAAGTTGTGGTGAGTGGCAAAGGCAAGTAGTATTCTTATTGACTCAAGCCTAGCCACGGGGGTATAGGTTTCATCAAAATCCAATCCTTCTACTTGTGAATATCCTTTTGCCACCAATCTTGCTTTGTTCCTTGTTACAACGCCGTCTTCATTTTGCTTGTTGCGGAACACCCACTTGGTGCCCACAACATTCTTGCTTCTTGGTCTTTCTTCTAATGTCCAAACTTCATTTCTTGTGAAGTTGTTCAATTCCTCTTGCATGGCCATCACCCAATCCGAGTCCTCGAGTGCTTCTTCTACTCTAAATGGCTCCAAAGAAGAGACAAAAGAGTAATGTTCACAAAAATTGCAAACACGAGAACGAGTGATTACCCCTTTTCTATGTCACCAAGAATTTGTTCTACGGGGTGATCACGTTGCACACTTTGATGCACTCTTGGGTGTGGTGGATGTGAGCTTGTTTGACCGCCGTCTTGTTCAACCTCTTGATCATGCGACATGGGTTCATCATCTTGTCCTTGAGCATGATCTTCATTGCCAACCTCTTGATCTTGATCAACTTGATCATGATTTGTGCATGGTTGGTCTTGACTTGAGGAGGAGGTTGATCTTGATCATTTTGCGGTTCTTGCGGTCTCACATCACCAAGTGCCATCCTTTTGATTGCTTCCCTAGGAGCCTCAACATCTGCATTGTTAATAACAACTTGCTCCCCTTGAGAGCCGTTAGATTCGTCAAACGTCACGTCCCGTGAAACTTCAACGCAACCGGTGGTTTTGTTAAAGACACGATAGGCGTGACAATTTGAGCCATACCCAAGCAAGAAACCTTCATCAACTTTAGGGGAGAACTTTGAAGTCTTGGGTTTCTTGTTGAGCATGAAACATTTACTCCCAAAAACTCGAAAGTACGAGATGTTAGGCTTTTTACCGGTTAGTAGCTCGTATGGCGTTTTCCTCAAGAGTCGATGGAGATACGACCGATTTGAGGCATGGCATGCGGTGTTGATTGCTTCGGCCCAAAAGCGATCGGAGGTCTTGTATTCATCAAGCATGGTTCTTGCCATCTCTACGAGAGTGCGGTTCTTTCTTTCGGCCACCCCATTTTGTTGCGGTGTGTAGGGTGCCGAAAACTCATGCTTGATGCCTTCTTCATCAAGGTACTCTTCAACTTGAGTGTTCTTGAACTCGGTACCGTTGTCGCTTCTTATGGCCTTGATCTTCACTTCAAATTCATTTTGTGCTCTTTTCAAGAATGTCTTGAGTACATCTTTCACTTCACCTTTATCACACAAAAAGAATACCCACGTGAAGCGAGAATAATCATCAACAATAACAAGTCCATATTTGTTACCGCCAATGCTTATGTAGGCGATGGGACCAAAAAGATCCATATGAAGCATCTCCAATGGTCTTGTAGTTGTCACTATGTTCTTGGATGGGTGTGGTGCTCCAACTTGTTTTCCGGCTTGGCATGCACTACAAATTTTATTTTTCTCAAAGCAAACATCCGTTAGTCCAAGGATATGACCGCCCTTTTGGAGTTTGTGAAGATTTCTCATACCGACATGGGCTAGTCGTCTATGCCACAACCATTCCATGTCGGACTTTGCAACTAAGCATGTGTCAAGTTTTGCTTTATCCGCGGTAAAATCCACGACATAAAGCTTCCCTTTGAGCACACCCTCAAAAGCAATCGAGCCATCACTTCTCCTTGAGACAATCACACCCTTGTCGTTGAACAAACAATTGTAGCCCATTCCACAAAGTTGTGAGATAGACAACAAATTGAAGTCAACGTTATCCACAAGCATAACCTTCGAAAGTGAATGCGGAAAAGTTAAAGGAATGTTACCATATCCCAACACATAGCCTTTTCCGTTGTCTCCAAAGGTGATATATTCATTTCTTTCTTTGCTTGGCTCGAATGACTCGAACATTTTCTTGTCTCCGGTCATATGATTGGTGCATCCACTATCCACCACCCATGATGAGCCACCGGAGGAGTATTCCTACAAAACAATTTATGCTTTGTTTTTAGGTACCCAAATTTGTTTGGGTCCTCTCATATTAGTAACAAGTGCCTTGGGCACCCACACACAAGATTTGTGTGTCTTGTTGCGTGGCCCAACATATTTCGCATAAACACGACCATACTTGTTTCTCATTAGCACATAGGTCGCATCAAAATCATTAAAGAGAGCACAAGAGGGGTTAGGCACATTAGTACGCAAATCACAAATAAGAGAAGATTTGTTAGTATTCTTGATTTGCTTCTCCGTCTTGACTTGCTTATTTTGGTATCCACTCTCTTTGGTGAACTTGATGAATTCGGTGCCGTTCTTGTTGATTCTTGCATTATGCTTGTCACCTTGCTTGTACCCAATGCCATCCTTCACATGTGACCGTCTCACATTGGTGTATGCACCCCTTGCATACTCGGCCTTGGCGTCATCAACGACCTTCTTCTTCTTTTGTGCTTGGTCTTGAAGCTCTTGCACTTGCTTCTTCAAGTCACCAATGGTCTCGATGTTTCTTGTACAAGCTTCAACATCAACCTTGAGACACCTAGAACACTCAATGCTAGTAGGGGGCAAGACGAAGATTGAGAGGAAGTAGTGTTACACTTAATTTCCTCAAATTGCACTTTAAGAGAGTTGTGATCCTTTTGCAAGTTATCACACTTCTCTTGAAGTGTCACATTTGTGACTTTAAGTGTCACACTTTCATTTTCAACCATTTTTAGGGACTTCACTAAGTCCTCATTCTTCTTCCTCTCAACTTCTAGGAGCTTCTCAAGTTCAAGCACCCTTTGCTTCTCTTGAACAAGCATTTCTTCTTGTTTCTCAAGAAGCTCCTCTTGCCTCTCATTGTTCTCCTTTTCCTGCTCAATAATGTCCAACAAATCAAACATGTTAGGAATTTGAGAACTAGCATTAGTGTTTACCTTGGAGCCTTTGGCCATCATGCACTTGTGCCGGTGTCATCTTCATCATCGGTTAAGCTTCCAAACAAGGAGGAGTTGGTCGGTGTTAGCCCTATTGCAAGTGAAGCAATCCCTCCCTTTTCTTCATCGGATTCCGACTCGGAGGAGGAAGATGATCCATCGGAGTTCCACTCTTGCCCAATGTGTGCTTCACCCCGACGGTACTTTCTATGCTTCTTGTACTTCTTGTCACCCTTCTTGTTTTGCTTGTTCTTGTAGTTTTCCGGACACTCCGCCATGAAGTGACCTTTGTCTCCACAAATGTAGCACTTGTTTTTGGCCTTTCTTGACTTGCTCTTGTCTTGATCATACTTCTTGAAGCTTTTCTTTGACATGAGCTTGTTGAATCTTTTCACGAAGAGAGCCATCTCATCATCACTATTATCATCACTCTCCTCAACCATCTTCTTTTTCTTTTCTTGTTCGGCGTTGAGAGCCAAATCATTCTTGCTCCCACTAGCCTTTTCCTTGTCTCTAAGCAAAGCATTGATTCTATTCCCTTGATCAATTTGCTGTTTTTGGGAAAGCACCTTTCCAATCACTTCATCGGTGGTAAAGTATCTAAAGCCATCTTTGTCCCTTATGTTGGATACTATGTTTGCATCCCATGCTTGCAATGCTTGTAGTAACCTTCTATTCACATCCAAGTCCAACACCTTCTCTCCAAGTGCTCTTCTCATGTTAACTATTCTCATCATCCTATCATGTGCTTCCCTTGGCCCTTCATCCGACCTCATGACAAAGTAGTTAAACTCTTCTCTAAGCCCTTCTAGCTTAGACTCCTTCACACTATCAATGCCCTCATGAACCAATTCAAGCTTCAACCAAATTTGATGGGCATCCTCCAATCCGGTTACCTTCTCATACTCGAGCGGGACTAAGTGCGGATACTAGAGCACTAGCTGCCGCCACATTGCATCTTACATTGAACAAGTCTTGTGCGGTTGGCTTGCTTCTACATTCCCACAAGAATCCATTTTGAGTTACACTTCTCACATTTTGATGCATTGAGTCCAAATGTAGCAGCATCTTTGTTTTCCAATGATCAAAGTATTGACCATCAAAATATGGTAGTCTACCGGACCCTTGTCCAATATGCTCATCTCTTCCGTCATTGTAGGAGTATGGTGTTTTGTTGTAGCTTAATGGTAAAGCACTTGGCACATTTCCATCCTTGGCAATTCCTTTTCCACTTCCTTCTCCGAGCATCACCCGGTGAGTTTTCATGCCTTCCTTCACCGGTTACCTTAGGTGGTGCTTCACCACTACCACTAACGGTTGCATCTTTCTCATTTGCCATCTTTAATCTTCAAGCGGTGAGGCTTCAACGAAGATACCCGCTCCGATACCAATTGAAAGTCGCCTAGAGGGGGGTGAATAGGCGATAATCCTGAAAATCACTTAATTTAACAAATTAAATACGCAGGAAAGATTTGTCCGACTCAAATGTCCGACTGTAGTAGGATAAGTCCGACTATGGACTAATATCCGACTAGAGTAGGACAAATCCGACTCCCTCGTGCGGAAAGGGGAACGGGAGTCAAGATGGACAAATCCGTAGAAATAAAGCAACAAGAAAGCAGCAAGCAACACTAGAAAGCTAGGGCTACAAGAAGACAAACAAGCAAGCCACCTATGCAAGTAAATCTAGGAATTTAAGCAAGAACACCCTAGAGCTATAGCACATCAATTTGCAAGAAATAAAGGGGAGACACAAAGACACACGATTTTTCACCGAAGTTCGGCTCCACCAAGAAGCCTACGTCTCCGTTGAGGAGTCCACCAAGGACCGGGTTGCTCTCAACCCTAAACCTCGTCAAACCGCCACAAAGGCCGGTTTAAATCCACTAAATCAAAGCTCCACGAAGGGAGGGGCAATACAAACGACCCGAGTCTCAACCACAAGCTTGGGAGCTCGCCGGGTAACACCTAACCGTCTAGGGGATGAATCCCCAAGAGTAACAAACACAACAAGTACCGGCGATGCAAAGAATCAAGTGCTCTTGAGTTGGAGATGAAGCTCAACGATCTTCTCCTCAATCTTCTCACAAATCCACCAAGGATTGGAGTGGGGAATCAAACTTGAAGAAGAGGAGAGCTTGAGTGAGTTGGGGAGTATTTTGAGAATGTGAGGAGTGCCAACCGGCCAAAAGTGGACGAGGTCCACTTTTATAGCCGGAGCACTCAAAAGAGCCGTTGGCTCGGATCGACTCGGATATATCCGAGTGAGTAGGATAAATCCGATCTGCTAGGGTTTCGAAAGAATGGATTTTGCTCCGGAGTCCGAGTCTTAAATCCGACATAACTCGGATATGTCCGAGTACCCTGTGGAGTCGGATATATCCGACTTGAGTCGGATTGTCCGACTCCTAGGGTTTCAAGAAGTTGGGTTTCGCTCCGGAGTCCGACTCTCTGTCCGACTGAGTCGGATATGTCCGAGTATATGTGGAATTTCTTTGGCCGGCTCTCGGAGTCCGAGTCCAATATCCGAGTGAGTCGGATATGTCCGACTCCAAATGATATTTTGTGTTTGGAATAAGTTTTGAGCACTTTCATTTTTCACACCTCACACTTGTGTGTCCCTCTTGATAGTACGGTGTTTCCTATACTCAAGACATAAATAAATAAAAGGCTTCAAAGCTTGATCTTGAGCATGAGTGATCCATTTATCAAAACTTGCACGTATGAAAGATTATGGCCACTTCCTTTTTGTGTTTCTTTGCTCTCAATTGAATTTTAGATATGCACTGCACACAAGCTCATTTAGAATATTAGTCCTTTTTAATTGTATTGACGTCAATCACTCAAAACCATAATTAGGGGCCTAGATGCACTTTCACCCGGCACGTCCCCAGTCGGAGGAGGTGACACCCGGCCAAGGTCGGCTCCGGCAGAGGCACCCGCGGCCTCCTCTCCGGCAGGGGCACCCGCGGCCTCCTCTTCGGTGACACTCGCAGCCACCTCCTCGGGAGTGCCCGCGGCCCCTCTCCGGCGGCACCTGCGGCCACCTCCGTGGGACCGTCTGCGACCTCTTCCTCGGGGGCACCGGCGGCCACCTCTTCGAGGGCACCCGTTGCCCCTCCCGCGCCGTCCTCCGCTCCGGCCGCCGGAGCCGCACCGGCCGCCTTGGGGTTCAAAGGGACCGAGTCCGGGTCCGATTCGATCCGGACGATCCTGCAAACAAAGCAAATCAGAACACATTTCGCAACCATCGACCTACGGTGAGACGAAGTGCAGCACACCGAGCACGCGGCTTAAGTAAAAAGAGAGGAAAGCTTCCTACCGTCGCGCGTCCACCCGGTCGCTTGCGTCGGTGCGGGCTGCGAGGGACTTCTCCTGTGGAGCGGCCCCGTCATCGGCGCCGGCGAAGCTCGCCGGGCCCGCTTCCGTGGAAGGCGGGCGGGCCGGAGGAGTCGGAGGAGGGGGCGACGGAGACCTTTTCTCTTGCCTTTGTCCCGCGCGCTCGGAGCGGGCCTCGCAGCGCCGGGGCTACCACCCGGAGCTTCGGAGGCACCCCCGGGGCGGCCGTCGCACCGGGTCGGAGGAAGGCGTGACTCGGGTACCCGGAGACCGGGAGTGGGAGCCGGGACCGTGTCAAGAAACCCGAGCGGCCCCGGTCGGGGCATGCTCGTCGAGGACCGCGCGCTTGTTCGCCGAGCGATGAAGGGGCTCGGCACCTTCCGGGTACGCGAAGGAGGCGGGCCACTTCTTCCCGGTCGGCGTGGAGTAGGCGAGCGCTCGCGGCCTCGGGCAGGTCCGAGCCCGCCCCGTGCGAGTGCGCCCGGCGAAGTTGAAGTCCCGATACATCCACGACGGGACCGATCTCCGGCGAAGGGGCGCGATGTTGCGCTCGAGGAAGTCGTGCACCACCCCACGAGAAGTCGGACCGCCGCGGCGAGCGCCGCGATCCGGTCGACCACCGGCATCATGCCCTCGGGAAGGCGGGGCACGGCGTCCCGGACGGCCAAATGTTGGGCCGGGACCGGCGGGACGCGGAGGCGATGGAGGTCCTTCTCGTACGGCACCACGAACCGAGGTCCTCTTCCACGCCTCCACCTTGCTCGCTAGGCGAGTACTCTATGTACCCGCTGTCGGGCCGGCGGTCGGCCGGACGCATCCGATCACCTCCGAGGCGTTGGTAAGCGTCATCTTGAAGTAGCGTTGGAATATGGGGAAGCACGGCTGCACCCCCACAAATCCTTCGCATAAATGGGCGAACACAACCGGCGCCGCGACCGCATTCGGCGTGAGGTGCGCCATGCGGATCCCATACGCCGGAGCACCTCCGGGAAGAAATCGGAGAAGGCGGGGGAACGGCGCCGGCGACGACGAAGGATACGAAGTGGAGGATCTCCGACCCTCCGGTCGGCGGCGGCAAAGGCCCCCAACGCGAACGGCCCTATCACCGTCCACCGGCGAGGAAGGGCGAAAGCCGCGACATGTCGACCCTAGCGTCGGGCAAGCTGCGCCGTTGGCGGTGCATCCGCCGACGGCGAGCGCGCGCGCGAACCGCTGCGGCGGGGGAGGACCTTCCGCGGGCCATCTTGACGGCGGGGGCGACGGCGACGAAAGCGGCGGCGCGGATCGGCGGAGAAGAAGGCGAAGGGAGCGCGGCGGCAGGAAGGAAGTTGAGAAGACGAAAGGCGAAGGGCGAAGTGGAAGACGTGCCGTGGGCAACCGGCCACCCCCTACTTGAGCGTAGACGCCGGGCGGGCCCACCGCACGCGAACCGAAGCGACACGACGCCTCGGGGCGGTCGTGCCCCGGCAGCCCAAGCGGCTCCATTCCTTGAGAGCCACACCCCTAAGCAACCCAAACGGCACCGGGCAGCGACGGGTGGCCCCAATCGCTGCTCCGACCCGCGGGTCGGCGGCGGGGCCGGGGCCTCTGTCGGTGTAGGGGGATCGGGGTCCCCCTAACCGCGTGTGGGCTGCTTCCGGCCCACAAACGAAGACGGAGGCCGCAGGGCGGGGAAGCCCACGAAGCCACGAAGTCTATGAGGCCCGCGAAGCCGGAGGAGCGGGAGCGTCGGGGAGAACGAAGCTCGCGGTAGTTTCCTCCGACGCCCCAACCACCCGGAGTTAATGCGGCACTCGAGTGCCCGTGGCGACGCCGCAGCCCGACAGGACGTGCGTGCGTCTTCCCCGTGCGCCGCGTCTCGGGAAGCCGCGCGGCTACGGTGCCGGGAAGGCTCTCGTCTAATAGGATGGAAGAGACTCGGAACGCGAACCGAGGAGAAGAGACCGCAACGGATTTAGTCGGGATCGTGTCGGGAAATCTCAAGAAGGACCGGACCCCCACCGGGTGTCCGGGTACCCCGGTACTTGTACGGTGATCTTCTCCTTATCCTATAAAAGGAGGGGAGACCCCAGTGTAAAGCAGGGAGATCCGAGAATACACACACTAGCGGGACGTAGGGTATTACGCACCCGGTGCGGCCCGAACTCGAGTAACTCTCCGTGTTCTTACTCACTTGAATCATCTACGACTAACGCGCGAGCAAATCCGTTCTTTCCCGAGCCTATCCTAAGGGAGCCTTGACGAGCCCCCATTTGGAGGTGTACTCACACACCGACAGGACAATAAAAAAACTTGCAACTAGATAGCAATATAAATATATATAAATCAAACAACTTGATTGCAAATTGATGTCAACATGTCCCTAGATATACAATAAATTTTGATGAATACCATACAGTTTCATTATCATACATATCAAATCTTTTGTTTGATACCAAATCTTTTGTTTAAGTAGTAGTAGTTAATGTAGATATATCCTATGCTCAAATCTATGTATAGATAGCAATATAAATATATATAAATCAAACAACTTGATTGCAAATTGATGTCAACATGTCCCTAGATATACAATGATTTTTTATGAATACCATACAGTTTCATTATCATACATATCAAATCTTTTGTTTGATACCAAATCTTTTGTTTAAGTAGTAGTAGTTAATGTAGATATATCCTATTCTCAAATCTATGGATATAATTATCAATTTTTGGTGAAGAGAATCAATTTCTTGGATTCCTGAAGTATTGTTTACGTATCATACAAGGATATCATTTGCATGTGAATACGTGCATTTATTGATAGCTTTTCTCATGTATATAAATTGGACCCTCATGTCCCAAAGATGCCCAATGCTCCTGTAGAGTCATGGGCTCGAGAAATATTTCTCTCTTTTATATACTTTCAAGCCTTCTACTTTTGGCTCACAATATATTAGCACATTGTGGTTTTGATACAAATAAGGTTGGTATATTATGTATTTATTATCATTCATCACAATTTAACTATGGTTTATAACTGAATTAGCTAGTGTTCTCTCTCTCTCTCTCTCTCTCTCTCTCTCTCTCTCTCCTTCACTTTAAGCATTTGTTAGATATATTCTAACTTTTTACCTATAAAACTTCAAACTATATATTCCTACTCAAATGTATAATCTAATAATAATTTTTTTTCATATGGAGTGGTTTTGTTATGTATCTGGTGCGCCTATATGTATTTCAAGCAATGGTGCCTAAATGCCAAAACCTTAAATTGAATCCACAAAAAACAATTTTTTGACTAAGAGTCTTTATTGATTTTTTATCCGGCTTGCTTGTTTGTAGGGATACAATTATAGTGCTTCTCTTGGAGAAGGGAATGATGGACTGACTTCAACTCATATGGATCCCTTTATCTATTTAGCCATGAACAGATCACACCCAAACCCAACTCAACAATATAGTGTTAAAGATGCAACACAAGGTGGTGGTGGTTCAATGACCAATTATGTAAGTTCAATAAATTCAATACTCCCTCCATTCCGTAAGTGATGTTGTTCCAACCAAACCTTTAACTTGCAGCTAGTACAAACTCATGTGGTCGGGAAGGACATCACTGTCAGAATAGTGTAGTATCTTTTTTTCTTTGTTTTCTTAGCAGTAAGAATTACCAACATGTGTTTCTAAAAATTTAGACAGAGATCAATGACTAATGTTGATTTTATACCAATCTAATTGCAAAGGACCATTAAAAGTGTCAAAATTAGGAATTCATCTGGCAGGATTGGCAATATTTTCCATTAATACAAGGAGCCAAACAAAAATAAATAAACAAAATTGAAAGTTTGGTACAAACAAGGAATGTTAAATGAAAGAGATACAACATGAGACTATGACACAGCCCTTGAAACGACTAAGGGTCTGTTTGGAACAAAGGAATGTAAACATAGGAATAGGAAAAAATACAGGAACGAGAAAAATACATGAATGAGAAAAGTAAGAAAACCATAGGAATATAAAACAGAGGAATGGTGAACTTTTGTTGCTTGGAATGCAGGAATAGAAACGAAGGAACACAAAAATCAGTGTAACTATAAATAAAATATTTTGATGCTAATATCATTTTTTTATACGGTCTGGAAGCATTCTTCTCAAAACATACTATGGACTCAATCCAAAGAAACATTTTTTTTTCAAATCAACCCGATGTACACCACTAGCTACCATATACCTAGTTCTGTTCTCTCTCCTGACGTTAACTCAGATTCACTTGTGGCAATAGTAATCACCCTCGGTTCTCGAGTTTAATCACACACCGTCTCCGGCTTGAGCAAAGGAAGAGAAACCAGAGCTTACACTGCATTTTTTCATTCCCGTGAAATTGTGAAGAGAGTACAGTATTCCAGAGGAAAGGAACCTCTAAATCCTACATTCCAAACGCTCACTCTGGTTCCATTCCTTTGGAATAAATTCCTTTACCTTTTCCTGTGAAAATCCTTCAAGCCAAACAGGCCCTAATGAAAGAAGGAATTCCATGAAAGAACCTGCACTACTAGTCTACTACGCAATCTAACTACAGCTACAAGGCCGAACTCAACCGTGAATGCTTCGTCACACAAGCGTGAAATGATGGAAGCACGATGAAGCCAAAAGTCATGTATTGCTACAGTGGGCTAGTTTTTCTAAAAGCTACTACATATTTCTTTATTCAGATAGCAGAGCACAGGATGGCCACACAAACGTACTACGGCATTGAAGCAACAAGTGATATATACGGCTTTCCACTGGATCATGAAGCACGAAGTGGAATTTTTGTTCAAATTGCTCATTTCGGAGAGGGCCCACTATCGATTCAGAATGGAATTAATGCCGGATGGCATGTAAGTAATTATCTTCTCTATTACATTGATGCTGAATTATATGTTTATGCTCGGAATAAAGTGCCTAGATGAGCCTAATTTATTTGATAAAAAATAAAACCTTGCATCCACAGCAGCACAAAAAGGCTTCAAGATGGCATCAAATTCATGCAAACATTGATGAATTTTCCTAATATCTTTCCCATGATCATACGATGAACGTTGTTTTGTGTGCAGGTCTATCCTGAATTATATGGTGATTCCAAAACTCATTTTTATGTCTACTGGACTGTAAGAAACGTTCCAATTTTCATTAAGCCTGTTTCCAACATCCACATGAATGCTAACTTTATCATGGTTATATTACAGCGCGATGGTTATCAAAAGACAGGTTGCTACAATTTAAAATGCCCTGGCTACGTGCCTGAACCAAATATACCCACGCTTCCAGGTATCGCCATTGATTCAGTCTCTGACCCTGATGGAGTGAAACGTACGATCATTATCAAGATTTTCAAGGTATAGTACCACTACAACCTATGTCTATGCCTCGAACAGTAGGATTATATGCAAATTTTCATGAATCCCATATACTCCTTTTTTAACAAAACCAGGATAGTGCTGGAGATTGGTTACTGCACGTCGGATTTGACTCAGAACCATATTTAGTTGGACGCTTCCCTAAATCTTTATTCACTCGCCTCAACCAGAAAGCAGATGTCGTTAGGCTTGCTGGGTTTGCCGTGACTCGTACAACCAACTTAGCCCCAATGGGAAGTGGCTTCCTTCCAGACAATCCAAAGGCTGCATCATTTAGTAATATTCAGCTCATTGATCAAACTGGTGTAACATCAAAGGTTCAACGAGATCAGCCGATTGTTGTTGTTGACAAGAAAGTCTATTCTGTATCCCCAATCAGCGCAGATGGTAAGTTTACCTATGGTGGGCCTCGGGAATAAGAAACAAGGAATGTGTTGTATTACCATTGGGAGTCAAAATAAGAGAATATGATCCTTGCTCGGAGCTCTTGCTTTTGGTATGTGATTTGCAGCATCTAGGTTTTTATAAACGTCAACGTAACATCGCCTATCGACAACGTAACATCGCCTATCGACAACCTCAAATTTCATACTTGGGAGTTGCTCCGTCTCATCTGATGATGTCTAAGTTTTATTTGACTAAATCACAGCCAAGGTTCACAGTCGAGTTTTGGTTTTGGAAAAGCCATGCAGCTGCTGCAAATTGAAAGAGAAATTTAAACTCCTAAACTTACAACATCAAACCTACTATTATTGTGTATAAACAAAAAAGGCGGACAAGTCTAGTTCTCTAGCAATTTAAAGTCAATCTTACTCTAGTTATGCAGCATTAAAATATTACAATTTTAGCACTGAATGTCAAGCCTAAACATACCAAGAGATCTTGCCAATTAAGTAAACTTTGCTCTACATCAATATTCATTATTTACTAAATTGTTATGGCTATAGAGAAGAGAACTAAGCGGTGTTCGACTCTCCATTTTAATATCCAGAACATATAATGACAACTGACAAGCTATGTTTGCTAGACTAGCGAATCTGTGTTTGTAAAAATACATGATATTGTTCACATCATCCGAACCTTTGACAACCAATGTTGAGATGAAATTTCTTTTTCAAATGAAGAGCCTCTTCCTCCTGCATCACAAATTAGAGATCAAACGTTAGAGTACAAAAAACAGTATCGTTAAATCTTTTAACAGGCAATGGGTAACCAAAAGTGGAAAATGTACCACAAAAGTGCTGGCAGAGTCAAGAATGGAGTAGTATCTCAGCACTTGCATACAAGAATTTAGAGAGGATCAATAGCTTCAGGATTAACACAGGATGGCCTCTTTGCATTGTAGTAGAAATGGGCAATCATTTGAATAAGCTCATCGGCAGTCCTTACCTCTGTGACACAAATCAGTGTGAAAACAATGATACACTGGTATGATAGAAATCTTGGCAACTGAAATGGCAAGAAATGCAAACAAATACAACTGATCGATTACTACTTACTAGTCTCACACTGTAACTTGATAAAGAAAGAGCAAAGGTACACAGATCTAAGGGTTTGTTTAGCACGCTGGCTGTGAAAATTGGGACAAACCTCTTTCTCTGTATAAGATCTTGTTTCCCCTCAGGAACAATAGTTGTGGACATTCTCTTGCTTGAAGTGCACACGCTAAGTCTCTTTCAATATTCATATCAATTTTCACCGTCTGAAAACATGGTTGAGTTTAACATCACAGCATCCACAGGAAATAAAAATAGAAACAAATTAAGCATGCTTACACGAGGAGGTAGTCGATCTTTAGCATTCCAGTACACCTTAGCTGCCTTTTCTAACTCTTGAAGAAACTTCCAGTTCTCAGCAGCCCTATGAAACATAACATAAAGCCCAATTCAGGCAATTTATTCACCAGTCACGGCATAGTTATGAATTTAATTGGCTTAACGTCCACACACATCACAGGCAGGGGTAGAGCACGGTCCGGGAATTACAACCAGCATGCCAACATAAAGCATTCCGTGTGAATTACAGCTAGCATGCTAACATAACTCACAAAAGAATAACAACTGAAACTTAAAAGTAGACAGGCGAGCAGAGTTTTACCTGTTGTAGCGCTCGAAGACAAGGACGACTAGGGGGCTGGGGTGGAAGGCGAAGCGCTCCCACTCCAAGCAATTGATCTCCTTGACCCACCCCTCCTCGACCTCCCTTTCCCAATCGATCTCCACCCCGTCCACCGTCACGTTCTTGATCGAGTGCTTGTCGAAGTACTCCGACGCGCGGATCCCCCATCCGATGTCAGCGTCCAGCGGCCAGCTCGGGTCTTCCTCCTCCACCACAGGCTTCTGCTCCCCGTCCTCTTCCCCCCTTCCTCCTTGCCGGAGAATTGCTCCTCCTCCTCCTCCTCCTTCTGCTTCAAGATGTCGCCCTTGCCTTCGAGGACCTCGGGGTCGCGCTCCCGGATGGAGGCGAAGACCTGCTCGAGGCGGCCGCGCACGAAGTCCTCCACCGCCGCGGCCTCGCTGCGGCGCCCGCGACGCGGCTTGCGAGGCTTCGTCGCGGGGAACTCTGCGTCGGCGACATCTGGGCTCTGGCTGCGGGCCTCCTGTTTGGGCTTCACGGGTTCCGGGGTCGGAGTCGGCTTGGGCGGCTGCGGCGCCGGCGATGGCTGGAGGAGGAGCGGAGGAGGCCGAGAGGCGTTTGATGCGGCGGTCATGGCCGCGGCGGATTGGGCTGGAGATGCTGGCTGGGGTTGAGGGTTTAAGCGGGAGGAGGGTGGGGAGACGAAGCATCACGCGCGGGGAAGGCGACGACAGAGTGAGGACTGAGGAGGCTGCTCGGTTTCGGCGGCCGGCAGCGGCGCTCGCGCTATCCGAACGCGAGCAGTTGCTCGAAAACTCGACAGTGGTTTCGATAGGCTGTGCCGGGCCCTCTCCGGCCTTTGCTCCCATGGGCTCTAAAGGCCTTCATTTAACGTTGGGCCTCCAACAAAATACTAGTAGCCAGGAGGCCCAGGACAGGAGAGCAACTCGTTCTGCGCCTGCTGTGACTCCACTTGTCCGGCCGCGTGGCAATCATTTGTTCGGCGCGTCAGAGCAAGGTACCGGGCTCGCCGCGGCCCGCGACAGGAGCGTCAGTTTCAGGCAGGCAGCTTCTCGATCTGGAGTGGCGCCGCCCGGCACTGGGTCAAACTCTGATGCAGCGCGTGCCCACCGCCGCTGCGCGCCTGTCTGCCCCACTCCAATCGATGCCTCTCTCTCTACGCCGCTGTGTTTGTCTCCACTCCACCGGCGAGCCAACAAAAGAAGGGTGGGCTTAAGCTCCACGCTGCTGCTGAAAGTGGATTAAGTGTCTTGTCATCACAACTTAATCTGCCCGCCAGAGGAAGATCACTGTTCGCTTAGGAATCTTTGAAAAGTACTATGGGTGTGTTCGTTTCCATGTATATAATTTTTAGAGAGGTCAAATCAAAGAGAATTTTATCATTTTGGAGTACTTAAATAAAGTCTAATCTCGAAACTAATTGCAGACCCCCTATCTAATTCACGAGACGAATCCAACGAGGATAATTATAATGTTATTAGAAGATGTTTATTGTAGCATCACTGTAGCAAAACATAGATTAATTAGAATCATTAGATTCGTCTCGCAAATTAGAGGAGGTCGTGACATAGGTTTTGTCATTAAATTAATAAAAGATCTTAGTAAATAATAAGATTCTCTTTGATGTGATGGTATAATTTTTAGAGGCAGGAAACGAACAGGCCTATGTATACTCCCAAATAAAGCTGTCAAGTCTGGGAGTGGCTGGTCCGCATATAGCACGTTCGCCTAGCAGCGGCTACACTTACATGGTGCCGGTAGCTTCGTTGCCGGCTGCTCACGCATGCAAAGCACTACGTAGAATACACGCCACATATACGTGCGCGCTGTTCATACGCGTACGTACGTACATTCGGGGAGATTTGGGGTGGGCCAGGCGGGTGAATGGGAATGGCCCGTGTAGCTCTCGTCAGGCTCAGGAGTAACACATTCAGCTCCCCTTCCTCCCCGTCGCTCTCCGGCTCCGCTCCCTCCCTTTCCAACGTCCCATCTCCATCCACCCCAGATCTCCCCGCTTTACCGCACCCCCTGCTGCTCTTCTTCCACTCATCACCGCGATCGCTGCAAGCTAGTAGTCGTAACTCCCTCTCACTTGCGAGCTAGGTTGAAGCGCCGAGGTGCATGGATCCGTCCGGGCCCGGGCCGTCCTCGGTGGAGGAGGGAGGCGGCGGCGGCGGAGCGCCCGCTGCCGCCGCGCCGCCGCGGCCCGCGCAGCTGAGCCGGTACGAGTCGCAGAAGCGCCGGGACTGGAACACGTTCCTGCAGTACCTGCGCAACCACCGGCCGCCGCTGACGCTGGCGCGGTGCAGCGGCGCGCACGTGATCGAGTTCCTGCGCTACCTGGACCAGTTCGGCAAGACCAAGGTGCACGCGGCCGGGTGCGCCTACTTCGGCCAGCCGGCGCCGCCGGGGCCGTGCCCGTGCCCGCTGCGCCAGGCGTGGGGATCCCTCGACGCGCTCATCGGCCGCCTCCGCGCCGCCTACGAGGAGAGCGGCGGCACGCCCGAGTCCAACCCCTTCGCGGCGCGCGCCGTGCGGATCTACCTCCGCGAGGTGCGCGACTCGCAGGCCAAGGCGCGCGGCATCCCCTACGAGAAGAAGAAGCGCAAGCGCGCGCAGCAGGCGGCGGCGAATTCCGCCGGCCAGCAGGCCAGCTCGTCGGCTGCAGGCGCGGACGGCGGCGGCGACGGGAGCAGGAGAAGGGCTCCGTCCGCCGCTGCTCATCATCAGGCCGGAGGGACTGGCGCTGCACCGAGCGCCTCTTGAGAGTACAGTAGACCTGCCGCAGATCTTGCTTAATTATATACCAGTAATTTCTTCCTCTCGTGCCTGCACCAGCCTGCATAGAGAGATTCCAGCTTTCTGCTACTTTCGTTGAGCTTTGTTGCTTCTTTCTTTCTTTGCTCATTTCCTCCTTTCTTGAGCTTGTTTTTGGGGATTCCTTTTTTTTTCTTCCATATTATTAACTAGCTATAGGCCAGTATATTGGTAGAAATTGGAGTAGCTGCTGCATGAGGGAGGTGGCCGGATTAATCGGCACAACTATGTGGTGTTCACCATTATCCAATACATATAACCTTGGTAAAGAATAATTTGAGGTCATGCTAATGGCTTCTAGCTAGCTACCCAGTATTTCTTCTTGATCTTCTGCTTGCTGTTTTTGCTGCTCCTCTCTCATCACATACAGCAACAAGCTAATTAATACTTTTAGCTAGTGTGAATGACGCACTCGATCTCTTTCTGCAAGCATTTCCTTCGTGGTTTGTGGTTGACTGCTGAATCTGAAGAACTGGATGGGTGTCATTTCTGCGGGATGAACTGAACTACCCAAATCAGGGCGGGACATACGTACAGTCACAAGGCCGGTCAGCATTGATGATGGTGCTCCCTCTTAATCCGGCCACACATGGCGCACGCCCTGACGGGCGCTACAGTTCCCGGCCAATCTCTCTGTCGTCTCTTCTTGACCAACACTCGTCGTCCAGTTGGGCAGAGACGCAGAGGCCTCATCAGCTGGTTTGTAATGGCGGGAAGCCGGGAGGGGAAGAGAGAGGAGAGGATGGAGGGTAAAGCATGCACGCGCGAGGGGTTTATCCCCGAAGGCCTTAAATAGAAACAAGCGTGGGAAGGAGATCTCGGCACTGGTCCCCGGCCGGCCGGCGGACCTTGATGGGACTGTAGCCCACGGATGAATGAAAAGCCCATGGCACGGCCGCGACAGGCGATCCGTGCGCGCACGGAGCCTCTGACCGCACGTGCAAGCACGCTGATCCGTGCGTCGTCCTCTCCCTCAGACGCACAAGTTCGCTGCAGTGGCCACTGCCCTTTGCCAGTCCCAGTGGGCATGGTACTCACACTCTGCCAAGCGTCGTCCTCTCGGTCGATCTCTTGTTACCCCTTTCTCTCTCTTGACTTCAGTCTCACTCATTTGATCATTTTCATCAATTAATTTTTCTGTACTGATACGTGTTCCAACAATAAGTGGGATCAAAATTCATATAGATCTCGCTAGAGCTTCATTAGCCAGTCATCAACCGAGAGTCACACTGACTCGTTTCGTTCTTGCCTTGTGTACAAGCAGCGTTTTTCCCCCTGACATTTGTGAGCATTTCTTGCTTTCAGAGCTGGGGAGGAAGATGAACAGTTGTTAATTAGCACTGGCATAACCTTACCTCTAGTAAGGCTCTAGCTAGCCTTTCTCGCTCGCTTTCTCAACAGAGGCCGGTGGGCCAAGCGCCGCTTGTTCATGTGCACACTTGGCCGGGTAGTAAAGGGAAAGCCGACGAGCTGCATGGCCCCGGTGCGCGTGCCCCTCCACTCTCGGCCGCAACTGTAGCGCGCTGTGCCGCTCTTTGCATGCCCGGCCGCAAGTTGGCTCGTCGACACTGCTCGCTGCAGCCCTCCTTTTCTAGATTTTTCTCGCGTCGCGTCGACTTTGCTCCGCCGCGCGCCTCCGGCCCCACACCGCGAAATTGCAGCCAGCGAACCCATCTCATCCTCCTCTGGGTCCCGGTCGATCACAGGCGGCCCGTGTTCTTGCTTGATGATGCTGCGCTTCGAGTCTCAAACGTCAGGTCTTGTCTAAAATTATTGCGGCCATAGACGAATTGGAGTACTACCGATATCTGCCTAGCGCTCTCACACTGGCTTGCACCATATTGGGCAAGACAAAGGCTCAACAACTGCTAGTACTAGTACAGTACTATATATTGGTAATTTGGTTGTAATTTTCTGTACATATGCCTCTCTAAAAATTAAAGGACAGTACTACATGCAATCATACATATAACAGGACCCGCATCAGCTCGTCCATGCATATACTGTATGTCTGATCGATCATCAGCATCGTTCTTTTAGTAGTGAATCGGACTTTAATAAAATCCGGTTGGGTGTGGGATCCATCATATGTTCCGACTAGAAAATCCTTTTCTTCTTTGTACGGGAGAATTTTCTCTCAATTAAGGAACGACCAGACATCATTGGATTCTTCGTAAATGATGATTGTGTGCTTGTCATTTTAAAACATGCAGTGTGTGGTTAGGAGCCAGGGAGTACACTGTGCTACGTACTATGTGTGTACATAGACTTACAAGCCATCGTGTCGTCATTGCGTACTTGCTCTTTATTAATTCCACTGCTGGGTGCCGGAAAACTCACTGCAAACTGTCGATTAGATTCTCTCAGCTATACTGTTTATTTACTATGTCCTGAATGCACAAAACGTGCACCGCTATATTTGCTGTACCGCTCTAAAGCTTCCCTATTGTAAAGCAGTGCTCATTGGTCCTTGAATCAATTGCGTACTACTCCATATATATAATTATCTAAATGTCAATTGGTATTTCACTGTCATTACTGAGGTTATATATAGAGATGCAGATATTTCTACTAGAAGCAACAGAAGCTTTGCAGCTTTTGCAAAAGCATGTATGATTTACTGATGTGCCTAATCGAGCAGGAAAGCACTAGCATTATTTTTCCTGTTCTCTTAAAGCTGAGGAAGTCGAAAGACCTGGCCCTACACTTACGTCTATATATCATGACGCTCATTCCTGATCAACCTATAAATTTAGCATATTGATTTCTGCTTATAGGGTCGTACACATGCATGCAAAGGGTAACGAGCCACTGTTAATCTTTCCTGCTAATAAAGTGACAATTTGTTTGTGATTAGTTTTGCAGATCGAAGGAGTTGGGTGTATTTAGATATTTATATGAGGTGCGATCTTGTTATTTATAGTTGCACTTGTATAATATTTATTTATTTTATGTTTGAATTAAGGAAACAAGCGCTGCTAATATTAAAACTAAAAATGGATTATTGCTTGTGTACGAGTTACTCTCTCTGTCCAACAATATAAGCATTTGTTGACTAGAAAGGCATTAAGTTTGATAATTTGTCTTATTCAAAAATTAAAATATATATAAACACAAACAAGTCACACTTAGAATATATCTAGTGATAGAACAAATAATAATAATAATATAAATAATATTTTGACAAATATTTTGAATAAGACTAATGGTCAAACCTTCATCACTGCTAGTCAACGAATGCTTATATTGTTGGACGGAGGAAATACATTATACTCTCATGCCGTCCCATTATAATTGACATTTTAGCTATAAGCATAGAGATTAAGAGAAGAGAAGGAATAAATTAAAGTAGGTGCGCAGGGAACGAGAAGGAGAGATAGAGATATAGGTGTATTTGGAAGAGAGAAATGTGTCTCGAGAAGTGAGAATGCCAAATATGTTGAGAAAATTGGATGAGGCTGGAATGTCAAATATTTTGAAATGGAGGGAGTATATTAGCAAATTATTAGCAATGTTGATGCTGTTGCATGGACTCTTTAGTCAGATCAATCTGTTAATTCCATTTTCCATTATCTGGGGAAGAAGAGAACAAAGCGACCAAACCAAGGGTTCAGATGTACTATAATAATTTTAGTGCAGTGTCATCTTATTAAGAGAAAAGTACCACTACCACTTAATGAATATAAAAAACTGTAAGTTCCTCCATAGGTTAATTGGGTTTGATGCTGATTTTGCAAGCAAACCATTTTATGATTGTTTTTGTTTGCCACCACCGATTAAAAGTAGATAAAAACACCAACATGTTTGTCAAAAAAGAGTGAGATGATAGCATAAGATGTGCTTCTACATCAATATTTCAGAACGAATCTGATAAAATGATATCTTAATATTACGTGCTGTCAGTTGTTACTGTCTTTCTTTGGGATTTCACTACTTTTGCAGCCTTCCCATTGAACACTTCACTACTTTTCCCTTAGGCTGGTGAAGAAGAAGAATACATTAGCTGCAATCTGATGGGATCATATAAGATTATGTGGTATAGAAAAACTATTCCTTTTATTTTGTAATCCAATATATCTTCTAGTACAACCATGCAACCTGAGAGATATAGTAAGTACTGCAGTGGCTCATGTTTCTGCACATCTCAGCGGTGTCTATACTCAATATCTTCTTCGATAATTGTAGAGCACCATTGAAAATCAAGATTCTGACAGTGACTGGAGTGCTCCCCATTTGCAATTTGAAATCAAACATACTAGCTGCACTTGATGCAAGAAAGGTAAAATATTATTCTGACATAGTACTGATATATTCATTATAGAATAACCAACAATCTAAAAGTTGGATCGAACTCTGTAAGGTAGAATGATGCTTTCTTCAGTGCACAACACCCCGATCTGAGGAATAAAAGGTGGGTCAGATTGATAGTTATCTTGCATCATATTCCTCATTTTTTTACCCGCATTTTGCACCCTGTTTTGTACGGAGATCACTTCAAGCTCTAGCATAATGACTAAACAATAGTACATTAAGGTTAGCAGACAAATGGTGCTTAGAAAAAGATATAATGAAGCATTAGAAAGGAAGAACGATTGCTTAGGAATATTTTGCTCTAATAAATAGAAAAATGATTCAAAGTAATTGTTGGTGAAGCATATGCATTATCTTACCTACCTCTTTTTCCTCTGGCAACACACATTCAGGCTTGAAATGATTTCAACTAAGTATTGTTCTTTATACCCAGTGTTCATTCAATGAAAAAGTGTTTTATTTCTTTTATAAAAACTGTTGTAATAAATATGCTTACAAGATCTTAATAGTGTTAACAAGCAGCAAATAATAAGTAAATAACAAAAAATGTCAACCAATTCCAATGCACAACTACTCTATTTATATTTCTTTTGGTGTTGTATACACATTCTGTGGCTAGTGTTACTTTGCGCTAGCTAAGATGTCCTAGCGGCATAAAAAAGGTATGGAATTATGGAAGAAGTACAAGTATTAATTATGCATCCTGGTTCATAGAAGAGTGCATGTGATAGGTAATTAAGGAAGTGATTATAGGCTCGAGAGAAACCACATTTTTTTTGTCATTCTCCTGCTAAAGAAGTAATTTTACTTGCTTCCTGTGTGACTCGATTGGCGATGCTAGATTGCATGGTTTCTAGAGAAAATGGATTCAGAATTCTGCTTATGAAAAGAAATATTTTCCTGGCTTCGTGTGTGAACACGTTTTTGGCGATTCGAAAATGGATTCAGAATCACTGCTAAACGGAATCCAGCTAGCTGAACATTTCCTGTCCTTGTTTGCGTACATTTTGATATCTTCAGTTAAATAAAGACTGCAGGGCCCTTTTCTGGCAGTGACCAACCGTCAAAATGAAAAGTGAAACGCTCGAAACCATACGTTTCAATGTTCCATTCACAGCTACTCTCCTAGCCCTCTCCTAGCCAGGGGTCCTCGATCGCACGGGCGTAACCTTGCTACAACTGGAACACATGTGATAGGTCAGCAATCAGCATGTACAGTACCACAGTGCCCGGCCGACTGCCGACAAAGGGCGACAAAGCTGAATTTGTACATAGTGTACATGCTATAGTAGAATATCAGGAATACAGTCCGAGGCACGACGGTTGACGCCCGAGATTTACAGTGACACTTCGATCAGCATCAGAAATATGCATATGTACCATGTAGTAGATGCACTTGCTTAAGCTCGACACACGAAGAAGAACAAGGGTCGGATGTGGGCGAGACGCCACCGACGACGTGCAGTACACAGGCGCGCGCAAACGTGGGTCGTGGTCCGATAACTTCATTGCAGGTGATCAGCCGGCGGCCGGCGGTGCGATCAGCTAGTTTTTCACGAAGCGTCAGGTCACCAGTAGCGCTACCGCAAGCATCGACAGAAACGCGTACTTGCGTGCGGCAACTCGGCTCTAGGCTGCGGCCAAGCACACAGAAGAGACTTCAGGTGGAACATTGTGAGCCTCCCCTCCTCCACCTCAGTTCAGCATTGCGTCGTGCCAGCAACTACACAGCTTCACCCTTCACCCTTCATCTACAGTGTTTACTACAGATATCCATATTCCGTTCATATAATATTTATATTTCTGTGCTTCAGTGTTGAATTTCAAAGTTCAATTCGACTATCTAACCTGTGGAAGAGGACTACAAGAATATTCATATTCATGGTTCTAGCTCACACTTTGCAGGAGTGAAAAGAAAACAGTAACTGTAAACATATAAAACACTGGTGAATTATCCCACAAAATATGTTCCTTAGAATCCACTAACAGTTTGTCAGTACTAATCAATTGAAATTCATACACTCATAATTTATTTGGTGACGTGGTAAAAAAAGAAAAATATGAAACACTGCAAACCCAAAAATGTTTAGCTACAAAGGAAACAAAATTATGCACCTCAAAAAGTCACCCTTGGTGCGGAGCTAGTGTGTTATCTAATCATCAACTATACTAGAAGAATCACTGCAATGAGAAGCATGTCCATAACATCATCTGAATTATGAAGAGAAGCATGAACCGTCATGACAGAGAACCTGTATTTCCAGGGCGCCAGAAACCCTTAGTGGCAACAAGATATTGCTGTTTGACAATTGTAGTCTTGTAATGCAACGACCGAAGAATTGGATCCATCTTTCTTATCATTTCGATTGTGTCACGCAGCAAGAACCATCTCCCAGGTCTAAGTATCCTGTCGATTTCTGCTGCTATTTCAATGATATGGCACCTAAAATACAAGCAAATCAATATAAAGCATGCCACAGATTATGAATAGTAAAGAGTTTTCCAAATAAAAAAAGGCATGATCTTCTACCTTTTTGTAAGGTCCCCTAGCAGATAACTCATATGAAGAAGATCATAGGTCCGTGGATATGTATTAAATGATTCACACCAGTCATGATATACGCCAATCAAACCTCTGTTGAAAATGATGGATAATGTATCCAACTGATCAACAGGTACAACATTCATAACCCACAAAGGTTGATCAATAAGTGATGTAGCAAATCTGCATTACAAAAACAATCTTGATTTTAATGAGCCAGCCTCCACCTTCAACTAGAAAAGCACTAACAGGTTGACAGCTTGTAAACATCAACCACCACTGCTGTATTCCATTAAGCATTAGGAAAGTTTGAGTGAAAGATTGTGATTTGTGAAGTCGATTACTGAAACATACATATTTTTTTTGTTTCTTCAACAAGGACAAAACCAAAGTACCTCTAACAGAATGCATATGGTCATGATACATAAAAGCAAATTAAATGCATGTTGTAGTGATGCACAATACAATCAATTAGTCTACTTTAAACAGCATAAACAGTTCAAATGATTTTTTGCTTACCCTCCAAAACCAGCATTCATGTCCATAACATTGCGAACGCTGGACCAATTAATTGCAAGCTCATTGAGATATACTTCTGAAACAAGATCCTTCCAACTGCTCGTATCAGAATCTATATTTTCTTGAGAAAACTGGGTAGATGAGTTGTTAGACATAGTTGAGTGTCTCATATTAAGTCTTTCAGGCCAGGAAATGGGCCAGCTGTTTCCTCCACCTGAACTCGAAACAGCAGGTACGAGGCAACTATCTAGAGGTGTATACCTGAAGAAGAAAAACAAGGCCATTAACATATATGGCAAAAACAAATATCAGGTCATATATCCTTTACAGAATCATTGCATTCGTAACCATGAGGACCCAAGGCTATTTTAGGTGGCATAAATCGTAAGTACGTTAACCACTGATACATAAATGACCTAGCTAAAATGATCCTAGATGTTAATTGCCAATCATTAAAAAGAAAAGAATGCTAATTGTCATCAAGACAGGCACAGACGACCAGCCAACAGTATGTACAACATAAAAAAAAAGAAAAAAAATAACGGGAGTTCAAGAAAAAGTACCAAGGAAAACGTGACCCGCCACTCTCCAAACACAGTGGAGGTATATTATTTTTCTCTCAAGGTAGCATGAATTTGTTGTTGGTTTTTGGTATATAACAACTCCGATCTTATTAATATCCCGAGACTTTACCACTGTCCTCCAGCAGATCGATTTTGTCAGAGCAACCATCGCTGCCAGCAAGGGAAGACAAATCGAATCAGCAATAAGATATTGTTCTCTGCCAATTCATACAATTGGTCTGTAAAAGGAACAGTTTTCAGGTCTCATGGGAGCCAAATAAGGTACTAACAAACGTATTTTATTAACTTTGATGGAAAATAATCACAGCTTGTTTTAAGTATAAACTCCAAGCACAAATCATATATATTAACCATCATATCATTAAGGATAATTGACTATATTTTCCTAATGAATTAGCTGATGAACTCCATCAACTAAGATAGCCACTGCGTGTTTCTTTTTTTTTTGGTTGAATTCATATACTGCACAGCGAAATGACGAAATGTGAACTGAGACTGAAAATTGACAATATTCTTGTTGTTATACTGAGCCTAAGGTGGCAAAGTGCTAACATATGGGGAGCACAAGGCCACAAGTTTGTGCAACAAGCCCTGTTAACATTCCCTGTTTATCAAAGGGCTTAATATGTGAAGTCACTAATGCTGAATATTTGTGTTCATGGAGAACATGTGAAGTGGAAAGAAACTAACAAACCATTCCAGTCTTCTACATCTCTTTTATCTTTACGATATACAGGTGTTGCAGACCATATGTAATATCCTCCAGGCCTGAGTAATCTATTGAGTTCCAACAGTGGTTTTCCACCTACAGGATCAAAGTAGTAACATTAACTAAACAATGCGGTCTTGAACATGATAAGAAGGAGATGCAAGCAAATATCACAGTGCCAAAGTACTTGCCGTCAGCATACCAGTGGACCCTACACCTTGCACAGTGGATCACATCAAATGAATTGTCCGGGAAAGGAAGTTTTTGTGTTCCAATCACTCCCAAAAATGCTGGAATTCCACGCTCTAGTGCAAACTGTATCTGAGCTTCATGCTCATCTTTGGGTGCTAAAGACATGGTTATGACATTTCTGTCAAGCAAGTATCCACCAAAGCTGGCAACACCACATCCAACATCCAGGACAGTTCGTGTATGCATTCCCCATTGAATATTTGGCATGATCTATTAAAACAATACTACTACAGTTATGAGTTATGACAGATAAACAAGGGGCAGTGTCATATGGGTAATGTTTGTGAGGAAAATCCTAACTGTAATATCATCCTACAAATACAGGAATGCTTTTTCCACTTTTCGTTTGAAACACAAGGTGTAGAATGCTAATCATACAAAAAATTCATGGAATATGAATCTAGTAGGTGTAATAATCTTATAGAGTAGCTACATCACAAAAATGCATAAATAATTTGATCATCAAAGTACAAAATTACATAAGAGAACAAGTAATACATACCTGTTCAATGAATCGAATGTATGCAGTCACACCAGTTTTAAACTGGGTTCCGCCTCCAGGGAAAACAAAATAGTTACCAGATTTCCTAACCCAGTTCTGGTCCTTCTTGTATTCCACTAGCTTTGGGTGAGGAACATTGTTATACCAAATCTGAAATTTCAAAGGAACATACAAAGCATATAGTAGCTGCATTGCATTTTTTTTAGGGTCCCGCATTGCGACTTTGAGCACTGCATATATGTGCAGAAGCTGTATATTTACTCACAGAAAAGCAGAAATCAGCACCCATTCATCGTATCTTCATCTAATATAACAGATAGTATCCAGAACTTTTTTTTTCTATTCTAGCTCCTGTCTGTCCAAAATTTTAAAAATGATCCCCCAGTAACTATATTTTCAGAATCTGACCCATTTGGTCACTCCAATCTGAATGGCGTGACACGTGAATATAGTCACACCTAAGTGTTTGGCGTGACCAAATGACACGTAGGAAAAAAAGGCTTGACACATAAGGATTGACTACGGTCACATTTGGTCACGCCAAAGTGAATGGCGTGAGACCATATATATGTGTCACGCCAAATAGTTTGGCGTGACTAAAAGAGGCCAGTTCTTGGAAATTTAGTTTGGAGTAGGCTACTTTTAAAATTTTAGATGGAAAAAGGCCAATATAGAAAAAAAAGTTCTAGTATCATACAACATGCACCTAAAAGTCTTTTGCCAAATTGGATAAAAGAAGTATAATTCCGTATATGTGACCACATGGGACGCACAAATTCCAAAAGTAGCAACACACTTTATGTGTAGTTTAATTTTAATAAAATGGAGACATCACTAACTTTTTTAAAGCCTGCATCCAAGATCTAGATATCTCTTACATAGTTCTCTATTCCCTTAATAGGTCTGACTATCTAAGACTCTACCAAAGCTTCGAGATTGTTAAAAAAGCATGTGCTAATTTGGATCTTACGATCAAGACACCACATCCTCATAATCAGAGCACATAGCACAATTAGCATATTAAATTACTACATTACTCTACTATCATTGGGGAATAAACAGACAAGAGTGAAAAAGGCATCCTCGCTTACCGAAGTAGGCAAGCGGGCGTCCTCACCATGTCACGGCTGTGCGGCCACGTCACAGGACGCCGGTACCTCGGCGGCAGCGGCACGAGACACCTCGGCCGCGGCGCCGTCGGGCAGTGCCGCTCCCGATGCTCCATGTGCCGCAGCGACTTGAGCGCTTTGACCGCCTTCACATTGTCGAGGCAGGGAATGTAGTCGGCGGCCTCCACACCCTTCCCAACTTGGCACAGCTCCCACGACGGCACCTCCAGCTCCCTCCGCACCGCCACCCCGACCAACGCCATTCCCCACCCCATCGCGTTCGCCCGAGACGACGGCGGTGGTCTCGTTGATGCTTCCCGATCCACTCGCTTCGGCAGCAGAAGTGGGCGTGCCTTGATCTGGTTGGGGCATAATGGCGGGGACATCACTGCCAGCGGCGGCGGCGGCTGACTGAGGTGGGTTGGCGGTAGGGATTTCCGGTGGAGGTGGGTCGACAGGGACCGGAATTACGGTCTGGGAAGGCGGGGAGACGGCGACGGTGGAGGAGGAAGTGAGGTGCCAGGAAGGGGAGAAGAATAAGGGGAGCGCGGACGGTGCAGGACTGAAGAGTAGGACGAGAGAGGAGAGTAGGATGAAGACGATGACTGCGATGACGATGGGCCGCTTGCGATCGGATAGGAAGGAGAGGGCGGAGGAGATGGCCATGTCCTCTGGCCGGAGATTAGGGCAGGGGAGTTGTTAAGCAGAGTTTTGTGGGTACAGGAAGGCAACAGAGAAGGGACAAGGCTCAAATGCGGCGGTGGCCGCCGGTTACGCGGGGAAGGAGGTGGTCACTGCGTCGGGGGAGGTTAGTTTCAGTTTCAGAGACGAATGGACGGAGTGAGCGTAGATTTGTTCAACAGATTTCAGACTCTTTCCTGTGCTACTTTGCATGTTGGTGCTTGATAGCCCGGCATATTTTTCGAAAGGTCCTTGTAGGTTGCGGCAGGTTTGCCCCTTTTTCCTAATATTTTTTATTAAATTAAATATCAAGTCTGTTTTCCAAAAATGACCATTAAAAATGTCGTTCTCACTTTCAAAGAAGTCAACTGTTTTTAACTTTGGCCCAAAAATATATAATTATAAATATTTATTGTACATAATTAGTATTATTAGATAGGTAATTTAATCTATTTTTCATAATAAGCTTAGAGATACAAATATTACTTATAATTTTTACAAATTTAATCAAAGTTAAGAAAGTTTGAGGATACCATAGGGAGTAATAGATTTCAAATTCGTTTCTATCCATGACATTTTTGGCTTAGCTCCTCAGCTGGTTTCGGAATAAGTGTTCGTTTGGCACATTCCACGGAGTTGATTCTCAATCAAAATCGTTTTCAGGAGGCGCAATATTCACAAGCGCTTGCTAATGCCACCTTATGCAAAATATGGTGAAATCTCGAGTGAAATTTTGCCCATCGACTTGTTGAATCTCAATTGAGCAACGTAATGATCATTGCAAAGCCTGATCGTTTGTCAACTGTTTAATTTGATCTATATATTGTCATCCAAACGTACGTACATGCAAATTGGTTCACCTCGAAGGGCTGTAGCTGCTCGGTACTAGTTAATTAGCCAAACACATGAGAATTTACAGTTAATTCTTTGATTTTTACAGTTAATTAGCTAAACAGTACATAGCTTTCATCTGTTGTAGGAGGTTAAAACTATTTACTGGTTCCTGTTTCAGTTTGCTGTTAGTCTATTTAACTCCATGCTCTGTCTTCTTCTGAATAAAAAGATGGACTAATCTTGACTGAATGGCGCTTCAAAAATCAGAACCATAGGGCGATACCAATGGCAAGTGCAATGGCCACCTCATGTGGACTCCTCTGGCAAAACCAAGTATCAACTAATCAGGCAAGTGCAACAAAATCTGACCAGACGATCAAAAATAAAATACGTATAATATAAAATAATGATAAAATGACACTACGCTTTCTTAATAAATGCACTGGAACTCTAGAAGCAAAGTGGTCTTAAAAACGCTTGAAACATGAGCATGAAAATTGTTGCATATCTTTTCAGTTCCAAAGTTCAAGGTAGGAGCCCCAGCAGGCCAATTGAAATGCAGAAACCCATCAAAATTCTACGCTGACTGCCCACTTTTATGTTAGCTAATAATTTTGTTATCCGGGCACACCTTGTCTCCTCTGCTCGCTCTCGTATGTTCAGCGATCGCAATATGTTTCCCCTTGCATGCCTCAGGAAGTTCGCCATCATAAGCGCTACATATGTAGGTTTCGAAATTCATGTAATCCTGCAGGGCTTAAATCAGACTGGATTCTTTTGTCCAAAAAAAAAAAGAGATTGGGTCCTTGATAACACAATATCACAGCTACTTCAGAACAAAAAAAAAAGGGATGGTTTAGCTTACATCAGCAAGCGGTTTCCCGTTAACGACCACCCATGGTACAAACTGGTGAGGAGGCTGAAGAGCTTTTGTCTCTGCAGCATACTGAAGTTCAAGCTGTCGAATTACAGTTGATTGCTTATCAGATATGGCAAATAATCTAGGATTATACGAATATGTTACATAGTTAAGTGGATCCTGTATTCCACTAGTACTAAAGCATTTGACACCGCCGACACACTGTTGAGAGTTCAGGCCATTTTGAACTCGAACTGACACTAGGAGTGATGGATATGAATGAAAACTGAATTTTATGAGGAGGACTTCAGAGACATGACTTAGACCCAACAAATCTGCAAACTCAAAATAATGCATTCTAAAACTATGACCAGGAGATGACTGTGACTGTATTAAGTGAAGGAAAGGAAGCTAAGTATGCCTATGTATGCAAGATAGTACATCAGTGCAAAAGTTTCACATGCAGCTTCATAAGTTGCACAGGAAGGCCAGAAAGAATTCAACCCACCTGCCTGCCATATCCCGAGTTATAGCAGTCTATAACAGGCTGAGAGGCCAGACCAGTATCCTGAAAGCAAGACTGCCAGGCGTCCCATTTCCGTGTTAGTGCTAAATGTTCTACGCAATGAATGAATGGGAAGTGCTGCTCCTGCATTAAGAGAAATAAACATTAGAACTGTCTGTTCATCAAGCTCATTTTCCTGAGGAATAAATCATTTCCATGTATTTATCATATAAATGTTGGAAAATGATAGAGCCTCACATAACTGAATCACTAAACCTGAGTGCAGACTGAGATGTTAAAAATGCTTGTATCGAACAAAATTTCCAGAACATTCTGTTTTGCTAACTAAGATCACATTGATGTCTATTTATTCATGAGCACAGGCATTACCACGTTAGGCCATAGTTTGATCACACAAGCCTCTATAGCGTTGAGTTGGCACTCTTCCTCTCCATGCTGCAAAATAGACCAGAGTAAGGTAAATGAGAAACCAAACTGAAGCATGTATCATAGAGAAATGATCCACCAATATGTTAAGAGAGTTTATAGGTCTCATTCAGAATGTCGCAGGATGCTATCAGAATAACGGAATCATATTCCCCGACCCCGGCCGTTGGCCGTTGCATAAATCTGCAGTGTCATCCAAAACCAATGCCAGCAGCAAGTTGCAATCTCATACTCTCATCCACACAATTCAAATTTTAAAATGAGAATGCGTAATCAGGAAAGGGAGAATGAGAGCGGGCACTCACCTGGCAGGTGATGGATCCATCCACTAAGACGCGCCCGTTGCCGAAGGGGATGAGCCGAAGGTCAACAATGGAGGAGACCCCGTTATGAAAGATCCTAGCGAGCTCGTTCACGACGAACCCAGAGCAGAACGGGCACAAAGTCTCGTAGTAGACCGACACGGGGACTCTCCCTGCCGCGCGAGCTGGGGAGAAGCAGAGCAGAACGAGGAACGGAACGAGGGGAAGACGAAGTGGTGTTCGGTAAGCCATGGCGACGGGGGAAAGAAAAGGCACTGCCTTTCAGTTTCAGTTTACTTGTGATGTTATGATTGCCTACGCGCGAGGTATGCTTTCCCTAGGAGGGAAAAAAGGATAGACGAGGGAGATGGTGAAGGCCGAGATTTTGTTCCGTGGTGGCTTTCCCGGGCTGCGCGGGAGATAGGTTTTTCATGGAGTGCTGCGGCTGCCGGTTTGATTCTTTGCCACCAGGTGTGTCATTACGTCAGACTCTGTTTCCTGATCAGGAGAGATCTGAGATCTCAACATTACTTTTTTCTTTTTTCTTTACTCTCTTGTGAATGCTTTTGTTTCTTTTTCTATCCGAATTTATTTAACAGCTTTTCCAAGATTTGCTTTTTAATATCTGGTGCTTTGTTCTTTCAGTTTTCACCTCAAATACTACTACTGCTGACCAAGTAAGCTGAAAAATTTTGGAAGGATAAAGAAGCCGTACCACCGGGATGGCGCCTGCAGCCCCTCGTCTACTTGCTGCCGGTGAAGGACCACCCATAGCCACAGGGTGTTTTGAATGCACCTCACAGGTAAGAGTGTGAGAAATAATCTTGTCATGGTCGTACCAAAGTTTGAATCAACTATTCAAGAAATAAAAAGACTTGAATTGAATGTAAACTGAGTGAAAGGATATTAATCGTAAAGGTAGAACCACGTAATGAAATGCGGTACGAGCATACGGAGACTTGGTTTCGAGTTCTTCGTCAGGTCCAATTGGATCAGTTGTCGCCGGATGGAAATCTGCCTTTTGTGCCTTGGTGGCTTCAAGCTCAGAAGTAGTATATCGTTAAAGCTAAGCGAGCAGATAACCAGTAGGGCTTTGCCCTCCTGTTTCATTATATATATATATATAAGGCTAACCGAGCAGGTTTCAACACCTTGGTTGCGCTGGTAGCCTGAAGCTTACCGGGTGTTCAAGTTTGAAGCATGACAGCCTGTCACCCTAGCATAGGCAATTATGGAGTCAGCAAGCTGGTGGGCCTCGTCTCTCTTCAAAGCACTCCGAGATGTCCCCTCCTCCCTAGGTGTTTAGGAGTTTTAAGTGTTTACCGTTTAGTCCTGTTTTGTTTCTTGATTGCCTGGGTCATTTCTTTCTTTACCTGTTGTCTGTTGTACTGAACTTCGCTTCCTCATGAAACTAGTGACGTTCTCCAAAAAAAAATGTCTATTTTACTCACTCGAACAATTCAATTTGTTGCCTACCCCAACTTGCTTGGAAAAAAGGCTTTATTGTTGTTGAACTCAATTTGTCTAAATTGCACCCGAACAAAATCTTGACTCATTTTACTCTCTCAAATAATTTAAGTTGGTTTAACCTACTTCCTAATGAAATTTCTCTTTATATGATTTGAATTTAAAGCTTAATTTTTTTTGCGCAACGATAATTTTCACTTAACCTTACATTAAAAAATATAATATATATTTCAAACATAATTTTGATCGTTTAATAACATCAAATACACCTTAATCATATAGTTCTAAAATTGTATATAAAATATTTAAGAAAAAATATATAATATTTTCTTTTATATAGAGAATAATACCATCTATCATCATACAAATTTTGAGCTTCAAATTCAAATCGTACAAAGAGAAATAAAATAGAGAAATTACATAAGAAAGTAGATTGAGCTAACTTAAATTGCTTGAAGAGTAAAGTGAGTCAAGATTTTGTTCGGAGTGCAATATAGGCAAAGTGGACTGTTCCCGGAGTAAAATGAATTTTTCCCCAAAAAAATCAAGTCGTGAATTGCTTCATTTACAAATCATCACTATTGAGTTAAAACCTTCTTCTACACTGCAAGACTTAATCAAGAAAAATTAGATATCTGAGACAACTATGGTAGTTAAAAGGCTACATCTACTGCAAATCGTCCTATTATCCAGAAGCAAGGATGATCCAAAGAAGTGAACTGCTACTTCACATTTCATGCCTGATCAGTAGTTATTCAAACATCAATAGGAACTATCGACTAGCGGGCAGAGATGTGTTTCAAGGAATGTTCCACGAATCTTTTACTACACTAAAATTTCCAGCAAGAAAAGCAGTTCTTTCAACTTCAATCGGAACTGACACATCTTCATAGGGTATCTTGTGCCCTCTGCTCAAAATTTGAAGAGACACAACAATTTTGAAGCACTGCACAACCAAAGGCACGGGTTCCACTATAGCACAATAGGTCATTCCAATTCAGTGAACAAGATTCTATCCAAGCGACCTACAAAGACAGCTTCGGCAAAGGCATTATGCGATGGTAAGTTGTATTCTATCGGCTGCATTGCACCCAGCCGGGGTTGGTCTGATTTCTCCTCACCAAGGGAGCCTCTCCCGCTGTGTTTCCTAAGGAATATACAAAGACACCTTCTATGTTTACTTACGATACAGAATGTCGTAGCGACCAGGTGTAGACAGCAAGGTCACCAAAGGTATGCCATCAGAAGATAATAAGGTGGCACTGATGCTTGTGCCAGCCTGCTGGACTGAGTCATTGTCCCTTTGCCGCTCCAGATGTTCAGCCGTTTTACTCGGGCAAGAGTAGCTTTTATTTGAATCCACAGGCCCTGGGGTCGATCCTACTGCAGGTTCTGCCCGAGGGAAGAAATCCTGGCATTTCACTTCCACCATTCCAAACTGTGAGCCTCCACCAGCAATTTCGACACGCAAAGGGATACCAAGTGCATTTGACAGAGCTCTAATTTGTAAATTGTCAGCTTCGACATCCATGGGGCGCACCTCTGACATGCAAAACTGTTACCAAAGCCACATATGTGGTGATATAAAGTAAGTTGGCAACCTCATCAACAACTATGTTAGCATTGAAGACAAACAGAATAATTACATTTTCTACAGAAAATATCATAAATAACAAAAAGGTAAAGGAAAGTAAACCTCTGCCTCTTGCCATGAACAAATAACAAAAGAGTACAGGAGATTAAACCTGTCTGCCTCTACCCACAATTGGGAGTATGCACAAACTAAAGAAAAGACGTACATACAGATGAATTTGGATATCTAGCTAGTATAGTATGTACTCTGCCAACATAATTGAGCACATTGGTAAGGAACTTAAAAGTAGAAATAATTCTGTAGCTAATATAGTGAGGAAGGAACAGCTCCCAAGAGAATAATACTGCAGGCTGAAAAAAGAACTACTCCTACCTCAATGGCAGTCTTCTTCTCTTCAGTGAAAAATGGCTTGTACTGTGCTTCTAGGGCACGGATCTCGACCTCTGTAAGCAATCTAAGCAGAGAAAGGACTGCAAGGAAAACAGAATAAGAATTTGACTTAAGAGAATGAGCAGACAAGAAACACATCACAGCAAGCATTGTACTCACTCCTTGATGGCATGGTCTCACGGAGGCTTGTCTTGTACAGATCATCAACAGTGTATGAACTACAAAATACAAGTGTTTTTTTATTAAACTTAAATGCCTAAAATGAAAAATAAGATGCTGAAACATAGCATGATCTCCTTGTTAAACTTAAATGTCTAAAAAGAAAAATAAACATATCATGGTCTCCTTTCAATAAATAATTCAGAAAAGAAAATTCGAGTTAAGAGTAAAACATACCCATTTGTAGCTAAGTACACCAAATGTTTCAACTCCTGAAAGAATATGAAGACATCTGTATTTAAATATTTCATATAAATTAGATTTCATAAGTTTGGATACATTTTTGGTCTTGTGATACATGACAATACTTACAGAAACAACACTTGAGAAGTATGCTTCAGGATTTGAAAAGTATGCCTTATCCCATTTAAGACATAAGAAATAGCTTCTGGATGTTTCCACACATTCCATTAGACGAGTGAGCTCAGCTTGACCGTCCTTAATTTGTCTAATGTTCTCCTGCTCAGACAGGCAGTATTTAGTCACCATAGAAAAGAAAATGCAGTTACAAACTGAGGTACTTACCAGATAGGAGAAAAGGAAGGCCCTGTAGAAACTGCTGCCATCTCCACGTGGTCGTCTGAAGTGGGAATATCGCTCACTAAGGAGCTACAGGCAAAGAATAATTTCATATAAGCGCAATTAATAATGGAAATACTGCAATTACAGTTCAGTTTAGCATATGAATGGCTCACCTTGATCTTTTTCTGGATGAAGCTATTACTTGCGGATTCACGAATCAAAGTCGATAGTGACTCCTAATTACAAGAATAACAGTGCATAGGCCATATTAGTTTCATAAGGTCTTTACTGTTGATCCAAACAGATAGTGTTTTCACGTAAGAATTAAAAATCTGTATTCATTGAAGAAAGACTTATGGACACAATAAGACGTCACTACTTCAGGTTTAGGGTAAGAAAAAACACTAAATAAACTATGAGGTGCAACTTGACTGGCCTTGTTCAGACTATAAAATTTCAGAAGTCGTTTGGGTCAAGTTTAAAAACAAGTGCAAGGCACAAAGTTTTTTTTTCCTGTAGAATGTCAACTATAGAGAAATTTCTGCTGTAGTTATCCACAAAATTCTATAAGTTGCAATGAATTGCAGAAAAAAAACTAATACAGAATCACTTCTGTACATGGAGGACAGCTTATTTATTTTTGTGTTGTTTCCTGTGAAGTCTTCACTACTGCAACTGGAATTTTTAAGCTTACTAATATGGGGGAACAACAAATAAGCTGAACGAATTTGAAGATAGAAAAAATTAGTATTAGACAAAAGTGTGACTGACACAGAAGAAGTAAACTGGAAATGTTTTAAGATGACACTCTCAAATACATATTGATAGCTGGTGGTACTATGGCATAGGAAAATGAGAACAAGCATTAACAGTCATGATCTCAAAAATACTGAGAAGGAACTGTGGCATTCGCACCTGGCACATTATTGTCCCTGGTTGAGGGAGTGGACATGGGAAGCCATCTTTGGGCACAGGGTGGACCTTTGGTGCCCGGAGGTATGTTCTTCTGCCAGCTAGCAAGGAGCACCAATTTGTTTGTAGTGATAAGTATTCCTGCTTCTTAAGTGGCTCAGAGTCATGCCGAGCAATGTACTGTGGAGCATTACTTTGGTCACTGATGAGCAGGCAACGGAAGTCATTGTTAGAAGATTCTTCCAGCTCCTCACCCTCTTCCTCTTCATCCGAATCATCATAATCTTCATCTACATCCTCCTATAAAAATGCAGTTCCATCCATGTAAAGAAACGTTCCAGCACAAATTTATTTACCACAATGAAGTTCCACAGCATATTACCATTACAACCGCACTTCTAACCGAGAAGTGACATGGATGAGTCCCAGCAACCACAATTCTAAAGAAACATTTGATACCGAATTATCACAAGAGTTAGGAAGCATCTTTTCTTTCCAAACGTTCACGACATTACAGGAGATAGATATTAGGAACTGGCAGAGGGCTTAGAATTCAGCAAGAAACACTATTTCATCAAAGCCACCAAGGCACCAAAGGAATTCTGGTTACAAAAAAAATGGCAGCGGGGAAGCAATACTTTGGTACAGTTCCATTGACCAATCAAGAACGGTTATTCAATCATTTTTCTTTCTTTTTTAATTCGCATTACCGGCAGCGCGAGCTAAGCTAAGGACTAACTGGGCTAACAAACTTGGCATTGACTATTAAAAAGCTTCGCACCTGAAACTGAAAGTCACACCCCAATTCGAAGAACACAGCCAAAAAGGCAAGAAAATTAAGCAGAGATGGCACGAGAACCTAGATCAAAGATGTCATCCATAAAGCCTGGTATAAAAGCAGAACGAACCTAATTCGATTTTCCCTCCAAATACCTCGGCATTGATCTGAAGATGCATGATGTTGATTCGAAGAACACAGCCAAGAAAGAAAAGAACCAACCAGAGAACGCATCCAACAAGATTCCAAGAAAACAACCCCTGGAGCCGGAAATCAAGCCATGAGCTTACCTAATGCGCAAAATTTCACTACAAGAAACAACAGCAGTGAAGAATCTGGAACTCAGAGAATCCAAAAATGCATGTCGTCGATTTGAAGAACACGGCCAAGGAAGCAAAAAACAACCAGAGAACGCACCCGACGCAAGATTTTCAAAGGAACCACGCCTGGAACCGGAAATCAGGCAAAAAAGAACCTAATGGACCAAATTCCACTACAAGAAACCGAACCACAGAACTACAAGAATCTGCAACTCACCGAATCCCCATCGGCAGACGACGGCCGCGGTGTGCGCAGAAGCGCAAGTTGCTTGCCGCCAATCACCGGATTTTGACCCGAGGGAGACGGCGGCGGAGCCAGCGGAAGCCGTGGGAGCGGCGGCGGCGGCGGCGGGTTTGTGGCTTCGCTGTCGTCGTCATCTCCGCTGCTTCGCGCTCCGACAACGAATTTGATCTTTTTCCCCTTCCAGTCGTTTCCTGGAGTTGCCATTTCTGCCCCTCCGAGGAACCCTCTCTGGCTTCTTTCTCAGGCCACCCTTCGATTTCTGTGAAATTGTGGTGGTTCTTCTTCTAGGGTCATATGACAGCTTTTATAACATCTCTCGTGTGTACTGAGAAAACAGCCGAGCAAGAATTGTACATACAATGCGGGCTGTTTGGTTTACAACATATCGTGCCAAGTTTTACCTGTGTTACAGTCAAAATTTTGTTGTTACACATTAAACGAATTTTCTAAAGATACAAGTCTACGACACGGTAAAAAATACTCCCTGTTAAGAAACAAGAGTAGATCAACTTGAAGACGGGACAAAAACATCTATAAAATTGTGCAATATCTAAGGTTTGTTGTGAAAATGTTTCTTTGCATATAAATTGCCATAAACACCCTGTTAAGAAATGTTGCAACGGCTTTTCTAGTGTGTGCGGAAATTGTAGGCACTATGTATCGTCAATTGTTATTTTTCTAGGAGCAACATATCATATGAGAAACAAGTTTACGTAAGAATTATGAGAAGTCCAATCTGGATCATATAATCTTGATCCAATGAGTCGCATAAATTCAGATGAGATGAGAGATTTGTAAAATCACCGTCCATTTAATCATGCTTTTACAAATTCCTCCTCCTACCACTATCTATGCGGCCCCTTAGATCAAGATCATGTGGTTTAAATTGAAGTTCTTATTTTTATCACACGAACCTGTTTTTCATAGAATACGTTGTCTTTTCTAGGACCTAGTTACCATGTGATCCTTCCTCTTTTCTCGTTCGGTTATAGACTACAGTTGTCTCATGCCTTTTCTGTCAAGCGAGCACGAGGATCCATGGCGCTCTCCACTTCCTCCTGCGATCTAGGTGGGGGTGTGGCGGCGCCTCCCTTTCCCTATGACGAGGAGCGTTCAAGAGGAGAACTTGACGCGAACCCAAGGTGGTAATGGAATAGCGGTGACAGCGACTCTGTTTTCTACTGGAATTTGACCCCTAATTCCGAAAAATTCCAAAGCAAATGGTGGTTTTTAGTTTAGTCATACCTTGCTAATTCACAATAGTGCACATCAACATAAATAGGAGAGCTGCGGTTTTAAGCATATTTGCCACTAGTATCTATATATAAAGAATAAACCTCCAATTTTCCTATCACAAAAACCATGGAATCAGCTGTATCTAAACACCTTCTTCTTTACTAAAACCGTAGTATTGGATCAAAACTCCAAAAGAACTGAGTAAAAAACATGAATTACATCCATGATTCACATATATTGAATTCACACACCTAAGGCAGCGAGTGTTAAAAGGTACTAGAACAAAATGAGATGGGTGGACCTAAGGCTAGAAGTGGTACAAAGGTAGAAAAAAATTGTAAAACGAGAAAATATGAGCTAAAGCATTGTGTGTTTGTGAAAAGAAAGTTATAGCTCAGTGTAAAGTGACAACTATGGTCTCAAAAATTGCAATACTAAGTACGATAGATAGAAATCACCAAGTGCCATCCTGAGTCAGGAGACTGCTTATTTTCATAAAGGAAAAACAGGTTGTCTTTGTGATTAAGTACATGCCGCAAGCTAGCTAGATGAGTGCTTTGCTCCTAAAGCAATCCACGGTATCCTTGATTGTTTTATCAATTGGAGTGAAACGAACTCCCAGGTCTATCAACTTCTTGGAGGGATCCTTCGCCCTCATCACCCATTCCTGTTTGTCTTCCTGAATTCTGATGCAAAAAAATAAAGAAAAGTTAGTGAAGTGAGAACAGAACTTCTCTCATGGATTACTAATAAGAGGGTTGCTTTTTGTCTCATAATTCACTGACCTTTGTACTGGGAATTCGGGGCAAAGATCGGCAACTTGATCCGCGAAGTCAATCAGTCGACCAACGGACTCGATGCATAAGTGGCGTCCCCGCGCTGATGGGTTCTCGTAGAGCGCTATCAGAGAGTTGGCCACGTCTCTGACATCAACGGAGCCAATGAAGAAGTCGTCCAGGTTAACCTTGCCTCCTGCATGGATTGCGCTCTCTTCATTACTACTAGTAGAACTGAAATACTCATCCGTTGCATAATTTCAACTCAAGGAAAGATAAAGCGGGACATTGCCACAGGACACAGACCTTGTAGCATTTGTAGGAACAGTTGGAGACTGAGACTCAGAGACGGTGCCAACGTTGGGCCGATCACCATCCCTGGATTGATAACAACCAGCTGCAACCCTTCCTCTGCGGCGAATTCCCACGCTGCCCTCTCTGCCATCGTCTTAGAGATACCGTACCAGAACTGCAAAGGCAAGAAGAGATCAGCACAGCACGCGCGTGAACCAAAGAATCATCCGCCAGCAGTTTATTTGAGGACAGATTTTTACCTCGAGTTTCTTGAAAAACTCGATGTCGGCCCAGGAATCCTCATCGAAGACCTTATCCGCAGGCCAGCTAGGATTGGGCGCGATGGCCGCCTGCGATGACATGAGCACAACGCGGCCGGCTCCCGAGTCCTTGGCGGCACGGAGGACGCTGAGCGTCCCCTTCACCGCCGGTTCCAGCAGCTCTTTCTGAGATGGGAGGAACCAAAGCACGCAGCAGATTCGTCGTCAATTCAGCATGCAACAGTTACTTGCGCAATTATAAGAAAGAACATCACGGGAAGTGGGATCGTGCAGGGGAAATTGCCTCGGTATCTTCTGCCTGAAACATATTAGGTGACGCCACGTGGAACACGCCGCGGGCGCCTTCCACCGCCGGCCGAATGGAAGCCGGGTCGAGGAGGTCCATCTGGAACAGCCGCAGCCGCGTGTCCGCGCCGTCCAGGGCCAGCAAGTGCTTCGTCTCGCCCTCATCCTCTGTGAGAACGATTGGTCATTCAAGATGCTCTGGCTGAAATCTCCGATCAAGGATTTTCCGTTCAAGCGACTAAGCGAGAATGAACGAATTTGTTGAGGAAGAGTAGAGAATTACCGAGGTTCCTCACGGTGGCGTGGACGGTGTATCCGCGGTCGAGGAGGCTGCGGACAAGCCACGAGCCGATGAAGCCGCTGGCGCCCGTCACGCAGACGAGCTCACCACGAACCGCGCCGGCGCTGTCACCGACACCGGCCATCTTCTGCGACCGCCCGGCTCTGCCTGCTTGGTTTGCTTGCTCCAGTTCACACCAAAACAAAAGTACGAGTCGTCACTGTGACTGAGGCACCGCGCAACCGACGGGGAAGAGGAAGAGAGCAGCGGCCCGTGGCAAGAAATAGCTGCCACACAAGCAGTTTTGAGTGCAGAGGCACGTGTCGCACTCTGTCAGCCACGTATTCTTCATGTACGACTGGTGTCTGGTGAAAGTTATGATGATTTCGTCACTTTGTGCAACAGACAGAGTAGAGTAGAGCGGAGCTGGGGAAGGAAGAAGAGGAAGAAACGGAGTAATGGCCAGCCATCGTCGTAAGCGTGTTCGAGAGACGAGCCGTATACGGGCCGGCCCTATGTATGGCCCACGATTCTTCAGAAGCTGCAAATGATCCATCCCGAACCCGAAAAAACTATAGCCCGAAACCTCCAAAATCTGAAATTCCATGCCTCGGAATTATTCTCGGGTTGGAAGTCTCAGAACCCGAAATCACTTCTTTTTTGTTTTAGCATCACCCGAATTACTTCTTTCCTGATCGGTTATGAGTTTTGACCCTCCCGAGCCCGATTTACCCAATTCACTCAAATATAGTACATTGCAGCAGCCCAAAGCCCAACTACAATTTGACGTTCCACCCAGCCCAAAACCATCCGGAGCCCGAAAAAAAAAAACTGCATCCGCCTCTCTCCTCGCGCTTCTGTTCTCTCTTGCAGCGCTGCGCAGCACATCCGCGCGGCCGCGCCTCAACGCATCGGCGCCGCCCAAGACTCTGTACCCTCTTGGGATATTAGCAGCAAGGATATTAGAGAACCTGATTTGCAGGGCAACTCAAACACCACTGGTCAAGGCAGTGCTAAGAGAAAAGAAAGCGCGAAGAAAAAGAAAGGGGAAAGAAGAGAATGTCATCTGTCTTGGATTCTACTATTGGTGAGACATAGCCTTGCTAAAAGGCTAACTATCTTCATCGTTAGTTTGAAAAGATGATGGTATTTTTTTGTGTAACAAAAAACTAATGTTACTCCAAGCGAAGATTTGCTGATATTATATTGTTTACTAATATTCTAAACTATGAATATATCCTTTACTTTCAAGCTGTTTTGTTAAACTGACTTTTGTATTTGTTGTACAGTTTCGGACACGGTCAATGAGGGAAGTTCAGAGTATAATCTCCACGAACCACGAACTCGTACTCGGTGCAGAGCTGTCAAATGTCAGATCTTTGCCATAAGTTGAATTCACAAAGCTCATGATGAACTGTCATCTGAATCAGATTGTTATAGGTCGGCACATTGTAGAAGCTTTGAGGAATGTTGTAGGATTCCTGTTTTTGACCGCATTATTTGTACTTTCTGAGGTACCATAGCATCTAATGCTAAACTACATCACATACTACATTGTTGTATTTTGCTTGTCCGAATGTTCTTGGTATTGGATGTCATTTGTGCTGACAGGTAAAGTGAAAGCAGTTGATTAAAGAAAGCACTGCTTTTTGTACTGGTTTTAGGCACCACATCTGTAAGCAGTAGTGGCAGGGTTATAGTTGTCATTGCTGCCATCGTGGCCACCAGCGGTTCACACTCTTTGATTCTATTCTCCCTGAATTTGGCCTCTGCTATCTGCAGATATCGTTTGTTGGAACGAGTTTGTTTATGATCTTCTCTCTAAAAAAGCTGGAAGCATGAATTTCATAGGAAAACTGATCTGGTTTCTGTACAGAGTTGTATAGCTTTGTAGTGCCTACGTGTACTAGCCAATCGAGAGGGAAGAACTTCCTGTATTTTGGATGGATGGAACAAGTAGTTATTAGATAAATAAAAGGAAAGAAGTTTATGTACAAAAGCACAGACATATAAACTGTCACATGGTCGAAAAAAAGGTTTATACACCGTGGCAATTTATAGCCGGGAGCAGGAATCCATTAGACCAGACACAACGAGTTATTTTGGATCCAGCAGATGTCACATGCTAGATGAGTCCTTTGATCCTAAAGCAATCCACGGTATCCTTGATGGTTTTCTCGAACGGGATAAAACGAACGCCCAGTTCGATCAGTTTCTTGGAAGGGTCCTTCGCTCTCACTAACCAGTCCTGCCTGTCTTCCTGTATTCTGATACGAAAAGAAGAAATCAGCAAATGCTGTAGCACTGGGCATCTGATGGGAAGGTGATGTTCTTCAGAGACGTTTCACCTTTGAACAGGGAGTTCAGGGTAAAGATCGGCAAGCTGGTTGATGAAATCAACCATCCGTTGACAGGATTCCAGGCACAGGTGACGTCCCTGTGCCGACGGGTTCTCGTACACCACTATCAGAGACTGTGCCACGTCACGGACATCGACAGAGCCGAGGAAGAACGCGTCCATGTCAAACCTCTGGCCTGTGCAGATTAGAAATCTGCCAATTTCAGCTGAAAATACGAGTGTGACTGTGCAAGACTGTGACGCTGTGAGTGACGGACCTTTCATAATATGCAGCAGCACATGGAGACTTAAGGAAATCGACGGCGTCAAAGTTGGACCCAAAACCCACGCCGGATTGAGCACAACCAGCTCGAACCCTTCGTTTGCGGCGAAGTCCCATGCAGCCTTCTCGGCCAGTGTTTTAGACACGTTGTACCACAGCTTGAATCAAAAGAGGAAAATCACAATAGCGATTATCTGTCAGTGGTGCAAAACGCTGCTTTGCTGAAAGGCTGAAGCTTCGTACCTCATGCTTCTTGATGAGCTCGACGTCGGCCCATGAGTCCTCATCTATGACCTTGTCCGCAGGCCAGCTGGGGTTGGGCACCATCGCCGTCTGTGACGACACCATGACAACACGCCCGACACCGCAATCCTTGGCGGCGCGGAGGACATTGAGCGCCCCCTTCAACGCGGGTTCCAGCAGCTCGCTCTGCAATACGAGCAGCGGAATCACCAATCCATCTCTTGTGATACACTGAAACTGCCGAGAACAGGTTGATCGCGTATGAGAAAGATCTGGTGCCTCGGGGTCTCGATCCGGATGCAGTATCACAGGGGACGCCAGGTGGAAGACGCCTTGGGCGCCGTCGATCGCCGGCTGAACTGAAGCGGCGTCCAGGAGGTCCATCTGGAACAGACGGAGCCGCGTGTTCGCGCCATCCAGGGCCTGCAGATGCTTCGTCTCCCCCTCGTCCTCTGCAAGAGCGAAGTCCGCCACGTGCCGTGTCAATGCGTGATGGAACCGAAGGAATTCAATTGATGCCCTGCAACAAAAAGAATATAGGAGATGGTGTATGTTATTGTTACGCACGGAGATTCTTGACGGTGGCGTGGACGGTGTATCCGCGGTCGAGGAGGAGGCGGACGAGCCACGAGCCGATGAAGCCGCTGCCGCCCGTCACGCAGACGAGGCCTCTGCCAGCCGCACCATTGTTGCTTCCGTCTGTAGCCATCCACGCAGCTCGGTGATCTGTCTGTCGCTCTGCTCGCCGAACAAGGAATGCCAGGAATGAGCAAACAAGGGCGCGAGTGACGGCTCAACCGACGTGGAGACGGAGAGAGACAGGAGGCTCGTTTCTCGCGTGGGCGCAACAACGATATATGTGTTCCGAGCTTTGGATGCCAGTCACGCAATCAGTGGCATAAACCGTACATCTTGTCATATCGACCTGCCACACGTCTCCGAATCTTTTAGCAAAAGGGCTCCAAACATCATCATCATCAACAATAACAAAAGACTATCCTCCAGATTCCAGCGTAAAGAGAGAAAACTGAGCTGGTTCATCTAGAAACACAACGGAACCACTCTATTCAGTGGCTTTCAGTTTAGAAAACTTCTAGTTTCTCGATGTTTTCGGTGCACCAGTGCCCGATCCTGAGTGCATTTCTTTGAAGTCATCTCGTCTTATTCCCCAAGTTATAAAGAAGTTACATATTAAGTCAACAATTAGATTAAGTTGATTGTTTGATGTATACCAACTGTGGCCTTTGTAGGGGTTTAGTATGCACTTTATATTAGAATTATCTATGTAGTAATAATCTTTCTTGTATTTACTTCTAAATCTAAATATTTTAATTCTTCCATTATTACCTAACGTCTGACACCAAGCACGAATATACAAATTAATCTTTTACTCTTTATTTTATTTTTCATAATTATTTTTAAAATATAGGCTTTATTATCTTAATCAAATTCTTAATTTTACTTATTGTAGACTTTTTTAGGATTTTTTTAGGTTGGCGAAACCTAAGGGCAGCTGGTGTGTTTATCAGTGATTGCAAAATCCTACTCATTACTCATCATATTTATCACATATATATTCTTTGAACTTGTATTTTATCCAAACTATTCCTAGTTACTGTTACTGATTATATGAGTAAGTTTTTAATCATCTCCCCACTCAGTTTCACCGAAGGAACACTTTTCTACGGCCATATGGTTCACGAAAACACTAGTCAGAGGATTCTCTTATAGGGTCCCTAGCATAAAAAAACTTTTCTCTTGTAACAATACTAATACAAATTAAACAAGAGATTAATTTATAGAATAAACATGAATGTTTACATATGGTTTTTCCATCGAAAACTCCAAGAACAGTTTCAAGCATAAAGGATTACTTACAAAGGATCGGAACTTGTCCAGACGATATTTCTCAATTAAGTATATAGAGTATACTGCAACTAGTTGCTACTGTGAGTGGATTGGATGCTATCAGTGCTTTGTGGTTCACTTTCACTTCGCTGATCCTTCCTTATATTGTGTGCTTCCCCTTATATAGGCGCGGCAAAGACACTGACATTCTTTATTTAGGATAGATAATTACCTCGGGTCTTAAGCCATATTCATAGTATATTTGCTACATGTTGAAACTATTGCAATCTCTTTGTGTGTCTTACGAACCAAGGTTCTTAAGCCATATTCATGTATACTAGCAGGAGAGTATGTGTCTTACGAACCAAGGTTCTTGACGGTGACGTGGATGGTGCAGCCGCGGTGGAGGAGGAAGCGGACGAACCAGGAGCCGATGAAGCCGCTGCCACCCGTCACGCAGACGAGGCCACCGTGGTCTCCGTTCGACGCCTTCCTGGTTGGTCCCGTCCGCACCGCACCTCGGTGATCGCACTAAGAGACTGCCTCCGATGAGTACCTACGTGTAGCTGTGCAACTGAGAACTGACGTCCGCACAGGAAGAGATGCCAAGGGAGCGAAGTGATGGCTCAGTTGACGTGGAGAGAGAGACCGGAGGAGCACCGCGTGCGACAATCACGAGTCGCCGGTGGGCTCGCTGCGCTTGTATCTAGATCTGGGCTTCAAGGCCATTTGGGTTGTTCGTCTACTTTTGCCTTTTGGGCTTCTAAAGGTACTACGATTCTTCTTCCATGTAGTACAAGATTAGATTGATGCCAAACTTCTGCAAAACTTAAAGTAGCGCCATGAAAAAAATGATGATTTCAACATACCATGTACTAGTATTCTTTTTGCAACCACTGATTGTAAAGTAGTGTCCGCGCGTCACGCCACAAGATGGACAGGCATAGGTTGATTTCGGTCGGTTGTCCGCCGGCTACATCCACAAAGGAGAAAAATAGCCACTTGCCAAGCACAAGTGTGCGCGCAATGAACATCTTTTTGCCACTTGGCCTCCTGTTTAGTCCCGTAATCATGAAGGCGATGGGATACATCGAAAGAGATTTGCTCGGGGCCCCCAGGAAAAGGTGTTTCCGTACGTTGGGTTTGGCACGGCTCCGTCTAATTTTTTTTCCTGCTTGCTTGCTCTGAATTTCAAACGACGGTGCAAGTGGCAAAATAATGGGATCGCGAGCTATATTCCTCTTGATCGACACCGAGACTTGGACGACGCGCGTGGGGGTGGGTGCGCGCTAGGGTCCAAGTGTCGCACAACTTGCATTTTTTTCGTCATTGAAATAATAGGGCAACTTGTGCTTCAGTTTTCTCGAGAATGACCGTATCAGTGTTTCGATGTGTCTATCACAGGTCCTCGCAGCTGAGCATGACTGCAGCTCAGTGAGGGTGGAACATGTTACAAGAATGTAGTTATACAAAGTTCAGTGTATAACTAGCATTTTTGCCTGGTTATTCTTTGTAAAAATTAGGTTGTAAATTTCTATTTTGCGCTCCTACCTTCAGAGTAAGGATGATCAGTATGGTATGGTGGCGGAGCATGTCTAAGAGGGTGTCAAGCTCTGGTAATGGACCATTGTATTTGTATGCTGCCAAAGATGAAAGTTCCTAGCTTGTGGTATATAGAACATTTTAGATGATTAGAGATAGAACTTGTAGTGAGTGATCATAATAATGAGACATTTTCCATACAAATCTAGAAAAGATTCATAGTAGTTATCCAGAAATATCTTCACCCCTATATATATGCAAGCTATAACTAGTGTGTGGTCTGGTCAACTGGCAAAAGGCAATTGAAACGTTTCATACATGTTTCAACAATATTTATCATGCATGAGGCAAATAATGTAGGGGTCATGTAGCTTCTAAAATACTCCCTCCATTCTTCAAATGATGACGTTAGGACAACAAAGTTAGTTTAAATTATTCAACTAACGAGTATATTTACCAATTGAGAACATACCTAAAAAGGCTGATGATAATTAGGCTTTTAATTTTCGACAGTGTAAGACTCTTATTGCCAATGAGGCAATGCCAACATATATGTTACTTTATCAACGAGAGCAGCTTGCAAAAATAGTGTACCCTGTGCATGCATGCGACCATTAATGCTTTAAAAGAGCTCTGCTTTTGATGAGACTCAGTCATCGAATTATATAGATTGTGCTTGCCCGTACATGAGAGATTGGAAACCAGTCATGTATAGATACTCAATAAGCATTGTGGTTGTGTTAATAAATTAAACCATAGATGTATATTTTTATATATATGTAGTAGTGTGTATATATATGGTTACAAACAGAATGGGAGTATATAACAGCTTGCACATGAACTAGCTTTGTCACGCAAAACAAGGGCAATAGCTCAACTTGCATATGCTTGTCATGACGCTCACTAACAAAAGAGAGAAGAACCGTCAAACAAGAAAGGAAATGAAAAGAAATGTAAAAAAAAAAAGAAAAGTGAATTGATCGAGAGAGGTGCCCACTGTTGGTGGGTCTAGATAGAACGAACATGAGATACACAAGAGCTACTAGTGCATCTTAAAAATATAATGCCACTGTTGTAACTCAGTCCCAATATATGATGCCCTAGAATTATAAATTTTGTTACGAAGATTAGTTTAATCAATCCTACAATATTTATATCTCATATCACTCTTCTCTTTTATTTTTTTTAAAAATCTAACTCTTCTTTCAAACAAAAGCTCACTGTGAATGTTATATAAGAAAAAAATGATATGCAAGAAATGTGTATGGGACATTAGGGAATAAATAATCATAAACTTAAGTTTTTTCAGATTAATTGAGAACTCTTTAATTATATATGAATGATCAGACTCGCTGCAATTTGATTTCTTACAAGAAAAAACTTGATCATCATTTGTTTATTATGTTTTAGGCATTAAGTAGCTTACAACCCAATATCAAATAGTTTTTTTTTATTTTAACAGTATGCTAGTATCACCTCTAGTATAACAAAAACATGGACAAATTACAAGATTTAAAGTTTAGTATACAAATACAAAACATAACACCACATTGATCTCTTGGTATTTTTATTCATTGCTAGTTATACATTTGTAAAATCATATCCACTATAAGATTAGCAAAAGGCAAACTCTTCTTCAATGTGATCATCTCCTTTTGTGGCAAGCTTTTGAATTTTTATGAAGGAGACATTGTGTATAATACATGGGATTGGGGTCTTGGGGTGAGTATATAAAGTAACAAGAGACTTGTAAAGGGTAAGGAGCTTCTTTGAGATATTTTATAAACTGCAAATATGATCCAACATGATTATTTTGCATTGCTTGGATTCAAGAGTACATAATACATTTTGGCATCATGCGTTAGTTCAAACTACCAAACCAAGTATTGAATGCAACACGAGTACAAGAGATTGCATGCAAAGAGAATTTGTAGCACCGTCGATAGAATGTTCCCAAACAAAATGGTAGGCAGTAAAAACTATTGCACGCATCTGAGCGTTTAGCTGTTACTGGTGATGCAGATTCATCAGACTAATACTTAGTATATACACATTTTCATGGCTATCAACCAAATAATGCAGAGCACCTAACTAGTAGTAGTATATAAGGTCTAAAAGAGTTTTGAGATTGAAAAATACACAAACATGAAGCATATGAGCTAGTGTGGATGCTAACATGCATGCGTATGATAGTTATTTGCACTTTGTTGGAGTTAGGAGGTGGAAAATGGAAAAGAAAGGCATTAAATCAAAGGAGGGAAAATAACAGAAATGGTCAATATGCATCGCCTTCAAAACCGGCAGCCCAACCGTTGTGTCAGGCCGGCCGGCGGGGCATCAGTCGTGGCGCGGCGCTGCCATTAATGACGAGCCGCGCCGCTCGACCATCCTCGCCAGCGACTGGAGGTTGCACCGCACGATGGTGTCCACGAACGTGCGCGTCTCCTCCACCGTGTTCCCCGGCGGCACGTCCACCACGTACGACTCGATCACGTTGGTGACCGGCGGCCCACCGGCCGGCAACGCCGCCTCGTGCACGGTGGTGACCGACTGGTAATTGGCGAGGCGGTGCTCGCCGCCGAGGATCCGGAAGCTGATTACCCGGCGCTCGTCGTCGAGGATCTCGAGCCGCTCGCGGCTGTTGGCGGCGGGCAGGCCGGACACGACGCGCACCTCCCGCACGGACCCCACCGCGCCGCCGTCGCCAGCGAGGAGGCGGCAGCTCCGGATGAAGTGCTTGTAGTCCTGCGGCCGGTCGAAGCGCCGCACCACCGACCACACGGCGTCCACGGGAGCCGTCACCGTCTGCGTCACGGCGGAGCAGCACTGCCCGGCGGTCACCGCGTGCTCGTGGTAACGCACCACCTCGCATGGCATGCCCGGGTGGGCCGGCGCGCACACCACCACTACGGGCCGTGCGGTGGCGGTGACGCGGCTGCTATGCTGCTGCGGAGACATCCGCGTCGTAGTAGCTGCGCACGGCATTGTTGCGAGCTTCTCTCCCTCTCAAGCAGGTTTATCTCTCTAATATTGGGTTAGGATGGATTAATAACACACGAAGGAACCCGTAAGCGTGTGGAGATTCTGTATATATGAGTGGGAATTGATAATGGGTGGCTGCAAGTTAAATACTAGTGATAATTATTTCTGTCACGAGCAGGAAGGTAAGCATCTCGTTTTTTACTGTGCGGTCGATGCGAATAGTTTAGGATCACTCTTGAGGTCTAGGCTGGGAATAGTAATCAGTGCAGGCTGAGGACGAGAGAGACTTTTGACTTCCAACGGATGGTACGGGTTAAAAGCCTAAAAACAGTAGCGCCAGTAATTTGTTTGAGCAACAATTCACCGGGGAGCTACCGACGAACCTGGTCACAAAACAAAACGGAATGAGAAACGATGCAAGTTGATGTGCGTCACGGTCGTTGGCAAACAGAATAATAGGCATGTTGTCAACTTGGAGCACGATTATCCGTGACAAGCTAATGAAAATGACGTCAGAAAATAGATTAATGCGCTCAAAGTTTTAGCATGAGGTACATAATGCACGCATGGCAATAGATTCATAAATCAACTTGGCCACTTGTCGCTAATTAATACTATAATGGAAGCAATTTGAGAATAAATGTTTGCACCTGTAGTGTCTTTAATTTGTTATCAGCTTTCCACCTTTCAATCGACCAAAAGTTTTAGAAACCTTCAATCCATATGATTTCCACTAAAATATATATTATTATTTATTTATTAGGGTTATGTAGCATGTAGATAGAGGGAAAAAACTGTTACTGTATAGACTGTTCCAGTCCGATGTCATACTCAAACATTGTTTCATAAATTGCTACATCCGCATTTCTCTATATTTAATTTTATCCTAATAATACAAGTATTTTATTTTTTGCATCAGTATTCTAATCCAAGTCCTTTCTTTTATTTCTGAGGTTCAAACTTTCATGCATTATTACTGGTTTTTTTGGAGAGACTTCCAAAATTGGCTCCTTGCCGGGATAGAGAATCGGTCGGAACTTGACCACATTCAGCTGGCGATAAAAGTAGAGACATTTTCCGCTTCACAAGCGAGATATTTCGGGCGCAGGGTCCATGGGCCGGGGGTTCCTTTGGTTTCTGCCTGAATTGCCCCCTGCACTTCCAAGTTCTAATTAGGCTTATACTCCTAAAAAAAGTTCTAATTAGACTTCCACATTGTATGGTTCCGCAGTGTGTCTCTCGTGTTCAAATGAACTGGATTTGTCCTTCCGTTTTTTTAGAATAACCAGATGCTACTACTAGACTAGGTACAATAGAAAACCGACACTATCTTTTTCCTTTTAAAAGGTTGAAATTCTTTTTCCCCTTCTCTCTTTTTGTGAAACGAAATTCGATATCATCATGTACGATGTATCTAAAAGAGTAAATCGAAAAGAGATGTGCCCTGAATTATTTGAAAAGCGTTAAAAAAAATTCTTGACATGACGACCTCTCTTGATTTGTTCCATGCTGCTTTCCCAATTCAACTTCTTTGAACTTCAGAGTATCACCAACAATTTTCAATCCACGCTTTTCAAAGCTATGTTTAGTGAATATATCGTAAAACTACCCTTCCAATAGTTCCTAATATCTAGCCCCTAAATTTTCAATCTCTCCGAAAAAAACTCATTTTGGTTGCTACATTTAGCACATGTTTAATTAGTAACTCCCAGTCCTGAAATCTTTCTGTAAAATGCTGCTAGGACCCACAAAGCAAGTTGATATAGATATATTTATGCCTAGAAAGCTTGGGAACTGTTGGAAGAAATAATTATTTTTACCCCCTAAACTAATTTACCGGGAGTAAATTTCTACATAAATATTGGAGATGCTCTCACAGCCACCCCGCGCATCATAACATCTGCTTCTTTGAAGTTTTGAGTACCCTCTCCATATGCATGTCTACAATTTTTTTTTGCGAACATAAAATTATATCGGTTGTCAACGTCAAACATGTGGAGAGAGAGGTTTTTGTCATGTTTGATTTGATGGTCAAATTCGTGATTACGTTCGAGGGTTATTCACTTTGTGATGGAACGCAATGAACAACAAGCAGGATGCATGAGTTAACAAATTCTATGGACTCCTTATTTAGTGTGCAGACCTAGGTCGCCATTTCGGTACAGATTTAGTGTTCATGCCCGTAACGTCCCGCCACTCCGGACCGGGCCCGCTTACCCCTGGTAGCTTAATAGGCCTTCAAGATTTCCCCACGGACCAATACTAGTCTTTTTCGAGCACTTTGTCCTCACTCATGCACACCCGGAATCACTTCCCGGTCGGTCACCCATCCCTAAATAACTCCGGGCCAAGCACGCTTAACCTTAGAGTTCTTTACGGATAAGCTTCCGGAAAAGAAGTTGCAATTTGTTGACATGAGTATTATATCAATCCTATTAAGCCCCGGGCTAGGATGTTACACACTCACCCTTTAGAAGACCGACGTCCTCGTCGGTCAACCCTGAGCCAGGAACTTCCTCTTTTAGCCACGTCCATGTGTCCACTGCCAGCCGCATATGCCATGCTTGTGTGACCACTCCGGCCCACACCGCTCATGCACACCATGCTCGCACACGTGTAACACATGCGCCCGTAAAACCACGAGAGTCGGCTCCGATACCATTCGTAACGTCCCGCCACTCCGGCCGGGTCCGCTTACCCTCGGCAGCCTTAATAGGCCTTCAAGATTTCCCCACGGACCAACACTAGTCTTTTCCGAGCACTTTGTGCTCACTCATGCACACCCGGGAATCACTTCCTGGTCAGTCACCCATCCTTAAATTACTCCAGAGCCAAGCACGCTTAATCTTAGAGTTCTCTAGAGATAAGCTTCCGGAAAAGAAGTTGCAATTTGTTGACACTGAGTATTCTATCAATCCTATTAAGCTCTCGCCGGGATGTTACAATGCCGCGAAGGGGCTAGTGACGCAATGAAGTGGAAACTTTCCACCACGAATAATCCATGAACTATGGGAGATCAAGCTAATCTGGACACACTGGAGCCGTTGAAGTTTCGATATGTCAGAATACATATCTCAGAGATGCATGAATCGAGAAAAGCTGCCGTCAGGTCCCAACATTCTTTTAGACCATTCGTTAGAGAGAGAGATTAATTAGTATTGTCAACGTTAGTTGGGCTGTCTATCTATCAAAACCTGCTTATATTTAGCCCATCAGAAAAGATGGGCGCACCCACTATGAGGGCATGCTAAATCGTGGGTGAAGATCGTTGGGCTGACAGAACGTAGCACGACGATCACGGCCCATGGGTGGTCGGCTTGTAATGGTAGCCACTCCGGCCCTTAGTGAGCGAACAAACGAATTTATCGGACGGCAGCCAGCACACAGATTAGCGGAATGAACTGGAGGATCCAATTCAGCACCAACATTCTGTAAAGGCTACGTTCCAATAACCCGTGAGCTCGCAGTTGTTTGTCCAGACACCCGACCAACCTGCAGATAGACCAATCAACAACAGGAAACACTCCAACACATCATTCATTATCCATGTGCGCATGATGTGAACTTTGTCTTGCAGCAAATGTTGATCTGTACATTGTACTCTTGCTGCAAATATTTGTAAGGGAAATGGGAACTCACTTTTGCAGGACCACAAAAACAGCTACATTCGTCTGGAACAAACGAGAATAAGAACCAAAATGACTGTATCCCTAAATCAAACCATATTGTCATGACCACACCACCAATCTGAACTACGCAATAGAAATCTGAAACCAGATATTAAAAGATTGAAAGTTCTACATACAATGCATCGGCATGTTTGTGGTTGCGCTGCGCCAAATTCTGCACGCTGCACAATAACCAGCACATGCTTGCATGCCGTCCAACAAATGGAACGAAGTCTTCAAACTCTGTAAAGACAATCAAACATCAGCCACGAAAAAAAAGGCTTTTATCAAAACAGACATCAGAAGACATGCTTAGTACAGCGTACTCATAGAATATTCCTAAATTTATTAGGCGCTCATGGGCCTTCTAAAATATATAATACGAACCAGTCGGAGAGGATTAAAACACAAGGAAGCGGATCGTTCTGATGGCACACCCTGTTCTTCTTCTCCTAGTGCTCCTTTCTTCCACTACCCCTTCTTCCTCCAAGATAATTCAGCCGAAGTTCTCCGCTATCTTCTACTTCGGTGACTCTGTTCTTGATACCGGCAACAACAATCATATCCCCACGGTGGCTGTGGCAAACCATGTTCCTTACGGAAGAGACTTCCCAGGAAAAAGGCCAACAGGGAGGTTCTCCAATGGCCGCCTCCTTCCAGACCTCCTCAACGAGAAGCTGCAACTCAAAGAGTTCTCCCCACCATTCCTGGATAAAAAGCTATCGAGCGATGACATCTTGACAGGTGTGAACTTTGCGTCCGCTGGTTCAGGGTTTGATGAGCAGACATCGCAACTATCCAATACGTTGCCAATTTCGAAGCAGGTGGACCTCTTCAAGGAGTACCTCAGCCGTCTCGAGGACATTGTTGGAGATAAGGAGGCTTCCAGGATCGTTGCCAACTCTCTGATATTTATCAGCTCAGGAACTAACGATTTCTCACACTACTACCGTTCATCAAAGAGGAGAAAAATGGACATTAATGACTACCAAGATGTTATTCTCTGGTCGGCACAAGCTTATGTCCAGGTAAAATAGGCATTTCCGTGTTCGATTTCTGGTCGGTTAGTTTCTCCCAAGTTCAAAACTAGGCATAACTTCATTTTCAATCCCCTAAATTCGCATATAGGAATTATATGATCTTGGAGGCCGACAATTCTGCTTAGCAGGCCTTCCACCGTTTGGTTGCACACCTATCCAAATCACATTAAGTAAAGATCCTGAGAGGGCATGTGTGGATGAGCAGAACTGGGATGCTCAGGTCTACAACTCTAAACTTCGAAAATTACTTTCGACATTGCAAGGCTCCCTCCATGGAAGCAAAATTGTGTATGTGGATGCATACAAAGCTCTTATGGAGATCATCGAACACCCCACCAAATATGGTATGTTTTCTACTAATACTAGAATTATGACTAATCTACTATGCTATGCTAAGTTAATTAATCAGAAACTAAAAATGAGACTAAATGCCTTAAATCCTAGTTAAGAAGGTAACCTTACCAGCTAAAAACTATAAAGTGGCAGAGAAGTGAGATCTAATAAAATATTTTTTGGTAAATTAGTGAGATCTAATAATTAACAACTCATATGCATACATGTACTAGTATATTGTAGTTATTCATTAACAGTTTCCAGCTCTCACAAAGGGTTTCCATGGTATCAGGATTTACAGAGACAACACGAGGATGTTGTGGGACTGGACTCAGAGAGGCCGCTCTGCTTTGCAATGCATTGACTCCAATCTGCAAAAATGTGTCATCCTACGTGTTTTATGATGCTGTGCACCCAACAGAAAGGGTTTATATGTTGGTGAATGACTACATAGTCAAATATGTTATTCCACAGTTTTAAAGAAAATACTCAAATAAGGTTTTCCTATTGTATTTATGCAATACCATTGGAGTGCACAACAATGGGATTCGGAAATAGAATGTAAGCTCAAAACTGTCAAAGGCATAGAACTGAGCTTAATCGGAACAGAGTTGACATGGCTGCACTAGAGAAATGACTCAGTCTCCCCACCCTAGGCAGTCCATTGTTACAGCAAGATTGCAGTGTTTCATAGTATTAATCTCTTCGAAGGTGAAAATATACTTTTTATAATTTTCATAGTTAAAAAGAAACAATGCAGTTCAACCTGGGATTTCCTTAAAAGACAGGGTCAAGAGACATTTTACCTTCCCCCAATTTGAAACGAACCCCTCCTAATTCAGCATGTAAGTAATGAAAACGAGTACCAAGAGTAGCTTAGAGGCTACAGTATGCATATATTAATCCTTATAATTGGTGAGAAACCCTGACAAGTGCAGTATGCGCATAACAATAACAGCACATAATATATACAGAGATGACTCAGACATAGAAAACACAACTTACCTTACTCTCGTAGGAAACTAAAAACAAGTCAGTATGCACAGCAGCTAGAAGAGATGCTATGACTTGACCATTGCTCTAAACAACTGCTGAATCTGTGACTTCACATCCTCAGGTCGCAGATATGAATCAGCTCTGGCCCCTGTAGCCTGTAATATATCAATTGTATCCCTATAGACCGGAATAACCAGCTCCTGCACCATGGTGCTCAAATCCACTGCTTGCTGCTTCTTCACCAGTACCCACCGTGATTGCACCTGGCAAATTGCTTCCACAAAATTATTGAAATGGTTCAGCTTCTCTATCATGGTATTCAAACTGGCTGGCCTTCTGTCCATCTCCAGCAACCTGACGGCTTTTCCCCAGGTAGCTTCACAATATTCCAAAACCCATTGGTGAACCTTTATAGATATTACCCTGGTCCAATTCTCACCCAGCAAGATATTAAGCTCACAACCATTGGCTTTGTTCATCATATATATCCCGTTGTTAATCAGAAAAATACAACCTAGAGGGGCATGGCCATAAACCTTGGATTTCGATTCAAGATTCTCCATGAGCACATCCACAATCCAAGAAAAGCGTACAGACAGTGATGACGTTGGACGGTCAGGGTCAATTGGACATGTTTTAGCACAATCAAACTCCAAAAGCATAACTTCTTCCAAAGTATGGCGAGATGCACATGTTGCCATTAGGTAGTTCATTACGTACCTTGTTAGCGGATGCACTCCACCATCTGGTGGAGAAGACCCACTCAGATCACGGCGTATCAAATTTTCTAGAGCCATAAATATGCCCTTAATTGAAATTCCAAGGCATTCACGTAGAACAGAAATCTCATGATCAAAGGTTTCATCAAGTACACCAAGGACATCAGTTAAAGCATCATACATGTCAACTATGCGGAAGAGACACTCTGGACTTCTTCCAGCAGCAGCAACACAATTTGCAAAGGACAGGAGTTCAAAAAATGGTTTGCATGCGGTGGCAACAGCAAGGTCATTGTAGGATGCAAATCCCTCAAAAATGCAATTGCAAAGATGTCGCTCGCTTGGGACTAAGATACGAAAGATCACACGGGTTGCAGGGATCCAGCGCATGATCTGAGTCTCAAGTTCCTCCCATGATGCTGACTTGAACATTTCTGTCATGTGAGCATGAACTCCAAGGCGGGTAATGCTCTCATCAATGAAATTGTAGCGTGCAGAAGCATATATTTCTGTACATTTATCACCAAAACCAGCAGAAATCATCCTTCTTGCAATTCGATTTGCTTCAATTATTATACCCTCTGGTAAGGTATCTACAATCATGTCAAAATTTGTAAGTGGTAGTGCTACATGGGTGTGCTTGTCATCATCATCATTATGGATTTTCTTGATATTGTCGTATCTATCGCTATCATCAAAGTTAGATGTAGCAATCAAGTGCTTGAACTCATCCTCAAGCCTTGAGGAACAACGCTCTAGAAGGACATCAAAGCTTTCGAGGAGCCTATGATCTGCTGTTGTGTTCTCAAGACCATGGATGGTGGAAATCAGTTCATCCACAGCTTCTAGGAAGGCATCAGCATCATCTGAACTAGACCAGAGGGACCGATCCAAGCTGAGGAACTGGGAGATCAGGTCATCAAGCGCTTGCAGAGTTTCCTCCATGCCAGTCACCAATGCTACAGGTAACCATTCTACGTCTCTGCAGATCTATAACTTTCCATGTGAACCTCCTGAATCCTTAGAAGAAATCATAGAGGAGGATGGAAGGACCGGGCCCAATCATCTCAGCTGGCAAAATTGACCAGTTCAAACATTTCATTATTCATAGAAAATCATGAAAGAATTGAGAACCCTAAACGTACCTCACCAAAGATGAATTTTGAAATTAGAGATGAAACTGGTTCATCCTTCTGTCACACCCATATAAACCTAACTTCAATGAGCTCTCATGTTTCAAATGGTACATAATTGTGCCACAATTTATCTAGAAGGGGCAGTGGGTTCTGGACAAAACCATAGCATAATTTTCAGTTCATTTTGTTGGAGGGTCACAACGAGCTTACCTCAGGATAGCAACGTCTAACCACACAACCACAAAACTTCATTTCGTGGCAGTTGCTCGCTTTGACTTTTCTTTGAACCAACACATCAAGTTGTTGAAAACTGAGAGGAAAACTTTGACAGACAATGTATGTGTGCGAAGAAAATAATAATAATCAATTTGCATGTGTAAAAAATAAAATCTATATTAGAATAGCATAATAAAGAGAAGTATTTACATGAATGTATATAACAGGTTCTGGTCTTTTAATTCTTAAAACTTTGCAGATATTTACTTGTACCCAGGTAGCTATGGATAACTCCCGACACATTAGAGAAACTAAGGTTTTCTTGCAAAACTGAATCTTCAATAGTTGATGTGTTGGTCAACAGCAACAAAATTCCTTACTGTGGCCTTTATCCATAACAGCTTTCGTTTACAATCTAACGATGAGTATCCACTTTCAAAATGGAACAAATAATGCTGGAAAACAAGATACGCAATCGGATTGGTTGGTAAATAAATAAGAAAAGAGGCGAGAGCATGACAGGTAGTAACCATTTCTAGGACAGGTTTACTAGGCTGTTACTGGTACCACTAACCCCGTAAAACTGTATAGCATTGTAAAGGATAATAATACTGAAAGGCCAGTGCAAATGAAATTTAATGTGTGCTGCATTCATCAATCATGCACATATGCTAGGTAACTGATCTCAATGCTAAGAAGAAATTAAATTAGAGAACTAATCTTGAGATAAATTAGATTACCATTGTAAGTTGATACCAAAACACCTACAGATTTACACAGCTGGATAAGTCCATGTTTCCTTATCTAAGACACAAAGCCAAACCTTATGGCACCACATCGAGCCTAGAATGTGAACATAACAAAGGTTCAGAATCTGCTGGAGTAGTTATGACACCAAAATCACACTTATAGCAGCATAGTGTGCCATAATCACCTAATTACTTGGACGAGCCTTCAAACAAGAGATGGATGCGTGCCTCGACATCCTCTGGGGTGTACTTAATGAACAAATCCCGAGCAGCTTCTGGAGATGATTTCAACTTTGTAATTAATCCAGTATATGCAGACATCACGGAATCTGCTATTGTAGCCTTAACATCAGCCCGCAACTGCTCATCTGCGATCACCCAATCCGACTGCACTGCACAAATATCCTCCAGATAGCCATCAAACATCCGCATTTTCTGAAGCATGGCCTTCGTGGATATACTGCCAACACCCGGACCTCCAATTTGCAGTACCGAGAGGACCTTCGCCCAAGCTCCACGCTGGTACTCCAGACCCCACCTGCGTACCCTGCTCATCATCTGCTTCATCCACTCATCACCCAGCAAGATACCAAGCTCACTGTCGTTAACCTTGTGAATAATGTATTTACCATTGTTCATTAAAAAGATGGAAGCAAGTGGCGGATCCCTGTATATCTTAGACTTTGTCTCCAAATTCTTGTGAAGAACATCCATGATCCAAGCTATGTGCACAGCTAACGATGAAGTGGGGCGGTCAGGATCAACAGGAATAGCTGCTGAGCCGACAGCACCCAAGTCACCTTCCATCACCTCTTCTAGTGTTTGGCGTGACCCACATGCGGCACGAAGATAGTTCATGACATACCGAGTGATTGGGTGTATGCCACCACCAGGTACTGCAACACGGGCAGGGTCACGGCGGATGAGATTTTCGAGCTCCATGAATATACCTTTAATTGATGAGCCGAGGGTGCTGCACACAGCTGAGACTTCAGCACGAAGTGCTGCAGAGTAGGGATCCAAGAAGACAGGGTCGAGGTCAGGAAGGAGATCGCGAACTGCTTCATACATGTCGATGACACGGAAGAGGCGTTCCGGGGCGCGACTGGCAGCAGCGACTGCATCTCCAAAAGAAATAAGCTGCAGCGCCTGGGTGCGCACTGCAGCAACAAAGGCGAGGTCGCCGTAAGGGGCGAGGCCTTCGAAGACACGGTCACAGAGGCGGCGCTCGCTCGGGATGAGAATGCGGAAGACCATCTTGAAGGCTGGAATCCAGCGAGCAATGTCGAACTCGAGCTCCTCCCATGGGGAAGAGTGGACCTCGTCGGCAGTGCGGGAACGGATGCCGAGGCGAGCGACGCTCTCATCAATGAAGCCGCGGCGCGCGGAGGCGTAGGCCTCGGCGCACTCGCGACCGAAGCCAGCATCCACCATCCGCCGCGCAATCTGGTGCACATCGGATACGGACCCAGGCGGGAGGGCGTCGATGACCACGTCGAAGTCCGTGACAGGCTTGGCAATCGGGATTGGCTCGTCGCCGTAGCCATCGTCCGCGTCGTAGTCCTCCTCCTCGCTGTCATCAGACCCGAACCCGCCGGGGACCTGCGGAGCCGCGTCGTCGGGGCGCTCAATGAGCGCCCGGAACTCGTCCTCCAGCCGAGCCATGCACCGGCTCAGCAGCTCATCGGCGCGGTCCAGCAGCCCGCGGTTGGTCCCCGCGGCTTCGAGCTCCTGCACCGTGCCGATGAGGTCGTCCACCGCCTCCAGGAACGCGTCCGCGTCCGTCGAGTCCGCCCAAATGAGTTTGTCCATCGTCACGAACTGCGAGATCTGCCGGTCCAGCGTGCGCACGGTCCGCTCCAGCGACGTCACCGGGGGCACCCCCGCGGCGGCCGAGGGCGCCGCCGAAGGAGGCGGCATCGGCGGTGAGGCAGGCATCGAGCGCTCGCCGGCTCCTCCGACCGCAGCAACCGCAGCGGCGGCGCGGCTGGCGTAGAGCTTGTCGAGGGTGAGGCGGCCGTCGTAGTTGGAGAAGACCTTCAGAATATCCTCCGTCATGGTGTCTGTGCGGCCCAGGGTCTGGACGATGTGCTGCACGGTGGCGAGCAGTTTCTCCTCGCCGTCCTCCGCCATCAAACACCGAGCGAGGAATCGGTCGCCCGAATCCTCTCGGACCTCGGCGATCTGCGGGCGATTCCGACTAGAGCTTGAGCAGGTTCGAGTGGCTGCGGCGGCGAGGAGAGGAGAGCGCGGTGATGCACGAACAGCGACAAGACTGGCCGCTCACTGTTTGGGCCGGAATGGTGGCGCTGTTCACGCCAGTTAGCCAATTTTTACCGTGCCTCGTAGTAGACAACCGGATGGTAATTCGAGACGAGCGGCGGATGCGAGGCTGGATCGGTCGCGTGGACGCCCGAATGAAGTCACGACGAACGGTGGTAAACGGAAAAGGAAGGTAGTAATAAGTACTGCGGTGTGCGGTGGTGGACCTGGTGGTGGTGGATCGGTCGGTGGGGAAAGCATAAATGCAGCGAAAGCGCCGCTCGTTGGGGGATGAGAAAATTTATTTCACTGACAGATCGGACCACAGCATAGGGTTTATGTCTTTTGTTTTTAGGAAAAGTGGAGAAGGTTTATCTGTTTCAGCCCAGGGTTATGGTGTTGGTCCGGCCCAGGAAGGCGTAAAGCTTAGGCCGGATGCACGGCAATGTGGGTAACCCACTACCCAGTTAGCCTCAGGCCCACGATAAAGGGGTCGTTGCTTTTGCACAGAAAACGCACCAAAAAGTGTGTCTTATTGTGCGTTCGTGACAAGCCAATATTCTAAAGCATGGAGTTGAAGTAACCGGAAAAGACGATGACTTGTGGGACCCCTGTTAGCTCCGCATCCACTGTGTAGTGCCGACGGGCATCGAGCCACCAATCTACGGTTGCATAAAGCAAGACCGCCCGCTGGGAGAGTCGCAGTCCAAGCCAGCCCAAATCGATTCCGCAGGACAGACGACAGAGCACCATGGCCTCCGGACCGACGCCTGCGCCGTTGCTCCCCGTGACCAACCCGGCGGCCGGCGGCGCCAGTGCGCCGACCTCGGGTTCCGGCCTCTCCGACGCGCCGCTTGCCACGCCGGCCTTCCGCCTCTTCATGAGCCGGCTGTCCGACACGGCGCGGCGCTCGCTCGCGGACCGGAAGCCGTGGACGGAGCTGCTCGACCGGTCGGCCTTCTCCCGGCCGGACTCCCTCTCCGACGCCACCTCGCGGCTGCGCCGCAACCTGGGCTACTTCCGCGTCAACTACGCCGCCGTGGTCGCCTTCTCCCTCGCGGCCTCGCTCCTGGCACACCCCTTCTCCCTCCTGGTCCTCCTCAGCATCCTCGGCGCCTGGTGCTTCCTCTACGTCTTCCGCGCCTCCGACCAGCCCGTCGTGCTCTTCGGCCGCACCTTCACCGACCGCGAGACGCTGCTCGGCCTCGTCGTCGCGTCCGTCCTCGCCTTCTTCCTCACGTCCGTGGCCTCGCTCATCATCTCTGGCCTGCTCGTCGGGGGCGCCATCGTTGCAGCGCACGGCGCCTGCCGCGTGCCCGAGGACCTCTTCCTTGACGATCCGACCGCTGCGTCCAGTGGAAACACGACCAACAGGCTGCTCTCCTTCCTCGCGTCGCCTGGATCTGGGGTTTGACGACGGCTGGTAAATTCCTGTATTTGGCCTGCGGAAATTGTTTGGACGCAGAATCATTTTGGATCTGATCCGGTAGGTGTAGCAAATTGTGTCTCGTTCCCACTGGTGCTTAACTCTTGAGTTGTGGTGGATATTCAGATCTAGTTTGATCCAAATGTACGCCTCGAATTATGCAAATACCTGCAAGAGCTTTGCTGCTCTTAGATTTTACCTGCATTGTCAAGTTGCTAACATGTATCTCTATGCTCTTTGAAACAATTGGAAACGATGAGAATTACAAGTCTATGGATCACCGGTTATTTTTTGCTATCCTTTGAACTTTTGATATGCTTGTGCGAATCCATTGTGACTCAACAACACTGTTGTAGTAAGTGCTTGTGCTGTAGGCAATGTTGCTACTTAATTTTCTAAGTGGTAGTAGTGCACTATGCTGGATTCTGGAGATTGCTAGGTGTAACACTTGCAGTATAGGTCTTGGATTGGGAAAGCTATGATAAAGCATTCCATTTGCCATGGAGCTAAGCAAAGTGGGTTAGAAACAACTACAGCAAAGTAATGCAGCTAGCTCATTCTTGAGTCAAAACGTGGAGTAAGATGTCATCTGCGATCCTAAAAGGTATTTAGCATTGCATTTTTTTTATTGTGTTTAATCCAAGCTCAAAAAACAAGAACTAATGCAGCTGCTGTGCTTCATCAGCATTTTAGAAAGTGTGTGTAACTGCATTATGATGCTCTGCATAGATTTTCAGTCAATTCATATTCATTTTTCATCAGGTTGTTTCGCTCAGAATTCTTGCTTTGGAACATGTCAAACTATATGCAAAAAATATTCTAAAAGATAACACTGATATTGTCTTGTTGTATCCATTTGGCAACCATGAATCCTGTTGAGTGCCTCATTAGTATGTTAAGAGACAGTCTTACCACTGTACTAGTCAGTTTGAAGGTTGTTTGATGATTTTTGCGTATGAACGACCAACCATGAATTCATGATAGGCTGCTTGTTCGACATAATTGGATGTTGCTGCTGTGTAACCTGTGCCAGAATTTTAGTGGTGATCAACCTGGCTGTCCGAAAATGTCTACTGTGTAGGTATAATTGCAATTAGTTTTTGAGGCGCCACATTAGTATGGTGGTGGACTAAATAAATTAAATATTTTATTCTTAACGTTGAGTCATAGACTGGTTCATCTATCTGAATTTGTCTATGGTCCCTGTACAAGAGGAGGTAGCATTTATAAACAATTCATAGCATGAAAAAAATTGTCCATATGAATCGTGTCACTGGATATGATCTCCTTTCTTACATCACCTGGACATGGGTCTGATTTCTTTATTTGTTCTCAAGGAAATCCACTAGGGTGTTGGGCACAACAGAATTAAAGCAGTAATTTTCGTAGATCAGATCCGATAGCTGTAACAACTTATATTGCATTCTACTAGTACTTACTGCCAGTGTTATGGATACATAGATTTATTTTCTGTTCTAACTTGTGGTTGGAATTATGCAAAGATCCTGCAAGAGACACACTTTTATTGGATTTCGAAATCTATGAAGGTGGTTTCAAGGTCACGCCTGTTTGAACAACTCATGATTGTGTACCTGATGTTGGTTAAGGCTGACTGTTGAACGCAGTTGAACTCATAAATCCAATTGTGGCAGCATTTCAGTGGTCGTTGACCAACCTTTGGAGGGGCCCAAAAAGTCTGGGATTAGTTTATACACACTGTTGACATGTGTTGGCTCATGTAGGAAGAACTGTTTGTCTGCGAGTCACTTTCTTGGTGAACCCTCTGGGATATTATTGGTCTGACGGAGTATTTTACTTGTGAGAATAATAACAGCTTTTAACAGGTAGTATGAGTTTAAGCCTGCAGGATGCACATCCATTGACCTGTGCTAGAGGCGTCAACGGTCAACCATGTTTTTGCCAGGTGCTTTCTATGTGTATGTACTGGCTGTTGGTGGACATGTATTTATAGAGCATAATTGCTACGTGTTGTTAGTCTTTTATAATTTTCTTGGATGTGAAGTGTTGCGGTCTTTGAACAGCATCTACATTGTGAGGTGGAAATATGCAGTGGTTGATTCAATAGCGATATGTACCGAGAACAACACCTATATTGTGAGATGGAAATCTGCAGTGGTTGATTCAATAGGGACATGTACCAAAAAGGAAAAAAATAATTTATTGTCAAATAATTTGCAGAATGTCACCGAGAGTTACATTGATTTATACAGGGGAAATGTCAACATAAGCGAGCTCGAAAATGTGAAAATCAACTCCCCTAAACTTTGTGATCACAAATAATAAACACCCCCAAAAAACAGGAACCGAACGAACATAGAGCACATGAACGGGCTTGCATATCTTGCTCAACGTAGGCCAGGCTGATCATCATTTGCACATGGGAAGGTCAACCGGAGGCGACGGCAGGGACTGCAGCTCGCCGTAGCCATCCTCCACCAGGAACGCCATGGCCAGGCCCCAGGTGATGTGCACGTCGAGATGGCAGTGCATGAGCCACACCCCGGGGTTGTCGGCGACGAACTGGATGACCGCCCATCCGTTGACGGGCACGGCCACGGTGTTCCGCTGCGGCGGGTCGACGAGGTTGAACTTGTGGATGTCCTTGCCGTGGTCGAAGTTGCCGAAGCCTTCGGCGAGGATGTAGAAGTCGTAGCCGTGGAGGTGGATGGGGTGGTTCTCGGGCGAGACGATGCTGGTGTCCTGCAGGACAAGGCGCACCACGGAGCCGTAGCGGAGCGGGTAGAGCTTGGTGGCCGGCACGGGCTGCCACAGCGCGCGGCTGACGTTCTGCGCCGTGTAGTCGAACTGCAGGGGCGGGTAGGCCGGGAAGTCGGTGGTGAAGACGTCGGGGATCTTGTAGAAGTGCGCGTGGAGGAGGGAGTCCGTCTTGGGGAAGACGAAGGAGACGTTGTTCATGCTGGCCGTGAACCGGGTGTTGTTGTTGGGCCCGGCGCAGAGCTCCCCGGGCTGGCAGTTGAAGAGGCCGAGCCCGACGGTGAAGAAGAGGTACTCGTCGGCGTGCTCGTGGACCTTGACCTTCTCGGGGCTCTTGATGCCGGCGGCGAAGGCGGTGGCGGCGGACGTGTCGTTGAAGGCGGGCAGGGCCGGGAACGCGGGCTGGATCTTGGGCCCGAAGTCGGCGGCGCAGCCGCAGTCGTACTCGAGGACGGCGGTGGTGGTGGTGTTGTCGAAGGGGACGCCCTGCGCGGAGATGTAGGCGCGCGCGGCCACGTAGTAGCGCGTGGGCGGCTGGTCCATGGTGACGAGCACGTCCGTGGTCTGGCCCGGCGCGAGCATGAGCACGTCGGTGGCGAAGGGCTTGGTGTAGGACGCGTCCACGCCCACCACCGTCATCTTGTGCTGCGCGATGCTCACGAACAGCTCGTGGTTGAGTGCCGCGTTGATGAGCCGCAGCAGCGCCGTCTCGCCGGGCTTCACCGGGATGGCGGTGGTCTCTGCCGATTGAAAAGGGCGTTGAGCTTTCACGTCGTGTCATGAATGAAATGAACACCGAGAGAGAGATACGGTTGCACGCTTGATCAAGTAGTACCTTTCTGGGAGCAGTTGTACAAGTCCCCGGGCTGGCCGTTGATGGTGAACGCGTCGGAGACGTTGGGCGCGCCGCCCGTCCTCTGCGCCTCCCGGATCACGTCGACCGGGTTCGCGTTCCACCACTCCCCTGTTCGTCAACAGGAATGTCAGTATCGAATCTGTCGCTGTCAAACGGTTGGATGCGAAAAGGAAAGATGAGAGCCGTACCGAGGATAACCGGAACTTCACGCGAGGGCTTCTCGAAGGGGTACGCCTTGCCCTCCCTGGGGCGGATGATGAGCGCGCCGTAGACGGTGGCCCTGAGCCAGGAGCTGTGCGCGTGCCACCACAGCGTGCCTTCCTGCCCCTTGATGGTGAACACGTACTTGTAGCTCTCGCCGGGCTTGATGGGGCACTGCGTCACGAACTCCGGCCCGTCCGCCCACGGCGTCCTCAGCTGCCGGACGCCGTGCCTGCACACGTACGCGTTGTCAGAGATCTCGATTTACTACTTAGGTGTGTTTGGATTCTCTAGTTGGCTAAAGTTTAGCCAACTAAAGTTTAGTCACCTAAAGTTTAGCCAACTAAGGGTGTGTTTGGATCCTCTAGTTGGTTAAAGTTTAGCCAACTAAAGTTTAGTCACCTAAAGTTTAGTCAACTAAAGTTTAGGAGGTGCATGTTTGGATCCATGACTAAAGTCCTCGACTAATCAAAAAGTGGACATATCTAACCCTTAATAAATGTTTCTCCACTGTACTTTTTCTATCCCTAATATGTGGTGAGGGGTACTTTTGATTTTATTTATCTTTATCCAAAGTTTAGGAGAGTTTAGCAAGGTTGAGGTGACTAGTGGTCTAAAGTTTAGGAGGTGGCTTGACTAAAGTTTAAGAGGTCATGTTTGGAGAAAAAGTAGTTAAAGTTTAGTTACTAAAATTTAAGAGGTGGATCCAAACAGGGCCTAGCCATACCCCTCGCCAGCTACAGCGCCGCCGTGTCGTCGTCAAGCCATAGCCATGCGTGAAGGAAGGGAGAAGAGAGCGCGTACCAGTGGATGGTGACGTCGTACTGCGCGCGGTTGATGACGTTGATCTCCAGGGTGTCGCCCTCCCGGACCTCCAGCGTCGGCCCCGGGAACTGCCCGTTCACCGTGATGATGTGCTGCTCGTTGCACAGCCTCTTCACCGGCGTCTCTTGGACCTGCCAGCCCGGAAGAATCACAGCACATGAGCAAAAACTGTTCAAATGCATGCACACACTGGACACAAACCGCGAGGCGCCAGATCATCGTCACGTACCACGAACTCGTGCTTGTGCACTTCCTTCTCGGCGCTGGCGAGCAAGGCGAGCGCGAGGCACGAGAGGAGGAACAGCATCCGGAACCTGGACGACGACGCCATGGCGACCACCGCCGAGCCTTGCTGGTTGCACGTTCGCGCACCGATCAGTCAGCTCAGCCCGACCCGGTGCTGCTAACTGCCCTCGCTTGTGTGGCGCCTTTCCTCTCAAGGTTTCCGAGTTGGCAATGAGGCTCACCGCCGAGCGCCCGCAGCTTATATAGCCCCCGGAGCATCGCGCCGGCTCCTAGCGCTTGTCAGGTCCCGCGCGTTCCCGTTCTGGTTGCACCGGTTGGTCGATTAGGTTTTGAACTTTTTGATCCCGGCATGGGGGAAAATGCATCGCACGGGTTCCCTCGGCTCCCAGCTGGTGATGGTCACCGCGCCTTCCATTCAACTATGCAGATGGTTTGGTGCACCCACTGGCCTGCCCCCGGTGGCGCCGCAGATCGAACACAAGGCAGCGCTTCTTCCACACGGCTCTGCGTAGACCTTCGTTTACGCCTGCCGCGCCTCCCTCTTGTCACGTCATTCCGTTACTCGTTTCGCGTCGAGTCCGTATGAACCAAGCAAAAACCCGTCCATGTCTTCTTTCCATGGAGCGGTAGTAGCAGCTCGTTTCACGTCAATTAGGTGCGGTTGTTTCCGGTTACGATCTACCACAGCCGTAATTCGACCCTCTGCTCGCCAGCTCGTGTTCATCCGTCCACGCATCTCCAGTGTCAAACGGTGGAGTCATCAGGGGCGTGTTGCCGTGTTCTCTGCTGACCGCCTATCTCTAGCGATCGGTTAATCTGCCGCTATCATGTGTGCTCCCTGCGGCGAAAAACACGTCCATTCCCGTGTCACCGTTTGCTTAAACTTGCGGACAACGGAACTCGGCGTCGTCGGAATTCAATGATTACGAGTCAACCGTGACGTTTTCCGGTACTGTGCTTATGTTTTCTTGCCCTATCGGATCTATTTATATATTTACCTGCCCTGCGAACCGTTGGCCAGCTCAGTGCGTGTTTGTGCGGCTCTTGTTTCAGGTCATTTTCTAGTGATTTCGGAGCGTTGAGGAGGTGGATTTGGTAGCCAATACTGCGATAAGCGCCAGTATTTGTTACAACAAACCTGTAAATAAACTAATCTTTCTGTCCTAACGACAGCAATTTGGTAAGGGAGGAGTAATCTCGTGACAGAAAAACAGTGGCACCGAATCCGATTGCTCAGTCCATTTTCAGGTGCCACGCATTCCTGGTTTTGCTTTAATAAACTGCGGCATGACTTGTCATGAATACGAACCATCGCTTCTAGTTCTAGCATCCTTGAACAAAAAATACGACAGGTTGCTCGCTGATGAAACTTGTATCACAATGGCTTTAGGTATACAAAACTCTCAAATGCTTCCTCGACTGGAGAAATACAATATAAACCGAATCTGAATGCATTTCGCTGAATTTTCATCAGAAGAAGCGAAGAACCGAATAAACAACGCCTCAGCAGTTGACAAAGCAGAGGTTCTGAACTACGAAAGGGGAACAACATAAAGGCAGCGATCTCCAAATTCTCAAAGACGAACAGTAACATTGCCTCAGGCGTTGACAATTGGACCGGAACACTGAACACTAAAATCCTAACAATATTTGCGTCAGAGTAGCAGCCACGCCGCCAGCTTCGCAGAGCCTGCATTTCGCCGCCCTTGACCAACCACGATGAGGTAGGCTGGCGACCTGGCGAATCCGCGCCGCTCCGACGGCCACCCCGCGATGCGTCAGGGTTCCCTGTCCGGTGAGGGTGAGGCTCTCCCCGAGTTAGGAACGGCAGGTGGGAACAACGAATTGGCAAGAACCAACAACCTCGATCCTCCTGCACAAAGTTCCTATCGCTCGAATAACAATTCCCATGCAGGTAGTTGTGCATTCGCAATCATTTATCGAATCGACACTTGATGATCTGTTGTTGTCTTCCCCACAACAACCTTGCCACATGTGTCTATTTTTTTCTTTTCCCGGGAGAGTAGCTTTGGAGGTTGGAGAAATGAGCATGCGAGATTTTGGACATGTCATGGCTCCTGGTGCGTGGCGCCTGGCTAAGTCAAGGTTGGATAAGTCTTGCTTTCGTCTTGTGCATCTGCAAAGGCACTTTAGGATATCTACTTCGGACTTTGGCGTTGGATTGTTCCTTCTATTTGATTCATCCAGGGTTAACTTTTTTATGCGAGTTTATTTTTCACGTGATTCTGACGAGGCGTGGTTCGTGTCGATCTACACGATCACCGTCTTTTCTCCAATTTGTTTATTTTTGCGCAAGGCTTTCCCCATAGCTCACAGCTCTGAAGTCTGAACTTTTTTTGAGGCGAACTGAAGTCTGAACTTGAACTAGAGGCAGCAGCCAGCGCGACCATGCGAAGTCAAATGAAAGAGATGACATGGCCCACCTGCCATTGAGTGAACAGCACGAAACGGGCATGGTATGCCTCTGATTTACGCTTACGCACGTGTACTCGTCGTGGCGAATCACGGCGCTCACCTTCCTCCTCTTCTCCCCCGACTTGACTCCTCCGCCGCTGATTCCCGGCTAGATCTCCTTTTCCCACCAACCCTAACCGCCGGCGGTAGCCATGATGGCCTCCGCCGCGGCGGATCCCGCTGCTGACGAGGACCTCGATACCCTGCCCCTTGATTCCTCCCCCAGTGTCGCGGCCTCCACTGATCCCCTGCTCCGCCCGCCTCCTTCCCCATCGTCCACCTCCTCCTCCCCTACCGCCAGCGGGAACCACGACGCCTTCGTGGACGAGGTCGACCTCGAGGAGGATGACGTTGCGCCAGCCCCCGTTCCCCGCCCCGCGGTCACGAAGCCCCGCGAGGCGTCGCCGGTGTTCGATGAGATCACCGTCTCCGAGCCCAGGAAGCACGCTGAGCCCGGGACTGGAGCGGCGGGCGTCATTCCAGGGTCGGCCAGCTACGTCTCCTACCTCATCACCACCATAATGGTCGACGGCGGTGAGTTCCGCGTGCGGCGGCGCTTCCGCGACGTGGTGGCCCTCGCCGACCGCCTTGCGGAGACCCACCGGGGCTTCTTCGTCCCGTCCCGGCCCGACAAGAGCATCGTCGAGGGGCAGGTCATGCAGCGGCAGGACTTCGTGAGCCAGCGATGTGCTGCAGTCCAGCGTTACCTCCGCCGCCTCGCCGCGCACCCCATTGTTGGCCGCAGCTCTGACCTCCATGCCTTCCTCACTGAGCCTAGCGGCATCCCGACCTCCGAGGGTGAGTCACCAAGGTGGAATCCCGCGATAAGCAGTCCCACCTACACGGCTGCTAGCGCTCCATCCACGCCTGCAAAGAGCGGGAGAGACTTTTTGGGGTGTTTAAGGACCTCAAGCAGACAGTAACGAATGGTTGGGTTGCGGTGAGGCCGCCTCCGGTGGAAGAGGAGAATGACAAAAGGTACCTTGCGCACAAGGCCAAGCTTGAGGACTTGGAGCAACATCTGGTTACAGCGTCTCAGCAGGTAACTGAGCATTTATTTTACAATGATTCGTGTGTGTCTTCTTAATTTCCATTGTAGGATGAATGCAAGTTAATATTCTGAGTGCTTGTTTCAAGAAGCGCCAATACACCTACATATTTGACCATAACATTTTTTTAGTTCTATGACTAGTGCAAAGTAGACTACCTAATCTTTTACCCTTGATTGTATCATTTTTAGGCGGACGCGCTTGTTAAAGCTTATGATGATCTTAGAACAACCACAGGTCTCTTGGGATTATCATTCATCAAGCTGACCAAATTTGAAAAGGAACAGGCTACATGTAGTTCTCAGAAAAGACGAGCTGCTGATATAAACATTTTTGCAACTGCTGTTATTCGAGTCAGCAGATCACTGATAAATCTCCATGAAGAAATTGTGAAACATCTGGTATGTGTGGGGAAAGCTTGAATTAAGGAGCATTTGCTTGAGCATAGGCGTTTTCTTTAGGATATTTGTTTTTTCACTTCATTTTAATATTTTCTCTGCTTTTGTAGGGCATTATCCGTGACCACATAGAGGCAATGACTTCAGTTCATAATGCATTTACTGATCGTTCCAATGCTTTGCTTCGTGTTCAAAATCTGTCGGCAGAATTATTTTTCTTGCATACCCGGGCCGGGAAACTTGAATCCGTTTCATCCAGAGGAATGGATCAAGAGAGATCAAGACATCAAAAGATAGAAGAACTGAAGGAAACAATCAGAGCTACAGAAGATGCTAAAAGCCACGCCCTTAAAGAGCTGGAAGTTATCAAGGTAATTCGTCCAAAGTGGCAAGCTAAATACTGTATACTTTGCAATTCTTAAGATAATGACTTGGTGAATATAAGTTACTTTCGTATTTTATTATCTTATTTTGATGGTTGCAAGTGTGTAATCTCTATTTTGTGAGGAAACTACTGCAATAAACTGGGTTCCGAGATGGCCATAGCCTTTTCAGTTTGCAACACATTAGTTTTAGTTTTCATCACATTACTGGACACAATTCTATATAAGCACCCCGCTAAAATAAAAAACATCTCATTTCACTCAGCACAGCAGTCGTTTCCACTCTTTGCTGCAGCATTGGATAGCACTAGCAGCTTAACTTGTTTTTGACAATCAAGAGTCAGAATTGGCTGTTCCTAACTATTGGCATGTTTGAGCTGTGGTGGAAGTTCTGACTATTCATTGTGCTGTAGTTGTGCATGGACTGACCTTAACTTATTAAGGTGCAGCTTATACCAGTATCAAGTGATTACAGGGTGAAGAGTATTATAGTCATGCCATGTTCTGAAACAAGGAACCTTTCATGATTTTTCTTTTCCTGTTGACTTTGCTAGAATGCACTAGGGTTTTCCATTCAACCATGACTCCATTAGGGAAAAGGTACTATGGTGACACCCATTTTTGGCATGAAAAATGTTGGGATGCATAGCAAAATGAAACATAACTTTGAACAGAGTTCCATTACAATTAGGGGCACAGGGTTTTCAGCTGAGTCAGGTTCCGAAATTGCAAGGTGCCGGGGTTATTGAATTATGCAAAAATGCTTGTCACATATTTGATATTTCTACTGTCGTATTCGAAATAACACCTGTTTACTTGACAATTTAACATGTAACGTTCTGTCCTTTTCTTATAACTTCATGTTCTGATTGTGCAGGAAAACAACATGAATGAAATAAGAAGGTTCAACAAAGAAAGACGCCAGGATTTGGTGGATATGCTGAAAGGCTTTGTATCAGAGCAGGTAGGAGTTCTCTTCTTCAACATGGTTCTTTTCTCTGATCTGCTGTTTGCACTCCGCATTAACCTTTTGAATTATTTAGTGCAAATCAAAACTAGATTAATCAGTTGACGTAGCTGCCTGCCGTGTTGCTTGATGCTTCTAACTGCTGTCCTGCTTCATGCCTCCATTCTCCATACTGTCGAATATTAGTTATCTGCTTTGTATCTAAAGTCTTGATTGGATGCTAGATCCGTGTTGTCAGCTGTGATTTTGACAATGCTGACCTCCTGCCTGTTGCTCCTAGATCTGGTCATGTGAATTGTCTTTAGGCCTCTGCATGGGAACCTAGAGCTTTAGTGCCACCTAAACATTATGAAGATTTTTTGAAACAATGTCCAACGCTCTTATCAATAAATTTCACAATGGGCCCTGTGGAGTGCCAACTGCCAAATGTGATGGGGATTGGGATTTCCCAAAGAGCCATCCATAGCTTGGAGCTTGTGGAAACTAGTAATCTACATACCAAAACAATGACTTTGGTGGCCTAACGCTTTCTCTTCTTTCTGTTTCTCTTTTTCCTTTCTTATCTATTACATATTACTTTCAAAAAAACTGTACTGAAGGAGCAAAGAAATGCTTATAGGTATACCTGTGTATACCTATAAGCATTGCTTCGTGGTAGTAATGTGAGTATCCACACTTTGGACAACAAGTCAACAAAACTTCAGATTGATTTTCTTAAAAGAAAAAACCTTCAGAATTGACAAGCTAAGTGTCCCATAATTTCCGAAGTCCACATCAGGCATCTTAGATGTAATGGTACAAAATTTTTAGCAATACAGGAAGCACATTTTTTGTACCCCCGGGCAAAACTACCTTATAGATGGCATTACTTGCACATTGTGAAATTAGTAATCTCAATCATAAAAATGTGATTGAAATTCACATTGATGTGTTTTGTTGAATATGTGCAGGTTACATATTCAGAACATTTTGCTAATGTATGGACAAAGGTAGCAGAAGAAACAAGTGGATATGCAATCAGGGGTTGAAGTAGGATGTATATATATACAGGTGAACTTGAGCTGTTTTTCTGCAGCTGGAACATGCAGTACAATGTACAACATTGAGAAGATGACCGTTTAGGTTAATACATGGACAGCGGGACAGGATCACACTTCCCATTCCAAGGGACATAGTTCGAAGGATTTTTCTAATGATAACTCTCTCCAGTTACCTGAAAATTATCTGGACAAATAGGACCAACCAACTACCACAAAATCTTCACAATTTTTCCCGGGTCCCTTTTTTTTCAGCCTGGGCTTCATTTCCATGTTGAGTTTTTCTGTACAACAATTACACGGCCCTAGTTGGGTGGATTCCCCGTCTTCATGAGATACATGAGATTGTCGTGCGGAGGAGTTATAATACATGTTTCCGGCAATGTTTTTGTTTCTTTTTTTAAACGGTAGAAGTGCATTTCCTGTTCCTGTTTCACCGTGGTTGCCATTTGCATACCTCGACCCTTGTGGAAAATGTTTTAGTTATATCTTTTCTGTAATGTCCATTCGATATTTGCGAACAGTCGTAGAAGGTTTTGTTGAGGTGCGTCGAGCCACGTCTGTGCAACAAAGGTGAGCCGCACATACTGCACGCTGGTGACTAGACATGCTTGTGAACCATCGGTAGGGTGTGTGGGCACCTTGGTGGCCCCATGGCGGCCATCGATTTCAACATCGCTGCTTATCCTATCCACCTCAGCATCATCCCTGTCCAGTCTCCTTGTAAGTAGGCCCCTGTCCAGTCTTCTGGTAAGTAGCGCTCTGTTCGTTTCTTGCATTCTAAAATTTAAGTCTTGTCACATCAAAAATAATCTTACTTATTTATGAATATTTAGATCAAGTTTAATTATAAAACTATATTGATAGATTCGTGACTAATTTTCGAGATGAATCTAATAAGCTTAATTAATTTAGGTTTTGTTAAAGTGATGCTATCGTAGAATCGCTTTCTAAATCATGACTTAATTAACCTCGTTAGATTTGTTTCGTAAATTAGTCAGCAGACCTATAATTTATTTTATCAATTAAACTTTATTTAATATTCATAAATAATAAGATTCTTTTGTGATAGCAAATCTTAGAGAAAACGAACACAGCCTGAGTGGAAAGATTTCGTCTCTGTCCTCCGAAGGACGCGAGTTCAAAATCTCACCACAAAGTTAGTTGTTAGGAACAACAGCGATCGATACTGACGTCATTCAAGCTCTGCCATGAGAAGTAAGCTTGATTTCCACCACAACAAATTCGTCAGAAATCTAGCTTGTGAGGCTGCGCTGCTGCTGCCTCCTGGTGGCGCCGATCAAAAGTTCTATTTCTGGCTCGGTGAAACTTGGGTCTCCATCATCCACTGACAAATCTCGTGACATGTCTGCCAGAAGTTAGGCTTGTATTCGTCGAGAAAATTTGGAATGCACCCAAAATTTGATAGAAATATCTGTACGCTACACTTCGATTGAAATTTATTGCTTTGAAAAAATTGAAAGGCAAAATCGCCTGGAGGGTAGACTTCCCTCTATTACCAACTACCGCGGACCGCTCCGCCTCTCGACGCCTTCTTCCATTTCCCCCACTGCCACCGCCGGCGCGTGCGCCTCCGGTGTCGTGCCAGCAGCCCAGCACCGGGAGAATGCTCCAGCAAGCGCCCTCCCGAATTCCGGGGGCCTTTAGGTTCAAGACCCACGTCTCCACCAAACCACCGCTTCTCACCCCCACCTCCTCCCGCGGCAGCCTCTGCACCGCTGCCGCCACAACCCGCCGGAATCTCCTCGTCCTCGTCCCCTCCCTAGTCGCAGCGTCCACCGTCCTCCAGTACCTCCCCTCGCATCATCCGCAGCGGCCGATGACAATCCGGCCCCACCGCCACCGGAGCCGGCGGCCGCCGCTCCAGCCTCGCCACCGGCCCCAGCGGCAGAGGCCGAACCCGCGGCGCTGTCGAGGGTCTACGACGCGACGGTTATCGGGGAGCCGTTGGCCGTGGGGAAGGACGGGCGGCGGAGGGTGTGGGAGAAGCTGATGGCAGCCCGGGTGGTGTACCTCGGCGAGGCCGAGCTCGTGCCCGACCGCGACGACAGGGTGCTCGAGCTCGAGATTGTCAAGAAGCTGGCCGCTCGGTGCGCCGAGACTGGCAGGAGCATCTCTCTCGCACTTGAGGCCTTCCCCTGTGACCTTCAGGAGCAGCTCAACAGTTTCATGGATGGGAGGTTGTTACAATACTCTTTTTGTCAATAGCGCAAATTTTCTCTTTGATTGTGATAACTATAGGTTTGGTGCGTTATGTAGAGTGAGCTCTTTTCTATGGATTACATCTAAATTGCAATTTAGATGTCTTGTCACATTTCTCTTCTGACAAACTCATACTGATTCTATGCTTACTGCAGAATTGATGGTGATAAGCTAAAGCTTTACACATCTCACTGGGCACCAGAACGATGGCAGGAGTGTGAACCTCTTTTAAATTACTGTCGCGACAATGGAGTTAAGCTTGTTGCCTGTGGAACTCCGCTTGAGGTAATTTGTCATTGCTTCTCATGTTTCTTGAAAGATCGCATGTGGTTCCAGCATATTATAATCATCATTTACCTTATTCATTGCTCGTTTCAAGATTGTAGACTTGTGATAGCATAAAAGTTTGAAATATTTTCATCGTTCAGGCTTTTTCTTGTAATGTATATTCTAATGCTTTTACCTTCTTAGGTAGTATTAGCTGTACGCCTTTTTTTGAGCTTTGCCCTAGGATATGCTTCACATGCAGTATGTTGAATATATAAGATTAGTTTCTGCATTATTTGGTGAAATTTATCGAGTCATTTTTCTTACCAGGTTGCAAGGACTGTCCAAGCAGGAGGAATCAGAGGCCTTTCAAAAGTGCAACGAAAGTTGTATGCTCCTCCAGCTGGCTCAGGCTTCATTTCTGGATTTACATCCATATCAGGCCGGTCATTGATAGACAAGATATCATCAACTCAGGGTTCCCCTTTTGGCCCAAGTTCATATTTATCTGCGCAGGCAAGAGTAGTTGATGATTACACAATGTCCCAAACAATAATGAAAGAAATTACTAATGGAGATCCTTCAGGGATGCTTGTTGTTGTAACTGGTGCGAGCCATGTTATGTACGGGCCACGAGGGATTGGTGTTCCTGCCCGAATATCTAAAAAGATGCAAAAGAAAAACCAAGTTGTGATACTTCTTGATCCTGAGAGGCAAGGTATAAGAAGAGAGGGTGAAATCCCTGTAGCTGATTTCCTATGGTACTCAGCTGCCAAGCCATGCAGTCGAAATTGCTTCGATCGTGCTGAGATAGCAAGAGTTATGAATGCTGCTGGTAGGAGACGTGAAGCCTTACCTCAGGTTATCTCTTGCACTTAGTACATTTGTTTGTGGAATATCTCTGCTATTGTAGCTTATTTATTTTGAATATGTATTTGCCTAAAGGTAAATTAAACAGTACTAGAGTTACATACATGACTGATATAGCCGTACAAATGTTTGACATTATTAGTATTTGCCAACATCTTTGCTATAGCATGTGATTTTTAATTTCTATTCATATGTTTGAGTTGACAAAATTTCTGCATTTCGATGACAGGATCTTCAGAAAGGATTAGATCTTGGTGTTGTTTCTCCGGAGATATTGCAGAACTTTTTGACCTTGAGAAATATCCATTTATGGCTGAGCTGCTTCACAGATTCCAGGTAGGAAGCTTTTGAAGTCTTTTATCTAGTATTGTGTCCCTCTCAGAAATTTGAGATGCTGAGCTAGGAGGACTAGGAAAAAAGTGAAAGTTGAAACTTAATTCTGGCCATTTTGTGCAGGGTTTCCGTGAAAGGTTACTGGCAGATCCCAAGTTCCTTAATAGATTAGCTATTGAAGAGGGTATCTCAATAACTACTACTCTTTTAGCGCAATATGAAAAACGGAAAGGGCGGTTTTTGAAGAGATCGACTATGTTCTAACTGATACAATTAGAGGTTCGGTAGTTGACTTCTTTACAGTATGGCTTCCTGCACCTACTATCTCGCTCTTATCTGTTGGTGATGATGGCACTGGTGATAGCGTGGAGCTCTTGAAAGGACTTTTAGGATCTCTACCCGATAATGCATTTCAAAAGGGTATTGTGGGGCAGAATTGGAACATGAACCAGAGGTTTGCATCAGTGCTAATGGGAGGTATTAAACTTGCTGGCGTCGGATTCATTTCTAGTATTGGAGCTGGAGTTGCTTCAGATGTCTTGTATGGTGCTCGTCAATTTCTGAAACCTTCCGCAAGTGTGCAAGTGGCGCGCAAAAGAACTCCAATCTGGAAAGGGGCAGCTGTTTATAGTTGCTTTCTTGGAACATCAGCAAACCTGCGGTATCAGGTAATTTGTTGAAATTACGGTGTTGTAATGTAACATGTTGTGAATGGGATGTTACTATAACAGTGAAATGAGGCCTGGTAACGGCCCCCATCTTAAACCAGTAACTCACTGATGCATTAGTTTGCAATAAATCATTGCTTAGTACTAGATTTTGCTTATCATTTCGTCCATTCTCAGCAATACTGTTAACTTTTCCAGTAAACATGTTTCAGGTCATTGCTGGTCTGATAGAGCATCGGCTCGGAGAGGATCTGATGGCATACTATAATCAGCCACTTCTTGCTAATCTGTTGTCCTTTGTTTCAAGGATAATTAATTCGTACTGGGGAACACAGGTTTACAACTACTGCCCTGTAAATTGTTGGTGATTAATGCGCACTTTCATGATGATTGACTACACAAACAAGTTTACTCCTTTTTCTTTGAATAAGAAAACAAATGAATTTACTTCCATACTGATAAAGTAGGACTACAATTAGCCAATTTAACTGGTGGTTAATTCCCTACGAAAAGGTTTTTCACTTTATAGTTTATAGGGATGGTTGGTATTAGGAAGAACTAAGATAAGCCAATGTCCCAATCCAACCCAGCCATTAGCATCCCTAGTTAGGACAAATCACTTATTTCTCCATGTGGCATTTTTCTTTCCCGGTTGTTCAACTATACATGCTGCATGAAGTTCAGCATTTCTATCAACTTATGTTATACTGGTTTAGTTGAGAAAGAGAATCAGTAGAAAGGATCGATTCATCTAGTATCTGACTCCATCAACATATTGCAATGCTGGCATTATGTGTTGTTTTACTGACTTGTGACATTTATGTTTGTTGCAGCAATGGATTGATATTGCACGACTCACAGGTGTGCAAAGCTCTAAGAAGCAGTTACCTTCGCCTGAGGTTTCGAATCCAGTCGAAATGCCGCTGCTAGAATGTGGCACAACAGATGTACAGAATGTGGACGACAGCCAGAACCAATCAAATGACTTGACATAGTTACCACTCGCAGTGATAATTTGAAGCTCATACAACATAACAGAACATCTGCCTTTGTTATACAGCTATACAGGACTCGTCAGAGCAAGATTGGGGCATGTTGTATCTGTCCAGTGGAAGGGATATCGAAATGACAAGAGCAAAGCTTTTGGACTTTCACGTACGGTGGCCGGAACATTAAAGCCTGAACAATTAGACACCGTTTCCCATCCTTGCGGGGTGAATAGAGTTTGTACATTCGCAGAGGAAACCACCAAATTTTGAAAGCTGTACAGCGTTTTCAGAAAATTATAACCTGAACTTTCTTGAGACTGCCAAGAATACGATAATCATGACAAAGTATAGAATACAAAATAAATATGAAATTCTTTTGGCAGAAGGTTAAGCGTGTGGTCGTCCAAAGACGGAGGTTTATTTCTTCTTCTGGTGTGTTGCTAGGTGCTGGGTGTGCTGGATGTTTTCTGATTAGTCTTTCCAACGCTGTCGAGCTATATGGTTTTAGAAATCCGGGATGCTTAGATTATTGGTGAATTTTCCCCATGTCCTATGCTCCTTGCTTCTCGATTTCAGAGCGCAGGACCGCAGTAGCGATCCTGTGTTGAGAGGCATATCACTGTATGCTCAACCAAAGACACCAAAGAGGCAGAGGACCCTACAGATGGGCATCTAATGTGCAGTACAGCACCTCCAATGAGTATCATCTATCCATTCGTCTGGTGCAGCATATTTACATTCGAATACAACGCAGGCATCGCATCTAATTGGCCGTCAACCGTCACGCCTGTGCAACCAGACGTCCAGACCAAAGCCACCGTGAAGCGCAGTTGCCTGGTGCACGAATCCAGTTCTCAAGTCCTATCAACCATCCGCCGCAGCAAAAAAAAATGTTCGCTTTTCTTTTCCAAGAACCTAAATATGCTGCTGCCTGACGCTCTCGCTAACCGATCTCTGGACCACAGGAGAAAGACATATCCAAAACCTAAAACAGCACAACGGATATGATAATCCTACGACAGAAACCCCGAGAGATACATCCACCGTGAGCTCTGATGCATTCGTCATATCAAAAGAGGAGTAAAGAACCACTTTGGACGTTAGTATCGCAAATGAACAGAAAACGGGAACGAACCGTGCGACGCTCACCTGCCCTTTTACCCGTGAACGGAAGAAGGAATTTTATACGGCGGATACAGGTATCCATCCATGATCCGTCACATGAGGCACGCACGGCACGGCACGGTGCAGTACGGGTGCGGCCAAAGTCCACACGCCCTCTGTACTGACACCTCCCATCTCGCCAGGTTGGCTGCCACATGTATAGCAGCCGCGACCGAGGCGGAGGCAGTCTCCTCTGCCTCCCTGGCGCAAATGATGGGCTTCGATCCGATATTCTGACGGGGGCCGGTGCCGGTACGGTTTGCGGTTGGATGTACTTACCGACTGCGGTTGGGCGCACGAAGCTTCGTCGCGGCTTCCTCGCCTCCCTCCCTCCCGGGACTTGGAGGAGCACGTGCGCCTGGCCGTGCGTCCACCTGTCGCTCACGCCCCGCCTCTGCCCGCGCCGGCCTGGCAGGGGCGAATCGGTCAGCCTTGTGAGGTGGAAGAGGAGGAGGCGGGTTAAGATTTTTCACGCGCGATCGCTCTGCTTGCCGCCTGGATTCGCGGCGCGTGGAGTCGTAACCGCCGTCTGCTGACACGGAGAATCCTTGACCGGCGATCCAGCGCCAGCGCGATCGCCGTGCGGATGGGATGGCCTTCGTACGTACGGATGGGCGTGTCGCACGCACGCCAGAGCGCAAGTGCCCAGCTGCGTGCGTGAGCGTAGATGCCGTCCTCGCACCGAGGCAGGCAGCCAGCCAAACAAAGGTGCCGCTGACGGGCGTTGCTTAAACATTTTTGCTCGCCATCATTGTCATTTTTGCAAATCTACGCTAACATTTTGCAGCGATTGCGTTGACCTGCCTCTGTCACTACGTCAAGCCATGTAGTTCTGTTCCAAACTTTGCTTCGAGTTCGTAGATCATCATGTTCTTACGACGCATGCATGGTGCAGATTCCTGCACACAGATGTACTGGTGCGTGACGTTGTTTAATCTAATGATTGTGTTGACCTGCCCGCGCCGTACGCTAAATAAGCCTCACGCAAGTACTTCCGTACCTCGGTTCCGAACCAGCCTGGTGGTACGGTGCCAGGGTGGGCGTACCTTGCAACAGGATCAAGCCGGTGTATCGGACCACGCGTCTCGTCGCGGCCGCCGTGGAGGCAGATACCAGGATCGCGTTTTCGTCCGCCGCACGGCGATGCCGGACTGCAGCCGTGCAACCCAGCTCGGCCGCGTTGGCTGATGCTGATCCCCGACCCACCGAAAACGCCCCACGGGATCCGCCTGCTCCCTGGCACGGCCGCATATCGCCCGCCCAAAAATCTCCGCTCCTTCCTCGCCCGTGCGCCCGGGAACCCAGCGCGGCGAGAGAGAGAGAGCGAGAGAGAGATCCCGCGTGCCGTGCCAGTTCGGCGCATGCCCACCGACTTGTCGCGCCGGGCGAGCGCAGCGCTCTCGGCGCGCGGGATAATGCGGATTTGGGCGGTTTACGGGGCGCATGTACGTGACCGGAGCCCGGAGCCGGCTCTGCTTGGTTCGCCGTGCCCGCGCTGCCGCCCCGCAGCTTCCTCCAGCCACCCAGACGTTTCCGACGTGCCGGTGCCTCTCGTATCGAATCTCGGTGCTAGCTTTCTGGGGAATGTCACGCACGTACGGTGATTTCTTGTCTTCCAGCTTCCTTCCCCGTTCGTAAATCGCCACTCGTATCACAAGAACATCGTGTTACTTTATCTCCCTACTGCCTACTACCGATACGCCCTGCCTAATGCTGTTATTACTATCAGCAATCAGGGAGGAATGTTCGCCTTGAGAATCATGCTCCTAGCAGATAACACGAGCCAGGATTATTCCTACTCATTGCAGGAGGCTCCTTCGCGGCAGCTTCCTGGTTGGATTAGGGCGCCCTAACCGTCCCAATTAGAATCCAAACTAGCTAGTTCAAATTATTGGGTCAATAATCTATCGAACGAACACTCTTGTGTCATTGTGTGCATGCCGTCTCAGATCAGTTTCTGGATCGCCACCATGCTCTGCTAGTGGTAGAGACACATACGTCCAAAGGAATCTATTGGAAAACAGACTGATTAACACGTATCCAGTGGTGCAGGGCACTAAACAAATTCGGCCCTCAACGAATCGAGCGTGCTGTGGCCCAGATAACATGATTGCACGGTGCCATTCTTTTGTCCCGATTCCTGAAGCAGATACTTTTATTTCCGGAGAAGCTTGGCTGTATCGCTGAATTATACTAGATCCGCCAGGCCAGCGCGGCGGTGGTGGTGCGTACGCCGCACTCGGAGCCAGGCCAGTAGCAATATTCAATTCCCCGGGGAAAAAATAGCAATATTCAATTCGGATTGAAGCATCCGCCATTTTTTTCAATCCCAAGCCAGCGAGATTGTGACGACCTTGAGATGGCACGCTCCGCAGGTCCACTCCCACTTGGCGCGCGCGCTATATATACGCGCGGGCTCGGCCCCGGCCACCACTCCCCCCACCGCAGCGAAAAGCAGCGAAGCAAGACAACCAGCCAAGCAAGCCGAGCCGTGTGCCCACACACGCACGCCGCGGTCGAACGCCACCGAGGACACGAGATGGGCAACAGCCTGCGGTGCTTCCTGGCCTGCGCCTGCGGCGCGCTCGACGTGGTCCGCATCGTGCACCTCAGCGGCCACGTCGACGAGTTCAGCGGCCCGGTCGCCGCCGCCGCCGTGCTCGCCGACCACCCCAACCACACGCTCACCACGGCGTGGTCGCCGTCCGGCGCGCCCGGCTGCGCGTCCAAGAAGCTCGTCATCGTCTCGCCCGAGTCCGAGCTCAAGCGCGGCCGCATCTACTTCCTCATCCCCTCGGCCACCCTGCCGGCCGACAGGAAGGCCAAGAAGAGCGGCGGCTCCAAGAAGGGCAGCAAGCGGTCGTCGAGCCACCACCGCTCCAAGAGCGGTGACACGGCGGAGCAGGACAACTACCTGAGGGACCTGCTCAGCGAGAAGACCGCGTCGAGCGGGCACGGCCACCGGAGACGGCGGAGCAGCGCACGGGTCGGCGTGTGGCGGCCGCAGCTCGAGAGCATCGTGGAGGAGGCCTAAGATTAATTGGAGAGAGCTCGAAGAGCACTCTCTCTGTTCTCTCTTGCTTCCCCACGCATATTCTTTCGGTTTTCGCTCTGGTCTGCCGATGTGAATACCACGTCGAGGACGTGCCGGTTCTCGATCGCCTCTCGGTCCCCCTGACGACACTGTATTGCGATGTCCAGGGTTGATGAGCGGTCTTTAGCTCGGGAGATGAGGGGAAAATTGCAACGAAATAACTGTAAACAACCCCAACCTGTACAGAGATCAAGATGTGGTTGAGTTCATCCAATCCTTTTCCAAACAGAATGTGTCCTCTCTTCATCTTTGCTAGTACTCGTAAATTACGTTCCATTTCGCTTGAAAAGAGAACAGGGACGGAGCTTCGATTCACGGCTTAAAAAACTGAAACGAAACATCGACATCCACGTAGTTCTCGGTTACCAGCGACACCCTGTTTTCAAGCCAAATGAAGATCTAATAGTGATGAGTATACGTCCCTTGGGTGCGTGAAACTGTTTTAAAATCTGTAACCATGCCTGATACATTGTTCCCCACCAAGTGGTCAGTGCTGGCACGTCATGCGTATGCGTTAGTTTGACGAAGCACGCACAGCGTGGTGCGCCCATTGTGCCATTCCTGTGTGCTCCCAGTCCCAGCACATGGACATGCATGATAATTTGCTAAAGATTCGATGAGGTTTTCTTACGTTAATGTGCTGCTTTTTCTTCAGGATCATCATTCGTGAATGACAGTCTGGAAGCGATGCTACCGGGAGAAGATTAGGCTGCTTCGGCCCAGGGCATCATTTTTCTTTGTTGGGCTGAGATCGCCAGATAATTCCCTTCTTGTGAGCATTTCAAATCCTTCTCTATGTGTATGACATACCACCCTTTTGGACCTGCATCAAGGCAAGTTCTGAAACAATCTTCAACCTTGCTAACATTATCATATTAAAGGTGAATATATCCCCCTATTCCCTAAGCATTCTTCTCCTTGATACAAAGACGAGCGGCTCTACTACTGCTTGTTCGATAAAAAAAGAAGCACAAGACCAACCTCATTCGGTTAATCATGCCCCAACTCAACCAGTGAATCTTATGCTTCCCCTCCTTTTATATATATTCAACCAAAATGTACAAATCATTGAACTATTTCACGATAGTTTCTTATACGTTGGTGTGTTGTTTTTCCTTTGAGGATCTGGGGCTCCCTATACACTTATCATATCAACCTATACGACCCAATAGGTTTCCACCACGGCCCATTATCACGTTTTTAGCACAGCTCACCATAATCCAACTATTAACAATGTTGAAAATATTAGTATAAAATATTATGAATGTTGACATAGTAAATTTAAAATGTTGACATAGAATATTCAGAATTTGCTAAGTAGGTCAATATTTTTAAAAAGTTTAGTCAATATTTTTTTCTAAAATCATGAAATACAATATTTAAAATGTTGACACAAAATAAATAAATTATTGTCTGGTTTTAAAATTTTAATGAAATTTTCATTTATTCAAAAATCAATGTTCATTTAAATATTTTAAAAAGTAGTCAACATTTCTCCAAAAAATGTTGACATAGAACGTTCAAAATGTTGATACGGTATAAATAAATGTTGACATTGTTAAAAATTTAACTAAATTTGTTTTTTAAATAAAATAATATCCATATTGGATCTCATTTCATATATTTAATTCTAAACAACACAATGGTTCAAACGGATTCAAAAAGAGACTTATGATCGAGGTGAAAAATATGTTTGAAATTATAAAATCGGTTTGTTTCTCTCTCCCGAACCATCCAATCAGGAAGTGACATGTAGACTGATCTCCTCGGAGCATCCCATGGAATTATTTTATATATAGGAAATTTCGGATGATCCTCATCATGGTCAATGCAAATTCGCAAGGGATGATAGAGTACTACATATGCAAATTCGCAAGGGATGATAGAGTACTACATGATATAGTACTGCTATTGGTCTAATTTTAATTCAATTTGTCCAATCAGGATCCAACCAATACAGAAAAGGCAGTACATGGACCCTACAATATTGCTTGTGTCTTTTTTTATCATCATATTGCTTGTGTCTTGATTGTACACCAGTTGGACGAGCAGTTAGCATTCTAGGATGATACAATGGGATAAAGATTGGGCTGCTTCGGTCCATGGGTTTTCTTTGTTGGGCTAAGATTTCAAAAGTGACGGTACACTTGGATTATTCCATCTGTAATCTTAAGAAGGGAAAAGTTTTTTTTTAAAAAAAGAACAAGAAGGGAAAGGGAAAAAAAAAGAGAAACGAATACACACTCCTTGTTGAATGAATACGAACTTCAAGCACCATGAATATTCTCTTGTATGAATTTTGTCAATTATAAAAGGAACTCATCTTTCTTTTTCTCTTGTGCTGTTCCATAAATATTTTTTTCAGAGTTTAAGTTATCCTTTTGTTTTTGGAACAAATCCTTCAAAGTATCCTCTTCTGAATCTCCGTGGTTATCTTCTGGAGTCTATATTGAAGTTGCTCCCCATTCGTCTTCTATCGTCGTCATCCCAATACACGCACCTCCAGCAGTCTTGGAATCCATGTCGGTGCTCTCCGGCACCACCGACGACAATTGCAGGCGTTCCTTAATCTTCCTTGTCGTTATCCCTTGTTTCAGTTCTTCATCTAATTAAGCCCTTTTCATACGACGATGATCCTGTCCATTTTCTAAGGGGCGACGTCACAACTGACCGAAACCGATCGCTGCCCGATCCGATGGACAAGGACAAACACGCCTTTAAAGAGCACCCGCCGGCTGCTCCTCCGACCTCCTCGCCGTCGACGGTTCCGTCCCTTCTGTCTCCGCTTCTTCATATCCAAGCTCCTACCGCCATCGCCTATGGTCCAAAGCATCGGGTTCCCCAGTGGAATCCGGACGCGTACCATGATCCGAAGAGGCACGTCCCCATGCCTTCCCCAGAGAACAGCTGGCTTGATGCTCCTCAAACTTCGGGCGGCGCTGCTTCTGACCACACCATCCCGTAGTCTGTTGGGTAAGCAAAAGCATCCCATACTGAAACAAAGAATTAGGCTACTCTCAATGGAGAGTTTCATTTCATTGTTTCCAAGATGCCACATAAGCAACAAGGGTGAATGAAATACCTCATACAATGCATAGTTTCATTTTGTTGTTTCCTAGGTAACACATGCAAGAGAGAAATGTCTTGGAAACAGTGTAGAGATGGTTTCATCTAGATGAAACCCCTTTCTTCTCTCTCCTTATTAATTTCCTGCCACATCAGCAAAATTGCTTACATGGCAGCTCATTTATTGAAAATGAAACCCCCACTGGGAGTAGCCTTAGATTTTGCTTATGGTAGCATATGTGTTTTGGTTTGCTAGCTTATACTGGTCCTTATCCATGCCTGATGGAAATCGATACTGGTGAGAGTATTTAGCTGTAACCGTTGAAAGTGAAGGCCATTTGGCTATAGCTTTCTTGAGAGCCAAAGCTGGGATTAATACGATCTTTCCATTATCTAAATAATACTGGTCATTATCCATGGCCTCGGGATTTGCATGCTTATGATTTCTGTTCTGCACATGGTTGTGTTCGTACTGGTTGAAACGCGATTTCTATGCTATATTTCTTCAATCCCCGCATCCAGGTGTTAATTAATATGCGGAGACTGTTGGGTACAAGTGTTCAGAGATCTCTTTGTGTTTACGTTATTAATTTTGGCTTCATCAGTTTTCCATAAAGCAGTTTCATCAATAGCTTCCTGACCAAACCTGGCCATGAAGTCAAGAATTTCAGAGTTTTTTTTTCATGTAATAGATAAATGATTCAAATAAAGTTTTCAGTGAAATTGGATATGGATATTTTTAGCTATCAAGTAATTCAGCCTTTTGCAGATCGAATTGTCTTTTGGCATCTTGAGGTACATATGCAATAACACGAGATGACCTACTGTACTTGTGTTTAGCACTTTTTAAGTTTTTCAAGCTATGTGGTCATGCAACAGTAATGCTTTAAAATTGAGGTTTATACTGATGTTTAGTTGAGAACTACTACATATTGAACTGATGGTGGTGATGTGAAATAATACGTCTTGCCTCTATTAGTCTTGTGCTTTTGTATTTTTCTAAATTTCCAATAATTTACTCAAATATGAATTGCTGCTGAAATATTGAATACTCATCTGAACATGGATTCTATTGGGTGCTGGTCTGTATGCCTTTTACCTGCCTGGGGGCCACTTTTGTGAAAAAAATCTGCCTCTGTGCTGGTATGTGCATTATACCAGCAACTGGCATGTGGAGGCACTATCCAGCCGATGGAGTCTAATAACCATCTTTATCCATGGCTCTAGTTATCACGAATGGCCTGATTTTAATCACTGGATTCTATTATTTAATACACTTTTTTATACTTGCTATTCCATTAATAGTTTATTTGTTGTGTCTTCTCATTCAGTTTTACATTGTCTTTTCTATTTAGCTGTGACGATCGCTGTCGCTGTTCTTACCTTTCCTTTGGATTCATTCCATGTGAACTTATTTATTTTTTCATATACGTAAGTTTGGCGGTTGTGTTGTGGGGTTTAATAGTTTATCTATCCCGTATCCCGCCCCTGAAGATTTATTATGTAATGTTTTTGTTTACGTCCATGCTCTATTTCTTTTGCAATATTTCAGCGTATAAATTTTGTTCCATTAATGTCAGGTTTGGAAAGGTGCAAAAGGGAAAAGGACTCTTGAATGAAGTGAAAAATGATTGCAAAATATCAGAGTCAAGTGAGTCATTGATGCCAAACACATTCTCTCTGTCCTCTGCAAGTATTTACATGGTTTTTGGTTGCTCTCAACCTATTTTCTTTCTTTGCTTTTCTAACTTAAATTTCCGATTTCCTAGGACATGTAGTTTCACATAATACCTTTGGCGTTGGATTAGAATTCATTCACTCTGATACTACCTCTAATGTTGTAGCCTTGAGTGAATCTCATGAAAGCTCCCCTGATGAACTTGGCAAAGTTCAAAGAATTGTGGATAGTATTGTCTCCCTTACTTCGGTGCATGGTAATTATGCTCTTATGTAGCCATTATTTTCAACATTGAAATCTATTTTTCAGAAAATGATTGAAATTGTGATCATTTGTAGGACCTGTTGTGATGTGCGAATGCACGGGTGTATTAATTGAAGTTGAAGGCTTATATGCTGATGCTACATGTATTCTGACTTCAGCTAGTCTATTTAGATTTTCAGATATGATCTGTGATAATATGATGGTTGGTACTGGCAACTTATCCATACTAGTTGATAACCCGCGCGTTGCAGCGGGATTAAAAGATATTATTAACTTTAAAATTATAATCTTAAAATAATTATGTTAATCTCTAACATTTATTCTTTATCTAATGGTTGAAATTAATTATGATGATGTGGCGCAACGTGGATTGAGAGAAATAGCCATTAAGATGTGCTAGTGGGTTGCATCTTTTATATATAAGTAGATTTCTTTTCCTTATTTTACTATAATTCTTCATGTTCACCGGATATTCATTATTTCAGATTAGAGTACGCCTTCCGGGTGATGAATTTGGCAATGGCCAATTACTCTTCTGTGATTTAGATAGTGATCTTGCTGTCGTCGCCATCAGGCGTGTCCACCATTTCAAGGCAGTGAATCTTAGCTCCAGCCATGGCACACAACTTGAGTCCCATATTAAGGCAGTAGCTTTCAGGCGTTGTTTTGACTCAGGCTCGTTAATACCCAGTGATGATATAGTGATTCAAACTGGTGTATCTCGCCTGACTCATGAAATCAGTAATGTGAGTTTGTCGACATTTATCTGACTAATTCAGTAGAAAGCACTGCCTGTTTAGCTCCATTCTCACTTCAATTTTGTGTTAGGACTGGATTGGTGGTCCTCTTGTTGATAGCAAGGGTAACTTTGCTGGAATGATATGCAGTGGCGCTGAAGGGACAACTTTGTTACCGAAGAATAAAATTGTTGACTGGTTAATGCTTGATAAACCAATTAGGTTTGCATTTCTGGACCTACATACAGTATTTACCATCCAAGCCTTGTTGCATACAATCAATGCTCATCCATCCACTGTCTTATCTGTACCTTCTTTATTTGAATCTGTTTGGTTTACAATTTTGAATGCCAAGCCTTTTTTAACGTTATATATTATTTTAATGATCCATTACTCCATTAGCTAACTCGTAGTTTCACCTTTGTGAACAATTCTCCTTCTAGCCCACCAAGTGTTGTTATTGATTGGACACCTGTGTCCTCACTCCTCACCAATTAGATAAGTGTCCTAGTTATGATTCATCATCAAGTTTGAAAGGCTCACACTTGACATGACTTTATTCATATTTGTTCCAGTTTGCAGCTTCTCACATAAAGACCAATTCTTGAACCTACATCCTGACCTGAAGCAACACATTAGAGGGTGGCGAGCCTGGGTGGGAGTATTATGTTACAGCTAGTGAAACCAAGATGATTAGGAATGCAGGAAATGACTGAGTGAAGTGTTTCGGTGCTGTACAGGAAAAGCTTAGGAAGTTTAATGGGGAAAGTATCTTATAAATTTTTATGAGAAATATGTATCTTGTATGAAGTACTTCTGTTGGAAAATTTGGAACCTGTTTTAGTAAATGCTTCATATCATTAGTTTGATATCCTACGGAACTAACTTGCTAGAGCCGTTTGTGAAGCTAGGACATTGCCAACTGCCGCCTATATGGGCAATCTAATTTGATTATTTTTTGTTATATTGATCTGGTATTTATTGTTTATTGTAGGCGCAATACTGCTAGTACTGTTTATAAGTTGCCCAGGTTTGTCCACATTCCTATACTGTTTGTTTCTATTGTTTCATGCAGAATTTACTCAAAACGACATGATTATTATTTATCTGTGAAAATTTGTTCAGTGAGTGGCATGAGATGATTGATGAAACCCAGATGTTCGCACAAGGTGACCCATATTTGATGAGGGAGTACGATTGATTTGAAGCTGATTTGTGTTGAATTGTTGCCTCCGTTTCTGTGTACTGCTTGGTAACATTAGAGGCACTGGGTTGGACATTTTTTGTTTCCTGTTATCGCTTGATTCTGTGTGGGTTGTACATGCTTTATGCCCCATGTTGTGACCTGACAGGGTAGTGCTTCCAACTAATTTGGAATACGATAGATCATGTTCAATACTTATCCGAGGAAAAGATTCCCCAAAACACTAGTTTATGGAACTTCTAAAAGATTAATGGATTTTTTTATAAAAAAAGTTCCCTTCATCAGTTCTCAATACATGATTTGCGAATAATTTCATATATATCCACATGGGACCCTATCTGTCGCTTTCGTGATTCCTGGCTGTTTGGCGAGCTGCCAGCCTGCCACAGCGTTGTGTTTGGTGATCTGCAGACGCTGTTCCTCACGCTCAGACCTTAAAAATGATTATAGGTACGATCATGCAGCAGTATTATGGATCATATTTTTTAATGTTCCCACTGATCATCTTCAGTTGCTGAAATGCATTCTTATCAAAATTGGGCCTAAGGGCCGTCAACCGTGCCGCCATGGCTGATGCCCCGTTCGTGTTTTTCCCATCTCTCCTCCATGGTAGCTGGCCGGATTCGTTAATCTTATTTTGCCTATGGATTGTAGGATACTAGGATTTGATTGGTGTTTTTGTTGGGATTTAGCCGCTGGCGTTGATGGGATTGGATTTGTGTTATGTATATGTTAAGTAAAGAGAAACAAGAAGAATGTGAAATGTTGTCTCTGTATATAGGTAACTTTGTTTCGTTATTTTCTGAATTTTGTACTTGCTCTTCCCTTTTGTGTTTCAGTTACCCGCCGAGATTTGTGAGTACTCTATTGGCAACCTCTTTTTGAAAAAGAAACCCCAACCCTCTGGTGTCTCGCGAGCGTCCCCTCGCCAGTCACCACTGAGCATTCAAGCACCAGCTTCAAGACCACACTTCATCAACAGCAACAATGCCATTGGTAAATATCTAAACCAGAATCTATTGACTGTATTCTTTATTTCGATGCGGTACTTTATCCCTCTCTTCTTAAAATCTCTCTCAACATCAGGCTACTGTGCCAAAGGATGTCGACAAGGATAAATTATTCCATCAGGTAACACGCTCTGTTGTGTCAATAATGCGAGGGGAAAGATCGGCAACACCGCAATCAAGCAGATTGAGAGCTCCGGCTGGAAGTGGTCTCGTGGTACATACTGCCAAAGACTTCACCATTGTAACCGTTTGCTCATTCTTCACTTTCATTAAGGAGAAGCCAATTATCATATTCTCGGATGGCATTCCCATGACAATGAAGTAATCATTACTGGTGGATATATCAATCTTATTGTCGCCAATATTGCACTTGGCGATTGGAATGCTGCAAGATTATGTGAGACCAGAAATCAATCCGACTGTGTCTTTACCCTCGCGACAATGGGCAGTACCCGTTTGTCTTTTTTCAGTAACATAATGTGAATAAATTTAGTTTTCCAAGAACATCATTTCATTATATTATGTCTAAAAATTAACCTTATTGTCCATATTTATGTTACAGTTCATTCAAGTGCAGCCATGTGAACAAAAAGCGTGAGCATGTACTTGACACTGAGAAGTTTTTTTCCTTCAACTTCTGCTTCGGAGGAAGAGCTCCAAAAGAAACTGATACTGAAGATTTTAAGAAGAATGTTCATCCTTGGAACAGGGATTTGGTGCTTGGTACTCCAGTTTTTAATACAGCAGCACCAGCACAAGCTTTGGGGTTTGTTTGTTTTCTCTCACAGTCACAGGACATAAAGTTTTGTGTGGGAGCAGAGTACTACAATAATAGTCTGAACAAGTTTCTTAATGGTAGAACTCTGAATGTAAGGCGCTTAACCTTGTGTACCTGATCTACACACACAAAGGAAAAGAAGGATTTTTTTCCCTTAAGTTTTGACAGTTCGTAATTTACAGGATATCGTTATGAAGAAGAGGTCAGAAAAGGAGGTGCAAAAGAAGGCGCTCGCTTAGTTTCCAACAATCTTGCAGGTATTTGAAGTTCAAATGAATTTAGATGGAGAATTCAATTTATGTAATCAAAATGAAAAATGCTGATAGCTGGATACTGTTACAATTATTTAAAATCGTCCATATGTATCATTTATTGTGTTCATGAATGAAATATTTGGCTATTGGCTGTCTAGCATTAATTTCAGTTCAACTGATGTCCAAATCAACTGTTTCTGCAGCTCTGCATTAGTGCAGGACTCAAGCATGCAATTTTCTGTTTTAGGTGTCTGAAACAGTGCACATTTCTCTTCACCTGGTCCCATTTCTCTTGAAATCAACATATGTATTCATAGTTGTCCAACAATTCTTTTCATAGTATATGTCATTGCACCAGAGAATGAGGTTGCATCAAGTATGTGATTGACTGCAAGCATCGACAGAAATGTCAAGACATTTGAAGTATGATTGGAGCCGCAGTGAGCTGGTGTTAATATTTCTCATCAGAATCGTGCTATTACTTGAAGTTGCATGATATTTTTGCCGAAAGTTACTGTTGGATCTGTTCGAAGAATTGTTTCTGGGATAGTCGGTTCTTTTCTGCATTGTGCGCCTGTCCAAATTAAAGGTTGGTTTAGGCAGAAGATATTAATGCATCACTTTCGCCTGTCTTTTTAAATCTGTTTTGTTGAAGTATGACGGTGAGAAATTGAGTTCTGTCTTCGGTTGTAACTTGAGATACACCCGTACGGGATCCAGGTGAAATTGTGAATGCGCCAATTCCACTTGAAAGTACTAACATCTGTAGTTAGCTTGACCTGAAACTATTTTAGTGCAATGTCAAAATGTTCTGTCTGACCATTGGAGATAGTGCCCCTCCACTAGACATTAGGCCAGGTAAGCTCGTATAGCATTATCATGCCTGTGCTAGTAATCAACGAATAATAGACCGTCCTGCTCAATGTTCACCTCCCAACGTTTTGGGCACCTAGGTGTCATCTCAGGGAACTCGAGGAATAAGGTAACCTGATAATTTCGTAATTCCTCAGATTCTGAGTCTTTCCAAGGGGAGAGATTCTTGCGGCTAGTTGACTGAAACTATCTGGAAAATTGAATTACCATTGTGCATAACAAGTAGTATCTCTGTCTTTGACAAATATTCTTAGCTAGTGCAAGGCTCGTCCCATAAATTGGTACTGTACAGCAACTGTCATGTACTCTTCGTCAAAAAAAAAGAACTGTCATGTACTCCGGTGCTGTAAACACAACTCCAATACGTCGAGCTGCTGAACCGGTCAGCATGTTCGTCCCTTGTATTTGAGTTTTCCTGACGTGTACAAGGATTTGACCGTGGATTCTGACCGTAGTTCCTCTCCTCCATGCCTAACTGTGCAGCTGAAGTTTCAACTTACCGTGTCTGTCCAAAAATAAACAGGCATACTCTCAACAAGTCAGACATACTTGCGCCACGAGCGAACTAAAGAGACCGTTGAGATTTTGTTATACGCGGTAAGCAAGAGGTCAAAATCTGTTCAACACACACTGCCATCTCCGCATTTGCAGCGTTGCTCCCTGGACGCAAGAACACGCGCCGAAACTGAAACGAGTCGTCCAGTCCACGGCATGAGCCAGGAGACGCAAACGGCACGGGAGGAGGGCACCGCTTGCGTCTCGGCCGCAGCCGTGGGAGAGAGGCAGCCGCGAGGCGCGAGCACCGCGTTGGATGGTTGCGTCAGCCGTCAAGCGTGGCACGCAGGACTGGATCAAACGGCAGCCAGATTCGTTTCCGCTCCAGACGAGGCGTTGATAAGGTCAGGATACCGGCACGAATCGGGCGCCGGGGCGTGTTTCGTTTCGGTGCTTCTTGCTGTTTTGCTAGGCAGGCAACTCGGTCGCCAAACTCGTGCACGTCGCGGTCGGATGAGATTCCGGTCGTTCTTCTGTTCAGGCAATTCGATCGCCTGAAGCTTGATGAATGGTTTAAATAGGTCTCTATAACGCTTGAATCAAAGGATCGACGCAGAATCAGTACGGGCTTATCATGCTTCTCTATACTTGTTCTGAAATTATTCTACGGCTAATAGCGATGTGATACACTGACACCAGTGCATCGTATTTCACCAATTCGAATCCAACTTCAGTCGGGATTAAGTCTTGGAGTTGTTTACTTCGGTGCTGATCATGCACCTTCTTTCCTTTTGCTATCAATGTGCGTATGTTTCAATCCTTTATTGGATGACAAAGCAAAAATATTGAACAAAGTTTGTAAAATTCAATTCAATTTGAATACAGCATTTTCTTGTAAAAAATGCAAACAAAACTTCCGAAACCTTTCCTATCTTGCCCTGTCTCCTAGTATCCTACACCTTTTCCCCCCATTTCCACGTGTTAAGGAAGGCACCCTTTTGGCAACCATCTGCAAGCATGGGCCCTCAAACAAATAAAGAAATTTCCCTATGTCTATCCTAGTAGTCCTAGATAGTACAACAACACCCCTACAGATTACAAACAACAAACTGTGAGAGGAAACATGGCGTCATGTCTTGCCCACGGTTCTTCTTCAGTCAGAGTACATCATCGATTGCTGGAAAAACATGTCCTCCCTGGGCTCCTCCTTGGCCCTCGACGCGTGCATCGCGTCGTTCTGCCTCTGCTGCTGCTGGTGCTGGCTCATGTACGACCCCATCGCGTTGTCGAACCCGCCGGAGAACGACGCGAAGCTGCCACTCCCGGCGGCGCTCTGCATCCCGAACTGGCCCTGCTGCTGCTGTCCGGCGAACCCGTGCTGGGCGTACTGCTGCCCCGCGCCGCTGTTCTGGTGGTACGCCATGGCCTGCGTCGGCGGCCTCACGCCGAGGTAGCTGTCCTGGGGCGGCGGCGCGGCGCGGTAGAGCGCGGCGGCGGCGGCGCTCCCCGCGCGGCGGGCACGTCGTGGTTGTGCTTCCCCTCGTAGGTGGTGATCACGGCGCGCAGGTCGTGCGACGCGCGCTCCACGTGCTTCCGCACGGGGCAACCCTGCGTGGTGCACTTGTAGTAGCTCCTCGGGTTGGGGTTCCCCTTCACGACCTTCTGCCCGTACTTCCTCCACCGGTACCCGTCGTCGAGGATGTCGATGTCGCTCATGGTCTGCACGACCACCCGCGGCTCGCGCACCGTGCGGTTGCCGCCCATGGAGATCCCTTCGGCCTCGCTCTCTTTCCTCCTGAACCACGAACGCAACGGCAATTCGATCAGATTCCGCTCCATGGGCAGAGACACAGTTTGAATCGAGACCGAACTTCAATTTGTAACCACTCACCATCTCTTGGAGTCCGGCTCGTCGTCGTCGAGCTCGTCGCCGGCGGCGGCGGCGTTCCCGTTGTCGTCGTCCCCGAACGACGCCGAGTTCTCGGGCGTCCCGACGGGCGTGCCGCCGAAGGAGTGCTCGCCGGACGCGTCGCTCTGCAGCAGCTGGGACGACGCGGAGTTCCGGCGCGTGCTCTGCGGCTTGGCGTGGTTGTGCGTGCCCTTGTACACGATCTCCGTGATCTGGCCGTCCTGCGACCGCTCCACCTTCTTCTTGGTCGGGCAGTTGGGGAACGTGCACTTGTAGTAGCTGCGCGGGTTCTCGCTCCCCTTCACCTGCTTCTGCCCGTACTTGCGCCAGTTGTACCCGTCGTCCGACGACCGCCGCTGCGACTGGGACTGGCTGTACCCGCCGCCGCTCCCCTGCACGTGCTGCGGCGTCGCGTCCGACGAGGTCGCCTGGAACGGCGCGCCGAAGGCCGCCTGCGTGGCGCCTGCTGGTTGCTGCTGCTGCTGTTGGTAGCTGCTCCAAGTCTGCTGCTGACTCGCGTACGCCTCTTCACCCTGACGTTTTGCAGATGGAAGAGGTTTAGAGACGATTCCTCTAATAGTATAATCTCCTGCCTTTGACAATTATAGTACAAACAAAAAAGGAGATACGAGATCATGACGTGACACCGTCGCCACTAGCGTTCTTTAATTAATTTATTTTGCTAAAACTAATACGAGCACAATATGCCAGAAACGTTTCTTTTTGGACAAAGTCAGCTCGAGAGGATGGGTGCTGATCTCACCAGTGAGGCCGATGGAATCGGGAAGGTCGTCGTGGTCGTCCGCACCGCCTCCTCGCTCGTCGGCGCCGCCGTCTGGAACGAGAAGTCAGGGTACGACTGCCTCTGCTCCTCCTTATTGGGCTCCACGCTCTGCGCCGCCGGCGCCCAGCTGTACTGCTGCGACGCGAACGCGCCCACCGTCGGCGAGGGGAAGATCTGAAACAACATGGAAAACACGCATTAAGCATTTGCCGTTCAACATTCGTCGCGTCGCAAGTACGCGCAAAGCGAGAAGTCAAATCCCCATGGCCGCGCAGCCATGCCCGTGCAGGGATAATGGCGGCGTGGTTTAATTTGTCAATGACTCGTCGTCAATTCGGGTGCGGCCGTGCTTACACTTGAGGTCAGGAGGACAGGCGAGTCGAGGAAGTCCGCGGGGTTGAACCCGCCGGGCATGTTGAAGAAGGACGACGGCGACACCGGCGGCGGCGACAGCGGCAGGGACGGCGGCGTCATGGCCTTGTACCTCGACGCGCCGCCCGCCGCCGCGCCCATGTCCGTGAAGCTCGTGCTCGCGAACGAGAACGCGCCGGGCCTCCCGTTCGCCGGCGCCTCGATGCTCCCCGACGACGAGGTCGTCATCGATCACTCGGAGACGGGAATTGGATTCGTCACAGCTCCCGATCAAACCGGTCGCGCGGCGGTGGTGGTGGTGGCGTCCTGCGTGTACGTCCCGGCTGGCACTCGGTGGCGGGAGGCGATTGGCGCGGAGAGGGGGAAGCAGGAGGAGGTGGAGGGAACCCGAGCTCCTTTGGATTGTCTGGACGGAGCTGCTCGGGAACTATATAGTGCTTGGAAACTTTGACTGTTGACCGGTCAAAGCTCGTGGCGTTTGACTGGCGGCGCTCCAGCAAGGCCAAGCCCTGAGCGACGGGCTAAAGCGGATACCCACCACTCGCAGGGGCGATGGGGAGCCCTGAGCGCCGCGCTGTGGCGCCGTGTCATCCGCGTGCGGAGGCGGGTACGGTTCCCGGTGACGGTAAGGGTTGGTGGTCGTGGATCGTTTCTTTGACCTGCTCAAAACTTCCATGGGATCAAAATCAGAGAGACTGGTTTTGATTAGACTAATCTGGTTTAGTGTTTCAGGTATGTGATCTGAGCTAGTGCATGGCAAAATCTATATGAATCTACTGTGGTCTAATTTTAGTTTTATTCTTGCTTGGATTTTACATTTCTATTTGGCTTTGATTCTTTTTTTTGGTAAGGTATTTGGGTTTCAGATGTTTTGATTTCTAATTGCTCGTTGCATGGAACCGCTAGAATCAACAGATTATCGTATTGTCATATTGCCATTATAAGACAAGAGTCAGTAACCGTGGACGAAGCTAATATGATATCACCATAAGCTACTACTACACTCGGTCTTAGTGCACTATAAATAGAGACGTTGTTAAGAAGATATGTTCAACAGTTTGACACCAAATACAGGCATTTTTTAATTAATTTGCCATCCATGTGGCCAAAGACCGGATCTCTTGAAAACGATTACACATATCAACATGCATGTGATTCTTGAGAAATGAGAAATACTGGATTGTAGGCTTTTAATTTCAGGCTGTGGCATGAAAGGCTTGTCTGTACAAAATGATCTTCTCAGACCTCATCGTGGTGGTACACCTACGTTTCAGTGTGCCGTGGATACTGAGAAACTATGCCATCTCATGAACATGCAATGAGCTCTGATAGGCGATACTTTACTCTTAACTTGTACTCGTACCTTTTTTTCAGCCATAGCGGCAGAAATGTTTTCCGTGATTGTTACTGCTAGCTACTGGTGGTAGAAGTTCTGAGCAGACAATTCAGCACGACCAAGTCACCAGGACAAAACGGTGTTCTTCGTGCAAATTTGCAGCTTCACCCCCAGCAAACCTAGAACGTTACTATAAGGTCACTCGCGAATTGTATAACAAGTTAACAACACCGACTGCACCTATAAGTAAGCGACTGACAAAAGGTCTTAAGCATGATTAGCAGTAGATTACCGGCCTCTGAAGCTAAAAATCCAGTTCTTTATTATTAATCACTGCATTTTGTGGACTGACGGGTCCACTGGCTGACGTTTCTATGGCGGTGTTTGGTGAGCACCACCGGTGGTTCGAGTTCTGACTCACAACTTCTGAGGGCCCTGCTGTAGCTTTTCCGATCCTTTGGACGGACTTCTCCTTCGTCCCTTTCCTAGAAAAAGGAAGATTTGTTGCTGTTTCCCCATCTTTCTTGGAGGATGCATGGTACCCTTTTGAACCGGCCGTGGCGGATTGTCTTTTGTGTAGAGGACACTACTAGTCTTCTATGCCGCGTTTCCGAGTTCTTCACTCTCTTGTTCTTCATTCCTAAGAATCCAGAGACCTGATACCTTGAAATTCAAGTAAAATAAATCAGAATCCTAACTAGTATAGTAACTCTGTCTCAGTGGTGGTTGTTTTCAGTCCATAGTGTACGCCGATGCAAGCGCATGCGTGGCAGCTGTATCGACTTTGCTGTTCTGCACCGCCGTGTTAGACGCCACCTGACGCGTACACTACTGCGTACGCGTTTCCTAGGGTCGACGTATCTGCTGACATAAATCCTTCATTCATGTACGTATAGTTATGTACTGATACAGTACAACGAACAGCACGCGAGAATTCAACTCAACTCTTCCCTAACTGCCACTCAGCTTATGCCTGCTTAAGATTCAGGCTGTTTCGGTAAGTAAAAAAAGCAAGTTATTCAGGGTGCCTGCAACCCTGAATCCAAGGAAATTCAGCGTGCGTTTGGATGAGAATCACTTTAGATTCTAAACTTAATTAGTTCCAAATTGTCAAGATCTGAAATTTTTCTTGCTTAAATCACTCTGAAACGTTTTTCTGTTTTGAACTAGAAATGAGAATAACCTAAATAGGACGCCATTGCCAACCCCAAGCAAGCTGTTTGCACGAATGCTCAATTTCCACCTCCCCACCAAGACAAACAAACTAGAGAACGAACGAATGACGATATCTTCTTCTTGTCTATTTGGTCCCATGCGACTTTATTGATTAACAAGCAAGAACCAGTCCTCGTAGTCATGGATCCAATTGACACAGATGTTTTTTTACCAGTAGTTTCACGTTCCTTTGCGAGCAAGCATGATGGCTACTGTTACTATCTCCTCTGCCCTCTTCTTAGGTGTGTTCGTTTCCTAGAGTCTAAATTTTAGAAGTCATCACATCGAAAAGAATCTTATTATTTAAAAGTATTAAATAAAGTTTAATTATAAAACAAATTACAGGTTTTTAGACTAATTTACGAGACGAATCTAATGAGGTTGATTAAGTCGTGATTAGAAGACGGTTACTGTAGCATCACTTTAGCAAAATATAGATTAATTAAGTTTATTAGATTCATCTCGAAAATTAGCATCAATCTGTCAATAGGGTTTTGTCATTAAATCGATCGAAATATTCATAAATAATAAGATTCTCTTTGATGTGACAATGACTAAATTTTAGAGGAGGAAACGAACACACCCTACACGAACAGCAGTTTGCCCACCGGATACCGCTGGAAACACGTGTTTCTCCTCGACTTTCTGGAAAACGCGGTATGGCTTTCTTTGCCCAGAAAGATATCTCGTGTTCCGGCTTCCGGCAGGTCTGCCTGAAACATCTTGATACGGCATTCGTTGCCTGAATGCTGAATGACTGACAAACGGGTGAAAAGTTTGGAACTATTTGAATGGACATCATTCACGCGGCATCCGGCGAGTTTGGATTATTAGCGTCTAGCAGAACTGTTCAAACGTATGACCTCTACTCATTGTTCGATTTTAACGGTCCACTGATTTGGAGAGCCCCGTGACACACGGGGAAGCAAGGCAGTTAACTGTCTGTTCCGGCAGAAGGATGCACCGGCTTCACGTTGTGCCTTAGCACATGTCGGATTAAATGAGACAGGTTTTGAATCAACTCCGCGGAAATGGTCAAGCAACACGACTAGGCACAGCCACCGGGACCAGGATACCTGGTTGGTTGACACGTTCTCAAACAGGTATGCTACGCATGTGCCCAACATGAAAATACAAGTTGGGTAATCCTCGCAAAGAAAGCAAGCAAATAAATTGAGTATAATTTGCAAGCAACTCAGAAGATATAGAACACGGAGCTAAAGACTGTTCCATACGACAGATCAAACACACGTTCATAGCAGTGGCCAACAGGGAGCTCAAGACTGTTCCATACAACAGATCAAACACACGTTCATAACAGTGGCCAGTTCACATTATGTCTGTTTTTTTTAGGGCCATCATGCCTGTAGTTATTCCTACATCTGTATTGTAATTAGATCTCCTCGCATCTATGAGAAGCGGATAACTAAGACTATTGCTCACTAGTACGTACTATAGTAACTACTAGTTGATAACTAATTGTTAGAGGTGGGGCAAGCAAGACCGATTCATCGAGATCCAGAAGCAATAATTCTCATTCTTCGCCCCAGGACGTTGCTGTCTTCCCTATCTTCTGGAGGGCCTTGACAACTTCCTCTGGGGTAACATTTCCTGTTACAGTGACCTTGTTTGTCTCCGTATCAAGTTGGTAGCTCTCCATGTCTGCACATATGACATACGCCCACAGTTAGAACTAAGAAGCATGCTTAACTATACAGGTGCTGAAAATGAAGATCATGCGCACAGTTAGAAGCATGACTTAACTATACAAGCACTGAAGATGAATGACTCATATTGAATGGGACAGAAAACTAAGTTGACCGAGTGCTCACCATCGATTGTTTTTATTGCCTTCTTGATTGATTTGATGCACCTTTCGCAGTGCATTCCGACTTTCAACTCCACAACCTGTGACCGTAAGTAAAAGATGATATACTTCTAGATGCAAGTAGTTCAGGCAACAAACAAAAGAGTTGATAACAACTTACGGCCATAGCTCTCTGAGAGTGAAGCAGGAAACCAATGTGTATCACTCGGTCCTCACGAAGCTTTAAGGATGGAATGGTCTCTGTATCCCGCAGAAGTGCAGCTTATATAGCTGCATCCGTACCTTGGTCTTTTCTGCAAGCAAGTGCAACTTTTGTTCTCCACCGTGAAAAATAAAGCATTCAATTTAGAATGTTCTCGAGGTCAGGCATTTCATACTTGAAAAAGGAACACTTCAGATGGCCAAAGGCTACAATGGACGTAGGCTAGATGAGATGAGAATCTCCTTTTGAACTGTCTCCAAACAATTCCTCCTAAAGCTGATACCATATAGACGAGTTACATTTTTTCTCTATCAGACGCTTTAAACCTATTGCTGAAATAGGGGGCAATGTTGAAAACACGGAGCAATTTTCTTTCAGATTACTTAGCCTAATACGTCAGTTTTATGGATGTGCCAATAAAATGTTTTTACATTCTTAATCACAGTAGTCCTGTGAGATCATTGCCTACTCATTATATTGCATTTGAACATATTGAACAGCTGAAATGACATCTATGAAAAAAAAACGATTAGCCAGTGAGTGGCACTTGAACAGGAATTGTCAAAGAAGAGCTCAAGGGCATATAACATCAAAAAGGTTATGTCAATACAGAAAAAAGGAAGAATAACATCGATTTGGCTACTTCTGGATACCAATAACTCAAATAACCTTTTAGCTGTAGGTTAGCTTTTGAGCTGGATGCTACCATCTGGCACAACTTCTGCATCTGATCCTTCCCTATCGCGACACTCGATTATAACTGGTTGGTTGGGTGGGATCATTTCACAATCCAAATCGAGTGTGACACCAGTATCATTCCCCTCTTCAGATCCCATAGTGATCGGCAAATCTGTTGCAACCACTGGTCCAGGCTCACTCTTTACATTATCAGCATCGTCTCTCAATATCTCATAGAAGTTGCCATCCTCCACATCATATAGGTTTCCCGTACGCACCTCCTGTGCAAGCGCGCATGGCCAGCAGAACAACCACTGCACGTAGTCTGTCAACGATGCTGATCCACAGAACCAACTGCTTCTGGGCAACCCAAATGTCTTCCTCATCTGAATCCTCCAGAAACCGCCATATATCAGGCCTAAGAAGCACAGCATGATGCCTGCAGCACCAATGAAATCACCAAGAACGTAGTCGCGGATGTTGAGTGCTGTGATGTTAAACACCCAAAACGGTGTAACGCACAGCAGCAGGAACATGACAGTGTGCACATACATGTTGCCAAACCCGAGTCTCTCCATGTTCCATCCAAACACACAGAACGTGCACAGGAAAGAGAGATAGCATGCTGTGGGGTCCTCACTGCAGTCAAATAACCCCCTGCCCACATGGGGTTGCTTACCACTGTTCTTGTTTCTGGCAACTCGACTTGAATAGCATCTGGTTTTTGGATTCGTTCATCACAACTTGTGTCGATGTTTCTGCCAAGAGGACTGTACACAGTGTATACTCCAGCAATGACTGGTGCAGCGAGGCCAAGGATGAAGAAGAAATTCCCAGCAAATTCAGAGCGTGATCTGCTGGGGTAACCCCAATACAAGCTACACACTACATACTGGGAGACACAAGTGATGTGGAGGAGAGCCACAACAAAGGATATGTGTGCTCGTTCATTGGGGCGGCACACCCCACTCTCACAATAAATTTTTCTGAGCTCAACTATGTCCTCTGATTTCCATCGGCAAAGGAGTATAAGATGGTGAATGAGATTTGGATGCTGGTATATGCTCATGAGCGTGAACAGAGCATTAAGGATTTGGTTGTCAATCTCTATCCAGTGGTGTCTCAAGGATTTAGATGGGAATGCCTTGTTCAGCAGTCCTAACATAAGCAAAATTAACATGGCACCAGAGGCAGCGACACAGAGCAGCCACATGAGGAGAGCAATGTTCAGAGGATGCTTAAGCCAGTTCTTGCAAATGGTGAAGACTGAGCTCCAGTTTATTCTTCTAACAAAGTTAACATGAAGATAACGGTGAACACCAGTAGATGGCAGCTGAAAATTTGCCAGTGGGGAACAAAGATTGATTTTCTTTAGCCATTGCACCGAAGGAGTGGCTTTGAGAAAATCAAAGATTCGTCTCTCATGACAGACCGTCACCTGCATTAGCCCATCTTGAAGAGTAGGAACCGTCATATGATATTCAGTCAACACAGGTGAATTTTGATCTGAAAATGGCTCATCTCTGATCTCTTCTTCAGTGATATTCTGAACCATTCCTGATATTACTGATCAATCCCGATCTGGCTGTTAATAGAAAAGAAACAGAGTTAGAGCCCTTATTCTTATATATGTGAAGAAACAGAGATCGAGCCCTCAAATTCTTATATCAGGCAGGTTCACTATGTGCAGAATGAAACAGACGGTACCATGGAAAGACTGCTTCAGACATATGACATAAATTAGCTGGAACTAAGACAACTATACTAGAGCAAAATAGGAACTACAATACACATTTCTGCAAAGTTCATGGTCACACTCATGCAAAAAAATTCTATTCTGTATTTGCATGCAGATGAGGAGACAAATAGTCAATGTCGACATTGAGAATTGCATAATTTATTTGAGTGATGTAAAAGTGATACAAAATCATTGAAGTATATCATGATTTGGTAGGCAAGCAAATCCATTTTATAACTTTAAACATGAGAAAATAGGGAATTAAGCCATGTCTAGGAATTGTCTTAAACACATAAAATGAAACAGGACAGTCACAAACATATATACTCCATATCTGAGGAAAAAACATATCCTGATCAGAGAAGAACATACCTATCCGAGGCAGAACAATTGAACCAGGTAAAGCACCCTACTAAAGAATCGACAAATAGCTAATCAATTGATCAGCATACGGAGCCCATCAGTGGATTGGAAGGGCCTAAAAGCGATCTGTGATGAACTGGAGCTATGGGGGGAAAAGAGGCGGTCGGGCAGATAAATGAGCTCAAGTATGAAAAGGGCGTCAGATCATGACTCCAGGAGACCGAACAGACTACGGTGAATTTCCTTAGGGCTGAAGCTGGCCGCCACCGCACAGCCGCCCATCTACCCGTCAAGTCCTTAGTCCGCGAGCAAGGCAACTGGGGCCGTTTCGCGCAGCTGACATCACTCCAAAACAACTTTACAAGTGGTTGCCCGATATGAATAACTGCACCAGAGAACCAGTCAATGTTGGTGGCTGTGGTCACGGAGCAATGCTCCCCGGTCAGATGAAACCGGCGCCGGCGCCGTGCTAGCATGAGAGGTCTCCAGGGCACCACAAGATTGACTACCATTCCCTGGGAAGGGGAGGAGACCACGCGTCTTCAACACACTGGAGAGGGTCAGAGGGATAAACAGAAATAAGTCATCAACGGGTACGGTCGCACAGAGAGTGAGGACGACTCCGAAGAGAAAAACGAGACTATGGGAGGGGTGGGGCACGTGGGCGCACCTCGAAGCCTCAGGGTCTCCGGCGCTCCCCTGCCGAATCTTGCTGGTCTTCTCGGCGACGGCGAGGAGCCGAGGAGAGGAGAGGACATGGTCGCAGATTCCGCCATGACAGTTGACAGGCAACGCGGAGAAAGACCGAAATGCTACGACTGGGCCAACCCAACCGCAGGGCAGGCCGAGTCGGTAGTCGGGCTGTATCTGTGAATGTCACTAGGCTATTACGGCCCAAGATTCAGCCCAAAACTGACGCAGGCCTAAAAGGCCTCGAATTTCATTTGGGTTAGGTTGATCGGCTATCAACCCAACCGGACGGAATACAGCTCAACTCGGTGTTTATACACTGCGTCACTGAAAACTTGTGCTTGTTTGCAGCATGAATAGTTTTTCGTTTGCGATACTCCACACATTTGCGGCAAAAAAATTTTGACCGAAGTCCGAACCGCGTCCACCATTGGTAAAATTCGTGAACGTGCTCCGCGCTTGAATGTGACGGCTATCTCCCGAATCAGACGTGGAGGTAGTATTTGAGAAGTTATGGAAGTTTTGGCCGTGGTAGAGCAGGGGAATCACGGTGAGCGAGTGACTGTCCACACTGTTACGCCGACGTGCATTCCGGAACTCGCAGCCTCTCGCCGTACTATTGTGACGCCTAAAAAGCAAGTTCGTGGTCGGTGTGGTAACAGTAGGGGAAAAATATTCGTCATTTGCTGCCAACCAGATACTACAAAGGTGAATTATTAGATGGATTATCAGGCAAGGCTGGCCGATCTAACCTTGTTCCTCTACGACTATAAACAAGTCTACTTTCACGGTACCATAGCTAAAAACACGAACTCAAGCCGCGTTCCCGTCCAGGTACGCAGCGAATAGAAGCCACTTCCGCTACAACTCTTCTCCCTCCAATCATAACCACCGGCACGTCACGTCGTTCGTTGTCCTTCACCCCTACGGAATGACCATACTGCACCCTTCGCCAGCAGCTACTAGCTTTCCCGGAACGCTACTCGTAACCCAAGGGTATTCTGGCGATTACATACAGAGCGCGTGCTATTTTTAAGCTCTCCTGGCCCTGCTGCCGTCAGCGAACGCCGTCCACACGCCCGAAATCCGCCGCGAGAATGACGCTGCCGGCGAGCAATGGCAAGCGGGCCTCCTCCGGCGAGCTGGGCGAGCCGCTGCTGCCGGAGTTCTCCGGCGGCCACGGCGGCGGGGCGTCGGTCTCCGGCGCGGTGTTCAACGTGTCGACGAGCATCGTCGGCGCCGGCATCATGTCGATCCCCGCCGCAATGCGGGTGCTCGGCGTGCTCCCCACGCTCGTACTCATCGCCGGCGTCGCCGCGCTCTCCGACGTCTCCGTCGAGTTCATGCTGCGGTACACGGGGTGGGCCGGCGGCGGGCCGCCGTCGTACGCGGGCATCATGGGCGACGCCTTCGGCCGCGCCGGCGCCGCCGTGCTCAACGTCTGCATCGCGTTCACCACCACCGGCACACTCGTCGTCTACCTAATCATCATCGGTAAGCTTTGCTTAAGCGAGCCACTGGCGCTGTGATAATTAATCTCATCGACGTTGAGAATTCAGGTAGCATCAATTGTGACAACTTAACAGTGTGTTCTGGTGCGCAGGGGACGTTATGTCCGGGAGCGTCGGGGAGGCGACGAGCACGCCGGCGTGCTGCGGGAGCTGTTCGGCGTGCGGTGGTGGACGGGGAGGGAGTTCGTGCTGCTCGTCACGGCCGTCTTCGTTCTGCTGCCGCTCGTGCTCCGCCGCCGCGTCGGTGAGTTCACATTTCCACGTCCATTGCCGATTTCGTTTTTTTACAGTGTGTGTCAAGCTGTCAGCCGGATTAGTAAACTGCAGACTCTGAAGTAGTTGGATTTGTCATTCTCAAACGATCTGGGATTATTCATCACTTCATCTGGATACTACAAACTAGTACTCCTCCGTCTCAAATTACTTGTCGTTTTGAAACTTGAGCGAGAATTAAAGAGAAGTAAATAAGGTAGATACGTAGAAAACGAGGAGGAGAGATAGAGATAGAGATGTATTGGGAAGAGATAAAGGTGCATTGGGATGCGAGGATGACAAGTAATTTGAAAAATGCTGGATGAGTCTAGAATGACAAGTAAATTAGGACGGAGGGAGTAGTGTAAGTAGTTAGACCGGGATCCTATTCCAAAGTTTAATAATGATGAGTTTGCATTCGCTGGCGGATGATGATCGCTCAACTAGTAGTTCCATGTGGTCTGATCTGCAGGGTGTGGCCATTAATTCGACTTGAACCATTATGCATTTATTGGGAGAGTTTGGGTGTGTTCGTTTCATGAGTCTAAATTTTAGAGACTGTCACATAAAAAGAATCTTACTTATTTAACGAGTATTAAATAAAGTTTAATTATAAAATAAATTACAGGCCCCTAGACTAATTTACGAGACGAATCTAATGAGGTTAATTAAGTCGTGATTAGAAGACGATTACTTGTAGCATCACTTTAGCAAAACATAAATTAATTAAGCTCATTAGATTCAGTCTCGAAAATTAGCACCAATCTGTCAATAGGGTTTTGTTATTAAATTAATCAAAATATTCATAAATAGTAAGATTCTCTTTGATGTGACAGATCTTAAATTTTAGAGGCAGAGAAACGAACAGGGCCATTGTCTATTACTAGTAGATGTTTGACGACACTGCATTATTTGGGCATACAAATTGCGTAGTGGTGATGATTTGCACGGCACTTCCACTCAAATAGTACTATCACTCGTTATTTGTAGACCACTTCCACAAGGAAATTGGGAGAGATTTGGAGAAACTCTTAAGTATCGGCGCACATGGACCGCGCGAGGTTAGCACGTACGGCTACGGCGTAACCACCACTTGTGGGGCCATACTTTGTCAGGAAAGAGACTTGTAGTGTAGCTATGTGGGCAGTGTGAAACACGATTGATGGAACACACAGGCACCACTTCTTCATTCCAGTCTCATATGACTCAGCTCTTATCTCGGCGCAGCCCTCCCGTCGTTTTCCCGCCACGTTTCCACGCCCCCGACCCGCCGAGTCCCATCATACATAAACCCACGCACAAAAAATTCCCCATTCGTTTCACTCCTCACCCACTTAGCCAAATAGTAGCCATGGTGTCGGAGAATTCAGTATCCTCCGAGGCTGGCAACGGGTCGGCAGCGGAGGCGCCCCTGCTACCGGAGCACGCCGTGCCAGCCCCTGGCAGCGGCGGCTCGGCGTCGGTGGTCGGCGCGGTGTTCAACGTGGCGACGAGCGTGGTGGGCGCCGGGATTATGTCGATCCCGGCGGCCATGCGCGTGCTGGGCGTGGCGCCGGCGGCGGTCCTGATCGCCGGCGTCGCCGTCCTGGCCAACGCCGCCGTGGACTTCATGCTCCGGTACACGCGCGGCGCGCCGTCGTACGCGGGGATCATGGGCGACGCGTTCGGTCGCGCGGGCGCCGCGCTGCTCAACGTCTTCGTCGCCTTCAACGCGTTCGGGACGCTCACCGTCTACCTCATCATCATCGGTAACGCCATGTCACGACCGTGAGATCGCCGCCGCGTTCTGGCCGGTGCGAGTGATTAGAGGCTGTGATGCTGCAGGGGATGTGATGTCCGGCGCGGCGGGCGGCGGAGACGCGCACGCCGGGGTGTTGCCGGAGTGGTTCGGGCGGCACTGGTGGACAGGCCGGGAGGTGGTGCTGGTGGCGGCAGCGGTGATTCTCCTGCCTCTTGTGCTCCGGAGGCGTGTCGGTACGCAATGAGTGATTTCTCAGGACAAAAGCTTCAGTACTGAGACTGATGAATTTGCTGTAGAACGTGGAGCTAGAGTGACTTTTATGGTCCTTTTTTTCGGTCTAATCTGGGCACAAGTAGTGTTCTGTGGTCCTGGTACATCACGTTCTTCAGTTCCCTTTAACGCTAGTGTCAGATCTTCCTCATCACTCTAATCAGAATGATTATACAATGCCAATTACATGCCAATTTCTTTCACTTGTTCTCGGTATATGCGGCTCGTGTTCTCAGCAGCTGTAAGAAAATTGTTTTGTGATTAGCATTGATGCTCACGAACTTTGCTCACAACTTGCAGACTCGCTTAGGTACACGTCGGCCATCTCCATCCTGCTGGCGGTGGTGTTCATGCTCATCAGCTTCGGCATCGCCATGTACGCTCTCTTCACCGGAACGGCCAAGATGCCGCGAATGCTCCCGGACTTCTCCCGCCTCTCCTCCCCGTTCGAGCTCTTCACCGCCGTACCTGTCATCGTCGTCGCCTTCACCTTCCACTTCAACGGTAACCAGACGATTCTTCTCTGCGATTGTTCAGTGCCTGGCTACTGCGCGTGTCTTGCAGCGTCTGACACGAACGCCGCTTAATTGCAACGTATGTACGTGATGCTGCAGTGCACCCGATCCGCGCGGAGCTGAGCAAGACGTCGGACATGAAGGCGGCTGTGCGTGTCTCCCTCGTGCTCTGCGCCGCCATCTACGCCGCCGTGGGCTTCTTCGGCTTCCTCCTCTTCGGGGACGCCACCATGGCCGACGTGCTCGCCAACTTCGACCGCAGCAGCTCCGGCGCGGTGGGGGTCCCGCAGGCGCTCAACGACGCGGCGCGACTCAGCTACGCGCTGCACCTCGTGCTCGTCTTCCCGCTCCTCCTCTTCTCGCTCCGGGTCAACGTCGACGAGCTCCTCTTCCCCGGTCGCCGGCCGCTCGCCACCGACACGCGCCGGTTCGTGGCCCTCACCGCCGCGCTCATGGCGGTGCTCTACGCGTTGGCCATCGCCATACCTAGCATCTGGACGCTCTTCGAGTACTCCGGATCCACGTTCGCCGTCACCATCTCGTTGATCTTTCCTGGCGCTATTGTTCTCAGGTACGCCACAGATTGGACAAGAAAACTTCCGGAAAATCCTGCCTGCAGCACTTTTCTCTGCCAAACAATGCTATCCTCCTAGCTTAAACTCGTTTTGTGTTTGTAGGGATGTTCACGGTATAGCAAAGCGGAAGGACAAGGCATTGGCGGCCACAATGATCATTTTGGCCGTAATCACAAGCAGCATCGCCATTGCCTCAAATATCATGAGCTCCATCAGCGACAAAGTCAGAGGGGGACATGTAGATAGTAGATACTGAACAGTTTAGAATAATTTACCGTTTGCAGATTAATAGCATGAATATAGTCCGAGCCGTGCCATGCCGTACATGTGTGAGGAAATACCATGTCGTACATGTGTGTGAGGAAATACCGGCTGGCAATGTTGTATACATGTACGAGTGATACATTGCTGTGTATAACAGTAATGGTGATACTACATTATAATGCGTATAACAGTAATGAACAGAGCTATATTTTGCAAGGCACCATTGAGGCTATACTTCTTCCTACACTCATCACTGACAGTACAACAAGCGATTCAGCAATACAGGAAATTATCCATCCAAATGCCAGCACCACCGTTTTTTTCTCTTAGATGATAAACAGGAAGCAAATGTAGAAATATCGGAGCATAATAAGTGTGGTTGGATTCAATTACCACTACCATGTTTCAGACCACTCGAGTTGCAAACGGTAGCATAGAAGTTTCTCATGAATTAAATATAATTCACAACTGCTGAACAAGGAGTTGGGTGTCTTCTAAAGAAAGGAGCTCATTCAGCAGGTTTCACGCACAGAAGCAAAATATGTTACAATTCAGAAGCACGTTCTTATTACAGAGACAAGGATAGGGTGAATTGCACAGCTGTTTGATGATCTCGTTGTTATTTGCATGGCTAAAAATGCAAAGAAAAAGTTGGAAAATCTACCGACTTCCTCAGCCCATTCATGATTCTATTGGTTCTGATCTGCAGACTTCCATCATGCCCTTAGCTCAACATAAGAACCTGAGATTCCTGAGGTACCAATCAGGGTGATCTGCATGAACAACAACCACGTTACGACTTGAATGCAATCAAAATCACTCAGTCCTGGCATGCATAACAAGCATCCCAATCGTTCAGCAAAATGAGAACATTATCCCACACTAGTTGATAATTAGCCAAAACGCGTTGGCAGCTTGTACTGATACAGGGAAATAGTTTTAAGGAAAACTATATAACATTAGAAGATAATTAGCCAGAATGTGTTGGATTATTGGTTTCTGGTAATATGACAAAGGGAAAACATTTACCAATTAGAAAATAGCCAAATACTCAACCAATATATGCCAGCTCAACTCAAATATACAATAATTCCAAAATGTGCAATACACTCAGATTCTCAAATCCTACTTGCCAGATAGGATTGGCGCCTGGTAGCAAATAAATGCATCACGTGACCTCATTACAGATAAAAGGGAATCGATATTGCCTCTTCAGATTTTACATGTTAACTATCCGCCAGTGCTCAATTGGAAGAGTAAGCAAACGAGACAAGGCAAAGGCATCGCTGGGATCAAGAGCTCTATGACAGTCAAGGCAAATGATTTAACAAGCCAGTATGACACATGTTCCATGGAGCTACAGCCAGCTCTGGTTGGTTGTCATGTGTATTTTGAATGATATGAGATCGTTTAATAAGGCCAAATATTTTATATCTATTCCAAGCTATACCTATATTTAAGTGACATTGATTAGTTTCTGGAAATCATGGACTGGTCCCATTGTTGTTTTTGGTTAAAAAAGCTGGTTAAGGATAATAAATCCAAGTTAGCAAATAGCTTTCTGGAGACAAGGTAATCCCTTGTAGAAAAAAAGGAAAGTCAGAAATGTAAAGCATGAAGAATAATTGTAACAAATTAGCCAAGCATTAACCAAACGACATTTTACTAGAAATACGGAACACTGCAAATATACAACAAAAGCTAAACCAGTTAATCAGTTATAGGCAGACAGAAAGTTTACCAAGCATCACACAAAAGATACATACATTTATTTCCATAACATAAGTCAATACTGCCATAAACTTACTGCAGGGACAAGTAACACACAAGCAAAACATACCTTTCCCCACTCAGCACCAATGCCACTGCATCTCATTTTGAGGTGTATCATTTTTGTCCCCAGCTCAGTCTCCACTTTCTTGCGCAGATAGTGTTCCTCAGGGCCAAAGGACTCCAGATATGTCATGTAACGATTGTATGCAGCTTTAACAGCATCTTCAACATAGCCAGGCAGTGGGCCCACGTTCTGCAAGAAGGTAGTATTGATAAATAAACTGGTATAAGCATGCAAAATAAAAATGAGAAGATATGGACAAGAAATACTAACTTCCCCAGTCAGGCCGCAAAGGTCATCAAGAGCCATTCTTAGAGTAACTAAAATTCCGCCGAATTCTTCACAAGCCTCAGCTGCACGGAATACATTTTTCAAAGTCTCCTGACCAGCCTTATCTTCAGTAGCTTTAGACACTGCTTTCTTTGCTTCCTCTACAAGAGACTCTGGAAGCTCACTCCAGCTAGCCGCCATCAAATCCTTAAAGGCAGATTCTATCTCTGGGTCTGATATTGCAGGCAACTGCTTCTCATTTGAACTGAAGAAACGCTTTAAGTTCCATGCGATAGGATTGTTCCCTCCTGAATTTTATAGCATCAAAAAGCTAATCAATGGCTAGCAAAACAAAATGAGGCATTACGATGTACCAAACTTAAGTTTGATTACTAGAAGCATAGAATCAAAATGAAAACTAATAATTAAGGCAACTGTGGCTCACTGGCTCTTTAAAAGTAAACAAGATATCCTGACAGCTGCATCATGAATCATGAAGAAAAAGTACACAAGAAATCCATATTTCATCAAAAGAGATATAACCACAATTTGATTATAATCAAGAGAATTTCACACTCCATAATCTCATATACGCTATACTCTTCTTAGTTCCTGGCCTCCAACCTTATCTACAACATAATATTACGATGTACCAAACTTAAGTTTGATTACTAGAAGCATAGAATCAAAATGAAAACTAATAATTAAGGCAACTGTGGCTCACTGGCTCTTTAAAAGTAAACAAGATATCCTGACAGCTGCATCATGAATCATGAAGAAAAAGTACACAAGAAATCCATATTTCATCAAAAGAGATATAACCACAATTTGATTATAATCAAGAGAATTTCACACTCCATAATCTCATATACGCTATACTCTTCTTAGTTCCTGGCCTCCAACCTTATCTACAACATAATATGTTATTTGGTTAGATCCCATCTTGTGTAGCCCCTGGCACTTTCTGACACACTAGTTCTACTACAGTGTAACAAGTTTGGTCACAGTTTATTGTCGTTATTAAATTAGAAGCAAAATACTTGCTGCCATTAGTACCAAGTTGTAATTGATTTCAAGCAGCATCACTCACGACAGATATTATGTTCCATTATAACCTATGGGTGTGTGCATTCAATGATTTTATTTAGACATGAGCGGATGAGCCCTGCAAAACACTTCGCACCATACATTTCAGTATTTCACACCTGAGCTCGGGTTCAGGCGTTTAATGTTTTAAACTGCGGTCAACCATAAAAAAACGCAAACTTTAGGTGTAATAACAAACTGCATACGGAGTACTATAATTTCTGTACGACCAAAAAGATCCCCAAATTGCATCATCCGAGAGTTCAAATCTCCACTAGGTACGGTAACCATCTCACCATATCGAGACGGGAGTTACGAATCTATAAATATCGAGCAACTCCAGCAGCACCAAAAACAGAGATCGCCCTGATCCAGACACCAACATGCAATATATAGATTTAACAGGGGGCAGTCAACGAGACGAGGAGCGAGGAGGACCTGAGAAGGCGGCGATCGGGCGCAACAGCGGCGCCGCTGCGGCGGAGGACCGGGAGGCGACGGAGAGTGCCGACGATGCAGCCGGCGCGAGGCGTAGGAGGCGGCGCGCGGCGGCAGAGGAGCGGAAGGCAGCGGCGGCCATCGCCTCTGGTCGAGGGAGAGATCGGCGGCGAGAGGAGTCGAGGTCCTTTTGCGAACTTTCGTCGGGTTGCTGGCGATGACGAGGGTTGTTTTACTCCTGTGTCCTGTCGCGCATTCGCGAACGGGCTGTGTAGCAAAGGGCCCAGGTGAGTGATCTGGGCCCACGACTCGCTGACATTTTCTATGATGGGCCTGTTCAACTGTCAATAGATTAAATGGGCTGGGCCTTTTGGCATGTTTGCATAGTGATATACTGATCTGTGACACTGATGTTTCTCTTCTCTGAATCAAAATGTCTGATCTGTACTCTTATGTCGCATCTAGTTGTACGATAGTGCTGTTCATAAGCATCAGGCTTGCTACAGCCTACAGCTACGAAGGAGTGGTTAACTGTTGATTAATTGAATTAAAGTAGACCATGCTGCAATAATATTTTAGTTTGCGCATCCTATCTTCTGTCATCAATTCACCATTAAGTGTACGATAGCACAAAGAATGGTTCCAAAAGAACCGTCCAATTCGATCGCTACAAACAAGAACACGGAACACCGTTTTGAGGTTTCGTTGCTGGCTACAGAAAAGCGTGCAGGAAATTTTAACGAATAAATTCTACGAATATCTTTCTTTTTCTTATCGGCGTCTCGAGGGTATCTCTTAAATAGCTGATGAAGCTTCAATCCTTTTTGCGGTCATCGAAAATTTCCTTTTTCTGATATAAATACTTAAATAGCTGATGAAGCTTCAATCCTTTTTGCGGTTGCCGGGTTGCGGCTAGAGAAATTACGAAGCACCTCCATTGGTTGACATCTGATCAGGATTACCATGAAATTTCGTGAGAATAAATAGAAAAAGGAAAGGAAAGTAGGAAACACGCCTTGACCCCGTTTCTGATTATGATTTTCTTGCTGTAGGGCCCAATCTTCATGACTTGGACAGATTACGCGAGCGAGACAGATAAGCGCTCCTTCCCGTGCTTCGTCCCAATTCTTAAGCTCTTGCTCCCGCTACGCTGACAAACAAACGACCCCCTGATTTTTCGCAAACCCTCTTCGCTAATAACGGCACCGGTGGGCGGGCCGGCGGGATAATTATTGCGAGTCGCCTCGGGGGAGCCGGAACCCTAGCCCTCTCCGCCGCCGGCGATGTACCCGGCGGGTGCCCCGATGGGGGCCGCGCCGGCCGCGGCGCCCAGCGCGGCGTCGCGGGTGGATAAGGCGACGAGCCACCTTCTCATGGGGCCTGACTGGGCGGTCAACCTTGAAATCTGCGACATCATCAACGCCGACGTCTGGTGAGCAAGCGCCGCCTCCCCCTGCTTGTTGTGTCAGCGTTGCGTGGGAAATTTGATGTGATGCTGGAAGTTCTGGTCTTCACGGATCGAAGTTGCCTTTGTGTTTGGGCCACAATTTTGGTCGATTATGAGGTTTTAACAATAGAATGAGAAGGAACTACTAGCTTTATGCTTGTTTCAGGTAGAACAGAAATATTATGTAAGCCTTGGTCTTTAATTGGATGCTTATTATGATGAATTTGTCGTTGATTATCAGTACCTTTTGCGTGTGGACGAAAAGGCATACTTAGCTGAGCTTTTAGCCTACCCCCATTCTGTCTCTGATAGCACTTTTGATCATGAACTCGACTTGGGAATATGGCCGTAAGGGATGGCTGTGGGTCTGATGCAGATAAGTTACTAACTGTCAAAACCGTAAAGTGCTGTAACTAGAGTCTATTGTAAGAATGTTTAGAATTCTGTGTGCATTGGGAAAACAATTTTGAAGTTTTGAAGCTCACGTTATGTAATTTGGCTGCATTTTAATGACATTCATGGTAAGGGTAAACTTAGGCCCCATGCTATTAATGCAGACATAACCAGCTGGAAATCTCACATTTTCCTGAAACTGCATGGAACATGGCATTTGGATTAAAGCATCCTAGCCAGTTTTTGTTCCTGAAAGAATCTTGAGGGTTTGTTTAATTACTGCTTATTTGCGCACTCAATGATTGGTGTGCAATATGATCCACCTACACCATCATGATTAAATATATTATGACTTTTGATATTCCGGTAGCTATCTACTTATCATGACAACTTCTGAAAATTTTAATCAGGCAAACAAAAGATGTAGTAAAGGCATTGAAGAAACGGCTCCATAACAAGGACCCAAAGGTTCAGTTCTATGCTTTGACGGTATGTATTTCAGCAGTTTGTATGCCGCGATGACCATTTTTTTGTTTTACATCGATGTTTAATTTCTGAGTTCAAAAGTAATGTTACCACTCATTAATCATACTTTCATTATAATCAAAACTTAAGCTGATACAAGTTATTTAAACGAATGCAGCTTTTGGAGACAATGATGAAGAACTGTGGTGAATATGTTCGGTTCGAAGTTGCTGAACAGCATGTTCTGCAAGAAATGGTTAAAATTATCCAGAAGAAGGTATATATACTACTATCCTTTATGTTTGATCTCCATAAAAACTCCGATGCAGTATAACTTTGTTAACAGAGGACAACAGCAATAGGATAGTCTTGGAATAGATTGATTTGTGCTAATTGATCCTTCAAACAGTAGATCAACAATTTATTGTTAATTTAGGGTTAGTGAAATGGTGTGTAGTGCTCTATTGTGGTAAGTTGCTTTACCATCCTTTCAATTCCATACTGTGCAGTCACAAGTACTCGCCTGTCTATGACCCTTTATATAACCTTTGTTTTTGGAGTCCATGATAGGATAAGCAAGAATCTCACACTTCAACTTCAGTTTTCACCTTTTTTAGGTGTTAGGGTGTGGGGGACTGGACCATCATTGTTACTCGTGGCTTGTCTTTGCACTATGTTATCTGTAGTTCAGTCCTATTTTGTCCACTAGCTTTATTAACCGGATACATCTGTGCTAAGATTATAAGCAGATACTTTCGTTTTAAATTTGCTTTCAGAATGATATGCGAGTAAGGGATAAGATATTATTACTTCTAGACTCCTGGCAAGAAGCCTTTGGTGGACCTGGAAGTAAATATCCACAGTATCATTGGGCATATCTTGAAGTAAAGGTACATAACTGATTCCTGCTTTGCCATGGGAATAAAAACATCACCAGTTTCTTCCAACTTACATGAAACTGGATAGCAGTTCCCCAGATATCATGCTTTAAAGAAACACAAATCCAGGTCTAGTTTTCTGGGATATAATCTTTTGAATACCATTTTGCTGATTGTAAAACAATTCTGTTACAGAGAACAGGTGTAGAATTCCCAAGACGTCCTATTGATGCCCCACCAATATTTACTCCCCCGGTCCATGATCCCCAAACCTATGGTTCACCCAGATATGCTGCAGGAAGTCTGAGTGAGAGAATGTCCTCAGATGTTGAGACTTTGAGGTTATATTCCTTCCATAGCGCCTCAAACTCTTCTCAGGTTACCCAACCTCATGATTAATAGCATCATCTTTATTTTTCCAACTTTTCAGCTTAGGAGATTTGAATAAAATTCGAAATGTGACAGAGCTACTGAGTGATATGGTGCATGCTCTGAACCCATCTGACCGTACTGTAAGAGAATTCTCTTCTCCATTACTTATTCACTTATATGTCAACTGTCAATATTGTTATGCACCTCATGTGGTGAATAATCTTTCTTGTGGATACAGGCTGTCAACGATGAAATCATCACAGATCTTGTAACCCAGTGTCGCTCAAATCAACAAAAGCTTTTGCAGTTTGTCAGTTCAACAGGGTAAATATTTGCTTCAACAAATATTGCTGCCCTTCTTTGACTTGCTATATTTTCATGATTCCTATTTGTTGTTTCATATCCCATGTAGTTTATGTTGGCATCATAACAATTGTGTAACACACATTTGATCTTTGTGATCTTCTGTTATGTTGACTAGGAATGAGCAGTTACTGAAGCAAGGACTGGAGATAAACGATCTCTTGCAGTTTGTACTTTCAAAATATGATTCCATAGCTTCTGATGCACCTTTGGCTGTTGAAGCACCTGTGAGAGAGACAGTTGAGACTCCTAGAGAGGCTCCTGCAGTAACGCCTTCTGCCCCTCCATTCAATGAGACTGCTGGTGAAGAAGATGAATTTGCCCAACTAGCGCAAAGGTACTTTCTGTGTGTAGTCTGTTGAATAAAAGCCTTACCTCTTTTTACAGTATGTTAACATTTGATGCTTTATGCATCTGCAGGAAAGGTAAATCTGTAGCAAGTAGCAATGATGCATTATCAAGCACTGGGGACCTTGCTCTTGTATCCATTGACACAGAAGTTCCAGAGTCGCCATCTTCTGTTGCAAGCAACGCACTGGTTCCTCTGGACCCAGCTCCCAGCAGTAGCACAGAATCAAAAGAGTTGGATATGATCGACCTTCTAAGCCTTACCTTGTGCAGCCCTACTACTGAAACTTCCGCAGATTCATCAACACAGGGTCAAAATGGATCTCAGCAACCTGCAGTCACAAATGGGCAACAATATTCTTCTGGTGTGCCACAATATCCTTCAAACTACCAGCCTCATACAACTAACCAGGGATACAATCCACAAAACAGCAATTATATTGCACCTTGGGCCCAAACCGGAGCATATCCACCTCAACATCCAGCACATGCGTCTGGCTATCCAGCATCACCGTGGGGTGAACCTATACCTGCAACTGTTAATACTAACCCCTTCCTGTCAGCTGTTTACCAAGAGCCACACCCTCCTGTTGATTCCACTGCACAAACAGCAACATATGCACCGATGCCAGCTTCCTATGCCCCTTATCCGATGTCCTATGCGCCACCTTCAACCTCCCAGTCATTTCAGCAGTCGAGTTCTGCGGGTTACCCAATATGTAATGGGCCATCTATGCCTCAAGCTCAAACTAATGTGAATCAACAACCCAAAGACTCTTCGGCAGCAGCTAGCAAACCATACTATATACCTGACAATTTATTCAGTGATCTGATTGACCTGAAGGGTCTTAGTGGTGGAAACAAAATGGGTAACTCAAATGGCGGCCAACCTATGATTGGTGGAAAGAAATAACGTTGTATATAGCCGATGGGGATTAATAGTTGCTTTTCTTATTTCTGATTAATTTGATGTACATTTTTTTGTATATCACGGCTCTCTCATTTGACATATTTGGTTGCATTGGTTGATTCATGGGTTCTAAGTCGAAATGTAGAAGATTATTAGTGTACATAAATGATATTTTAATAGCTTAACTCCTCTGAGGTACATGCTTGGGATGAAACTGTATTGGTTTATGCGAATTCTTGACATCTCTTGAATTGCTAGTGCGCACTAGTGGAAGAATTTTTTTAAAAAAATATTTCCTTCTCACAAGTCGTGACTGCTGGTTGTACTTTTTTTTCTTTTGACAAACGATTGCTGGTTGTACTATACATCTGGAGGACTGTATTATGGCAGTTGGCAGACATGAGGGTTTTGAGTTAGTTGCCGCAGAAATGCCCAACGGTCTTAAAAAGGCCACCCTTATCTCAAACGGGCAAAAAAATCAGTCAACTCTGCCTGTACATACTTCCACCAAATGAAACATTTTGAACCTGTAGTAGCTAGTTGATTGAAATATGAGTGCATGAGCAAAGGGAACTGAATCATTTCGGTCTTGGCCAAACAAGTACTAGTGAAAATTAACAGTGCCATGATAAGTATTTTAATATTTACGTCTTACTCGTGTACAACTTAAGTCATCCACATACATCATCCCTTGGGAGCTTTTAACATCTAGTTGTCGTAGGTTCATCATAGTCAGAATAAAGTCAGAATAAAGTTGGACAATACGGTTGGATCTATATCTAATTTTTAATTCATATAGAATCATATAGTAATTATAAACTGCTAAATATACCTTTTCAAGGTTGCCACAGCTGGCAGAATTTATGGCGCTGCATATATATGATGTCTTTATAACCCTTCAACTTGTAATCCTTTTTTACTCCATGACCGCCATGCGCATGATGCAGTGCAGTCCATGGCTGCCTAGCGCAACGGTGGGCATGATCAAGGCAGCGAGCTCTTCTGATTCTCTCAACACTCACGTAGGCATGCTGAATTGCTGATTCGACGTCATATTTCTTTCTACCTTTTCTATATGAAACAGTCACATTTTCTTTCTTATTAAACCGGAGTACATAAGTGGAACATGACCATTGATCATGCATTAATGTGAATAAATTTCTAATATTTTTAAAAATGTCTGGAAGCAGACATGATATGCTGTTATTAA